>CM062805.1:1087247011-1087907011 GCA_031772625.1 Pinus tabuliformis | reverse complement strand
GATTTTACACATAGTTTATTGATTCAATGCAAACTAGATTTTACACATAGTTTATTGATTCAATGCAAACTAGATTTTACACATAGTTTATTGATTCAATGCAAACCGTCTTCAATCAGTAGAGGTTGAATTTTGTATAATTCAAATCAAATCCATAAACCAACAAATATTCCCCCCATGCTGAGAAGCCTAAAGCTCATAAACTTCAAATTTTGAAACTCATGGTTACCTTGCAGATAAAAGAAAACTACTAAAAGTTGTAATTGAGTGTTTGAATTTTGTGCTTCCAGGTTACAGATAAAAATAATAGTCCTCAATTGAACATTGCCTCTCCTTTCACTCCCACGCCATGGATATACATGTGAACCACGATATAGATGAAGTAACATCTAATGAACATAGATTTGTTCCCCATCCATGGATGAGGCAACTCACATCCTCTAGTACAACGATGTTGCACTAAATTTATTTAAGGGCATCCATTTCAACATATGCAATCCTTGATGAAACCACTAGTGTTGAAAGGTTGTTGATCCTTTGAATATCTTGTTAGGAAACAAAAGTTACGAACATAATGATGTACGACCACATCTAATAGATGAAATTTTGTGTAGCAAAAATGATCCTCCTCCACATTGAAGGAAAATATCTTACATAACAATGGATTTCCTACAGGCATCTTTTCTTTAATGAATTGAAACAATTAGCAAGACTCTCATGCATCCCATTTTATTACACCAGTGACGAGGAATTCCATACCATCAATCAATGGTACTCATTCGACTTTAGCCACACTGGCAACAATATATTCAACAAAACCTGTGTTAAAATCAACCCTATGCAAGTTTACAGACCACACAAAACAAACATTAAACTATTACTTTCACACCCTCTAATCTAACCTATGTACAAAGGATCAATATTGATAAAATTGGATGATCATAGCCCCTCTCGTGAGAGAACACGAGTGGGACTTCTTGTTGTCAGGGTTGAACAAGCTCTGGTACCACCATAAAAAAAATAATTTTCATGCACATAGAACTATTTTCTATATATTGAATCTCAAATATAACACATTTATATAGATGTGAGATCCAACTAATTCTAATCTTGGAGAGAGAAGTTGAGAGAATGTCTCAAAACCTCCAACAAACGCAAACCAAATTACTAATGTAAGAATTGATCCTAACTTTTTCTTTCGCACTAGGAAGGATGTTTTTGCTCCACTACCATCGATACAAAACATATCCATCTTAAAACATAACATTGTTCATGTCAGTTATTTATTACATGAGAATCAATTTAGCCATAAACTACTCTCTTCCAAAATGTATCATTTCATATCAGGAAAATATCAATGGATTTGCAAAGGATTGAGGTTAGTAAACATAGAAGGATCATGTGGCCATGTAAATGGAGAGTTGATGAATTCAGTTCCAAGTTTGGTATTAGAACCTTTTGAGTCACATGGAAGACCCAAGATTTTCTTTTGTAGGAATTTCATATTCTCTTAGAATAGTCATGAAAAAAAATGAAAAAGAAGTTGAGATATTAAATGAGGCCATTAATGGTAATGATACATGTTACACAACATTTTGTCACTGTCCTTATGCTCCCCATACGTTCGAGTATATAAAGGGAGACCCCACTAGGTTGCAATCCTTTATCCATAGGAAGCCAAGTTTGCTGCCTTGTAAACATGATACATTGAACATAGCATTCGGGGAGATTCCCTACCCGTACTTCTCGGTTCGCCGGGAGGTATTCTGCAGTTTACGGTTACCTGGTAATCCTTTTTACCTAGATCATCTTTAGTATTCATTTGAATTTTTTGACTCTTTAAGCTTAAAATATCATCCTAGCACTTTCCCTTTCGATCTTGCTTCAAGTCGAAAGTGATAGTGTCACCTTTGCTTCTTTCTTGACTCTTAAAACATGAAAGAGCACCAGTTTGTTTATGCATCTTAAAAAATTATTGCCCACAATCTCATAACATCCCTGTTAGTCTTTTCTAGACCAAATCGTGAGTATTCCTTTTAAAGTACACTTAAAACCTTGGAATTTATCTCTTTTTTCTTGTTATTTGAGGCGAAGCCATTGTGGTTGAACCATTCGGTTCACCTGGTTCCTCTTCCTCTCCTTCGTCTAAAACATTGTTTGAGGAACCATTTCCTGAATTACCGCAGTCACTTGAGGACCAAGGTGTTGAACTTGGAATCATTCTGAGCATTCAAACTTTGTCATCTCATCCTCCACCTCCCTCAAATACTGGGTCACTTTCTGATATTGGTCCAGAATCTCCAGATAACCCTATCCAGACTCCTGAGAGTCAGCTGATCCCTAATGGTTAGGTTGGACTGGTTGTTTATCCTATCAATCCTTTGTTTGAGCCTATTGTGACATCACTGCAGCGTTCGTACAATCTATACGATCAGCTGGATATTCCTTTGGAATTATCCCCTCGAACATCTTTGGTCGTTCGTCGTTGCTTGTTTCCACCCATAGAACCCAAAAGCGAATTTATAGTCTCCTCTTCGAGTCACTCGGAGGCTTCCACTCCATACACTATAGAAGAGGAAGAATATCAGTTTCCTCCTGAAGGTTTCCTCTACACGGGAAGCATTCCCATCAGTGTTTATGAGAACTTACCTCCTAATTATGTGACTTCAGTACAGTTGGTCTTAGGCACACCTAGTGCCTCTTCACTTTATCATAATCCTGTTTGGGCATATGGTGTTATGCCTACCATGGGTTCGTTCATTCAGAACCCGAACCCCCAACAAACGCCGATTTCTGCGGTTACTTCAGTCTCGGTGCAGCCTACTGTTCCAAACCCTCTTCTCTTGTCAGTCCAAATCACCCGTCTGGTGTAGCCAATAGTCTCGAGTCCTGCCTTTATCAGTCCTTTGGTCCCTCTAGTAAGTGCACAAGTTGTGCCACCACCTGGGGGCCAGAATCTAAATGTCTCTATGGTTTCGAGCATAACTAATGTGAGTAGTTCTCATGCTCACACGGTTGAGGTGAACCAGCCTTCTTCTGGTGTTATTCAAAACCCTGCTGGTCCTGCTGGATCAAGTAATGTCTAGTACCAACAGGTCCAGAATCCTGTTGGTCCGTCTGGGTCAAGCAATTTCTAGTATCAGCAGTCTTATGAGGCTCAGGTTCAGTACCAAACTCGTTATGTTCCAATGGTTCCCAAGGAATGGTAAATCCACCTTACCTCCTTCAACCTCAACAATATGTTCACCCTGGTCCGACCACCATTCCCGGTGGCTATGGCCAAATACAGTTCAAAAATTTTCAAGGTTTCAATCCGGGAACTATCCAAGTACCCTTGAAACAGCAAGGGCTACGTCTGCAGCAACAAGGGAAACCTTCATTGCAGCAAGGCCCATCCATGCAGTAGCAAGGTCCGATGATGCAGCAACAGGGACCACTACCCTCGCAACAGTTGAAGCGAACCATGCAGCTGCAAATACAGTATGTTCAGAAAACCTCCCAACCTATCTCTTCATAAGGCCAACCTCTACAGCCGTAGGGACAACTTTTGCAGCCGCAAGGTCAGTCCTTGCAGCAGCAAGGCCAACCTGGGTAGCAACAACCCTTATATACATATCAATAGGGTCAACCCTTACAAGGACAAGGTCAGGGTCAAGTCCTATAGCAGCAGACCCCAAATCCTCATGTCCAAGGAAAACAAGTTCAAAATCCTCTTGTCCAAGGACAACAGGTCCAAAATCCTTATGTCCAGGGCCAACAGGTTCAAAACCCATATGCCCATGGACAACAGGTGCAAAACCCATATGTCCAAGGTCAACAGGCTCAATAGCCTATCAACAACCTATGGCTGGACAATTTCAAGGCTTTCAAGGTAAAAATCCACCCTACGGTCAAGGTAACCTATAGTATGGGGAAAATCAAATGCCCTATGGACAAAACCCTCCACTATGGGGACAAAATCTTTACCAGCAGGGATGGAATCCTCCAATTGGACCCGCTTATCGACCTCCAATGCCTTTCAATACTCAATTTCCGTTCTTGGCTACACTAGAGTTTTCAGATATGTCTTGACTCATGAATGATCCAATTCTTCATTCGCACTACTGGCATCCGGTCCCATCCAAGATCCCAAGCGATTTTCTGAAGTTAGATCAGAAAGAAAAAGAAGATCCTCAAGCCCATGTGATGACATATCACCTCTAGTGCTCTTTGAATTCTTACATTGACGATTATATTCGTCTCCGTCTTTTCCAACGAACTCTCACAGGCATTTCAGCCAAGTGGTACATCGAGCTTCCTCGAAGTACTTATTATGACTTAAACTCTTTAGCCATGGCTTTCCTCACACATTTCCAATTGTTAGTTTGTTATGAAACCGACAGCTATTTTCTTACATCACTCAAGAAAAATACTACGACCCACATCTCCAATCACATCCATGAATGGATATGTAGGCATCGCCTGATCAAATTCAAGATTGTTGATCAGTTACTGACCGAATGGTTCACCAAATCATTTTTCGCTCCAATTTATTACGATATTGCTATGGGTGGGCGCGTTACGGAGGAGCAAGCCATTGCTCATGCCCAGTACTTAGATCTCATTTACTCTCAGTCTGGAACTTTGTATGAGTTATTACCCAATGCTCTGAGGCCATCATCTAACCCAATGGCATCAAAGTCACAGGATACACCTTCTGTTGATGGAGTAATTGGTTCAATGTCCCAGCCCCTGCAAAATCTTCTTCCAAACAGAAGTCGGCCTCGAACACTGCTTCCAATAGTCCCTCTCAGAATCCACCTGGCCCTGGTAAAACCTCAGAGGTCCACGCTGTTCAGTCTACCACAGCAGACAAATCCTTGAAAGGTAAGAAGAAAGGCAAAGGCAAACGTAAATTCGATGCCCCAAAACAAGGTCCTCCTAAGTCGTTTGCTAGTGATGCTTCCCAACAGAAGCCTAAATATTCATGCCTCATTTGTGAAGAGGACCACTATACTAAGGATTGTCCCAGACGATCCAAAGTTAGTCGTTTGCTCAAAGGGACCCCAATTTTCCTAAAAGAGCCATTTCCATCCCAACAGACCCAAATGGTAGACCAACCTCAATCATTTGCTTCATCAGGTTCGCAAGTGTTCATGATGAGTACGCCCATTAATGTGGCTACTAGATCAAAATATTATCAAACTCCTACCCTGACAACAGGGAAAGAAAAAGAAGTTGCCCTTTCTTCTTCTGCCCTGTCAAGATCTAGTCCTCTTCACATAGAGTGACCTAACCCTGATTCCATCGTTCGACCACCTTCTCGAGGTGTGCTACGAAAGTCCTCTTACAATCCCAATGCTCGCGCCATTCAACACTATAATATTGTTGACAATTTGGCTCAGGTTCCATCGGCTATGTCTACCCTCGAGGTACTTCAAAGTTGTTCGTCTCAACAGAAATCATTACTGTCGGCTATTGGGGGTATTGATCCTGTTGATTCCAGCCTTATATGTTTTGATCTAGAAAACCACGTTACGCGTCTTCCTCATCAGTTTTCCTTTCTCATTCAAGTCATCATCAATGAGAAAACCATTCACAGAACTGTCATTGATGAAGGTGCTTCCACCTGCATCATGTCTGTTGCTTGTTGGAAGGCAATTGGTTCTCCTACTTTGAACCAGTCCCCTAACACTTTGGAAGCTTTTGACGGACATGATTCGTGACCATTCGGTGTCTTACCCAACATTTCCATTACTTTGGAGGGAAAGACAGTGCACGTCGAGGTAGATCATTGATGCTAATCTCAATTATAATCTTCTACTCGGATAGAGTTGGACACATGCCATGCATGTTGTAGCCTCCTCCTTGTTCTGCGTGATTCATTTTCCCCATTAAGGGAAAATATTCACAGTTGACCAACTGTCCTTCTTTTCCTCTTCCTCCTCGGATGACAACGTTCCGTATGTCAAGCACAGTGGTGCTCCTTATGAGAGTGTGGGGGACGGAGTCTTTACAGATCCTGCTCTTATGGGTATCTTTCCGCTCCCACCTCCTCATGTTGCCTCTGTTAACATGATTTCAGTCAAGTTTGATCCTTGGGTAATTCCTTCTTTGGATGTTGTTGACACATGGGGCAAGGTAATTTCATTAGGTCTTGCTGAAATTAATTAAGTGGAAATTATTTCAGCTTCACCTTAGGTATCCTCTAATCTTTCTGTTTTGAGTTCATCTCTCGATGTGTTTTCTCAATCCCCTTTGCTTGGTTCTAGCCCGGTGGTCATATCTACATGTCTTGAGAAGTTCTCTTCTCCGTTTCCTATTGACATGTCGGTTTCTCCTACCATTGTCAAGCTCTTTCAACTGAGGGCACCTTTATCTCTTCACGAATTAAGGGTTTTTCACCCTCCCCAAGTTTTGACCAATTTCCCATTATTGCAATGGGGTTGTCATCTTCTGACTCGTAACTCTCCCTCGCTTAGGGGGCATGGGGGCACAACCTTATATGAGTTCTAATCTATTATTTGGCCAAGTCGATGCTTACTCGTCATGTCAATGGTAAAACTCCAGTGTTTATTTGTGTTCATTGATTACCCGAGTCCGAGCATGGATTCTCTCAAAAAGTACTATGCTTAGGTCATCTTGCATGGTTACTTTTGTACAATAAGTGTTTCATTCATTTTTTTGTAGTGTGGTTTGGCGTGTTGTTTTGTAAGCATCTTTCTTGCTTATTATGTTTTTTCTTGCTTTGTAGATGTTGATGTCTCCTCACATCGGTTTCGCTGATGGTGCTTGACAAAGTACTCGTAACTTATCATCCACAGTGTTACAGGGAAAAGTGTCTATTTAGAACTGCTCTATCCCACTAAGGTGTGACAGCTGCCTTAGAAACAAACAGAGAAAAGCTACTTATGTTTTTCCTTTATGAATTATAGATAGAGAGGAATAGAAAGACCAACCTCTGTCTTGCGCTAATCCTTTGATTCGATCCCTCTCTTCTTTGATAGTCCCCAGCTACCTGCTCCCTCGCACGCCCAGCTTCACAAAGTACCTGTAAGATCACAGAAGCATAGCACTATACAAAGACATGGATCTATATTCATAAACAACTTAGGATCAGATTTAAATTGACCATACAAATGTAACAAGCATCAATGATACAAAAGCATGGAGGAAAACTCAAATAGCTTTTATTGATAAACAAGAAAAGATCCAGGAGGAGTTACAACCAGTTGTTCTGACCCAGTATCAACCTCCCAGCAAAGAAGCCCCTCTTCACCTCAAACAAAGCTTAGATTACCCAACAATCTGATGTTTTGTCTCTAGAAACCAACAACAATTCCTTACAATATGCAAAATTCCAGCCTCTGGATCTCTGGGATGAGGGATCCATATATAGATATCTATAAGGAGGATGAGTCATCTTGTGATTTGATTAGTGTCTTCTCTCTGTCAGTTCTTGCTTCCACTTGGAGACTGAGGGCCTCTTACTCATACTTGGTCGAATTCAGTGAGGCAAGTGTCACAGGAGAAGATTCTAGAAGCTTCCATTGCCTCTCCACCTCGCGGAATGACACTGCCATTTGTCATTTCTCGCCCATCGCACCCCACAGAAGGGACTTTTGAAATGCAACGCACCCCCACAGTGCATTTGGGTGAGATGCAACGCACCTAGCCAGTGGAGCAGCTGCAATGATCCTGTTTTGACCAATTTTGAGTAGTTTTTCATGGAGAACTTCTGGGAGAAGCTGTAATCTGTTGACCTTGTTCCTTTAGGGGTTAGAACAACACTTTTAGGGACTTAGGAGCCCTTGGTTTATTGACATTTCATGCTTGGGGTTGCAAGGCACAAAAATTTCTATAACAGTTGCCCCCTAAAGTATGAGGCCGTTAACCTTTTGGTGTCGGGTGAAATGCTTTATTATGAGGATCCAAAGTTCTTTCAATGCTAGGAGGAGACCTGTAATAAGATACAATACAATACATTACAATATTTTCATGATCTAGCTGAGGCGGGCATTCCCATGCTCAGCTTTATAAATTCATTTTCATGTACATAGGACAGAGAACCGTCTGAGTGTAGACTGATGATTCTGATAGAGTCATAATCCTTTTGGTAGGATGATTATCTGTGCTGCAATGCTGTACATTTAATGTCTTTATTTCCCTGAATATATATCGCAGCCCGGATGGATGAAACTAGATCCAGGATCTTCAATCTCGTTGGATCTTCACTCGAAGTACAAGTCGATTCATGTGAGAAATTTCCTGAAGTCGAACATGGAAAGACATCGCTTGATTACCAGTCAGTGATGTAAACTGTTAACAAGCGCGAGAGGAATCACCGATAATGATAATGACCCTCAAGGTACTACAGTACAATTCACGTGGTGTGAATAAAGGACTTGGCATCGAACACCACGCAAAATCTTTCGGTCAAAGGCCATTGATGTAAACCTGTCACCGGAAGTGAGAAACTTGCCATTGAGGCATGCAAGCTTCAAAGTACTGAATGGGGTGTTCCTAGATCAACTTCTTGGATAATGAGCTGATGTCGACAAGAAGTGATCCGTCACAGGAGGGCCTTAATGAATCCCACATCAATGACACAGAATGGAGCAAATGATTTTAATGGAGGTGAAAACGGTCTGATGATACAAGGTTCAGGGTGGCGGTCATGAAAGAATGGAGTATAATGTATGGTAGTGGGTGAGACACAGGTGAATTATCTGGATGACTTCTCTTGAACATATCGGCGACACTGATGTGATGGATTGGTAGCATTAACCCCAAATGTGGATGGTATGGCGTGACCATGGTGATGTGACCGGTGAATGAAACAACCCAACCCGACTCGGACACGGAGCGGAAGTGTCATGTTCAAGAGAGACTTGCTACCAACAAAGTTTCTTTGAGTTTTCTTCCCAATTTTTCCCCAGTCATTGCTAACTAGTACCTCTTTATTTTTTTCAAGCTTGAGGAGGATAACATATGCTTGTTCTATAATTTTCCCTTCGGGCAAACCCATCGCTATGTTTTAACGAGCCTAGCGATAGTGAAACTCGTTCTCGTCTAAAGACAAGTTTGTCGCTATTAATCTTTTTAACGAGTTTAACAACAAAGATAACTCAGTCCTTTTCAATTTTAGAGAGTCTGAAAAGGAACGTAAAGGTAACTACAAAATTCATTTTTCGTCATCTAATCCCTTAAGTCCAAAAAAGTATAAAACAATACAGAAGGGATGAATTTTCGATAGTTTTAACGAGCCGAACAAAACAAGCGCTCGATCTTTTTGTGTAATAATCCCTCAGGTCCAAAAACATTAAAATCTAGAGGAGGGATAGCACTTCCTGTGCCTGTAACGAGCTGGAGAGGCCAATGGCTCGGCAATCTTTTCATATTTTACGAGTCAGTTGAAAAGAGCTTAAAGGAGACTCGTCTTTTGATGAACGAGTGATAGAACGGGTAGCAGCTGATTCCAGGTAAGGTTTGGAATTTTCAATCACGGCAGTGTCACAAGGATGGCTAGTGAAATCACTCTTCGCAGCTGTTCCTCAAAATGGGTAAACAATCAAATGGAGGTGAATGATCGGCCAATGAAAAAGTGGAGGTGATGGTGCAAACACGACCAAGGCTTTAACGGCTGAAGTACTACATTCACGATAGTTATTTACCAGGGAATAGTTCATTTTTTAACGAGCTTAAACGCGGGTGGAAACATTTGCTCATGTCTTATGTTTATTTTTTAACGAGCTTGAACCTTGCGGTAACACTGCTCGATTAGATGGTCTTATTTTGATTTTACCATAAATAGCTTTGTTCTTTCAAAGATCGCACTGTATTTTCAACTGCTTCATCAAACTAGTCAGAAATGAACAATATATGCTTGAAAACAAGTTAGAACACTAATATTTTACTTTGAACTACGTAAAAAGTAATGAAAAAGTGTTTTTACCTCTCATTTTACCATTTCATTTGAACTTTGGTTTGTTGGAGCTTTGGAGGTGCTTTTCCCCCTTGATTTTCATTAGCTGATTTCAGGAGATTCTGTGGACGATTCTCGGCGCCGTCTAGACCAGGTAAGAGCTAAACCTGAGCTCTTTCATTTCATGGTTTCCATTTTGCATTTTGAGCTTGATTCCTAACTTTTCTGAGCCCCTGGGGTTTGAAGAACTCGTTCTGCCTTCAGCGCACCCTCTGTGTATCGAAAGCTGCGTTGGATGTTGGCTTGTCTAAAGGCTATTTGACATTCAACGCACCTAGAACACTGCTGCAGGTGCGTTGGGCGCAAAAAGGGAATTTGATGCACAATTTTTGATGGAAATTTTGCCTATTTCTTACCAAAATCAGGATCTAACTCTTCTCTTGTTTGTTTTTCAGAGATCTTTGGAGTAAGATGACCATTACATGGCGAGAACGTGAGCATGAAGAAGAGGACATGCTTTCCCTACATGATCCGGTTACAATGAATGCGCTGCGGAACTGTGGCTTGCTGAAGTTCTTCCGCATTTCTAGCATGAGACAGCAGATCAACTTACTGCAGTATTTGCTCGATGCTTTGGATCCTACCAATCAGGTTTTCCAGATCAGGGGAAAATCTATCCCCTTGACTGTAGTAGACATCTATTTCTTGACTGGCTTGTCAAGGCGAGGTGCCCCCATCTCTTTGTCAGGTTCGGCCCGAGGAGGCGACTCTGTGAGAGATTATGTTCGCTGGTACTGCAGAGAAGGATCTCAGCCGAGTAAAGACGGCAAGATCATCATTCGTGATGTCACTGACAGGTCCCTCAGGACTATTCTGTTTACTTTTGGTAGGATGGCCGGTGGTGCGGCTCTTCATGTAGCCAACCGATCTTACATGCAGCATGCCTTGGAATGCCTCCAACCGAAGGTGTTCAACTGGTGCGACGTAGTACTTCTTGTGATGAAAGAACAGTTGACCAAGATAAAGAGCGGGAGGTTGAAGAACTTTGGGTATGGTTCTATTTTGACCGCCTTTGCCTTGGAGAAGATACCACTAATGCAACCGCAGTATATTGCACTCGATTTACCTTCTCCTACTAAACCACGTATGCAGAGATGGGTTGACCATATGTCTAGGCATGCTGGCCAGTCTCAGATTTCATTTTCTGATACCTTCTTTAGGTGGTTTGATCGTCAAGAGATGGTTTATTCCGAGTATCCATACGCTGGCATGGACTTCCGGGGTGATCCAGATTTAGTACTGCCGGATGGCGAACAGTGGGGCGCCATTGGTAAAATCTTTGACCATATCCCTGTTTATCGTTTTTTGTTTATAATGTCCTTGTGCTTTATTCTATCAAGACTTTAATCAAACTCATGTGTACATGCAGATGTTGGTCCTGTTCGTCCAGTAGTTCGCCTGAGAGTACCAGCTGCTGCTCCAGCAGGAGAGGCTGTCGGAAGGGCTATTCTTCGTGACCTCGATGTGGTCGAGACTCTCACAGCATTACAGGAGCAGGTTGAGGGCCTCACTCTTGGTATTCCAGATGTGAGGACTGACGAGCTACCTTTGCGGTTACAGCGGCATACTACTGGTGTGCCAAGACGATGGACTCGTCTCTTACGCATGATCGCACAGGCCGTGACTTGCTATCACGAGCATCATTAGACTAGGGTGCCCCCTAGCATTTTGAGTTTTTGGGTCATTTGACCGATTTTGTCTTGGTTACAGAACATTATGTGTAAACCATAAACAGTTATATATATTTTTGATTTTCGGAGTTTTACTTTGGTTAAGTTACATGATCCACATGCAAACATTGATGGTGTGTTTCTTTTTATAAATGTTGTAAATGTCTATCTAACACCTAATTTGCTAATGATTCAGTTAATGTGTTTAAGTTTATGGAAATATGTTGATATTCAATAAAATCAAATTGTCTTTCCAAAATCTTAACCCTTAAGAACATGCGATAAATAGCTGGGTTTCAGACGGAATATATACCATTGAGCTGTAGTATTACGAGTTGTGAGTCTAGCCTGACAATTAGTCGGCGTATACCATGTGTGATGGCATCAGAGAGGAGTTTTATCAACGCGCTATATTCAGCGATGTTATTTGTTGATCGACCAATACATACACCTATGAAACTTACTAACTCGCCGCTTGGATCAAAAATAGCCCAGGCTGCAGAAGATAGGTTTCGCGAACTACGACTTGCTCCGTCGGCATATCCAACACATGACTCCAATAGGTTTGACATCTGCAATAAATGTAAGAAGTGGATTACTTGACCAAAATAAAAACTTTAGCGAAAACAAAAACATAACAAAAGCATACTGGTTACCATTACACATAGTAACGCTTGAGGTACAACCCATTACGAGGTTGTGCTAGTGGCATTCCGTCATAATCCATTAAATCGTAGGCTCCTTTTGCTAACACTCGTTTAACAATATAGGGGCCCATCCATAAAGACTTAAATTTACCTGCTCCCAATTTATCGGATTCTTGGTCATAAAGCAAGACCAAGTCACCTTCTGAGAAGACACGGGGTTTGAATTTTTTGTCGAACTGCACCTTGACTCGTTTCTTATGGGCTTCGTTAGCCAAAGCGGCATCACGACGGGTTTCATCCAATTGGATTAATTCCAAGAAACGAGCTTCTTCTTCTGAAGTTCCAGGGAGGAGATCAATTGCGAGTTTGAGGGACGAGATTTCACACTGGATTGGTAAGACTGCTTCCAGGCCATATACCAGTTGGAAAGGTGTAAACCTGGTTGCATTCCTTACCGATGTTCGGTAAGCCCACAAAGATGAGTACAGGATTAGGTGCCATTTTCTCTTGTGAACTCCAATCATCCTTTGCAGCATACGCTTTAGGACCTTGTGGATTGCTTCAACTTGTCCGTTGGCTTGCAGATAATATGGAGTGGAGCTGTTGTGGGACAACCCTAGTTTGGCAACTAATTCGACCATCATGTGATTGCGAAAATGTGATCCATGATTTGTGACTATAGCCTGTGGTACGCCGAATCTGGCGACTACATGATTGAAAAAGAAGAGGGCAGCTGTTTCACCAGTATTATATAATGTAGACATCGCCTCGGCCCATTTGGTAAAATAGTCAACTGCTACTATGATATACCCATGCCCCCCAGTCGAGGTGGGGTTACATGTCATGAAATAGATGCCCCATTTGGCGAATGGCCCAACAATAACTATTGGTTGCAGAGGTGCGGGTGGCTTATATTTTTGGGTTTGGAGATAAATGATTATATCTCCATACCACTCATTGCTTGCAGATATCAGAAATAAATTTTCGTCCACGATTGTTTCTTCGGACGTTTCATCGTTGGACGACGATGGGAGATCGCATAATAATTCTACGAATACTAGAGCTTTCTTCGACTTGGATTTTACAAGTTCTAGATCAAACTCTTGTAGGATTGCTATCCATTTTGAATACTTGCCCCCCAGCAACTGTCCCGACAATATATAAGTCATGGGGTTGCAATCTGACAGAATGGTAGTTTTCCGAAAGAGGACATAGTGTCAAAATCTCTGTATCCCTTGAACAGCTGCAAGTGCTAGCTTTTCAACGTAAGAATATTTGCTTTCTGTATCATTTAAGCTTTTACTTAAATAATATATAGGATTTTTAATTCCATCGACTTCTTGAACTAAAACCGTTGCGATGGTTGTATCTGATGCAGCCAGATACAGGTTAAAATCTTTTTGATAATCAGGAGCGTATATTAATGATGCTTTCATTAGGGATTCTTTTAAAGAATCAAAGGAAGCTTGCGCGACCTGATCCCAGACAAAGGGCACTTCTTTTTTCAAAAGACGTGTATAACCTTTAGCAAGTTCAACATAATTTGGAATGAACCTCCTCAGAAAGTTTGCTTTCCCTTGGAGTTTCTGAATCTGAAGCAAATTCGAAGGTGGAGGCAAATTTATGATTGCCTGGACCTTACATGGGTCGAGACGAATCCCGTCCTTCGAGACTACAAAGCCAAGTAAATGACCAGAACTGACGCAAAACACACATTTTTGTGGATTGAGTCGTATCTTGTAGTGTCGGCAACATAGAAATATCGCTCTTAAATGCTGCGGATGATCAGTCCGCTTTCGCAAATGAGCTGGAAGGTTGTCAAGGTATGGTTGAACGATGTTCTTGATGTCATGGAAGGCATAATTCATTGCCCTCTGAAACGTCGCCCCTGCGTTCTTCAAACCAAAGGGTAATTTTCGATATGCGAATGTGCCCCACGGAAAAATAAATGCAGTCTTTGACTGGTCCTATGGGCGGATATTTATTTGATTATACCCGGAGAATCCATCCATGAATGAAAATATTTTGCATCCGGCTCATTCATCAATTATCTGGTCAATGAAAGGTGTAGGGTAGTTGTCTTTAGGACAAGCTTGATTTACATCCCTATAATCGACGCACACTCTAATTGTTCCTTGTTTTTTCATAACAGGGACAATATTCGATACCCAATCAATTAGAGGAACCGGGTAGATGAAACCAGCATGGAGGAGTTTTTCAACTTCTGCCTTAATGGCAGCGGCTTTCTTGGGGTGCACCTACCTTAGCCGTTGTCGTACTGGTTTGACATCTAGATACATCTTAATTTCATGTTCAACGATACTCGAGTCAATGCCTGGCATTTCGCTGTATGACCAAGGAAAGACATCTCTGAATTCGCGAAAAAAAGCGTTATATATTTCTAGTTCTGAAGGAGAAAAACATTTGCCAACATAAATATTCTCTACAACATCTGTTTTGGTCAAGATATTTATGGCGATTGTCTCTTCAATGTTGGACAAGTTTCGCTCAGAATCCACCGTGTTTACAGTATTTGATAGGAATTCAAAAACTGAAGGATGATAAAGGTCATCTTGATTATCTTCTCCACAATCCGGAAGAAGGGAACGATGGTGGGAATCATTCCATGGTGCCCCTTCAATTACCATTGATTGGACTATTCCTTCGTCGGTGACATGCACTCGCGACCAAGGATCTAAAGGGGTACCATATTCTCTAGACCTATCTATCCAAACGCTTGATGAGCACTGATTTGGGTTCGCCTCCCATGCTAGGAACATTGATTGATACAATATTTCCGTTGGGCTTGGGGGAAAAACCACTGCATGATCCATGTCGATATCGTTTTCTGAGATCTTTTTAGAAGATATCATGTTGCGGGTTCCTATCAACGCTACGTCCGCCAGATTTATTGGAGGTGGAAGAGCGAAAGTTCCCATTAGTATAGGATCTTTTAGTAGGCCTACTCCGATATTCTGAAGCGAATGGGGGCTTCCATGGATCATGGGAATGCTTCCAGTAACTTGAGAACCATTAGGGAGGAAGTTTTGTTGATCGACGATTGTAATCCCTCCTTGAAAGGGAAATGCAATCTTTCTAAAATAGGTCGACACAACAGCTGCCATGGCATATATCCATAGTCTTCCTAGTAGGATGTTGTAATCAAGATTCCCATCGATGACTTCAACATCTATTTCTACCGTTTTCCCTCCTAGTTCAACTTTCAAGTTACTTAAGATACCATATGGGGTATATTTTCTTCCGTCGAATGCTTTTAATGTCGTCGAAGATCGCGACAAGGTTGGAGATCCTAAAGTTTTCCTGCAACTCATCGACATAATGCATGTAGATGCCCCCTCATCAATAATCGTTCGATGAAAAGTTTTGTTGAGGGCTTTCACTTGGACAAGGAAATCTAGTTGAGCTGGTAATTGAGGATCGTATCCTTTATGGTCGAAGGATACTAGATTGGAATCCTTTGGGTCTATCCCACCAATGGCTGATATTAAAGCCTGCCTTTGGGATGGGCAATTTTGTAGTACTTCAAGAGTCAACATAGCTGATGGCGATTGGGCCAAATCTTCCACTATATTATAATGTTGTGCCGCTCTAGCGCGGGGATTAAATGTCGACTTGTGTACTACTCCCTTTGGCGGTTTTATCGTCAATTCAGGAATGGTGGGTGGCGCAACTTCTGTTGAAGTTGTTGTCGAACTACTAGGTTGATCTTTATCCTTGTTGTTCGACAGCTGTGGATTCCCATAATATTTGTTCCTTGTCGATATCAAAGCATCATTTTGCTGTTTTGAAACCGACAACATTAGCACTTGACACCGGGAAGCATCTTCACTCTCAACCAGATTTGTTCCTAGATTTGGAAACGGACCAGTTAATACTACGGAGGTTTTTGAATTCTTGAAGAATTTTCTAACCTTAGCTCTATGTGGACAATCTACGGTCCGATGATCCTCATCGCATATAAAGCATGGATTTTTTGGTTTCCTATCTCCAAGAGGGTTTGAAGAAGATTTTTCAGGTGATGATTCCTCCTGTTTCTTCTTCTTCCCTTTGCCTTTTTTCTTGCTTCCTGGTTGTTTGGTTTCTTTGCCTTTATCTGTCGATACGAAATTTACTTCCGAAGCAAGAAGTTCATCTTTTGCATTTTGACTTGAAATCTTATGGGCCTTTTTGGATGTAGCCTTTGTCGATTTCGTGTCTGTTGTGCCAATCACGCCATCGCTGGCATGAGAGTCATTGTTCGATTTAGGAGGAGGAGGAATTGAGAATTCTGGTCTAGGGGCGTCAGGTATTTTATCATAGAGCATGCCGGACTGAGTGTAAATCAAATCCAGATATTGCGCACGAGCGATAACTTGCTCTTCTGTTACGACTCCCCCCTTTGCCACATCTTCCGTGATGGAAGGTAGTAATGACTTGATAAACCATTCAGCTAAAAGCTGATCGGGGACATATGTTTTTACCATTCTACGACAACGTCGCCACTCATGTATATGATCAGATATGTGAGTGGTTGTTGTCTGTTTGAAGTTGGTAAGAAGCTCTGTTCCCGTTTTGTACCTTATTGGTAACTGAAAATGGGTTAAAAAGGTTGTGGCTAAGGTACTGAAGTTGTTGAACAAAGCTCTAGGCAATTCGATGTACCATTTTTCCGCCGGACCCGTTAACGTCCTCTGAAAGAGGTGAAGTCTTATCGAATCATCATTTAGGGTGTTTGATGAACACCATAGATGAAAGGTAATCATGTGATTCGATGGATCTTCACCCGAATTTCCATTAAATTTAGGAATATCTGATGGAAGTTTATGTGGAATCGCTGGCCACCAAGGGGCGTAAGCAATTGGATCGTTGGTTAACCGGTTTAAATCAGGTAACTCCAAAGTTGCCACAAAGGGTAACTGCTGATTCAGGTTAGGCGAAGCATACCCATGATAAGATGGGATTTCCTGAGCAGTTGGTCTTTGCATACCGGCATAATGCATTTGATGCTGGTATGTTTGGTAAGGTTGGTGGACATGACCATTGTAAAATGGTTGATTTTGACCGTTTTGAATGTACGGCTGTCCACTGTTAGCAAAGATTTGTTGCTCAGAACCTTGGTATACTTGTTGGAATTGCGGTTGTTGGTATTGCACCAGCCATGGTTGCGAAACCATGTGCTGTTGCCCGATACTAACAGTTTGACCAAGATGAGGGGTAATTGTACCCATCTGAACCTGTGTCATTCCACCGGTCGGCGATTGTGGTTAAGTCGCAGGGTCAAGGGACTGTTGCATTACAACCTGAGAAACCTGAGGTTGGCATACAACAGGCAGCGCTTGAACTTGTGACACCGTCACAATAGCTGGCATAGTCGGGATATTTGACATAGCTATGCATTGTTGTATTGAGTATACAACTCTTGGTTGTTGAGGTAGTATAGGTGCCCAACCGCTTGAGGTAATTCCAGTATAACCTGAATGTTGTTGTGAACTCCCGTATGGATATCCTCCCGGAGGGGATAATGAAAGGGTATATTGCCCCCCATACGGTGGTAATCCAGAATTCAAGGGAATTGTTTGCCCTTGGGGGCCAGACTGCCCAAATTGACCTCCAAATAGATCAATTTGTTGAGACTCAACATAAGAGTTTCCGGATGAACAAACAGGAACGGACCATACTGTCGAAATAGCCCCTGAGTGGGCTCCTTCTAGCGGCTGAGAGATAGTCGTGACAGATGGTATACCAGCAAACATTGTCGGAGTGATAGCAGGGAGTTCTGCCGTCGCTGTGTCAGATGACACAGTCCTAGATGTTGACGGTTTTTCAGACATTTGTAGTCTATCCAAAAGATTACCTAGCGATTCTACAGGAGCTTCTGCTGGTGGTAGACTAACTTCTGACAAAGAAGGATATAGAGTGATCGCGACTCCAAATTGCGTTGGAGTACTTGTTTGAGGATCTTCTACAATTTATTCTATGGCAATCAAACCAGGTGGAAGGGGAAGACCGTCAAGTCCGTAAAATATTTCTGGTGCCGAAGAAGGTGTGAAATCGGTAGCGACAGATGTTTGAAGAGCAAGACTCTCCGAACTGGTTGTAGATGGAACTGGTTCGGTAACACAAGTGTTTACTCTCAGACTAGGATCAGTATCACTGTCCTTCTGTGCCTGCTGAATTTCTTCTGTAGAGGCAGGGATTCCAGAAATGTTTGGAGTAACCGGAGTCTCTGATGTCATTGGAACACTTGTTCTAACTTTAATAGGAGATTTGGAACCGGTTAAACGAGTTCGCTTTGTCCGTACTGGCTTTGATTCTGGAGACAAAGACGGTTGACTCGTAAGCCTCCGCGAATGACGGGGTTTCAATTGACTTTCTTCCACGATTGCGGATTACTCGATCAACTAAAATAAAGGGGAAGTATGTTTCCGAATTAAATGAATTTTAGACGCTTTGACACAACTTGTTTTTTCAGTTTTTAAGAGTCGAGAAAAAACAAAATATGACTCTAGTCTCCTTCGATTTTTAATGAGCCTGAAGTGACAAGTGCTCAGATGGACCTTTTCCGTTAAGGAGTCTGAAAAGGAACGAAAGGGACTACTCTGGAAGTCTAGGTAGAGGGAGTACCAAACCAATTGCAAAACTGTAGAATATTTTTTATGGTACGACAATCAATCTTCCCGAATGTTGTGTTTAGTGCATTGCGATCGATAGGGTGGCAGACACGACTTCCTATGGATAAAGGATTTAAGCCTATAGGGGTCTCCCAAAATATACTCGACGGTACGTGGGAGCACAAGTCCGTACTGGCACTTATCGTCTCAAAGTGGAGGAATCACCCAACCATCAGTGAGAACAACAGTTACCAGGCTTTACGACGCCGGAATATGTCTCTAGCCTAGACCTCTAAATGTTGTGCGTTAAGTTCCAAAGCGTTGTTAGATTCATTGAATTTATTTTAAGTTGATCTTGCTTATGAAGTTTGCCTTTCGGGTTCACCACGAGATGTAGATGTAATTCCTAAAATGCAATCTAAATATGATAAACAAACTTTTTATCTCTTTTGTGCAATGAAAATCCTAGCTACTAGGGAAAAGAAAGACATAATCTTTTCACAAAGAGCAAAGAGCACACTGTAAATGCACTTTCCTAAATCAAGCCAAACAGACTGTCTATATGCAAATGCACATGCATGTATTTGTTTTCAAATTTCTTAGTATATGGATGCTAAAAAGAAAGTTGATGTACAAATCTGAATTTCTTTTCAAGCGACAAATATAAACAAGCTTCTTTTCGAAATCAAAAATAGAGATGATTACAACACCTTACGATTTTGAAATGAATACTTGTTTTTGACACCAGAAAATTACAAATTTAGACCAAAAGCAATAGTAACAGGATAATCGACCATCAACAGCAATCAAACTTTCTCCTACGATCGAAATCGACACTTGCGACAGATTCAAATCAAAGGACGACAGTACGACTATGCTACTTTTGCAAAGGAGAACTGTAAATGACTCAACAAACACACAAAAACATCTACAGTTCTTTTGTACAAAGGAGGTGGAATAACAGCAAGGAAAAGGGGTTTCAAATAGACATATACTGATCACAGGCAGCAAAATTTAGGAATAGAACTGGAAAGGATGATCCACAGAAGCCACAACTGCACAGAGCTAGTCTGATCAGCGCACCTGTAACACAGAGAATCTAAAATGCAGCGCAGGTTGTCCACTCGGGAAGTGCGCTGAAATTCAGAATCTCTGAACAGTACCTGCACTGGGCCAGAAACGAGACTCTATCCGGGTTTCGGGTCACAGTTTGCAGTTCAGTTCTTGGTTTTTGGCCGAGTAAAAAGCAATCAGTAATGCAACAATCAGGGGTAGATCTAAGGAGGATCTAAGAGCTATCACAAGGGCAATCAGATAGTTTGTGAATTAGTTGTTTAAATCATAAACAGACACAGTGGATGGATTGAAGCAGCAATTATCTACTTTGCATTTGTTATGGCAAATGCAGTTCAAATGCTACTTATAAGTTTATGAAACAAACAACAAAGAATGATAAACAAACAAACTAAATAGCTCCCCAGTGGAGTCGCCATTTTGTTACAGGGAAAAGTGTCTATTTAGAACTGCTCTATCCCACTAAGGTGTGACAGCTGCCTTAGAAACAAACAGAGAAAAGCTACTTATGTTTTTCCTTTATGAATTATAGATAGAGAGGAATAGAAAGACCAACCTCTGTCTTGCGCTAATCCTTTGATTCGATCCCTCCCTTCTTTGATAGTCCCCAGCTACCTGCTCCCTCGCACGCCCAGCTTCACAAAGTACCTATAAGATCACAGAAGCATAGCACTATACAAAGACATGGATATATATTCATAAACAACTTAGGATCAGATTTAAATTGACCATACAAATGTAACAAGCATCAATGATACAAAAGCATGGAGGAAAACTCAAATAGCTTTTATTGATAAACAAGAAAAGATCCAGGAGGAGTTACAACCAGTTGTTCTGACCCAGCATCAACCTCCCAGCAAAGAAGCCCCTCTTCACCTCAAACAAAGCTTAGATCACCCAACAATCTGATGTTTTGTCTCTAGAAACCAACAACAATTCCTTACAATATGCAAAATTCCAGCCTCTGGATCTCTAGGATGAGGGATCCATATATATATATCTATAAGGAGGATGAGTCATCTTGTGATTTGATTAGTGTCTTCTCTCTGTCATTTCTTGCTTCCACTTGGAGACTGAGGGCCTCTTACTCATCCTTGGTCGAATTCAGTGAGGCAAGTGTCACAGGAGAAGATTCTAGAAGCTTCCATTGCCTCTCCACCTCGCGGAATGACACTGCCATTTGTCATTTCTTGCCCATCGCACCCCACAGAAGGGACTTTTGAAATGAAACGCACCCCCACAGTGCATTTGGGTGAGATGCAATGCACCTAGCCAGTGGAGCAGCTGCAATGATCCTGTTTTGACCAATTTTGAGTATTTTTTCATGGAGAACTTCTGGGAGAAGCTGTAATCTATTGAACTTGTTCCTTTAGGGGTTAGAACAACACTTTTAGGGACTTAGGAGCCCTTAGTTTATGGACATTTTATGCTTGGAGTTGAAGGGCACAAAAATGTCTATAACACACAGCATAGGCAATTTATGACCCCCATGGTTAGTTGAATGATATTCAAGGGATTTTTCTAGGTCAAACAACTAATAACATCACTGAGTATAACGCAGTTATCAAATTGTTGTCAGAAGCTATCACTCTTGGCATCCGGGATTTTGTTGTCAACCTTGATTCACAACTTGTCGTCCTTCAACTCAACAGGCAATATTCCATCAGAAACCCTCATATATTGAGAATATATCTACGTATTCGTCTATTGGAGAGAAATCTATTACATTACATATCATCATATTCCTAGACATATGAATACATTGACAGATACATTGGCTAATTATGTGTTGCATAGACATTTTCGAAACATGTAAAAATAAAAAACAAATCATTTGTATCATAGTAAGAAGGAAAATATAGCATATATATATGTGTGTCAATAATGTTTGTCATACATCAAAGCCTCAAAAAATAATATGTGTGTTCAAAATATGTCGGTGGATTGCAGGCCTTATACATATGTGGCTCGTAGGCCTCAACAACATGATGCTTATGGTAGCATGTAACTACTTAGACTACATGAGTCAGCAGTCAGCGGATCCGATCTGACATCCCCACCATATGCCTCCGGTACTGGTGTGGGACATCACCCATCCGAGTGTACTCTAGGATTCCATGGGTCAAACCCTCAAGATTCCATGCAATCTCCTCCTCGTTTTCACTCCCCTCCTGATAAGGATTGACATCAAACTGCTGAGCGATGCACCTGGTAATCGGGGACATCCCGATAGGGTGTTATGGTCCAACATCTGCATTCATAAAATCGAAGTGTCATAAACACATATATTTCAAAAAAAGTAAAAACATCAAAAAACTAAAAAATTGTTTGTTTTTACCTCCATCATAAAAATCCTTCCCTTCTGGGAGCAGCATATCCAGATCTCCATGGAATTTGGTGCCACTGTAAGGCCAATCCTCCACTATGATCATTTGTCATCATAGCCATGAGAAGAAGGTGGGCTTGTAGGACATCTGTTGACCCCCCGTAACCCTGGGCATCAACTGGCTCCAACGAACCATCTGTGGGTCTCATGGCATCGACAGATCCACCTTAGTCAGCTAGCATTTGAACAATGGAACCCGCTCTAGGAAGGATGTCACTAGCACACACCCAAAGAAAAAATGCTTCATGTTTCCCGCCTTAGCTTTTGATAGCTGACGCTTCATGTTGATTTTCATAGATTCCATCAAGTTAAAAATAATGGGCGCTGTGCACTCGATAGCATATAGGAACTTGGATTTGTTAGTCTCATGCGGCACTTGGGACCCATCCACTCTGTTGATGGTCAATAGTAACACTCTCAACATAAGATCCCGAACAGTCGCGATCTCGATCTTGCCACTCTTGGATTTGAGAGCTTATGGGAAATGTTCAGAAAGTAACATGGACACATTTGCCCCAATCGGCCTCGACCAATATAGGTTGACTGGTTCCACTCTTTGGGAAAGTCTTATGATGAAATAAATATTTGAAGTCTCCAACTCCAACTCTTGGTCACCAATGATAAAAATTTCTTGACTTATGTCACAGAGACTAATCAGGTACCGTAGCAGCTCAAGTTGAGCTTGCATCCCTAGTGTGAGAAAGAACTTGAGGAGCCCACAGTTCCTCAAAGCCTCCAAGAAATTTGGATTAGTTATTGCTTGGGTATCGATATATTCATGTTGTCATTCTTTCCAATCCACCATTTTCAATTTCTTCCTGCAAAAACCATTTAATCAAGTTAATGATCATCGTTTGACAGCAAAATTTGGATTCAAATGGTCAAATTAAGCAAAAAACATGTAAATTTTTGTTCATGGCACCAATGCGACTGTTTTAAAAACAGTGGTGCAGATGGCGCGATTGGTAGTTTTAGCCACCCCCGATTGGCATTATTTCATGCCTAGAAATTGCGCCGACCGAGCATGATTTTTTTTGCCAAAAGCTCCCTATGAAACCCAAAAAATGGATAAAAATAGGAAAAAGTAGTATGAAAATGGAGCTTAATGTTTTGTCTCTTACCTGCACCTGACGGCTCGTCGAATGACCTCTTGTATCTCCTGCAATATGGTCCAGAAAAATTAGGGCACAAAAGGGTTAAAAGCTCTTCACATAAAGGTAAAATGGTAAATGGTAAAAAGTAATTACTTTTTCACCTTTTTATTCATTTCTATGAAAATATTAGGTTTTTTAAGGTGTTTTTGACCTATTTTACCTCAAAACTGCATAATGAATTTACATTTCTTCTACAGCGACAGGTGACAGAACGTTGACGAGGATACTCGAGTCTTATTTAAGCCATTTTCTTGACTCGTAAAACTGAAATGAAAATATCATCGAGTATTTCCCTTTTGACTTATTAAAGAAAATAAAATGGGGAGGTCTGCTTTCAGCTCTTTTCTGACCTTTTAAACACAAAAATATTTCCAAGCTCTTGCCATTTTGAACTCGTTAAAGGATGTGAAACATTGTTTACCCAGTATACGTTTACTCCTTTTTGGGTTGGGATAAACTATATATGAAAAAAGTACTCCTTGACTGAAATGGTCAAGCGGTTCTCTCAAGTATCGTTTTCTACCTTTTCGGGCTTGAGAGACACAAAGGTACGAAAAGGGACCATGTGGAGTTTTCTTTTTCGTGCCTTTTTCAAACTCTCTAAACATGAAAAACATATCGAGTTACACCTTTGTTGGACTCGTTAAAGAATTAAATAGCATCGGATTCATTACCATGATGAACATGAGCTTCTCCTTCCTAGGTCTTGTTAAACTTACTAGTTTAGATTCATCCAAAGGATGAACTTACAGTGCAAGTATATGATATCCCCTTCAAGCTTGTGATCAAAAATAATTTGGGTACCTACCAGAAATGGTGGGGGAAAATTTGGAAATTCTATCAGCTGTGTCGGCAGCTCACTCTTGAACATGACACTATCTGTTTCATGTCGAGTTGGGGTATCCTCCTTTCATCATTGACCATCCTGAGTGGGCTGTTCATTTTTTCCTTCCATTTGATCTCTACATCATCCTAACCACTGATCCTATGGATCCAAAAGTTCCCAAACTCCGGAATCATGTCCTCGATATGTTCAAGAGTTAGTCCCTCTGCAGTTACACTTACTCCTGATTATCTGTACCATTTGAAATCATTTACACCCCTTTTTCTTGTGTCAGTGATGTGGGATATGTCATGGCCCTCCTTCGACAAGGTTGCTTCCTGTTGACTTTAGCTCATTATCCAGGAAGTTGGACAAGAGACTCCCTTCTAGTACCTTAGCGCTTGCGTGCCCTAATGGCAAGTTCTTCGTGACAAGTTCACATCATTGGCTTTCGATCGGGTGATTTCGCAGGTGTTTGACATCGGTTCCTTTATTCACATTTCATGAACTGTGTTGCCAGTACCTTGAGATCCATTGTCATTATTGGTGGTTTCTCTCGCGCTTATTAACGATTCACATCATTGACCAGTAATCAAGCAACTTCTTAGCATGTTTGACTTTAGCACGTTCATCCGCATGTTAGGATTTGTACTTTGATCAGGTCATTTGGAGTGCAAGACCTTGGGCTAAGATTACACAAGTCCAGGTTGTGAGGCAATGTGACATGGTCATGTTGATATACATGTCTCTTTTAGATGGATGGTTGCAACCATACCATGAGTTGTTATCAGTGATCCTTCTCATTATTAGATGGCTACGACAATACCTTGGTTTCGTTATGATCCTTTCTGCTAGATCCATTTATATGATCATTCCCTGGATGGATACGTCCATACCACGATTCAAGTATTATTATTCAAAGTTTTTAGTGAGGTATATGCATCTATGCTTGCTTGCAGGTTCTCCGATGAAGAACTCTGGTTCCCCATACGCACTTGTAAAGCATTTCACTCCTCACTCTAGTTCGGCCTTCATGATTTAGGGGGCATCTATTACACAACATTTTTTCACTGTCCCTGTACTCCCCGTCCACGATCCTGGAGGACCTCTATAGTGTACCTGACATTCTTTCCTGTCATGAAGAAACTCCCATTGTGTCCCTCTTCATGAGTAGAATAATTCCCTTTTGCATCATTTCCCAAAAATCTTATGTTTATCCCAATTTACAAGATCGGCACTAATGACCTGTGTCCTCCTCGTGCTGATATGTAGGGGTTACAACTACCCCTAGCATTGATCCGATCGACTGAGCACTTTCTCAGTCATGTCGATCCTCTTTTGGAAAGTTTTTTAAATATGAAGCTGAAGCTTCCAGCTCTAGAAGCCTCGTAATGGAAGTCTGGTAAATGGTTAGGCTAGATGGAGTTGAGGAGGTCAGTTTGGGCTCCTTTCCCCTATTAGGATGGAACTAATCCAAGAGATAATGCCTTCTCCCATTCTTCCAAGCTATAAAAACATCTCTTTTTCCCAAGCAAAAGGCTAGCGCTAATTAGTTTTAGTTTTGGAGTTAGAATAATCAGTAAGACATATATAGTCTGAATTTTTCTAGTGTATGTTTGAGGGAGAATAGTTTTCTTGGGTGTGATGAGAGACTATACGGAAAGAGGCCTTAAAATCTCTACTGTTGGGGTTGTCCATGAATTGCTAGCAAAAATGTGGGAACTCGGATATGTCGTTGGAGAAAAACAACATCAAGACATCGGTTGTAATCCCTTCTTGAACTAATATAGACGCAACTATCGATTGATTTCCTATATGAAATTTCATCTCACATATTTATGGCTTAATGTTTCTTGACCTATTAATTAGGATAAATACAATATTGTATGCTATTATGTTTCTTGTTTTAGGTGTATGAAGGAAGGAAACGAAAGATAGCTAGAGTGAGGAAGCAGTATCATCACCAAGTGGAATAGAATTCTAAGAGGTAGGCCCTCTTAATTTATTCTAGCCTAAGGAGATCTTCAATAGATTTTTTGTTTGTGACTAGACCCACTCTCTCGGGCTAGAGGAATTGTTTGTATCCGCACTTTGAATTTACCTGAATCATAATACAGAGTAGTGGGTAGAGAGAGCTTGTGGAAGAAGGATGAGATGCCTAAGGCCATGAACAAATGGAGGAGAAAGGAAATAAATTTAAGGCATTAATGGTAGCCCTATAGAGCATAAAATGTAAGCAATAGAGGTTAGATAATTTTAGCAGCTTGGGGCAAAAGGAAACTTTTGTGCTTCAAAAATTGGTATAGAAACAAATAAGTAGCAATCCAATATCCTGGGTAAAGAAGAGGAGACGAACAAATGGATATCAATCAGAACCAATCAACTGTGAGAATTCAAGCCGTTTTTCATGGTTATCAGGTTCTAAAGTTTAAATTTCTAACAAAGATGTTAGAGGATGGGTCTAGGAGCTTAGAAAACAAATATTAGAAGCTCAAATAGAAAATGTCAAGTTCAACCTTGTAGAAAAGATAAGTAGAGATTCTAAAACTACAGGGAAATTTAATGAGAATACCATTGGCATGTTGCTTCAACTGGAACTAATTACGATTTAGTTTAGAGGATATGGCATGCAATGAAATGGTGAAAGAACCAATTATGGCTATGCTTATTGTATTAAACAACCAAGTAAGAACATATAGGGATTTTTTAAATGTATGTATGTGAGTAAGAAGTACAAATATTATTTGAATTTGTGTATGTAAGTAAGAAGGTTTAGTGTACATTTACCTCCATTTCCTACCCCGTTCTTCAGGTTTTGTGAAATGGTTTGTTTCATTAAGTTCTTTTGTTAGTATTTCCTACCCATATTATTCTCGGCATTTTACTAAGGGTGGACCCTTTGGCTCCTAGAATCTTGTGACCCCTTTGTTTCAGAGTCATTTTGGTCAAAATTTCATCATACATTGTAATATTCCTAAGGGGAAATTAATAGTGATAAATAAACAAGAAGAACACATGCAACACAAAATTTCACACATATCATTAAACACCCATAATTTCTCCAAAAATTGCGCCAAGCTGAACCATTTTATTATAAATCAAGGAGAGTGCAATATAAGCATGGAGTAGATGCACATGAAATTGGAAAGCCAAGCTAGACAAGTCCCAGCTGAAGAAAACAAGTGCCCAAATGTTGGAAGTGTCTCCTCCTCAATGCTCTCCAATGGCCCTAGAAAACTTCATTATTGGGTGGGAAGAATCTATCGTTTGGCCCTCATTGAGTGCTAAGAAATTTTTGAGAAATTAACCTCGGTCTCTCCTCAAATAACCTACCAAAACCCAGAAAGGGTTGGGCCTAGTTCTGACCTCTGAAATTGCCCCAAATTTCCACGTGCTCCTCAACTAGCTAGGTTATTTGACCAACCTAGAAATGACACTTCCAAAATCCTCCAAAATGATAGCAAAGGCTAGCAAAACTCCCCTTCAAATGTCTACACAAGTCCCAACTCAGTTCATCCCCAAAGTACCTATCCTCTTGGATCCCACGTGTGGTACAAAAAATACCTCTACGTAGGCCTATGCAGTCCCTTAAGATGTGTCAATTACACAACAAAAATGCCACCGAAATGTGCCTCAATAACACTCCAAATACTTAGCAAAATATGGTCCAAGTCTCTCCTGGAAAGCCCAACATAAGTGTTGTTGCATAACTAGGTCCCAAAAGAAGTGTGTATTTCCCTACTGCACCCAATTTGTTGTAATAATACCACGAATTGCCTAAGAAAACCCCCGAAATAGCTCCCAAATAGTGTAGATCTCCTCCTTGGGCTAGCACTTGAACTCCAACAAAGGTAGGGTGAGATTC
Source organism: Pinus tabuliformis (assembly GCA_031772625.1). NCBI lineage: Eukaryota > Viridiplantae > Streptophyta > Pinopsida > Pinales > Pinaceae > Pinus > Pinus tabuliformis. The sequence continues at coordinate 1,087,878,817 of CM062805.1, read as the reverse complement.
TCGCATGAAAATCTCGTGTGCTGAACAACACTTCTAGAGTTGGCTCAACAACTCAAGTGTGCTAGGTAGGTTTGATTGTCAAAGGTTTAAAAGTCCCGAAATGGAGGTTTCCTCCTCATATTTGTACTTGTTGGCCCCACCTTCCTTATATCTCCTCCAATTTGACTTGACTCCCCTTTCTTTGCTTCCGACAATTTCGTGCTAGCTTAAGGGGTGTGTATTTTTCCCTTGGGTGGCCCCCACATCCCACCATCACTTTAATCTTTCCCTTTTTGCTAATGTTGGACCATGCTTTCCCACAAAATGGAAAATTTTTCCCTTTTTAATCCCCTTAGCATAGGTTAAGACAAAAGTTAACATAACTTAGGAAAAATTACAAAATTGGTGTAGTTACTTTGTGAAATTAAGTAGAGGGGATATCACAGTCCTCCTCTCCCAAATGTTGTGTGTCCTCAAGAAAATAAAATGTGAGGTGTATTAGGATATGTTCACCCTCCCATGTGGCATCCTCATTTGGAAAATTATTTCACTGCACCAAATACTCCCTAATATTACTACTCCTCAATCTCCTCTCCCTGGTCTCCAAAATAGCCTCAAGCTCAAGAACGAAATTCCCCTTTTCGTCTAATGGTGGTAACTCAATGGTTGTTATCACATGTTGTCCCAAGACCTTATTGAGGCATGATACATGAAAGATGTTGTGCACCCTACTTCCTGGTGGAAGCCCGAACTCATACGCCACCTCACCCATCCTCCTAACCACCCGATAGGGCCCAGAGAAACATGGTTGTAGCTTCTTGGCCCCCCTTTGCATCGGCATGGATTCTCTGTACGGCTGAAGATGCAAGAGAACCAAGTTCCACAACTGAAAGTGTCTCTTAACCCAATGCATGCATACATACATTCTTTTCTGATTTTTGGTGGTTTGCAAATTATCCTTGAGAACCTTAAGGATGTATTGGCTCTCTTGTATCTAGTCCTTAGCCCTTGGGGCCCTATTATCTCCAAAAACAAGGCCAGCAAGAGATAAATCATCATATCAATACAAATTATAGAAATGGGACATACCAATAGACATATGGTAGGTAGTATTGTAGCAATACTCCACTAGGTGAAACCATCTCATTCAAGCTCGTTGTTGCCCTATCACATAGTTCCACAAGTATCCCTCTAGCCACTTATTAACTATCTCATTCTTCCCATCTGTCTAAGGGTGGTAGTTGGTGCTCGGAGTGAGCTTAGTGCCCACCAACCTAAAGAGCTCTTGCCAAAATGATCCCATGAAGCGAATGCCCTTGCCATTGACTATGGTATTGGGGAGACCATGCAACTTGAAAATCTCTCTGAAGAATAGATCTGCAACCTATGTAGCAGTGTACCTAGAAGGGATAGAAAATAACTGGGCATACTTTATCAACCAGTCCACTACTACATATATACAATCACGACCTTGCACCATAGGAAGTCTTGTGATGAAGTCCATTGAAATTCTTTCCCACTTCTCCCTAAGGAATGGAAAGCATCTGCGGTAACCCAGCTGGATGAGTCAACTCCACCTTGTTCCTCTGGAAGACCTCACACTCCTACACATTCCTCAACACATCACCCTTAAGGCCCCTCCAAGTGAATCACTTCCTAACTATAATATAAGTCTTTAGGAACCCTTGATGTCTTGATAATAGGGATTCATGTGCTGTATGCAGAATCTTCCCCCTCAATTGTGAACTAGGTACTAGATATATGTGCCCCTTGTAGTAAATGTCATCATCCATCACTCGGTAGTGCTCGTCCCCATGAGTACCATCCAAGATATCACACACTTGTTGATCCTTGGAGTACTCCACCAAAAGTTGTGCCTTCTAATCATTGTAGATGCTCATGAGTGAAAGTGTCACGAGCCTCTTGGATTGGGCATCTGCCACTATGTTCTTCCTACTCTTGACATACTCTATGTCAAAATCGTAGCCCTCAATCCTACTGACCCACTTTTGATGCCTCCCATTGAGGCCCTTCTATTCCAAAATGTAGTGAATACTATTATGATGAGTCTTCACTCTGAACCTGTTGCCCACCAAGTACTATCAGAATTTTTCCAATGCATGCATAATGGCAAACATCTCCTTATCATACATAGAATATATCCTTTCATGATTAAGGAGCTTTTGACTCTCAAAAGTCATTGGGTGACCTCCTTGTGATAATATTGCGCCAATTCCTCACTTGATTCATCACACTCCAAGGTGGATGACTCTGTAAAATCAGGTAAAGCCAACACCAAACAACTGCTCATCACTCCCTTTAGGTGCTCAAATGTTTCCTACACTCTATCTATCCATGTGAATGTCCCCTTCTTAGTTATATCTCTGAGGGGTGTCTTTAGTTGTGAAAATCCCTTTATGAACTTCCAGTAATATGTGCATATGCTCACAAATCCCCTCAATTCAGTCACATTTTAGGGAACTGGCGAGTCCTGGATGTCCCTAATCCTATCCTATTACACCTACACTCCATCCTCTCCAATAATGTGCCCCATGTAGAGCATATTTGCAATCCCAAATTCACACTTGTACAACTTCACATAGAACTACTACCCATCCAAAATATGAAGCACCTCCTCTATGTGATGTAGGTGCTCCTCCCATGTCCTATTGTAAATCGATATGTCATTAAATAATACCAGCACAAACCTACGCAATTGCTTGTGGAACACGTGGTTCATCCAAGGTTGGAAGGTAATAGGTACATTGGTCAGCTCAAAGGGCATAACCAGAAACTCAAAATGGTCATAGTGACACCTGGAAGTTGTCTTTGGGATATCCTGATCCCTCACCCAAATTTGATGGTACCCCAAACAAAAATTTATCTTAGAGAAGTACTCGGCTCCTCTAAGATCATCCATAATCTCATATATGCGGGGAATGAGGTACCAGTTATTTAGGGTATTCTTATTAAGGGCCTGGTAGTCAATGCACATTTACAATGTACCATCCTTCTTCTTCACTAGAACAATTGATGAATCAAAGGGGCTAGAGTCGGGCCTAATGTGCCTTAATTCCAGTAATCAAGAATGACCCTCTCAATCTCATCCTGGTAAACCTTGGGATATCTATATGGGGTCACGATGATTACCTGTACTCCTAGCTCTAGCTCGATAGTGTGTTCAAACCCCTTATCAGGTGGTCGCCCTAGTGGAATGACCCCAAATACTTTCATATATCTACCTAGGATGGTCTGTGTGTTTGGATGAGGTGGTTGGGCTGACCCCCTATCTTTAAAATCCTCAACTCCACCACCCACTCAATGTCCCCATGCCTCAGGTTTGCCTCCATCTCATATGTTGAAACTATCTGTGGCGAATACGAGTACATGCCTCTCAACACAACCAACTTCTGATTCGGTCCCATGAACTCCATCTCCAATCTCTATCAATGTAGTAACTCGTCAAAGAGAGCAAACTGCTAGACACCCATCACCACATTGGTGTCTGGAACATCTACCACAAAGAAGTGGTTGGTCACTGAGTAGTTCCCTATGGTCACCGTCAAAGAGGGAACACACCATATGCACTACATGGTCTTGTCTCCTGGCACAACAAATCAGAAGCCCTTAAAATACTTCATGGGTATACCCCTTCTTTGTATCATATATGCATCAATAAAGTTGTGGATTGCCCCACTGTCCACCAACACTAAGACACACTTCCCTTGCACAGTGCCTCTGATCTATAGCATCAAATATATGGGAACCCCACATAATGAAGAAAGAACTCCTCTAGAAGGTGTGAAAGGTTCTCCCCTTGGTGGTGGTGGTGGAGGTCGTTCTCTTGCTACATGTGGCTCACTATCACCTCCATCTTCTCCTGACTCTATATCATCATCATGGTCGATGTCTAGGAAGACGTCAATGTAATGGGCCTTGCCAATGGTGCATCTATGGCTTGGTGCCCAAGGATACTGAGAGGTGAATCATAGCTTCCTCCACTGGAGGTCCCTCGTAATATCATCATCCAACCCCCCATGAACAGGTGCTTCATGCTGTGGTGGGGGTCTAGTGTCTTTGACGCTCTATTAGAAAATGGGTCTAGTGGGTGCCTACACTTTGGTTATGGGAAGTTCACACTATAATCCCGATATTTTCCTACTTCATCCTGTAAAGTGGTGGGCCTGATGGCTTTCACCAAGTTCCTAAGTTGCTTTGCTAACCCCTCTAGGAACATGAATACTTTCCTGGCCTCCGATAAATTAGCACCATCATGGATATCCTAAGAAACTCTGAGGTATATGTCTCGGCACTACCAGTTTGCTTGAGTCGTGTTAGCTCTCTGAAGTGCTCCTCGGGTTCCCTCCTCTCAAAATGATCCAAAGCCCTTTGTATGAACTCCTCATAGGTAGTAATTCTTGCATGCCCCAAGGTAGTTGATCCATAGAACCACTTATTATGAGCCTCTCCCTACAAATGCAAAGTGGAAATCTTGATGTCCTCCACTATTATTATCTAGTTAAGCTAGAAATAGACATCCAACTTCTCAACCCATGCTTGGGTTGAGCTCTCAGAAGATCCATCAAAAGTTGGAAGGAATAACCTCTACACTATGCACTATAGATCAATGCCACATGTGTAGGCTCCTCCACTCAGCCCCTTGCTCCTATTGTTATTCTTGAGTTGGAATAAGTCTTTGAAGGTGGTGTCATCTCGAAAATCAACCCATATGACTGATATTCCAAAAATTAATCCCCCATGGGCATATCCTCCTACCCCTGCTTACCTCTAGTACTAGATTCTAGAAGCGTAAGAATGATCGACCTAGGAGGTACGCTACAAATGAGAGGCATATTGTGTGGATCTATGGCCTGGTGGCTCGATTTCCCCTGGTGTTGAGAGATTCCTGAACCCTCTCCCAAATGGATGTCTCCTTGGCTTCGCTTACCCTTGTTATCATTGTTGTTATGTTTCCTCAACTCATCAATACCCTTAACCAAATCTTATATAAACTTCAAGAGGCTTTGGGAAAAATCCTCATCGTTTTTGTCTTTGCCATTAAGATTATCCCCCATGTTTAGTTCCTCGACCTCTTGCTCTAACGTTTCTCGATATGGAGTGATCTGTAGCTCCCTTTTCCTGATCCTATATCTTTGTCTCCTGTAAGTGATATTTTTCTTATCCCCCAGTGTCATAGAATGTAGGGTTCCCCACAAGCTAAGCCAAGATTATTGCTCTGATACCACTGAAATATTCCTAAGGGAAAATCAATAGTGATAAACAAACAATAACATCACAAACAACAAAAAATTTCATACATATAAATAAACACACACTTTCTCCAAAAATTGTGCAACACTGAGCCATTTTATTATAAATTAAGGAGAGTATAATATAAGAATGGAGTAGATGCACCTGGGCTTGCAAAATCAAGCTAGACAAGTCACTGGTGAGGAAAACAAGTTCTTGATGCTGGAAGTGTCTCCTCCTCAATGCTCTGTGTTGGACCTAGAAAATTGCACCATTGGTTGGGAAGGATATGTTGTTTGGATCTCCTTGACCTCTCATAAATTTCCAATAAATTAACCTTCGTCTCTCTTCAAATAAGCCACCAAAACCCATAAAGGGTTGGGCCTAGTTTCGACCTCCGAAATTACCCCCAATTTCAAGGTGCTCCTCCACTAGTTGGGTAATTCGATCCACTTGGAAATGACATTAGCCAAATCCTCCAAAATATAGCAGAGGCTAGCGAAACTTCCCTCCGGATGCCTCTATAAGTCCCAGCTCCGTTCAACTCCCAAGTACCTATCCTGCTAGCTCCCACGTATGGCACAAGAAATTCCTCTGTGCAGGCCTACGTAGTCCTTGAAGATGTTTCAATGCCACAAAAAAACTCCCACATAAATGTGTTGAGCTAGCACTCCAAATCCTCAACAAAAGATGGTCCAATTCTCTCTCAAAAAGGCCAACAAAAGTGTTGATCAACAATTAGCTCCCACGGGAAATGTGTATTTCCCTACTGCACCCAGTTTACTGTAATAATACCGTGAATTTTCTAAGAAAACACCAAGAACAACTCCCAAATAGTGTAAATCTCCTCCTTGGGCTAGCACTCGAAGTCCACTGAAGGTATAGTGAGATTCTCACATGAAAATCTTGTGTGTTGAACAACACTTGCAGACTTGGCTCATCAACTCAAGCATAATACATAGGTTTGATTGTCAAAGGTTCAAAAGTCCCCAAATGGAGGTTTCCTCCTCATATTTGTCCTTGCTGACCCCATCTTCCTTATCTCTCCTCTAACTCAACTTTCCTCCCCATTCTTTTCTTCCCACAATTTTGCACTATCTCAAGGGGTGCATATTTCTTCTTTGGTTGGCCCCCACATCCCACCATCACTTTAATTTTTCTCTTGTTACTAATGTTGGTCCATGCTTTCTCACAAAAATGGAATATTTTTCCCTTTTAATCCCCTTAGCATAGGTTAAGCCAAAAACTAACATAACTCAGCCAAAATTGCAAAATTGGTGTAGCTTCTTGGTGAAATTTAGAGGCGATATTAGATATATGGAGTAAATGTCTCAAAACTTTGGTGACTCTTTCTACCTCACTCTGAATATTGAGCAACAATTCTCCTTATTTTTGTGCTAGTAGTCATATGGGTAGATCCCCAAATAACCTAACCTATTAGTTTTCTTAACACAAGAAATGCTATTTTACAACACTGAAAAATAAATAACAAGATAGAAATTTTACAGAGTTGCAAAATAAATAACAACCTTATATTTCTAGGTATAAATAGTGTGGTGATGACAAGTAATGAATTTGCAATAGCACAAAAGAAATGGATTTGCAATAGAAAAAAAACAAAGTATTTGTACCAACACCAATAACATTCAAGAAAAAGACCATTTAATAATTCTTTGTGCATACCTATTCCTTTGCCGCAAGTTCTCTCATCTCTATATTTTCCTTCTTTGGCTTACAATTCTTCTCCTGCTTTTGTTGGTTCCTTAGCTTTATTTTCTCCATTCCCTACATTGCAACCCTAAATAGAATCACTTCTCTAGATAATATTTTCCATTCAAGTGTGTTCTTATATATATCGCTGACACATGTATTAGTGGAGAATTGCAGAAATTGTGCACTAAAGCATGGTGCTAATTCAACATCCGTGTTGTTTTCTTTGGGTTACAATTCTTCTCCTCCGTTTCTTAGTTCCTTAGCTTGATTTTCTCCATTCCCTACATTGCAACCCTAAATAGAATCACTTCTTTAGATAATATTTTCCATTCAAGTGTTTCTTATATATATTTCTCACACGTGTATTCGTGGAGAATTGCAAAAATTATGCTCTAAATCATGGTGCTAATTCAACATCCGTGTTGTAGAATGAAACGAAAAGGTGGGTGAGATTGCAAAAAAATATGAAGATAAACCACATTAGTTGGCTCAAAACATCGACCAAATAACTAATTATGTGAATAATATGAAAGACAATCTAAAAACCAAAATGAATATTTTCTTGATAATAATGTAAAATGCCAACATTTAAATTATAACTTGTTAAAGGAGAGCAACACCTTGCTCACTTTATTATGCAAAAATTTCTCAAGCTATCATGTCCACATGTTTACCATCATGATGAAGTTTATAAAGTGATGGTGGAGGGTTATGAAGGATGAGCTAGGTCATAGAGTACACATAAAATTTCTAAACCTTTAATATTATGAATTAACAATATTGGTTCACTTTACCAAACAAATCACTATTCAAGTATCTTATAATATACATTGTGAACCATGATAGCTACACTAATCGATTGACTTGTTTAGTTCAAGCAAATAACAAAAAAAAAAAAAAAAAAAAAATATATATATATATATATATATATATATATATATAAGAAATTTTGGATAAATTAATGTTATAAAATCAGTCAAAAGGAATTAATATAATATGTATTTTTTTCAGGACAGGTTCAATTTTTTGAAAGCTTCCAGCTTAATTCATGGAATCATACATTTTCAACATATTACAACATAGTCATGTCATGATGCGACTGGAACCTGGGTGGGGAGGTTATCATTAAACCCTCGCAACCACCTAGGTTCTAGTGGCATCATGACATGACTATGTTGTAATATATTAAAAATGTACACTTGCATAAATTAAACAGAAAACGAGTTTCCTCTAAAATTTCAAAAAATTGAATCCATTCTGAAAAAAGAAAAAAAACAAAAAAAACAAAAAACAAAAAACAAAACAAACAAACTAATCATACAATTTAAAAAAACCAACATAATACAAAAAACAAACTAATCACAGAATTAAAAAAACGCCAACATAATAATATGTATTTTTTAAGAATACTTCCAATAATTCAATGTTTTAAAATAAATAAATAAAAATTTATAAAATGATTCAAAAATATTTATTGTGAACTAATTTGGCATCCTAAATTAAAAGAAATTATGTGGTGGATAATATATTATTTATATTTATATATATTTTTGGTAAAAAAAATATTATAACATATTATTTATATTTATATATTTTTTGGTAAAAAAAATATTATATTTTTTGTTTTAGAATTTTATATTAAAATTATCTGAATAAATAATTTTTAGTTAAATATTGATTTTTTTATTATTTAAAATAATTTTTTAATTATATATATAAATTTTATATTTTGAAAATTTTATATACATTTAAATCATGGAAAATTCACACTCTAAATTTATAATTTGAATAAATTATATTTGAAACAAAAAATATATCCATAAAAAACTCCAAACTCATAATGGCTACGACCTAAACATAAACCCGAAGTATTAAAAACCTAGGCCTTTATGGTTTGTTTATTATTAATGATGAATACATTGTACCAATGATTGACATGACTAGGTTCATGGCTTTGGCTGCATACAGAAAAGCGTGGCATGTTTTGTCCTGGTGCACCGACATCCATATTGTTAATTTCTTTCATAACTCCCTTTCCTTTTCCACGCTCACTGTCTTCCATTCCCTGGAGTTCCACAAACTAAAGCACGGCCTGAGCCAGTGGTGATTTGCTTCCAAAACATCGTCTTAATAAATTTTCTAGTTTGAAGTTAACACCGAATTAAATTAAATAAGGATTTGGTAAGTCAGTGAAAATACAATTGTTTATTAATGGAATCTTTTGAAGTATCTTGACATTCCTAGTTACAAGGCATCAACAATCCAATGACAATGAAAGGGGTTAAACCAAAATCCCAAGTATTTATTTATTTTTAACAATATTTTTTCCTCGTTGAATATTTCTTACATTGGATACTTAATTTGCATTTATGTTTTAGCTCATAGTCTTCCCTACGATTTTTATATTATATGAATTTTTTTTAACAAGTAATGATGATAGCAGGCTGTCCAAATTGTGTAAAAGAGAGAGTAAATTCTCTTGCCAGGGCAACTTTAGATTTTGGAAATGATTATGTATAGTTTTTTATTTATGAGTTTTAACATTATCATCAAATGTAAGTATATGTAGGTTTATGTTTGGTTTTTTTAACTAAATCAGGTCGATTTTTTTTGTTGTTGTTTAAAATTGGTTTTTGACGGCATATATGAATTCAACACCCTAAAAAAATTCTAGGGCACTATGATTGTGGGGAGCTTTCAACTCAAACTTATGATTCCAAGAAATTATTGCTAGATTTTGAACAAATTAGACCTGAAAATAAACCAAAAAACTTCCAAAACGTAGCACATGTAGACTATAGGGTATATTAATAATATGCAAATTAGTATAGATCTATCTTAACAACGGATTTACCAAGAGTCAAGTAGCATCAAATCTCATTATATGCAAACTTCCTTTTAGAATGAAAAAGTTGAAAAAATATTTATATGTCACGAGATTTAATCCCTTTTAGTGTTGGATAAATCCATGATTAAGATGTATCTATAGTTGTTCTGTGTCTCTATATATATATATAAACCATGTGTAATTTTTCATTGTTTAAATTGTATTTTTGAGTAATTAATTATTATTATTATTATTATTATTATTTTATACTAAAAATTGAGTGAGTACCATAGTGGTTTTCTCTCTCTATATATATATATAGACCATATGTAGTTTTTCATTATTTTTTTCCCTAAGGAAAAATCATAATTTCCATTAATAAATAGTGAAAATTACATGTTGTAGATGTTATATAACATATAAAAAATAATTGACTCTTGATCACTCAAACAATCAATTGTATGATGAGTTTAAAATTTTTAAAAAAGTATATAATATATATCCACCTATGTCTAGATATATACAATAATATCAACCAAAAAATTGTCTTGTGTATAATAAAAAAACTGCCATAAATCGTGCATGCATAAGCATCGTAAATATGAGCAAAAATATGTCACTCAAGAGTTGCATCTGCCAATGGAGGATCATCAAAAATATATTGATAATACTGATAATTTTCTGGACCATTATGTTTGGTTATCTCCCAAGTCCCATGTGCCTACTACACGTCCTCTTTGGATAGACGATTGGAAAATGTGTTCATTTCCTTGTAAATATGATGACAAGAAAATAATCAAAATTGAGCTTTTAACATGATAATATCATCCAATATATTACTGAGTGTGTGCATGTGACAAATAGAATGTTGGTTGAACCAATCAATAACCACCCTAGAATCTCCAAAAACTTGTATCTCTTCACATTCCTTTTCTATTGCAAACAGAAGAAGCAATTTTAGACTATGTAGTTTTGCCAAACTTCTTATACCCTCAATCAGACCAAACATTGATTTAATGAAATGGTTATCGTTTAAGTATAGTATTGCACCCCCTCCACACTTGCCATTTTGAGTTGATCCATCAATGTAATCCTATGTCTTAGATTGATTAATAGTTTATGCAGTGACTATACAAGGGATATTCTTCTAATCCTCATAAGGAAGGAGGCTTTATATAAAAATTACCTTAGCACCAATCAACTTTGGATGGAAAACCATCATTTGAAAAAGATTTTGATTCCTCCCAATCCATATACCCCAATAAATGAGCATTGGGATGTTACATAACTTATTTCGAGAGGCTTCACTCCACCATTTCTTCCACGCTTCGTTAAAAGTTTCTCCCAATCACCTAATACAAATAGCTAGAGCTTGATAGATCAAATTCTAGATCTCTGTAGCTGTAGGGCATGAAATAAACAAATAATCAACCAATTCCTCTGCTTCATTAAATATACCACACCATGAAGGACCCTGAAAATACCTCTTTTTAAGATTGTCTCTGGTAGGAATTTTGTTTGTCAACAAACACCATAAGAACAATCTAGCTTTCGCTGGACTCTTCAATTTCCATATATGTTTCCACCAAAATAAGATTACTTTTGGCTCTTTTGCAGCATATATATATATATATATATATATATATATATATATATATATATATATATACCCTTGTTTGGGAGTATAAATCTACTTCTTTGAATGTATCCAAAGAAGTTCGTCTTCCCTATCTTGAATCATGACATGAGAGGATGTGAGGGAATTGATGTATCCATTTCACTCTTGGTGCCAATGAGTAGGTAAATTTAATGTTTGTGTCGATAACCAACATTGACCCCATAAGGTAGTATTCTCAGGATCCGCCATTTGATTTAATGTTCTCTTACCATGTTCAACCAAAAATGCTATTAAATATGGTGGGAGAACGTGTTGGTCACCACATCTAGACCATGGGTCAATGCCAATCTAGACATGCTCACTCGATCCAATTCTCCATGCAAGGCATGATCGAATGATATTAAATGACTCTAGCACAACTTTCCAAATTGTTGAAACATTAGCTCTGCTTTTGTTTTGGATTTGAATCCATTCTTTTGTAAAAAGTGGATAAATATATTTTCTTTTTACCACCTATGCCATAGATTACGAAGGATAATAATCTCCATCCTATTTTAGCAGTGAGAGCTTGTGAGAAGGAGTATAAATTTCTCAAGCCCCATCCTCCCCACTTTTTGGGCAATGTAATCTAGTCCCGTCAAACCCATGCAAAAGTTTTGCCTTCTTTTGATCCTCGCCATAAAAATATGAAACTTCTTTGTATAAGGTTCAATATACCCTTAGGTATCTAGGATAAAAACATCCAAAAAATGGTAATGGATTCTAGAACAAATTTTATAAGAACTAGTCTTCTTGCACCAGATAACCACCTATGACTTGAAACTTTTAAGTATTTTTTCAATTTTCACCAGTAACCACATCCAATATATTTTTTTGTAATCATTCAGTTTCAGATGAAATTCCAGATAGTTGAGCCCCTCATAAAAATTTATTGATTGGAAGGGAAACGAATCGAGAGCATAAGTCATTTCATCTTTACAGAATCATGTTGCATAGAGAGTATATTTTTGATGATTTTCCTCCATACCAGTAGCCTTGAAAAATAAAATGAGCACTTGTTTGAAAGCAATAATATCCCTACGAGAACCTTCAATAAAAATGAGGACATCATCTACAAACAATAGATGAGTCAAATAAATGTTACATGCCACCATAACACTCTTCAAATTACCCATTCTGTTTTCCTCGATAACTAATCGACTTATGCCTTCCATGATCAACAAGAAAAGTAAAAGGGATAAAGGTCACCCTTGACGAACTCCCCTCTTGGCATGAAAAAATTCGGACGTTGAACCATTGATTAGTACAAAAAAATAAGTAGATGATATAAAACACATAATCCAATTTATATAACTAATGCGAAAGCCTAAGTGTGTGAGCAACATTCTAATATAAAGCCAATTGGCTTGTCGTATGCTTTTGATAGGTCGATTTTGAGAATCATACCTTTTAATTTTATTTTTTTCAAACTGTGTAATTCTTCTTGTGCTACTACGAAGGCTTCATGGATTTGTCGATCCTTCAGAAAGGAAAATTGTTCCTCGTAGATATGTTGCAATAAGATAAGCTTGATTATGTTCGCGATGATTTTCAGAATAATTTTGTATATGTAGGTACTTAACGATATAGAACAATAATCATTAAAGGACCTCTAAACATCAACTTTAGGAATTAGTGCAATAAATATATTATTTAAAGCCTCATACATCTTACCAGAAGTTCTAGAATTTGTCATTTAGAACATGTGTTGTAATCAACCAAAGGTTTTAGTTTGGTTCAATTGATGTCTTATCTACATTAAAATTCAATGGAAAAATTTGTCTTGTATTCCTTTTTTCTCTACTACATATGATTTGATTGTCAACCTACATCTCTTGGTGCAAGTCATACTCCTAGAGTTATTGAACTAGGGTAGGTTGGAGTAATGATCATCATTTACATTAAAAATAATTATTATCAGATGATTAGGAGATGATATCACTTCGTGGAGAAGTGGTCTCAATGAGGATAATATTAATATCTACAAGTTTGGCATCAATTTTTTGTAATTCAAGTTGATTAGGAAAGAATCAAGCCTTTGTCACATGATGGTAAATCCTTTTGTGTTTAACATTTTTTTAAAGCAAGAATGAAAACAAAATTCATGTTCACACTAATGATTAAATGGTATTACTTGGACTAGATGGTGGGTACTAGGATTATTTGTTCAATCGCTATCTAAGGTACAAATTTGTGAATGTCTCTTCTTAATATATAAACTTAATCTCAAATAAAAAAATAGAAGTGAACGTCTCCAACACATCCCTATATAACACAAAAATGTTATCAATGAAGACACCCAAACTTGCAAGCCACTCTTTTAAGAAATCTGAAGGAAATTGAGACTTGTCATTGCTGCAACCCATCCTGAACCAAGAGAAACACATTTAACCTCCTATCCCATTGAAGATTGCATAGACCACTGGATCAACAAATAAAATATGTTAACTAACTTAACTGGTGACAAGCTACCTAGCCACTTTCATTACTATAGTAAAGAGATGTCACACACCTCACTATTGTACACCCAACTACTAAAAGGTCGATACGTAAGTATAATAGGATTCTTCTCACCTCGTGAGGACTCCCAAAAATTCTCATAATTTCACTAAGGGATGACATGGTTAAACCAAAATAGTCTGTCATGGAGGGCACATTGTTACAGGTCATTTTGTCACATCTACTCGAATGGCCTAAAACTAGGATCAATCAACATCCTTGACACTTTGTCATCATCCCTTTGTAAAGCCTCAAGCATTACCTCTCCAACAAAATATAGGAATTATGAGTCTATCAACTTAAAAACTCATTTTTGGACCCATCGCACCCTGTCTTCTATGCCACCTGCACTGGTTGCATGTTGCATTACTAGGCCCCTACACTATGGAAAGTGCGATGGCTCTATAATTTAGAGAAAAATAAAAAATAATTATGAATATTCTCTTTCCATAATCTTCTAAGGTGGTTTTAACCATTTACTATTGATTGAGATCTCAAACTCCTTTCCTATAGGTCTTATCTCTTATTGCTAGAGCATATCCTCCTTCATATGTGGATCTAAGTCCTAGTTTGGTGATGAGCGCCAACATTGCAATAAGGATGTTGTATCTCCTTGGCTACCAATTTTACTTATCAACCCGCAGTTCGTACAAACTTGGAGGTGACAGTGTTGTATGCATAAGTAAAAGTGATGGTCCTGCCTATTGTCATTGTTCAGCTAACGAGAGACCACTAGGGTTCCAAGCCAGAATTCTATGGCATCAGAAGAAGCTTGATTCTTTTATGGAAGAAAGGTAAATCTACTCTAAGAGAGTTACTCTACTGCATTAATGGAGAAGGTCAACATGTAATGCTAAATCACACCATTCCCTAATTAACCATTTAAGAAGCTATGCTAGGCAGAAATGCTAAATAAACATAAAACAAATGCTACTATCTAAGTTGCAGAAGTAAGAAGCATCAAACAATACTAATGTGCAAGTAAAGAGACTAAACTAAATCTGTTTTTGCTTTTTTGGTCTTTTTATGCAAAATCAAGTATGCAAACTAATTGTTCTTGTGGATGTGGCAGGTGGATTAAGGATGTTTGAGAATGGATAGAAGGTTTCTGAAATGGTTGGATGGTTTGGAGGGTCCCTATGAGGCTTTTTGTGACTTCCTAGAGGTTTTTCATGAATTCAGCCTCAAAACAGGCCATTTCAGGAAAACCTATAGGATGTAATAGAAACCTACACGATGATCCTGTAGGAATTACAGGAAACCTACATGATACATCCAAGAGCTAAATGTGAGGTTTTGGAGGTGATGGGAGGCTTAGGAAAGGTGTGTGATGGGTGGAATGGAGTGGTAGAAGGTCTAGGATCACTCAGGAGTCACTATCCAGGATAATAGATGACTAGATTCGCTCAATGTGCTTGGGAGAATTTCTATGAAAAATGATGGAGAACTAGTGAAAGTGAAGATTAAAACAAAGGATGGCTAAGGTGGATGAAGTGGAAGGTGGCTGATGGCTATGAAATCTTAGTCTCCTCCTGAAGCACCTTCTCTGCATAAAACATGTGTGTCTTCCAAAAAGCTATGCAACAAGATACATTTTCATAAACTATAAAAGCAAAATTAATGAATCAATCGCCTATACTATGCATGGAGAAAGTTGCTGAAAGGAATGAAAGCATGAGTGAGATCTACTTCAGAAATGGAGATGAAAAATATCACAATGAAATCTACCTTGCAAATTAACCAAATCTTAAATTTAAAGACAATAAACTCCAAATCTCATAAAAGAACTAGAAATATGTGTTTTTGGGGCTGCTTAAGGGTCTGTTCCTCAAGTCATGGTCCCAGAGGGAGGAAGTGAGGCTAAAACACATACTAACAACCTTGTGGTGATCCTTTTTTTCCTTTCTAACCTGCTACTTGAATTAAGGCACAAATGGAAGCAACTTATTAAACAACCAATCTAATCTACATTACTTGTAATGGAAATGCATCTAAAAAGAAAATTAACAATGAAGCTATGAATCTACACTATACATACATGCACAATAAAGAGGAGCCTTGGCTACTAGGGTTGGGCCCTAACCCAAGAGCTTCAGCCCTCTGAGTTAACTCATTGTTGGCTCAAAACAAAACTCATTCTTATTACCAAAACAACAAATTACATCAATAGAACTGTCACAAGTTTTGCAGCTCGAAAATAGATTAGAGTTTTACAATCAAAAATCTAAATCCTACTGAGGTCCTAGGCCTCTCTACTTATACATCTGAAGTCCCCAACGACTTCCTTAAAATTAGGGAGGCTCAGCTCCCAAACTCGAGATAAATTGGTGCTTTGTCTCTCACTTGCTCGGCTGCCTTCTAGTCCTCATGATTTGGCTGTTTGCACTCCGAGCTGATGTGATGAATGGAGGAATATTCGAATGGAGGAGTAGTAAATGAGGAGGATTTACCTCCTACAATCCTTCTTCCTTGTCCCATTCGAGTTTTGACCTTAGTCTTTGCCAAAATTCCTTGATTTTCTCCTTTAATTCTGCATTCAATGCAAATTAGATCACAAAGCATAATATCCAACTCTAACTCACCTCATAAACAAAATATAAGAAAAAGCATGTAATAAGTTATGAGAAAAGTTGGTTTGACTAAGCTAGGAGGTGAATTAAGACCCATATAATTACCTAATGATGAGGCTCTTCATCACCCCCTACTGAAAGTGTTGCTCATCCTCTGAGCAACTTAATCAATATCCATATCCTTCATGGCTCTAGTGGCCTCTCTTCTACTGTGGTCTCCTCTTCTTGTTCATAGAAGCCTATTTTCTTTTCTACCTCCTCCCACTGCCTCTTTTCTTCTTCTTCTTTTCTCCCTTATATCATACCTAAGAGTAGTGGTGGACTGAGTTTTAGGCCTATCCAATTGACCTTCAACCTTTGCATAAATTGCTTATACATAGGTGTCATGTTGAGTGCCTCTCTCAACCTTTGAGGAGAGTGATATTCTCTTATCTTTAAGCTATATGGCAGTGTGTTCCATCTCCTCAAGAAAGCATGTATACTATCACCTCCTAGCAACCTGAACATGTCCTCAAAATGTGAAATTGCTTGCTCTTGGGTAGCAAGATATCTAGGTGCCAGCTGAGTATCATTTGCAATCAAATTATGGGTACTGATGAGGGCCATGGAATTTGATTGTTCATCTATGATTAGAAGAGGTTCGGTTTTCTCTATTTCCAATATCCTTTTCATCTATGCAACTCTTGACTCCTCATGGTTCATCCATGATGAAAAATACATTAATTGTAGATCTCCTAGTTTAGCATTAGGGTCCCATATATTCATGTCTGTGAAGGCCATGTTGTGCAAATAAAACTTAGCCATTTTGGTCATATATTCTAGTGTACTTTGATCACAAAGGTCAATAAACTGCCTATAGTCCTGAAATGGCATGGTGCCTCTTTGTGCTTGGGTCTTAATCTAAAACTAAAACCATTGTTTTTTGAGGTAGAGAGCATAGGATTTAGCTGGCATCCTGAATTGGATTTCTTCCAAAGAGAGACTGGCCATACATGCCAATTGATTTTCTCTTTCCTGCAGCTGTCCCCTTAACTGTGTATTTTCTATCTCTAGTTGATTACTCATTATAGCTTCTCTGTCCCTCAAGCCACTTAGCTCTTTGCTTATCTCCTTGAGTTTCTCTTCCATGTTCCCAATGTCTTCCACCCCCTTTGATTTGGCGATCTTCATCCATTGGTGAGCTCTGGCCCTCTCCTTCTCAAGCTCGAAGAACAGTGGGATGGAAAAATTTTAAGGTATGACCCTGCCTCCTTTAATAAACTGGTAATAGGAGTCCATGTTAGGTTGGGAGCTGGGTTCTTTTATATCTAGGTCCTCTTCTTTAGTTTCTTGCTACTCTCCTACCTTCCTTTCCAATTTCTGTGCCTCCTATAGATTCAGCAGAGTATCTTGTAGGATTGTTTTTGCTTCTTGTAGATTTTATTGTATATCCTGTAGGATTTTTTTTCCCTTGGAGGAAGTTGATCTAGTAGTAGGCCTCCTCACATCTGTGATAGGGGACTTAGGGGAAGGCATTTTCTATTTTTCTGTAGGGGAGTCTTCAATCACAATAGGAATTTTGGTTGATGCTTGGGGTTTCCCCTGTCTTATTCTTGTACTTTTCCTTGTCCTGAAATATAATGGGGTCTACCTCTGCCTTTCTCCTTTTTGCTTGATTGGGGTGCTAAGAGTAGTAAGGGTAGTTGATGCCTCTCTCTCAGTGGCTTTTGGAGACACCCTAGGTGACTCCTCCTTATTTTATGTTCCCTCTTTTCCATTGCCTTCTTCCTCTATGTCCTTCTCGTCTTCTTCTTGTAGCTCTTCATCATCTCTATCAGTTTATTCCTTAAGATCCTCCACTGTTTCTTCATCATCCTCCTTCTCTTCTCCCTCTTCGTCTTCATCTTCATCATGTTCCTCTGTGTCATATCCTTCTTCATCCATCTCATCCTTAGCTCATTTTGTATCTTCCTCTTCACTGACAGTGGGACTAAAATCATAAGTGAGAGCTTTGATGTCATCCTCTGCTGGAATGTCTCTGAAAATTGACCATGTTATAGGAGTTCTGAGGTTCTGGAGGGCATCTTCTATAAGGATACTAATTAACCCATGGTGAGCTAACTATTGGGAATTTCCCTCCTTCACTTTGATGCTTGAGTCTATGAGTGATTGAAGCAGGAAGTATGCTATGCTGAGCCTTTGGTGAGGCGGTGTTTCTGCTCCAAATCTCAATTCTTCAAGGATCCTGAAATGATAGCCATAGACCACACTATACCTACCCTCACATGAAATGTATTTGATTAGTTGGTAGCTTACCTTATTCCATGGATATGGCAGAATTTCCCTCCTTACTCCATTTTTGTCCTTAGTGGGTTCCTCACCTTCTAAAAGGAATTCTATTTTGGAAACCTGGCTATCCCCTTTGTCTTCTTTCCTCCATGGTATTCCTAGGGGAAGTGTGGTGACTTTGTTGATGAGATCAAGGGTGAGATATATAGTGAGGCCCCTTATTACAATAGTGGAATGGATTTCGGTGAGTGGAGTGAGGGAGAGAGAAAATTCTTGAGCCACCTCATCATCATACCCTTTGAATTTTTGAAAAACCCCATCCAATTATGTCTTGCGAAGATTTCAAGCACTTGGGGGTGTTGTTGGATTCTCACAGTGTTGGTGGGCTCTCTCCTATTAAACCCTCCTGTCATCTTGTTGGTGAAGTTTGAGGAGATGAGAGGGTTGAAACAATTTTAAAATGCAGAACCAAAACAGAGATGATTGTGTATGTAATTCCCTTACACAGCTGCTAAATTCACTCAAACTTAGAGGATTTTTGGTTCATTTACTTGTAAA
The DNA here is from genome assembly GCA_031772625.1 of Pinus tabuliformis. Taxonomy (NCBI): domain Eukaryota; kingdom Viridiplantae; phylum Streptophyta; class Pinopsida; order Pinales; family Pinaceae; genus Pinus; species Pinus tabuliformis. The sequence continues at coordinate 1,087,859,496 of CM062805.1, read as the reverse complement.
GAGGGATGTAATTACAGAGCCTACCTCTTTAGATTTTTTTCAGTGGCCAACTCCCATGATATCCCTTTTGAACTCTTCTCTTCCAATCCTGTAGACAGACTCTGTGTATCCTGTAGGAATTCTTGTGCATGATCCTATAGGAATTCCTATGCATGATCCTGTAGGAATTCATGTGCAATTCTGTAGGAATTCCTGTGCAATCCTGGAGGAATTCCTATGTAGTGAAACGTTCGAGTTTTTCTTCTGGTGGGTTGCCTTGGTATGAGAGTGGCATGAGTGAGTGAGTTTCGAGGAAGTGAAATGCATGAATGCATGGGAACAATGCTTTATTTCCTCTTATGGTGATTCAGGATGAGGTGGTGTGCTGGCAGTAAAGGTACATTTCCATTTTTGGACCATTGGTCCCCACTACCACCTCATCATTCCCCACTCCTCATAATAACCTCCCACTTTATGGATCCTTAGTTTTAACCACTTTTGTCCTACTCCTTCTCTGTCTTTTAGTTGACTGCAGCCACGTGTGAGAGGACACCCAGTTGTGCATGTGTTGACTGAACGAAGGTGGCTAAGTTAACTGGCCACCTTTTCACTGATCAACCAACTATCTCGTAAGCCTTACATTTTTTTGACTACATGAAGCATATGAGAGAGTGAGTGGTATACTTACCTGTGGTTCCAATGCTATGCTGCAGTTATCGAAGATTTGAGGTGTTGTTGTGTGTATTTGTTGCATGCTATTCTTCTTCCTCCTCTTGCTGTCTGCTAGTGGCTTCTTTGTTTGTGAAGGTACCTATGGTTGAAGATATGATGCTACTACTTTGGAGCTCCTGGATCATCATGCTAAAGTCTTGTTGCTGGTATGATTGCTATTCTGTGGGATAGGCTGCTACAGGATTTCCTACAAGATGTCCTATAGCTGCTTGTCCCTCAGAACTCTTTGATCATTCTTGTTGTTGGGGCTGTGAGGATGGTGACATGGATGGAAATGAGGAGTGGGAGTGTGGAGAGGAAGGAACATTCAGGTGATGCTCTTTATTCCTCTCTGTTTCTCTTTTTCGAAGATTGGAAAAAAAAATACTCTTGAAACTGACTTTTTGTAATGGTGAGTTCAGGGATGATGATGGTGGACAAGGTGTGGTGATAAATGATGAAGAGGGTGAATTTTAGTGACCTAGCAAGTCAATCATTTGCCTTGGGACGATGTCCTCTATGATTTCTGGGTCACTGTAATTTCAAGGGATCTTATAGGAATAAAAGGGATCTTATAGAAAACACAATCCTTTTATAAACTGAAGAAATGTAGTGAAAAAAATGACAAAAATGCTGGAGGGATGCATAGTAATGAGTGGAAAAATAAATATGTGAGTGTCACGGTTCTCCTTGTGATCCTCCTTTTCTCCTTGACCATCCTTCTTGCTGACCTGCAAATGGAAATTTCATGATTTTTTTTATTTTTTATTTTTTATTTTTTGAAAAACAACTAGGATGCCTCCGAGAGGTTTCCACCCTAACTATTTGCCCTGGGTGCCTCAAGAAAGTTTTTCACCTAGGGATCTTTCTTATTCTCTTTTTTTTTTTTTTTTTTACACCACTGAGCCGCCTCAAGAGGTTTTCAACCCAATGATGGGGCTCAGGTGTCTCATGGAGGTTTTCAACTGAATCCTTATCCTTTTTTCTTTTTCTCAGTGATTTGATGAGGGAGGAGCTGGAAATTGCTCCACTATCATCACTGGTTTATTGATATCATCAATGAACTCTTGTTTTGATAAAGGTCTCTTGTAAATTTACAACCGGTGTACATTAACAAGAAAAGGAATGGCTTCTTCATCTATGGTTCTAATTTTCACTGAACCATTATCATGGCATCTTTCCACAACATAAGGTCCAAGCCATCATGTCCTTGACGTTCCCTTGAAGTGTTTATACCTAGAATCATATAACAACGCCCAATCGCCTTCCTGAAATTGCTTCTCCTTGATATTTTTATCATGCCAGATCTTCCTTTGAAGTTGAACTACCTCTGTATGTAGGAGGGCATGCATTCTGCATTCATCCAAACCATTCAACTAGAACAATCTCTCTTTTTGTGCACTGCTGAGATCCAGATCTACTTGGGCTACCATCCTTAATGTGTTATATTCAAATTCAATGGACAGGAAGGCCTTTCTCCCATAGACCAGCTCATAGGGTGTGAATCCAGTGGTGGTATTCCATGTCGTATTATAGGCCCAGGTGGCCTCAACTAGTCTTTATACTCAATCCTTCAGGCTGATGCTCACCACTTTGGTCAAGATTCCCTCGAGTGCTTTGTTGGTCACCTCCACTTGTCCATTAGCTTGTGGATGATAGGGAGTGGAGGTTCTATGCTTGATCTTATGATGGTTGAGCAAGTCTTCAATCATGTTGGAGGGAAACTGGCTGCCTTGGTCTGTGACCAGCTCTCTAGGGTACCCAAATTTGTAGAATACATTCTCCCTTAGGAACTTGGCCACCTTCTATTCTATTGCTGCCTTAATTGCCTTGGTTTCAACCCACTTAGTCAAATAATCAATGCACACAATAATGTATTGTTTTTGCTTTAAAGGAGGGTCAATAGGCCCAATGAAGTCCATGCCCCACTTATCAAATGGCTTGAAAGTCACTTGAGGCTGCAGAGTAATTTCATCTCTTGGAGTAGGCCTTCCCATCCCCTAGCATCGATCACACTGCATAGTGTATTTTTTTACATCTTGATGAAGAGCGAGCCAATAATAGCCTGCTTGTAACACTTTGCATGTTGTCCTCTTTGCTGCAAAGTGACCTCCACAAGGCCCATCATGATAGGTCAGAAGGATGTCAAAGACTTCCTCCTCCCTGACACACCTTCTCAAGATTTGATCTGGGCCATGTTTGAAAACATTTCCCCCAATCCAAGTGAAGGTGGTGCTTTTCTTGACTATCTTGCTCGTTTCTTTGGAGGACAAGTTTGGTGGGAATTGTGCTGATACCAAATAGCTTTCTATATTAGCAAACCACGGAGAGAGAATTGAAATAGAAAATAAGTACTCGTCTGGTAATTGGTCATCCACCATTCCTTCTTCACCTGCAGACAAATTTACTCTAGACAAAAAGTCTGCAACAACATTTTCCTTACAACGCTTATCAACAATGGTTAGATCAAACTGCTGTAATAAAAATAACCATCTTATAATTCGAGCATTCACATCTGGTTTGTTCATTAAATATTTGATTGCAACATGGTCAGTATGCGCAAATGTTTGATAGCCTATAATGTAATGCCTGCATTTTTCTAATGAATGCCAGGAGTTTCTTTTCGGTCATTGTATAATTTAGTTCATCCCTTGATAAATTATTACTAATAAAATAGATAGCATAAGGAAGTTTTTCATCTTTCTGACCTAGGGCTTCTCCTATGGCTTTGTGTGAGGCATTAGCATGAATATGAAAGGGGAGGGCCCAATTTGGGCCTCGGAGAATGGGTGCAATGGTTAACTTATCCTTTAGGATGTCTAAGGCCTCTTGATAGCTTTTTGACCATATAAACTCAAAGTCTTTGGCCAACAAATCAAATAAAGTAGAGGCCAACTTGCTGAAGTCCTTTATGAACCTTTGGTAGTATCCAACTAACCCTAGGAAACTTCTGACATCTATCTGCTTTTGAGGAGGTGGGACCCTTTGGAAGATAGCTATTTTATTTGGGTCCACCTACAGTCCTTGCTGAGATATTGAATCATCGAGCACGGTCCATGCAATCATTAAGAATTCACATTTTTCAGGACTGAGAGACAAGTTCATCTTGATGCATTTGTGCAGCACATTGCTTAGGTTAGACAGGGCTTCTTGAAAATCACAACCATAAGGTATAAAATCATCCATATAAATCTCCACCATATCATGGACTAACTCGACGAAAATAGTCAGGACTGCTCCGTGGAAAGTGGCAGGAGCATTGCACAGGCCAAAAGAAAGGACCCTATAGGAAAAGGTACCCCAAGGACAAGTGAATGTGGTTTTTTCCTGGTCCTTTGGGCATATCTAGATTTGGTTGTACCCATTGAATCCAACTAGGAAAGAGAAAAACCTTTTCCCTGCCAAGCCATCTAGCACTTGGTCAATGAAGGGTATAGGAAAATGATCCTTCTTTTTGGCTTTTTTCAACTCCCTGAAATCGACACAAATTCTCCACTTACCATACTTCTTGGGAACTAACACCAAAGGAGAGACCCACTGACCATCAGAGATAGGGTAAATGAATCCTACAGCTAGTAGTTTTTGCAGTTTTTCTTTGACTATATCTTTAAGACTTGGATTCCTCCTCCTTTGTGGTTGTCAGACACACTTGCAACCTTCTTTTATGCATATGTGGTGAGTACACACTGAGGGGTGTACTCCCTTCATTTCTTTGTAACTCCAAGCGATGGCTTCTAGATTTTCCTTTAACATGTTGCATAACTTCTCTTCTTGGACAACATAAAAATATGGATTGATTTTAAAGGTTCTCTTTGGGCTGAATTCTATCGTTTGGACACGGAGTGGGTTGGAATCGTCCAAGAATAAGTTAATTGGATGATTGTTTTGGGTTTCCTTTACTACTTCTTCTTAGGGTAATGAACTGGGAGTTGGACTTTGGAGTAGGTGTTCAATCAAGTCATCCTCATCCTGCTACCCCCCTCCCATGGTTGCTTCTAAAGTATAAATTTGGGTGGAATAAACTTCATCTTCTTCCTCCTCCTCCAACCATAAAGGTAAGTCATGCTCTAGAGAAGTCTGAGCAGAAGGGTATAGGACTAACTGCTTGGACATATGCCCATTCTTGATGGTCATATTTCTAGCTCTACAGCTAATGTAAGCATCGACAATGGCCAACCATGGCCTCCCAAGGATGAGAGGGTAACTAGTAAGCTTAGCCTTAGGCTGGAGAACTAGGAAATTTGCAGGGTACTCCCAAGAGTCAATGGAGACCATCACATCCTCCACAATTCCCTTAGGGGTTACTATGGAACGATCTGCAAGTTGCAAAACTGTTGTGGTCTTCCTCAATGAACCTTGTAGGTTGAGCTTGAGCATGGTGTCCTTGGTCATCACATTAATGATAGCCTGAAGATCGATCAGAGTGTGTGGGAGAATGGTGCCATTGACGTGCACATCTACTACAGGGCTTCCAGGGTCCAAATATTTTGGACAGATTACCTGCCCCAACATTAAGTCGGACAACTGCTCACTGGCATTAATGGTAGGGGCATCCATTTTTCACCTCCCTAGATGATTGAAGCACTTCTCCTTAATAAACTTATTGTAAATAGGAACATATTTTATTGCCTGGAGAAGTGTGATCTTTACACATAGATTTTTCAATTCTCCCAGAAGTTCAATCTCTTCTGGGGTAGGCTGGAGTGGTTGGGCTAATTTCTCAGGAAAGGGTGGATTTACTTTAAGGTTCCTTTCCTCTCTTTCTTCCTCAACCTCCCTAGGTGGAGGTGGAGGTTGGTTATCTGGGAACTCTCCTAGATCTCAGGTTAATCTCCTGGATTTCCATAGCATAAGCTCGATATGATGTATCTCCACTGTATACTTGTTGAGCCTTCTTGTTGTTTGGGTTTGGATTTGGTTGGTGTTATCAGGAAATCTAGTGTCCACTCAGAGCTGCTAGTCCCACTAAGACTGGTAGCTATCTTAGAAACAAATAAACCAAAACTACTTTCACTTTCCTTTATGAGAAGTAGATAAGAGGGGAACAAAGGACACCAACCTTAGTCTTGCGCTTAGTTCCTTGCTTGGTTCCTCTCCCTTCTGACAAATCCTTGCTGCTTTTCCTTCGTCTACATAGCTTCAAAGAGCACCTGTGGAATCAAAGCAACATAATACTATCGAAGAACAGAGATATACAATCATAAACAATATAGGACCATATATATATTGACCACACAAATGCATATATCATCAAACATACAAGAATGTGGAGGAAAACTTGAATAGCTTTATTAATATCAAGAATAGCAAAGAGGATTACAACCAATTGTTCTGACCCAGCATCATCCTCCTAGCATGAAAGCCCTTATTCACCTCATGAAAAGCTTAGATCACCCAACACTATGATATTCCACCAAGAAACCAACAATGCTTCCTTACAAGATACAAAATTCCAGCCTCTGGATCTCTGGGATGAGGGATCCATATATAGATGATTGCAGGGGGGTGAGTCAGCTTCTAGGATTTTGATTAGTGTCCTCTCTCTGATAGTTCTTGATTCTAGTTGGAGATTGATGATCTCTTACTCATCCCTGGGCGAATTCAGAGAGGCAAGTGTCACAGGAGAAGTTTCTAGAGGATTCCATGACGATCCACCTTGCAATCTGTCTCTACCATTTATTTACTCTCCCCCATCGCACCCTACAGACGGGCTTTCCAGTATGCATCGCACCCTTTTCACTGGGTAGGTGAGATGCATCACACCCTCTGCACTGGGCAGTCTGTATGGTCCAGCTTTGACCAGTTCTGAGCAGTTTTCTATGGAGAACTTCTGGGAGATGATGTAATCAGCTAACCTTGTTCTTTTAGGGTGTGAAGTAACACTTTTAGGGACTTAGGAGCCCTTGGTTTATGGACATGTTTGATTGGGGTTGTAGTGCCCAAAAATGTCTATAACAGTTGCCACCTAAAGAATGAGGTCGTTAATCTTTTGATGTCGGGTGAAATGCTTTATCATGAGGATCTGAAGTTTTTTCGAGCTGGAAGGTGGCCTGTAATAAGATATAATACAATACATTATCTTGCTGAGGTGGGCATTCCCATGATCAACTTTATAAATCATTTTCATGTACATAAGACAGAAAACCGTCTGTGTGGCAGACTGATGATTCTGATAGAGTCATCATCCTTTGGTTTGGATGATCATCTATGCAGCAACAATGTACATTTGATGTTTTTATTTTCCTAAATATAACGCAGCCCGGATGGATGAAACTAGATCTGGGGTCTTCAAACTCGTTCAATCTTCACTCAGAGTACAAGTCAATCCATGTGAAAGATGTTCTGGAGTTGAACATGGAAAGACATCGCCTGATTACCAGCCAATGATGTAAGCTGTTAATAGGCGTGAGAGGAATCACCAATAATGATGATGACCCTCAAGGTACTATAGTAAAATTTGCATGGTGTGAAAAGGGACTTGGCGTTGAACACCACGCAAAATCTTTCGGTCGAAGGCCATTGATGTAAACCTGTCACCGAAAGTGAGAAACTTGCCATTGAGGCATGCAAGCTTCAAAGTACTGAAAGGGTTGTTCCTAAGTCGACTTCTTGGATAATGAGCTGATGTCGACAAGAAGGCTCCCACCGTAGGAGGGCCTTAATGAATCCCACATCTACGACACGGAATGGAGTAAATGATTTTGGAGGTGAAAATGATCTAATGATACAGGATTCACGGTGGAGGTCATGAAAGAATGGAGCATGAATGTATTGCAGCGGATGAGACACAGGTGAATTCTCTGACCGACTTCTCTTGAACATACCGGTGACATTGACATGGATTGGTAGCGTTAACCCCAAATATGGATGGTGTGGTGTACCAATGGTGATATGACCGGTGAACAGAACAACCCAACTCGACTCGGATGCGGAGTGAAAGTGTCATGTTCAAGAGCGACTTGCTACCAATAAAGTTTCTACAAGTTTTCTTCCCAATTTTCCTGAGTCATTGCTGACCAATACCTCTTTATTTTTATCAAGCTTGAGGAGGATAACATATGCTTGTTCTATAATTTTCCCTTCGGGCAAACCCGTCACTATGTTTTAATGAGCCTAGCGACAGTGAAACTCGTTCTTGTCTGAATGGACAAGTTTGTCGCTATTTGGTTTTAACGAGTTTAACGACAAAGATAACTCAGTCCTTTTCAATTTTAGAGAGTCTGGAAGGGACGTAAAGGAAACTCCAATAATCCTTTTTCGTCATATAATCTGTTAAGTTCGAAAAGGTATAAAATAATACGAAAGGGATGAATTTTCGGTAATTTTAACGAGCCGAACAAAACAAGCGCTTGATCTTTTTGTGTAATAATCCCTCAGGTCCAAAAAGATTAAAATCTAGAGGAGGGATAGCACTTCCGGTCGCTTTAACAAGCTGGAGAGGCCAATTGCTTGGCAATCTTTTCATATTTTACGAGTCAGATGAAAAGAGCTTAAAGGAGACTCATCTTTTGAGGAATGAGTGATAATTTCAAGTAGCAGTTGATTCCAAGTAAGGTTTTGAATTTTCCAATCACGACAGTGTCACAAGGATGGCTAACAGGATCACTCTTCGCAGATGTTCCTCAAAAGGGGTAAACAATCAAATGGAGGTGAATGATCGGCTAAAAAAGAGTGGAGGTGATGGTAAGAACACGACCAGGGCTCAAAACACTGATGATAATGCATTCACAATGGTTCTTTACCGGGGATTGGTTCATTTTTTAATGAGCTTAAACTCTAGGGAAAACATTTGCTTATTGATAAGGTTTAATTTTTAACGAGCTTGAACTTCGCATCAAAACTGCTCGTGCCAGTCATATAATAAGGATGTCTCATCAATAGGTTCAATTTTTAGGGAGCTTGCACCATTCGAAACTTTGCTCCAGATCCTTTCATTATGAAAGCTAGGAATGACCAATCCTACAAGTTTAAAGGGTTGAGAAACTACAAAATAAGAAAATAAATGGTCACTCTTTACTTTCAGGCAAAAAGGTTTGCATGCCCCCAGGTATAGTGAAGTAATGTTCCCCAATTACCATCTAGAAGTTCTTGCATTCGCAAGATAGTTTCCATCCGCACAACAGACAGAAACACTTCCTCGGCTTAGTCCATCTGGACAAAGGCTCCAATCACCTAACCTTGACGAAAGAATCTTATCCCGGTCTAACTCCCTCTTCCTATACGGACGGGTGTCGGACCAGTCTTAAATCCTTCGCAGAAACTTACCCTATACCCAAGGTTTTCCTGCCGAAATAGACCAGGGTGCATGTCCCCTGGGTTTCATTCATGTCCTCCCAAATCACTCACGCTCTTTAGGTGGATGAGCTGGAGATTGATGAGACATTCCTTGCGTGAAAAAACCATTTAGGGATGGCATTTGACTATTAGCTATGTGTGAGTCAAGGAACGAAAGCTGGTCTACGAGCTTGACCACTCGGCCTTCATGCGGAAAACACATTACTCTAAAGAGTGAGGAGACAATGGCTCCCATGCTATAAATATAGTCGGGCCCGAGGAGTAGATTATAATCTAGAGGTCCTTGGACTACCATTACGCTCATGTAAATGGTTTTCCTTCTCAACGTTATGGGCACATTGGGAAGGATCCCTAATGGTCGACTGGTTCCTTTGTTGAAGCCTGTCAGATTTCTCATCTTAGGTAGAGGCGATGGCGAACCAAGCGCTTCCCAAGTAGTTGAGGAAAGGATACTCACAGAAGCCCCATCATCTATGATGGTATTGACCATGATCATTTTGTAAGCTTCTATAATGATTCAGAATGTTACATTAGTCGGTACCTGGGGTCTACCTAGTAGATTCCAATCGAAGGAAACGACTAGGTTGCTTGGAGGTGGGATCGAATAGACGGCCAGATATGACTCTGATGAACTTCCTTCCCGCGATAAAGGAACGGGTAGACTGCCCCCATGTTCATCGGAGTCTGTGTTTACAAAAAGAATTTGAATGGTGTCATTCTCATTCTCTTCGGTGATTGTGTCATCTGAAGATGGACCTTCCGAAGACAAGACCGGGTCAGCTGCCAAATCAACCTTTTGACTTTCATCTAGTATGGATTCAACGGGTTTATCTTCAATGACAGATGATTCGACTGACCACAATGGCATGTCGGTCGGATTTTCAACTAGTGATGGACTCGACAAGAGTTTCTTGTATCCAGGAGGAAGCCGTAGCGGTGAAGTAGGACGATCATCCAAAACTCTTTTAGCTTCGTCTAGGAAGGGACAATGGTGGACGACATGATCGCCTTCACATAGTTTACAAGGAAATTTACATTTCATTTTTTGTCCAAATGCTTTGCTTTCACTAGTCGATGGTGTACCTTCAACATGATCTTCAGAGGTTGATGACACCAGATTGTGCAAACGAGGAGACCAGTCCCTTAAGATCCGAGGGATGTAAGGACAATCTTGACGATAGTGGTCTCCTTTTCAAATGACACATGGAGATTAGGCTTGGATGGTGCAGTGTGTGGATTTTCACTAGACGATGTCCGGTTACCCTTCTTCGCTTTTGGCTCCTTCTTCTTCTTCTCTTTCTTCTCCTTCCCCTTCTTCTCCTTCTTAGTTACTTGATTTTTGGCTTTACCACATTCATCAAGTGAAGAGGAAGGAGGAGAGGGAGAATCGGATGAAGTAGAAGGTTGGGGGGTAACTTTAGTATCATCTATTTGCCGAATCGATTGTTCAGGAATTAGGATGTTCTGAATGACGAAGGTTGAGAAGAGCCATATTGGCAAGCCAATCGTCAATTCTAGAAGTGACAATGTGGCCATATGAGGTGCACCAACATCTCCCCAAGAGGAGAAAGGACTAGGATTTCCTCCAAGGGGAAATCCTTGGTTGGTGGACTCCATTTTTCTCAACCTATGACCAACGCGAGAATGGTGATATTATTCCAATTAAAATAAATTTTACACGCTTTGACACAACTTGTTTTTTAATTTTTAAGAGTCGAGAAAAAACAAAAGATGACTCTAGTCGCCTTCGATTTTTAATGAGCCTAAAGTGACAAGTGCTCAGATGGACCTTTTCCTTTAAGGAGTCTGAAAAAGAACAAAAGAGACTACTTTGGAAATCTAGACAGAGGGATTACCAAACCAATCGCAAAATTGCAGAATGCTTTTTACGATACGGCAGTCAATCTTCCCGAATGCTGTGTTCAGTGCATTGCGATCGATAGGCCGGCAGACACAGCTTCCTATGGATAAAGGATATAGCCTATTGTGGTCTCCCAATATATACTCGACGGTACGTGGGAGCATAAATCCGTACTGGCACTTGTCGTCTCAAAGAGGAGGAATCACCCAACCAACAATGAAAGTGACAATTACCAGGCTTTACGACGTTGGAATACATCTCTAGCCTAGACTTTTAGATGTTGTGTGTTAGGTTCCAAAGTGTTTTTAGGTTCATTAAATTTATTTTACAGTTGATCTTTCTTAAGAAATTTTCCTTTCAGGTTCACCACCTGATGTAGATATACAATTCGTAAAATGCAATCTAAGATGATAAACAATCGTTTAATCTTCTTTTTGCAATGAAAATCCTAGCTACTAAAGAAAGAGAGATGATATTCTTTCAACATAGAGCAGAGAGCACACACTAGATGCACTGTCCTAAATCAAACCAACAAGTAGTCTAAATGCAAATGCACATGCATGTATTTGTTTTTAGCTTTCTTATTGTGTGAATGACAAGAAGAATGCTAAGTACAAATCTGAATTATCTTTTCAAAGCGACAGTACTAACAAATTTCTCTTCAAAAACGAAAGGAAGATAATGACGACACTTTTCTATTTTGAATTGAAAACTGCTTTCGACACTTGAAAAACTAATAATTCATATGAAATACAATAGTAACTATATAATCAACCATCAAGAACAATAGAATTCTTTTCTTTGACTGAAAACGACACTTGCGACACTTTCAAATCAAAAGACGATAGTTTTATTATACTACTTTTTTGTAAAAGATAACTAAAAATGGCACACAATACATAAAAACATTCACAGTTCTTTGCATAATGGAGGTGGAATGATGGAAAGGAAGAGGGTTTCTACAGTGGTATACTAATCACAGACAGCAAAACTCCTGAATAAAGCTGAAGAGAGTGAACATAGAAACAAAAATATGAGGGCAGAAGAGGTCTTGTCCAATCAGCACACCTACAACACAGGGAAAGTGTGATGCAGCGCACCTACTGCACATGGGAGGTGCGATGCATCCAGATTCCCAAGAGGAGAAGGTGCGATGGTCCAGGGACGAGACTTCAACTGGGTTCTGAGTCACAGTTTGCAGCTCAGTTCAGGGATTTAGGCCGAGCAAGTGATGTTCAGTAAATATAAATCACAGGGGTTGATCTAATAAGGTTACTAGAGCCACCACTAGGGCAATTAGAAAGTTTGCAAATCGATTTTTCAATTTATAAACAAAACCCGGAGATAGACTGAAGCAGAATTGATCTACTTTACACTTGCATAGCAAATGCAGTTTGAAGGCTAGCTGGCTTAACATCAGGCTCCGTCTGTAAGTTTATAAAACAAACAAATATAGAGAAGCAAACAATCTATTCGCTCCCCAATGGGGTCACCATTTTGTTATCGGGAAATCTAGTGTCCACTCGGAGCTGCTAGTCCCACTAAGACTAGTAGCTATCTTAGAAACAAACAAACTAAAACTACTTTTTCTTTCCTTTATGAGAAGTAGATAAGAGGGGAACAAAGGACACCAACCTTAGTCTTGCGATTAGTTCCTTGCTTGGTTCCTCTTCCTTCTGACATATCCTTGCCGCTTTTCCTTCGTCTACACAACTTCAAAGAGCACCTGTGGAATCAAAGCAGCATAATACTATCGAAGAATAGAGATCTACAATCATAAACAATATAGGACCAGATATATATTGACCACACAAATGCATATATCATCAAACATACAAGAATGTGGAGGAAAACTTGAATAGCTTTATTAATATCAAGAATAGCAAAGAGGATTACAACCAATTGTTCTGACCCAGCGTCATCCTCCTAGCATGAAAACCCTTCTTCACCTCATGAAAAGCTTAGATCACCCAACACTATGATATTCCACCAAGAAACGAGCAACACTTCCTTACAAGATACAAAATTCTAGCCTCTGGATCTTTGGGATGAGGGATCCATATATAGATGATTGCAGGGGGGTGAATCAGCTTCTGGGATTTTGATTAGTGTCCTCTCTTTGATAGTTCTTGATTCCACTTGGCGATTGATGATCTCTTACTCATCCCTTGGCGAATTCAGAGAGGCAAGTGTCACAGGAGAAGTTTCTAGAGGATTTCATGATGATCCACCTTGCAAACTGTCTCTGCCATTTGTCTACTCTCACCCATCACACCCTACAAAAGGGCTTTCCAGTATGCATTGCATCCTTTTCACTGAGCAGGTGAGATGCATCTCACCCTCTGCACTGGGCAGTCTGTATGGTCCAGCTTTGACCAGTTCGAGCAGTTTTCTGTGGAGAACTTCTGGGAGATGATGTAATCAGCTGACCTTGTTCTTTTAGGGTGTGAAGCAACACTTTTAGGGACTTAGGATCCCTTGGTTTGTGGATATGTTTGATTGGGGTTGTAGTGCCCAAAAATGTCTATAACAACTGGGCAGGCATCTGGGGTTGCTTGGGTGGAGCAGAGTGTAGGAGCTATGGTTGGGCAGGTGGTGGAGACAATAAAGCTGGAGCATTGTTGTATTGGGGCCTCCACCCCTGGAGTGGTGCATTCCACTAAGGTTGTGGCAAAGCATAAGGTTGAAATGACTGGATGGCTGGCTAGGAATGATATTAAGATGCATAGGACCAAGGAGGGGATGTAGACCAGGAAGGATGAGCAGGGGGTCCCCAAGAAGGTATGGTTGTGGTTTGGTTGGGGTTGTAATATGAATGGGATGACCCTTGCATGCCCTACTGGTATGGTCTAGGCCCATGAGGTCTCCTTTCGTTAATGTAGCAAAGATTCCTAGCGACCCCTTTAGCTCCTTCATATACAACTTTGAGTTATGGCAAAGAAGGGCACTTTTCTGTGGAATGGTTTTCTTCACAGACCGAGCAAATTTCAATAGATTTTAATGGAAATTCATTCCTCATATGCCTCCTGGTGCATCTAGGACAAAAAATGGCCAAGGATCTCTCTCCCTCCTACTTCCTCTTAATGTTCATGGTATCCATTTACAAGGCAAGGGTTTGCAGCATCTCACTTTTGAAATCTTCCAGCATGTTTCTAATTTCACCCTTGATGGATGAGTTGGAAGACGATGTACTGATCATAGGTTGACTACCCCTACCCTTTTCCTGGCTTCCCTAGAATGGTTTCTAAAGACAGTCTTGATATCCTCATAGGGTAATTGGTAGATATCTCCTACTACTAACAAATGTAAGGTATCCAGAAGATCTTCTCTTAGTCCCCTAAGCAGGACTAGCTTTAGTGACTTAGGGTCAAGTGTACACCTGGCCCTTTTGTAGCTAAGCTGGGATATTTCTTTTTAATCCTCTAGGGATTCATCATTGCCTATGGTCATCCTTAAAATTTCTTCTTTAGTATCCTTTAACCGACAGTAGCCCCGATATTTGTTGTTAAAGGCCTTCTGCATCTGAGCCCAAGTTGTGATGTTATGTCTAAGTAAACCCATGAACCAACACAATGCTACATCCTTGAGGGTAGATGTAAATAGTTTTAACTTTTTCTCATCATCTGTAGTCATACATTCAGCATATAACAAAAAACTCAAGCAGGAAAGTGTCAGGGTCCTCTGTGGTCAGGCCATCGAAACGAGGTAGGGCAGAGGGGCTTATATTTTTCATCTTAGTGTCCCCATTGGTTTCCCTGATGGGGAAGGCACCCTCAACTCTCTCTCTATTCCCTCTGTCATTTCTGTTTTTAGCCATTGGTTCAGTAGGAATGGGTTCCTATTCTTCTTCTTCCCTTGTAGGTTCTATTTGGTTGTGTTATATTCTTTCCATGACTAGCCCACGTAATTAACCGAGGGATTAGAAGGGAAGCGGGCCCCCCCCCTTCATTGCGCCGATTATGCAGTGGGGGGGTCACAGGGGGGACCAAAGGCCCCCTTGTCCTAGGGGTTTGACGGGGTGGGTAGACTGCCTCTACAGGGTTCAGGGTAGCGTCCCAGGCAAATTTTTTTGGACCCTATATTAGGTTGGGCGGATGGTTTTGCACATGGTTTTCGCACATGGTTTTGGACGCAATGGATTTTGGTCCATGGTATTGGATGCTTTGGCAATTATAAATATGTATTGTAACATTGAAAGGAACATAATGAAAAATCAAGCTTGTAGTTTCGGTTTGGGATCCAGGGAAAAATCTTTGTGTATATGCATTTTATGTGTTATGCTCTCGCATTGTTTATTTTTTGTGTTTTAGAATTCGTATGCAGGTAATTTTTGTATGGGGTTAAAACCTACAGGTTCTTCAAGTATGTTAGGTTGCTCACCTAAGGGTTCCTCAAGTTCATAGCCACTGAATAAGAGGTAAGGTTGGTTGTTGGATGCAATTGAGGTATTAGGCAAAAATTTCCCTAAGTTGTCCTTATTCCTATGAGGCATGAAATGAAATATTTTTGGTTTGGTTTTGTATTTTTTTAAACATGGAAAGTAATTTCAAAAATGAAATTGCTGATTGAATGAAAATTACTGACAAAATGAAAAAGCTACTTTCTGAATTGAAATATTACTTGCAAAATGGAAAGGAAAGCAAACAATGCAAAATGAAAGAAAGGAAACAACTAGATTAATTTTGAAGAAATAAACTAATGGCAGAATATTGAAGACAAGAAATAGAAGAAAAGAAAACATTAATCACATTCTACTTAGACACCTCCTTCGAAACGGTGCCAAAAAGTGATGAGCACCAGTATTGCCACAAGGATGCTGCAACTCCTGAGCTACCAACTTTACTTATCAACCTGTGGTTCGTATAAACTTGGAGGTGACAGTGCTGTATGCACAAATAAAAGTGATGGTCCTGCTTGTTGTCACTGTTAAGCTAGCGAGAGACCACTGTGATTCCAAGCCAAACTTCTATGGAGTCAGAAGAAGCTTGATTCTTTGATGGAAGAAAGGTAAATCTACTCTAAGAGAGTTACTCCATTGCATTAATGGAGAAGGTCAACATGTAATGCTAAATCACACCATTCCCTAATTAACAATTTAAGAAGCTATGTTAGGTAGAAATGCTAAGTCAACATGAAATAAATTCTACTATCTAAGTTGCAAAAGTAAGAAGCATCAAACAATACTAATGTGCAAGTAAAGAGACTAAACTAAATTTGTTTTTTCTTTTTTGGTCTTTTTATGCAAAATCAAGTATGCAAACTAATTGTTCTTATGGATGTGGTAGGTGGATTAAGGATGTTTGAGGATGGCTAGAAGGTTTATGAAATGGTTGGATGGTGTGGAGGGTCCCTAGGAGGCTTTTGGTGACTTCCTAGAGGTTTTCCATCAATTCAGCCTCAAAACAGGCCATTTTAGGAAAATCTATAGGATGTACTAGAAACCTACAAGATGATCCTGTAGGAATTATAGGAAACCTAGAAGATACACCTGAGAGCTAAATGTGAGGTGTTGGAGGTGATGGAAGGCTTAGGAAAGGTGTGTGATGGGTGTAATGGAGTGGTATAAGATCTAGGATCACTCAAGAGTCAATATCCAAGATAATAGATGGCTAGATTCGCTCAATGTGCTTGGGAGAATTTCTATGAAAAATGATGGAGAACTAGTGAAAGTGATGGTGAAAACAAGGGATGGATAAGGTGGATGAAGTGGAAGGTGGCTGATGGCTATGAAGTTTTAGTCTCCTCCTGAAGCACCTACTCTGCATAAAACATGTGTGTCTTCCAAAAATCTATACAACAAGATACATTTTCATAAACTAGAAAATTATAATTAATGAATCAATGACCTATACTATGCATGGAGAAAGTTGTTGAAAATGAATGAAAGCATGAGTGAGATCTACTACAGAAATGGAGATAAAAAATATGACAATGAAATCTACCTTGTAAAATTAACCAAATACTAAATTAATGACAACAAACTCCAAAGCTCATAGAAGAACTAGAAATCTGTGTTTTTGGGCGTGCTTAAGGGTCCCTTCCTCAAGTCATGGTTCCAGAGGGAGGAAGTGAGGCCGAGACACCTACTAAAATCCTTATGGTGATCCTTTTTCTCCTTGGTAACCCGCTACTTTAAATAAGGCACAAATGGAAGCAAACTATTAAACAACGAATCTAATCTACACTACTTGTAATGGAAATTCATCTAAAAAGAAAATTAACAATGAAGCTATGAATCTACACTAAATATACATGTACAATAAAGAGGAGCCTTGGCTGCTAGGGTTGGGCCCTAACCCAAGAGCTTTATGCCTTTGAGTTAACTCAGTGTTGGTTCAAAACAAAATTCATTCTTATTACCAAAACAACAAATTACATCAATAGAATCGTCACACGTTTTGCAGCTCGAAAATAGATTAGAGTTTTACAATCGGAAATCCAAATCCTACTGAGGTCCTAGGCCTCTCTACTTATACATCTGAATTCCCCAACGACTTTCTTAAAGTTAGGGAGGCTCGGCTCCCAAAATCGAGATAAACTGGAGGTTTGTCTCTCACTTTCTCGGCTGCCTTCTAGTCCTCATGATTTGGTTGTTTGCACTCCGAGATGATGTGATGAATGGAGGAATATTCAAATGGAGGACTAGAAAAATGAGGAGTTACCTCCTACAATCCCTCTCCCTTGTCCCATTCGAGTTTTTACCTTAGTATTTGCCAAAATTCCTTGATTTTCTCCTTTAATACTGCATTCAATGCATATTAGACCACAAAGCATAATATCCAACTCTAACTCACCTCATAAACAAAATATAATAAAAAACATGTAATAAGTTATGAGAAAAGTTGGTTTGACTAAGCTAGGAGGTGAATTAAGGCCCATATAATTACCCAATGATGAGGCTCATCATTTGGTAAAACCCAAACTACCTTATATACCTTATAATTTCACTACCTCCCATAGGGTCTAGGTTGGCTTTTGGAGACTCTTAGTTATGCCCTAATGATGTTACTTTTTTTTCTAAGGATCTATTACCATCCTTGAGTTTTGATTGAAGGCTTTCTTTTTGGCTAAGGAAGGACAAGTTTGGTGGGAGACTTCTACATAGTGAAAATTTGTAAAAGGGTTATAATGTTCTCCTACATTTCATTAATACAAAATGCTTTGTTTCACTATACTTATGTTTCTTCGATGCATATGTATTTCAATGCCTTCTTGACTCATTGAATAGAGATATTAGTATATGCTATTTCTATTTTGTAGTTCTTCTACAGGTTCCATTTATAGCGTTTGGAGATGGAGCAGGGAGAAGAGGAGAACCTGTGTTGGGCTTAAGGTAAGTCCTTCATATTCTAATTTCTCTGAGGAAAGAAAAAGTGTTTTTTTTTTGTTATTTCTACATCAAGCCACCAGATCTAGGGGATTCATTTCTGTCTAGATGACAGAAATTTCCATATAAAACACATGACAACCTCTTCCTATATCATGGAAATCGATTACCTTTAGTAAAAACATTGAGTGAGTGAACATATTTTATACTCCAAAAGATAAACATTGTTGTGGGGCACAAATATCTAAAGAAGTAAATAATGAAAGTGTCTTTGTAAATCGGATTCAAATTTCTTAGACATAGAACTATGCTATGAAACAAATTATATTCGATATATGGCTCACCTGTATTATGATTTTTCCCAAATTTGGTCATTATGTTAATAATGAATCCTTATTGGTTAACCATAGAATTGGAACTATGTTATGAGAAATCTCCTTTGTTTTTCCTAGCTATCATGATGATACGTGTTTTAGGTGCAAATACGAGATCTGGTTAATATCCTTATCATGCATGGTGGTTGTCTATGTTGTCTCTCTCCTTCCAAATGTGAATGTGTTCATCAACGTGTGGCCGACCAGAGAAATAGAATCCTACTATGTTGCATTATTTATATTATATATTTTCACCAAGGATTCTACATCCCTTCACATAGTAGAATATGGTCCCCCCTCTCATAAATTAGGAAGGTTTTCAAAGTAGATTGTCTGAGATTTCTATACAAGTTTCCCAAGACCATATCTTTATAAATGAATCAAAATCTTCATTTAGCCCACCCTATAGAAATATTTTTATCATGGGGTCGCTAACGTAAACAATGATAGAGATAATGATTTTGCAATAAGTTAGCCCATGCATGCTAGATGGTACACTTCTCACTCAGAATATCATTTTCAATGATGTTCATATATTGAATAGAATATTTAGATGATATTACATAAATATCATAGTTTCTTGGCTTGTGTTATCTGACTGTGCAGGTTCTAATTTTAGCAATCAGAGTTGGAATTGGAGCATTCAAGCTAAAAAAGGAGTGAAGCTTGCGATGGATTCCAGGTAGGCTTCATTCCTTCATTTATTTAATTTAAGGAAAGAATAGGGTTCCTTGTGTCTCTGTTGTTCACTGTTAGTCACCAAACTTAGGGAGATACTTTTTTCCACAATCATAAAACCATATAACAAACTGGGGACTTTGTTGGGTATCGATGTATTACCTTGGTGGTTCCTTTGTCCATTGTGTTTGACTACCTCTTTGATAGACCTTTGCTGCTTTACCTAGCCAAGCACAGACCTAGGAAGTAATTTCATTGAGTCTCTTTTGCAATTTTTGTGTCGAAGTCATCTATCCCTAGACCAACACTACCCTAGTACCTATGACAGAGCATTGCATCTCACATGGGCCCACTCTGTACCAACGTTGCAAAGCACTGGTGCGTCTTCTGCACCAATGTTGGCCCTTGTTTTTGCACACAAAATTCCCTTGTTTTGAGTGTCTCTTTGATCAAATTACTTTCAGCTGACCTTTCCTGAGTCTTGAGTGTATTGTGGTCTCTCTAAAGCCTCCATTTGGTTTGCATTTTTGTTTGATTTCCTTTGGTAAGAATTGGTTTTGATTTTTCTTTGTTCTTATCATTTGGTCACTTGCAAACTGATTTTTTTTGGTCATTGACCACTTGGATGAATTGTTGTTTTAGTCCTCATTCTGAAAAGTTCATTTGAATTAGTGATTAAACATTTGCATCTTAGTTTTCTTCATTTCAAAAATTAATTGTGTTGAAAAGAATTTTTTTTGTATTGCCATTTAGAGTTTTAGTACGTGTGTTCATATAGGAGTAGTTATATTGAAAGGGAGATTACATCTCGCATTGTGTTTACTGCATGTTGTATGCTGCATACTGATTGTTTCTTCCCTTAGCTAGATTTTCATTGAAAGAGAAATATTTCCATTTTATCATGTTAGATTTTCATTTTAGGATATTCATGTAACATTTGTGGTGATCCCAAAACTAAAACTTAATCAAATCTAAATAGTAAAATTTGTTGAATCAACCTAATGAGCATTTGTAAGATTAACGCAAACACTTAGAGGTCTAGGCTAGAGATGTGTTTCGACATCGTTAAACATACGAGTTGTCGTTGTTTTCTAGCATTGCATCCTGAGGGTGAAATCTTGTTCCACGTATGTCAGTGTATATGGTTATTCTCCATGTACCTTTGGGTATATTGGATGATGGTCCGTGCACATAAAGTATATGGGAACACTCTCATTGAACGATTACGCATTAGACAACACTACTACAGACTACACTCCTATGTATCATCGAGTATATTTTTGAATTCCCCTATAGGTTGCTATCCATCCATAGGTAGCCGAGTCTGCCACCTTGTATACTATAATACACCGAACATATCATTTGGGGAGATTGGTTGTCGTACATTAATTCCTTGGTTCGCCAAGGTGTATATTGCAGTTCACGATTGCTTGGTAATCCTTTATGCATAGATTACCCTCTTTTTGATTTATCTATTTTTGTGTTAATAAAAATTATTATCCAATGTGGAAGAACAAAATTACCCACCTCGACGTTTGTGTAGAATGTAAAATAAGCCTCATATTCCACCAGAGGCTACTCCTAGCCATTGTCAAAAGCATAAGAACACAGAAAATATTGAATCATGAACTTCAGAAACTACTTTTGGTGCTCCTATTGATATTGATCCCCCAGAATGATCTATCCCTTTGAGTTTCGAGCTCGAGATTACATCTACTCTTGACGGTGACACTGACACAATCGAAATAGAAGTCCTTGAAACCTTGTTTCCTAAGTTTATTGAACCTAACCTTCCCAAGTCAAACAATTTCATTGCTGGGGTTATTGAACTTGAGGAGCCTCAACCATCTTCACCTATTACTTCAGGACCTTCCTCTTCTCTTACCTTGTCTCAGACAAAACCTATATATCTTGGATCCAACAGTGAACCTCTTCCACACCGACATGAGAGTATTGAAGAGATATCGAAAGAAGAGCGACGTCCTTCTACTCATGTCCATTGGGAAGGAATCCATTGTTACCAAATTGATCCTCTTCCACCTCTTTAGACTCTGACAAAAACTCGTTTTCCTAATTATTTGGACTTATCCACAGATCTCTTGCACCAATATTTATTGGGATTATTAACCATGAGTGGAACTGATCCAACCTTTCAGCTTATGTCCACCACTAAGGTTGAGACATCAAATGTTTCTTCCTCATTTATGTTTACAACATCACAATAAACACATCTGTATGGTGGCCCATCCACCCCACCTAGTTATTAGTCATTATCTGGTACCTTTTGTGGTGTGACTTCCAGTCTTTGGACCTCTCCCATGTCATCTAATTTGGGAATAACATCTTGTACTTCTCTTATGAGTGCCACATTGTCTTCTCCTATTCCTCAACCTACACCCATGATCAAGCATCAGGCTAGCCCTTATGTCAATGGGAAAGTCTACCTTCAACAACCTAACTCTTCTTATGTTGGGTACCCTCCACCCAGATCGCAGTTTCCTCCATCATCCCCTCCTCCTTTGACAGGGGGGCAACCTGTTGTTGGTATGCCTCAAATTGGTAATCAACCTTATTATAGTCCTCCTTATATTGGAATGGCTTCTAGTGTTTGGAAACGTACTTTTATTGTTCAACCCGGTTCATTTTTGGACCGATTATTGAATCCTCAACCTACATCATCTTCATCTCAAATTCCTATCTATCTATCAACACCCCAACAAGCTCAAATTCATGTGAACCAACCTTTATAGGCTATCGTTGCATCACAATACTTTCCATCAGTATCCAGAACTTCCAAGGTCTTGCCTACCTAGCCTATACAAGGTACCTTACATTCTCAACCGCCTGGATAGGGTACTCTTCAAGTTTCAATAGTTCAGATTATCCATAGTATGTCATAGTCCCAATCGAACCCACCTTACCATGGGACAATGCAAAACCCCCTCGGGAAACAATATGGACCATATCAAAGTATTCCTCAAGTTACTTTTCAAGGCCAACAAACCCAAACCTAACCATTCCAGCAACTTTATTGTCATCCTAGGGCTAGACAACAAGATCACTTGTATACTGGTTATAAAAATCCCCTCTATCTTGGTAACTAGGTTCCTTATCATCATAACCCTCCTTATCCAGGGATGCAAGTGTCTGTCTCTCAATATATTCCTTCATATCTAGGCCACCCTCCTTTGGACTTTATTCGACAGTTGCCTTTTGTAGCTACTCCCAAATTTCCATACCTAACTCAGCTCACTAATGACACCACTATGCATTCGCCATGGTGGCTAATTATTCCCACTAAATTACCTTCTGATATCACAAAATTCAATGGGAATCCAAGAGAAGACCCGTCGACACACGTTATGACATGTCATCTATGGTGTTCTTTGAACTCCCTTAACGGTTACTCCATTCGACTTCTTTTTTTCCAACGAACACTTATAGGTATTGTAACTAAATGGTATATTGAATTACCTAGAGCTTCATTTCATGATTTCAGCACTTTAGCCACAACCTTCCTCACACATTTCCAGTTTCCCATAAGATATGAAACTGGAACTAAACTCTTGACCAACTTCAAACAATGAGATTCCACTCACATCTCAGATCACATTCATGAGCGAATACATCGTCACCATTTGGTCAAGACTTATGTTCCTGATCAATTATTAGCGGAATGGTTTACCAAATCTCTATTGGCTCCTATAACAAAAGATGTGGCTAAAGGTGGAGTCGTGATCAAAGAGAAAGTTATTGCTCATGCACAATATTTGGACCTTGTTTTTACCCAATCAAGCACGCTCTATGATTAGATACCAAATGCTCTAAGATCTTCGAATATTGTTCCTCCTCCACCTGGTAAACAATCTCATGTTGTTGATGGCATGATTGGTTCTGCTATTTTGCAATTGGTGAGTAAACCATATGGTATTTCTCTTAACGCATCTACTCAAAACCCTCAATCCCATACCCCCGTGGCTTCCACTTCTGAGATACATTCCATTTCATTTGATAAAGGAAACTCTTAACAACAACTTAGAGGTCAGAAGAAGAAAGATCCCTCATTTTTGGATAAACAAACAAATCATTCCTCCGTTGAGAAACAAAATCCTCAATACCCATGCTTAATTTGAAATGAGAATCACTTTACATGTGATTGTCTGCACCGCGCTGGAGTGAATCCATTTCTTAAATCTTTCACTTCTCCCACTGTGTTTACTAACTCATTTCACAATTAGGAGACTCATATGGTTTCCCAGGACCCTTCTTTCTCTAACATGGTTTTTATGCTTTCCTCCTCAAATCTGAAATATGATGTTATGGCGGCCACTCAAAAAAAGGACTATTGTAATGTGAATCCACTGATCTGTCAGGCTACTGATCAACCTGCTAGTTCGACATCACCTTCACCTGATCCTACTCCACCTTCAATTCATGCAGAATTGAATATCAAGCCTCTGATGGGCTTTATTCATATGTATTCTTTCAACCCTCATTCAAGAGCTTCCCAAAACTATAATGTAGTTGAAGACTTGTCTCAGTCTTCATCAACTATGTCAACTCTTGAGGTGTTGCAAAATTGCCCTGCCCAAAAGAAGGCCTTGTTATCAGCTACTAGATGTGTGGATCCATCAGATTCCAACCTAGTGGTTTTCTCTCATGAGAATTATACTGTTAGCTTCTAGACCAGTTACATTTTATAATCTAGGTCGTCGTTTATGGTAAGAGAATTCATCGCTCTATTGTGGACGAGGGAGCCACGAGCTCCATTATGTCCTTGTCTTACTCGAAGGTGATTAGTTCACCTCAACTGAGTCAATCAACCACGACATTGGAAGCCTTTGACGGAAGAACATAAAAACCTTGTTGGATTCTGAATTCCCTTCAAGTAAAACTAGGGGGGAAAGCCTTTTCTATAAAATTAGAATTTATTGACGAACCTCTAGATTATAATCTTCTACTGGTATGTGCGTGGGTTTACACCATGGCTACCATCATTTCGACTTACTTCCATATGATCGCCTTTCCTCACAAAGATGGGATTGTAGTCATAGATAAACTCACCTCTTTCACCTTTGATTCTCATGTTAATGGAAGTGTCCCTCTTGTAGGGGGAACTATACATTCCTATCAGCATGTCAGAGTTGGATTATTGAAGGATTCTTCACTTATGGGAACCTTTTCTTTCCCTCCTCCTATCCTTCCCAACAATTCATCATCAGTTTCTTATAACAACATGATACCATGTTCTACTGTCCTCGCTGATCACTGGAATGTACATGATGGAACTAACATCCAAATTTTTGGTGATCGAATGCCGCTTAGTCGTTAAGCTAGATTATAAAGCCATTTATTTGGCCTATGCGGCTTACACCTTCTCTTCGATTAATTGGTTAGATTGATCAGTGGATTATGGAACACCTTATGATCCTTTTTCTTGTGTATTCTATACCAATGAGAGCATCATGGAGATCATGATGCCAGACCACATGCCATGGGAAGAACTTCACCATTGTTCCTCCTTGCCAGATTCCAATGAGGATAATCTCAGTGATCTGTATTTTCCTAATTTGTTCAAGCCTTTTACGAATTCTGTCTCCATTCATGAGGTCGACTTCCAAAAGAACCTTTCGAATATCAAAGAACTGATACCTCTCGACATCTCTTTCAAACCAGGTATTGTTGAAAATATATGCAATGGAGCATCTTGTTCTCCATATGAGGTCGATATCTATAGAACCCTATTCTATGAGTTTCAGGATATCTTTTCCTTGACTTATGAAGAAATGCTAGGTATCTAGCCAAATATAGTAGTGGACAAGATTAAAACGTATCTTGATGCCAAATCTGTCGAGCAACACCTCTGTCTGGTCCATCTGAAGAAGGCTACCAAGATTAAGGCTGAAGTTGAAAAGCTTATTCGGGTTGGTTTCATAGACCCCATTCCTTTAATTGATTCGGTATTGAACACTGACCCTGTCATGAAGAAACAGAGCACGATATGAGTATTCATCTCTTACTGGGATGTGAATCATTCTTGTCCAAAGGACAACTATTCGACCTCGTTTAATGATGGTATTGTTGATGAATATGATGGCTATGAAATTTATTCATTCATGGATTGATTCTCGGGCTATAATCAAATCAAAATTCTCCCGACAAACCAGCCTAAGACTGCATTTATTTGTCCCTGGGGTACTTTTTCTTATCAAAAGATCCCATTCGGTTGAAAGAATGTTGGGGACACATTTCAACATGCTATGGATTACATTTTTCATGCTATTAAACATATTGTGCAACCCTATTTGGAGAATCTCCCTGCTCCCTCTAAACATCATGTTGATCACCCGATGCATCTAAGGGATATTTTCCTCTATTGTAGACACTATAAAATTCAACTTAACCCACACAAATGTGTTTTTTAAGTCAGTTTTGGTCGAATTCTAAGTTTTTTCATTTCAAAACAGGGAATTCATATTGATCCTTTGAAAGTATAGGCAATTGTTGACTTGATTTCACCTTCTTCTCTTTTCCAGTTACAAAGACTCCAAGGGAAAGCTAACTTTCTAAAGAGATTCATCCCTAATTACACTGAGCTGACCAAAGGATTCACTCACTTTATGAAAAGAGGGGTCCCCTTCCATTGGGACGACACTGGTCAGAAAGTGTTTTATGCCCTAAAATATGTACTGGTTCGGGCATCTCTTTTTTACCCCCCTAATTATCAGTGTGATGATTTCATGTATCTTATTGTTGCCATTTCTACTATAGCAATGGTATTGGTCCACAAATATGACATAGGGACTAAAAATACCATTTATTATCTGAGTTGGAACCTTAACAATACCGAAATCAGATATACTCACATAGAAAAGTTGGTTTTGGAATCCGTACAAGTTGTTCAAAGGTTGCGCAATTACATAATGCTTTGGAAAACTATGAGCATTTCAGATTGAAACTTTATGACATATATATTGTCACGTCAATTATTTGGGGGCATGTACTCTAAGTGGATCATTATTCTGTAAGAGTTCGTTGTAGAGTTCATCAAGTCCAAGTCAAAGAAATCCCTAGTTTTCGTCAAGTTAATGTGCTATCTTCCTTCCCTTGATTCTGAATCTACATCTGAAGATTATATCCCTGACGAGTCATTGTTTTTTATTTCATCATTTGACCCATGGTATGAATATTTTCTGATCTATATCCAGACCCAAACTTTCTGTCCCAATACCTATCGCTCTGAGTAGCGACGTATTCAATACCAATCAGAAAATTACGTTATTATTGGTGACACCCTTTACTTTTTGGGTATTGATATGATTTATGGAAGTGCCTCATCCTTCAGAAGACTGAGAAATTACTTAATGAATTCCACTCGGGGGCATCTGATAGACATCTATCTTGTTACACCATTGCGCTAAAGATCTTACGCTCTTATTACTTTTGGCCTACTATCCTTAGCGACTTTATTCTCATCATCCAGAAGTGTCATGAATGCCAGATCTACGATCATAAGATATCTGCTCCGCCTCCTCCATTTCATCTCGTTATCATTTTTCGTACCTTTGCAAAATTGGGCATCAAATTTATGACATGTAACCCTCACTCAGTTGGGCGGCATGGTTATATCATTGTCACTATAAACTAATTTACTAAGTGGGCCTGGGAGATACCTACATATAACAACACTGGTGAAATGACTGCATACTTTTTCTTCAATCACATTATTTCTAGGTTCGGTGTTCTGCAAGAAATAGTTATGGATCATGAAAATCATTTCCGGAATCATATGATGACCGAACTAACTACTAAGTTGGGAATTTCACATGAAAATTCCACTCCCTACTATCCTCAAGCTAATGGACAAGATGAGGTCGTTAACAAAGTTATTAAGACTATTCTTCAATGTATGGTAGGGTTCCACAAATCGGACTGGAAATTGTTTCTTTACGCTACCTTGTGGGCATACCAAACCTTAGTCAAGACTGCTACCAAATTCAGACCCCTTCAGTTGGTCTATGGTCTAGAAGCAATCCTCCCCATCGAATGTGAAATTACATCATTAAAACTAGTTGTCAAACTTCTTCTTGCCACTTTCGTAAAGGAGGAGCTTCTTTTACATCTGACTCGTCTGGATAAAATTCGATGTGACCATGATTTAGCCAATGAATCCCATAAAATATGCATCAAGGCGCAATACGAAAAAAATTTCAAGCCTCGTGTCTTCTCGGAAGGAGACCTAGTCCTCTTATATGACTAGGTGGCCAATAAATTAGGTCCAAGAAAGTGTTGTCCCATGTGTTTGGGTTCGTACATTGTCAAGCAATTCCTTGCAAAAGGGGCCTATGAGTTAGTAGACTTTGATGGATTTCCACTAGCACAACCTAGGAATTTGTTGTACCTCAAAAAATACTATGCTTGATCTCATGTGTAGTACACTATGTACATAATATCTCTAGGTGCATTGAGTGTGTTTGCAGTGTGTCGTTTTAGAGTTTCCCATGGTTTCTATCGATTCCTTTTATGTTTGGTTTGTAGATGTCAATCTCTCTTGAACGTTATATTGGTTATGCCGATGGTGCTAGTCATAGTACACGTAACCTATATTCTACAAAATGGGCTATATTTTCTCTAATTGCAAGCTAGTGAGTATACAAGGGATTTGCATTGTTCTCTCTACTAACAACATCATTGAGTATATTCTAGTGGTTGAGCTACTATATGATTCTATTTTACATGGTATTCATTTTTAAGTGATTAGGCTTGACTCACAACTTGTAGTACCACAACTTGCTAACATATATTTAGTGAGAAATCCCGCTATCCTTTGCATGGTTTTGAGAGTACGTCTTCTCGAAAGACATTTATATTTCATACAATATGAACATAATTCCATAAATATAAACACATTAGCAGATTCCCTAGCTAATTACGTTTTAGATAAACATTTTGCTAGAAAATTATATATTACAGAGCAATGGAACACATAAAATATATTGCATAAATATAAACACAGAAGACACATAAAACAAGAGAGACACAGATATACGTGGTTCACCCAATTTGGGCTATGTCCACGGAAGTAGGTAGTCCTTCCTTTTATATTATCTAGCAAACTGACGAGATACAACCTACAACAGATCTGTTGTAATTCCCTCTTTGCTCTCACACAATCTCCTCTCTCTTTCTCACTCAAAATACAGATCTACATAGACACAATACAATTCCCTCATATATGGCGAGGGTTGCCTTCTAGGGAAAAAAACCCTAAATTAAACATAACTTCTACCATCATATCTCCGCCTAATGAACGACCTAGATTTACTATGAAATTACAACATTTTACAAGGCAATTTTACATCTATTTTTAGCTTCAAGGGCACTGCCCCTGATCACCCGCTAGGGGGGCGCTCCTAAAGATCATTGCACCCCCCCGGGACCCTATTTTCAGTGCAAATATGGGCGTCGTTGCCGCCACATTACGAACTGGGGTCCAATGCAGTGATACCTCTGAATAAAGAAGATAATCAGGCTCCACACGCAACAATCTCCCACTTGGAGACTGTTTATAGCAACTCCATCGCTGCTTCATTTGCTAGAAAGTGAATTCACTTTGGACCTGGATGTTTCTAATTTTCTTCATCATACTTGAACACCAATTGAAACAAAGCAGAATCTTAGTTTCTTCCTGGTTAAAACTTTTGTTAACATATCTGTAGGATTCTGGCTATTGTGTATCTTTTCCAACTTCAATTGTCCATCTTCCAACACTGATTGTATGAAATGGTACTTGAGCTATATATGTTTAGCCTTGGTATGAAATGCAGAGTTATTTGCAAGATGTATGGCACTCTAGCTGTCACTGTATAACCTGCCCAAGTCCTGCTTCTTACCCAATTCATCCAAAAACCTTTGTAACCAAATCATTTCTTTACTAGCCTCTATAGAAGAAACATACTCTTCTTCTGTTGTTCAGAGTGCAACAACACTTTGCAGTTTTGCAACCCAAATAACAGTTGTTCCACCTACAATAAGCACATACCCTGTGGTGCTCCTCCTATTATCTCTATCACCCGCCATATCTGCATCAACATATCCCTATAGAGAAATGCTTGAACCACCAAAGCATAATGCTTGATTTGTGGTACCTCTCAAATACCTGAGAATCCACTTCACCGCCATCCAATGTTCTTTACCTAGATTTTTCATGTACCTGCTTACAATTCCCACTGCATGTGAAATATCATGCCTTGTGTAGACCATTTCATACATTAAGTTTCCAACTGCAGATGCATATGGAACTTTAGACATATAAGCCATTTATTCCTGAGTCTTGGGACACACCTCCTTAGTTTGAAATGGCTAGCCAAAGGTGTACTAACAGGTTTTGCATTTTGCATATTAAATCTTTTCAACACCTTTTCTATGTACTCAATCTGAGACAATGTTAATTTTCGATTCTTCCTGTCTCTAGTTATTCTCATACCAAGGATTTGTTTTGAAGCACCTAAATCCTTCCTTGCAAATGAGTTTGACAATTTTCTTTTGAGCATATTTATTTCCTGCATGTTAAAACCTGTAACAAGCATGTCATCTACATACACTAACAATATAATATAGCTGCCATAATTTTTTCCTTTTGAGATAAACACAATGATCAGAGTCACATCTAGTATAACCTTGTTCAGACATAAACTTGTCAAATTTTAGATACCACTTCTTTGGACCCTATTTTAAGCCATACCAACTCTTCTTCAACCTGCACACTAGTTTCTCCTTCCCTTTTGCCTCATATCCTTGTGGCTATTGCATATATATCTCTTCCTCCAAATCCCCATGGAGAAAGGGAGTCTTTACATCTAACTTTTCAAGATGCAAATCTTCAGCTGCTACTAGACTAAAAATAGTTCTGATTGAAGTCATTTTAACAACAAGAGAAAATATCTCATCAAATTATATACCCTTTTTCTGTGCAAACCCCTTCACCACAAGTCTAGCTATATACCTTTTTCTACCTCCATCTTCTTCCTTCAACCTATAAACCCATTTATTATGCAATGTTGTTTTACCTGTAGGCAGCCTGACTAAGTCCCAAGTCTAGTTATGTGCTAAGGAGTCCATCTCTTCTTTCATGGCTTGCTCCCACTTCTTCCTGGTTTCTACCTGCACTTCTTCTTCATAACATTTTGGTTCACCAGAATCAGTAAAAAATACATAATATAATGAAGGAGAGTATTGTTCAAGGGATCTACTTATCCTGGTAGACCTTCTAACACCACTTTCAGGTGTTTGAGGTGCTTGTTGCTGTTGTGGTTGTATTTGTTCTTGTTGTTGATCATTATGATTTTCAGGCACCTTCACTTTATCTTTGATCTCATCAAGCACTATGTATTCTTTGTTTTCTTTTTCCTGTTTCTTTTCCTGCAGCTAATCCTTATACAAAACCTTTTCATTAAATATGACATCTCTACTTCTAATGATTTTGAGTGTTTTCTTAATCATAAAATCGATAACCAAAATCATTAACACCTATCCAGTAAAGGTACATTTCTTTGATTTCGCCTCAAGATTTGCTCTATTTTCTTTATTAATGTGGACAAAGGCTTCACAAGAAAAAGTCTTTAAAAATGAGTAGTTTACCTTTTTAACTATCCATGCCTACATCTGTATGCACAAGCTCTATTTTTTCGCTCTTCTTTTCTTTCCCAACTCTGAGGAATATGACTCACTTTTGTTTTCCATAAACATAATTCTCACAGAATTTTAAATCAACATGCTTCAAACATGGTGTTATCACTCAGATTTTCCTTAGAAGTTATTGAAAAAGAAGGAAAGGATCCAAGATAACTACAAACCAACTTTTAGACTCAGGTTCTACCACCCTAAGTCCAGAGAGGGCTCTCTCTTTATGATTTAGCTTTGTTTGCTGGGATATTAGGCTACTTATAAAAGTTCAAGGTGTTTTGATTTTGATTGGGTGGTGGAATCCTGGAAATAGATGGGTAGAGAAAGCCTTTAGTCCATTGGGCTATGGGGTCAAGCAAAGAGTAGCTTAACCGGATCAAATCAATTGTTAAAGGAAGAGTTCATAGGGCAAGCTAACACAACAAAAAGCAAATCTACAAGTTTGAATGGATGATGGAGTCCTAACCAAGGTAGAAGGGCAATGAAGAATCCTTAAACTGGGATCAAGATAAGGAATCAAGGGAGATCAGTAGTAAAGGGCAATTAAGAATCCTTTACTATTGACCTAAGGAAAAACTATGGAAGTAGTGGAGCAACTAAGATTTCCCAAACTAAGGTAATTCAATAGAAAACAATGAGAATGTAAACATGTCAAAATAGAGAGCATTTAGCTAATTCTGAAATAATTTTCTTTGTTTACCATTCAAATTTTATAAAGAAAACATGTGAATATTTATAACATGATGAGAAAACAATAACAACATAAAGAGATAATACTTATTTGGTTTCCATCATGCACAAGAATCCTGTGAAATGTCTTTAACTTTATTTCATGATCCAGCAGCGAATCCAAACTTGATTACAATAGCTCACTAGCTTGATATGAAATGTATACCAGAAATGTCTTTGAATCCACCCAAAATACTTCAAATGAAGAAGTATTTATACTAATTATAAACTGAAATAT
This sequence comes from Pinus tabuliformis, assembly GCA_031772625.1. Classification (NCBI taxonomy): domain Eukaryota; kingdom Viridiplantae; phylum Streptophyta; class Pinopsida; order Pinales; family Pinaceae; genus Pinus; species Pinus tabuliformis. Next base: position 1,087,827,619 of record CM062805.1, on the reverse strand, counting down.
CTTGAAGAAATATCAAGATTAGTTTTACAAATATCTCAAACTGTTTTACATTAATAGAACTAAAATAAAGGAAATTCAAAACTAATGAATAGATTTGGCACTATTTTTATGGATTTATGGTGACAAAGAAGAGAAAGCTGAATTTGGTAGCAATTCTTAATTGATGATGAGGCATCCCAGTCACTAACTGCATCCTTCCTTTGTGCATTCTTCCCCAAAAATTCTGCAAACTTAGGGTCCAATGATACGCTTCTATATCTCAATCTGAGCTATGAAAGAGGTTATTGTAGATAAGAATGTTCTTGAGATAAACCTCTCTCAATTTCCCAAAATTCAGCTCCATCTGTTCACAATATTCTTTGTAAAACTATGTCAAAAACAGGACTTTGCACAAACTGAAACAGGCTGTAAAGACATACACTTATCTCACTTTCAGTAGTACCTGTGTAAGACGTGAGATGCGTTTTTGTATACCAACCTGTTAGGAATGAAAACATCCTCCAGTTTCTCAAAATACTTCTTGTATTTGCCACAATAGTTTCTCCAAAACTGACTTAAACGAGGAATTTCTGAAGAATTTACCATTTTTTCTCTGATTTCATCTTTTAACCTCAAATTATTTTTAACTGTTTTTCACTTTTACTTTGGATAAACTTCATTGTCACTGGTGAAAGTGTTTTCATCTATGCTTAACCCTTACTACCTCCATATTTACTTTTACTTTTTATTGTTTACTGTTTACCACTCTGTTTTTTCATTTGTCTTCACTTTGACATGAATTTGTATGCTATGCTTTGTAACTGTCTTCCGTGCTATTTATCTTCATGCTAGCTGATTTACTTGACTTGGTCTTAAATCTAATATTGTTTAACCCTGATACATTTTGACTGTTCTTTACTGTGTCCTTTTACCTTCACTGTATATTTTAGGTTTTTACTGTATATTTCAACAGTAAATCATTTAATTTCTTCTTTCCCTTGCTTGTCTTTTAACTGTGTTTTATTTTGCATCTTTGTTTGAATAGATTTGATAACCATATTGGAGTAAACAGGTCTTATGGCTAGTATTAAGACTGCTTATCCAAGGTTGCAGTCTTTTATTACCTGTAAAACAAAACAAACTGTTAGGAAAACGTTGGGTTGACAGGGAGGGTCATTAATGGCTTTATCGAGCTTCATAGGTCTATGGAGTGAGTCCAAAATGATTTTGGGAGGTAAACCATGCCTGAATTGGTTAGAAGAGGCTTTAGGTGGAGTAGAAAGGTTTCATAAGTTTACACAGTAGAATGGGTGAAGGGTGAGAAAACCTGGGTTCTTGGGGTTTTAACTTTAACAGACAAACTTTTGAAATAGGGCACGAACTGAACAGTATACGGTTTGTCGCATAGTTTTCCGGCAGTAAGTGGTTTGTTTCGCACAACTTTTGGGTGCTTGGTGGTATTGGGGGGAGGCCACCCGATGCCATTCATCGGGTGCCACGTAGCAGTGGGTTGAATAGTAAAACTACTGACATCGAGCGGATAAAGTTCGACCCTCGGAGGTCGCCCGATATGAGCATTAGCCGTTAGATCTGAAGGGGTCAGATCGCATGGTGGTCGGGGGTGTGATTTGATCGGGGAGTTAATGGAGGGGCCCGACAGGGTATTTATGAGCGAAAAGGTTAATTAAATGTAGATTTGGGAGGCTTAATGACGTCGGGGGCGAAATGATTGGAGGAACCGGTTATTAATTAATCACAGATTGATTAATTAATCATTTTTGGTTTGGAGGAGGGGTTATGGCTCTTAATCAATGCGGATCGACTAATTAATCCATTTAATTTATTTACTATTATGCTTTATATTTCAAACCATGGGGCGGGATATTTATCATTGGATATTTTAATTAAATATACGGGAAAGGGGTTTATTTTTCGGGAGTTAAATATAATAAAAGTTAAAGTTAATATGAAATAGAAGTGGAAAAGAAAATTATGCCAAGTATAATGTATTTGATATTTATCTATACATCCATATTTACACATCATAACTTAGGCTTAATGCTTTTTGTGGGTTTTTATGTAAACAAAAGGGGTTTTGGGTAAGGCTTATTACTTTCCCTAGGTGAATGATAATTTAATCTTAGGAAAGGGATTTTTTAGAGGAAATTAGTGAATTATGGAGGGGGTGAATGTTGGTGAGGGGGTTTTAGTACTTATACCCTATAAGTTATTGCGCCGACGGTCCAATCCCTCTAGAAGTCAGAGAAATGCTCTGAGCCCCTTTAACTTAAGGTTTTAGGTATTTTTGACTTTACTTATGGGAAATTAGTAAAATTAAAGGTAAAATGAATGGGGAAATTAATCACTTGACTTTTTGTAAATGTTCAATTATCATCCATACTTTAACAACTTGTTGATGAAATTAAATGATATGACTTTATCCAATCAATCACCATAATTCTGTAACCATCCAACTACTTACCCATCTACTCATCCTACCACTTTTTATACTCTTTATAGGGTGCACTTAAGTTGGCAAACACTTATCAAACTTTTCTTTTCCTTTACAATGGAAATCTATCTAAGTCTATCCTTATTACATCCAAGGGCTCAGATTAAACTGTTGAGCTCCTTTTATTCACTCTACCTATCTACTTATCTTCCAAGATTAAACAGTTTGGTCAGATTTTATTCTCTATCTCTAAGCATGAAATTGAAAACATGGAATAACCAAGATTAAACTATTTGGTTACCATGGATTTTGGCATAAGTAACAAGTTGCATACAATCATTTATACAAAAGTGAAATAGTAGTGGCATTTTGGCTTGCACACTTTCATGGTCTTTTCATTTTTCTTTGGGGTTCATTTTCTTTCATTTTTTTGACCTTTTCTTTATTCTTTTTGTCCTTTGATTTTTCTTTTAGGACATAGCCTCTTTACATTTTTTAATTTTTTGATTTTTTACAAATATGGAAAACATTTGCAGAAAGCAAAGGTATGTACATATTTCAAAGATAAACTAAGTCAATCATAAATTATGACACCTATTGGTATAGGAACATAACAGTGGCTCCACTTGGGGATGGCTTTCCCTATTGGAAAGTCAAGAACTATAGATCAATGGCCTTCTGAAAGATAGTGATTTTACTCTACAATTTCCCTTGATTCTACTGCTTTATTGATATCTATGACAGTGATACTCTTGAAGCTTAGGGCTTTCTCTTCGGTCTTCAACTCCAAAAAATTACCATCCAACCAACACTAAGCATTTCTCCTTCCTTATTGAATCCCACTTGAGCACCTTGTCACTTAAGTAGGAATCTTCAGCCTTGGTCCTTTTATCAAAAATCTTTTTAACCTTTTCCTGCACAACTTGAGATCTGACCTGAAACTAAAAGGTGTTGCAACCTTCAAACCAAGTTAGTAAATCATCAAGACCTTAGGGCCTCTTGCTTGGTTTCAAATATTTTTATGATTTATTTCATAATCTACTGAAAACTGAATTAAATCAAATTGAAATGCTACCTACTCTATATTATTGAAAGTCAGACTAACTTAAATAATACAAAAATGCCAATGAAGTCAGTCAAGCAACTGCAGAAGCAAATGAACTACTTGACTGATTGTCAGTAAAGTTAGAAGCATAATTTGATCATGTACCCACATAATCAAAACTGTGATATATAAAGGCCACTGCTGATGTATTTTGTCCTCATAGAGAAAACATGTTAAAGAACTTGAGTTCAGAAGAACCTCCATATAATCTATTATAGGATCAACAAAAGCATAAAATATGATAGTTTCTTCTAGGCCTTCAATGTCTAATTGATCAGCTATATCCTCAATACTAAACCCTGAAACTACTTCTTCACTCTTGGTCTTTAAAGCATAATCATCCTCAATTTGCAAATCAAAAGGCAGTACAATTTCCTCTTGGTTTGGATAAGGAAGATTTTGTAAGAATTCTTTAGGATCTCGGAAATTATATAGCTAAATTTGAGAATGCAAAAGTTTAATTTCATTTTCATATTCTTTAGCAACTAAATTAAGAAAACACATTTTAGTTTCATGAGATTATTTTCTTGATTTGATAATTATAAACACGGCTCTTAAAAAAGCTTCATCAAGCTGAAATTTTGATAGCTCATCCCTAAATTCATTTAAAATTTCATGAAACGAAAGATTTTCCACAAACCCTGTCATCCTGTATCACTATTAATGCTTTGGAATATGGATTATTTGGTTCTGGAATTGCTCCAAAATTTGAAGCTTTGGATCTTTGAACCATGGAGTCTTGATTATTTGAGGCTTCTTGATTGGAAAATGGTCATCAAAAGAGTCAGAAGAATGATGCTCAAATGTGCAAGGAGATTTTCAAAAGAAAATAATTAAACACTAATCTAAGATCTTCTCTAAAATACTATATACATTGAAAGACTTTCTTGATGAGAAAGAATATAATGTCTTGGATAAAAATCCAAGTTAAAAACCTAATCTTTTCACATAGTTCTTTCAGGTTAATTCCTCCAGTGGAGTCTTCATTATATAATTGATTTTGGAACTTCCAGGTAGATGATTTTAACCTTTGTGTGTCTGATCACTGTCCACCATCATAGATTAGATCTAGTAAACCTGGAAAACAATTCTGAAGAAAATGTTAGTTCTCCCGGAATCCAGATTTCAAGATTTTCATGATTATTTTTCTTTTTTATGAACCTTTGAAATAACTTCTATTAACCATTTAAGATGCTTAAAAATAAAAAATTTATGTTTGTCAAAGGTTTACTTCAACTGAGGATTTGTTATTCCACGGTATGGTTGCTACTATGTTATCACTCAGATTTTCCATAGAAGTTATTGAAAAAGAAGGAAAGGATCCAAGGTAACTACAAACCAACTTTTAGACTCAGGTTCTACCAACCTAAGTCCAGAGAGGGCTCTCTCTTTATGATTTAGCTTTGTTTGCTGGGATATTAGGCTAGTTATAAAAGTTCAAGGTGTTTTGATTTTGATTGGGTGGTGGAATCCTGGAAACAGATGGGTAGAGGAAGCCTTTAGTCCATTGGGCTATGGGGTCAAGCAAAGAGTAGCTTAACCGGATCAAATCAATTGTTAAAGGAAGAGTTCACAGGGCATGCTAACACAACAAAAAGCAAATCTACAAGTTTGAATGGATGATGGAGTCCTAACCAGGGTAGAAGGGCAATGAAGAATCCTTAAACCAGGATCAAGATGAGGAATAGAGGGAGATCAGTAGCAAAGGGCAACTAAGAATCCTTTACTATGGACCTAAGGGGAAAACTACAAAAGTAGTGGAGAAACTAAGATTTCCCAAACTAAGGTAATTCAGTAGAAAACAGTGAGAATGTAAACATGCCAAAACAAAGAGCTTAAATCTAATTCTGAAATAACTTTCCTTGTTTACTATTCAAATTCTATAAAGAAAACATGTGAATATTTATAACATGATGAGAAAACAATAACAACATAAAGAGATAATACTTATTTGGTTTCCATCGTGCACAAGAATCCTGTGAAATGTCTTTAACTTTATTTCATGACTTAGCAGCCAATCCAAACTTGATTACAACAACTCACTAGCTTGATATGAAATTTATACCAGAAATGTCTTCGAATCAACCCAAAATACTTCAAATGAAGAAGCATTTATACTAATTCTAAACTGAAATATCTTGAAAAATATCAAGATTGGTTTTACAAATATCTCAAATAGTTTTACATTAATAGAACTTAAATAAAGGAAATTCAAAACTAATGAATCTATTTGGCACTATTTTTATGGATTTATGGTGTCAAAGAAGAGAAATTCGAATTTGTTAGCAACTCTTAATTGATGATGAGGCATCCCAGTCACTAACTGCATCCTTCCTTTGTGCATTCTACACCAGAAATTCTGCAAACTTAGGGTCCAATGATATGCTTGTATATCTCAATCCAAGCTAGATATGTAAAAAGTGAAAGAGGTTATTATAAATAATAAATATTTTGAGATAAACCTCTCTCATTTTCCCAAAATTCAGCTCCATCTGTTCACAATATTCTCTGCAAACATATGTCAAAAACAAGACTTTTCACAAACTAAAAATGGGCTATGAAGACATACACTTATCTCACTTTCGGTAATACCTATCTAAAAGGTAAGATAGCTTTTTGTATATTGGCATGTTGGGAACAAAAACCTCCTCCAGTTTCTCAAAATACTTTTTTGATTTGCCACAATAATTTCTGCAAAACTATGACTTAAACAGGGAATTTATGAAGAATGTACCATTTCTACTCTGATTTCATGTTTTAACCTCAATTTTCTTTTAACTGTTTTTCACTTTTACTTTGGATAAAATTCATTGTCGCTGGTGAAAGTATTTTCATCTCTGTTTAACCCTTACTTCCTCCATATTTACTTTTACTTTTTACTGTTTACTGTTTACTTTTACCGCTCTGATTTTTCATCTGTCTTCACTTTGACATGAATCTGTATGCTATGCTTTGTAACTGTCTTCCCTGTTGTTTATCTTCATGTTAGCTGATTTACTTGACTTGGTCTTCAATCTAATATCGTTTAACCCTGATACATTTTGATTGTTCTTTACTGTGTCCTTTTACCTTCACTGTATATTTTATGTTTTTACTGTCTATTTCAACAGTAAATCATTTAATTTCTTGTTTCCCCTGCTTGTCTTTTAACTGTGTGTTTTATTTTGCATCTCTGCTTGAATAGATTTGATAACCACCTTGGAGTAAACAGGTCTTATGACTAGTGTTAAGACTGTTTATCCAAGGCTGCGATCTTTTATTGCCTGTAAAACAAAACAAATTGTTAGGAAAGCCTTGGGTTGACAGGGAGGGTCATTAATGGATTTATCAAGCTTCATAGGTATATGGAGTGAGTCCAAAATGATTTTGGGAGGTAAACCATGCTTGAATTGGTTAAAAGAGGCTTTAGGTGGAGTAGAAGGGTTTCATAAGTTTACATAATAGAATGAGCGAAGGGCGAGAAAACTTGGGTTCTTGGGGTTTGAACTTTAATGGGCAAACTTTTGAAATATGGTGTAAACTGAACAATAGACAGTTTGTCGCATAGCAGGCAGGCGGTATGCGGTTTGTTCGCACAATTTATAGGTGCTTGGTGGTATTGGGGGGAGGCTTCCCAATGCCATTCATCAGGCGCCACGTAGTGATGGGGTGAACAGTGAAACCACTCACATCGAGGGGATAAAGGTCAACCCTCGGAGGCCAGCCAATATGAGCGTCAGCCATTGGGTCTTAAGGGGTCATATTGCACGGTGGTCGGGGGTGTGATTTGATTTGGGAGTTAATTGAGGGGCCCGACAGGGTATTTATGAGTGGAAAGGCTAATTAAATGTAGATTAGGGAGGCTTAATGACGTTGGGGGTGACATGATTGGAGGAACAGGTTATTAATTAATCACAGATTGATTAATTAATCATATTTGGTTTTCCAGAGGGGTTATGGCTCTTAATTAGTCACGGATCGACTAATTATTCCATTTAATTTATTTACTATTATGGTTTATATTTCAAACCATGGGGCGAGATATTTATCATTTGGGATTTTAATTAAATATATAGGAAAGGGGTTTATTTTTCGGGAGTTAAATATAATAAAAGTTAAAGTTAATATGAAACGGAAGTGGAAAAGAAAATTGCGCTAAGTGTAATGTATTTGATATTTATCTATACATCCATATTTACACATCATAACATAGGCTTAATGCTTTTGTGGGTTTTTAAGTAAAGAAAAGGGGTTTTGGGTAAGGCTTATTACTTTCCCTAGGTGAATGATAATTTTATCTTAGGAAAAGGGATATTTTAGAGGAAATTAGTGACTTATGGAGGGGGTGAATGTTGGTGAGGAGGTTTTAGTACTTAGACACTATAAGTTATTGGGCTAATGGTCCAGTCCCTCCAAAAGTCATAGAAATGCTCTGAACCCCTTTAACTTAAGGTTTTAGGTACTTTTGACTTTACTTATGGGAAATTAGTAAAATTAAAGGTAAAATGAATGGGGAAATTAATCACTTGGCTTTGTGTAAATGTTCAATTATCATTCATACTTGAGCAACTTGTTGATGAAAGTAAATGATATGTATTTATCCAATCAATCACCACAATTCTGCAACTATCCAACTACTTACCCATCTACTCATCCTACCATTTTTTCTACTCTTTATTAGGGTGCACTTAAGATGGCAAACCCTTATCAAACATTTCTTTTCTTTTACAATGGAAATCTATCTAACTCTATCCTTATTACATCCAAGGGCTCAGATTAAACTGTTGAGCTCCTTTGATTCACTCTACCTATCTACTTATCTGCCAAGATTAAACAATTTGGTCAGATTTTATTCTCTATCTCTAAGCATGAAATTCAAAAGATGGAATAACCAATATTAAACTATTTGGTTACCATGGATTGTGGCATAAGTAACAAGTTGCACACAATCATTTATACAAAAAGTGAAATAGTAGTGGCATTTTGACTTGCACACTTTCATGGTCTTTTCATTTTTCTTTGGGGTTCATTTTTCTTTCATTTTTTTGACTTTTTCTGTATTCTTTTTGTCCTTTGATTTTCTTTTAGGACACACCCTCTTTACATTTTTTAATTTTTTGATTTTTTACAAATATGGAAAAAATTTGCAGAAGGCAAAGCTATGTACATATTTCAGAGATAAACTAAGTCAATCATAAATTATGACACCTATTGTTATAGGAACATAACACCTGGCAACAAATTTCTTGAGTGAAGAATCTACATCCCCTTCTCACTCATGTGCCCAAGCCTATGATGCCACAATGTCATATCTTCTCCTGTAGAGGTTAAAGCATTAAGATAATTAGAAATACCATTGTATAAATAAAATGTACCAACCTTTTCTCCTTTTTCTATTATCAGGGATCCTTTAGTGACCTTCCAGGTTTTATCCGTAAAAGTAGTCACACAACCTTCACCTCCTAACTTCCCTGTTGAAAGTAGTCACACAGCCTTCACCTCCTAACATCCCTATTGAAATTAGATTTTTCTTCAAATCTGGAACATGCCTTACCTCCTTCAATAGCCATTAATTTCCATTCCACTATTTTATGAAAATCGTACCCATTCCAATGATTTTATAGGGTTTATCATCACCCAATCGAACTTGACCAAAATCTCCTTCAACATAATCATGAAAATGTTTCCTATCAGGTGTGGCATCGAATGAGGCCCCTAAATCTACCACCCAGACATCAATAATATTTTCTAATGAAATAATCAAAGCATCTTGCAACACATCACTTGTCACATTCGCTTCATGATTGTTTTCTTGTTGCACGTCTCCTTCTTTTCCCTTCCGAGACTTGCAGTATTTCTTTAGGTGTCTTGTCTTCTCACATTTCTAGCACACTATCCTCGATCTAGACTTGGATCTTCCTTTCCTTTACTTACTGTGATATCCCGGGCTCTTTCCACTTTCCATTTTTCTTCCCCTGGTCTCTATAGTCAAAGCATTACCTGACGTCTCACAAGAGCTTTTCCGTCGCATTTACTCGCTAAGGATTGCAGTGACAACATCATCAAACTTTAAAGTACTAGATCCAAAGACATAGTTATTAATGGCCATAACTAAACCATTCCAACTTTCTGGCAATGAGCATAGAAATAATAGAGCCCTAACTTCATCATTAAAAGTTACCCCTACAGAACTTAACTGGCTAATAACTGTATTAAATTAATTTAAATCATCAGCATCAGATCCACCTTCTAACATCTTCATATTAAATAAACACTTCATAAGAAATACCTTATTTGAGGCCAAGGGTTTTTCATATAGTTTGGCTAATGCCGACATTAAACCCTCTGTTGTTTCCTTTGAAATATTAAATGCTACCGATGCCGTAGGCACAACCGTATTGTTCCAAGTGCCTTTCTATCGAGAATATCCCATTCTGTGTCTGTCATACTTGTTGACTTCTTTGTGTTTCAGCTTAATGGTAGGTATAGATCTCTATGATACATATAATCTTCCATCTACATCTTCCATAGTTGGTAGTTTTGGTTGTTAAATTTATCAACGTTAAACCTATCATCTTCTGCCATTGCTCCCACTCGAACCAAGAACCCTTCTCTCCTATGAGTTTATAAGCCAAATAGACCTTCAGCTCTAAACTTGTTGTTAGAAAATTATATATTACAGAGCAATGGAACACATAAAATATATTGCAGAAATTTAAACACAGAAGACACATAAAACAAGAGAGACACAGATATAAATGGCTCACCCAATTTAGGCTATGTGCACGGGAAACAGCCAGCCCTTCATTTTATATTATCCAGCAAACTGAAGAGATACAACTTACAACAGATCTGCTATAATTCCCTCTTCGCTCTCACACAATCTCCTCTCTCTTTCTCACTCAAAATACAGATCTACATAGACGCAATACAATTCCCTCATATATAGCGAGGGGTTTCCTTATAGGGCGAAAAACCCTAAATTAAACATAACTTCTACCGTCATATCTCCGCCTAATGAATGACCTAGATTGACTATGAAATTACAACATTTTACAAGGAAAATTTACATCTATTTTTAGCTTTGGGGGCGCTACCCTCGATCCCTTGCCAGTGGGAGGGCTTCTAAAGATCTGTTACACAACATTTTTTCACTGTCTCTGTACTCCCCATTCCTTGATCCTGGAGGATCTCTACAGTGAACCCTACATGCTTTCCCTTAATGAAGAAAATCCTATTGTGTCCCTCTTCATGAGTAGAACAATTCCCTTTTGCACCATTTCCCCAAAATCTTTTGTTTTTCCCAGTTTACAAGACCGGTGCTAATGACCCTTTTCCTCCTCGTGCTAATATGTAGGGATTGAAACTATCCCTAATGCCGACTGGAATGATTGAGCTTTGTTCCAGTCACACTGATCCTCTCATTAAAAGCTTTTAAAATAAGGAGTCAAAGCTTCCAGTTCTAGAAGCTTTGTAACGGAAGTCTGGTAAATGGTTTGGACAAATGGGGTCGAGGATATCAGTTTGGGCTCCTTTCCCCTATAAGGATGGGACAACCTGAAGAGATAAGACCTTCTCCCATGATAAGTGGATCCATCTCCCATCCATTCATGCTATATAAACCTCCATTTTTCCCAAGCACAAGTTAGTGTTAATGTTGGTGTGCTAGTGCTAATTAAGTTTGGAGTAAACAACAAGTTATTCATAGTTGTAGCTCTCTAGTTGTGTGAGAGAGAAGTGTGAATTTGGTTTAGTGTGAAGTCTAAAGGGAAGAGCCTTAAAACTATCATTGTTGAGGCCATCATGGAATGTTAAGAGAAGTGTGTGGGAACCTGGTTTTATTGGAAGAGAACGGAAAATTCAAGACAATGGTTGTAATCTCTTCTTGATTTAATATATATGCAACTATCCATTGATTTCCTACATAATGTGTCATCTTACATGTTTATGGCTTAATGTTTCTTGACTTGTTAAGTAGGTTGAATTACAATTTGTCTATTATCACGGTTGTTGTTTGCTGTTGTTTACTTGTTTCAAGTGTTCGAAGAAGGAAACGAGAGATAGCTAAAGCGAGCAAGCAAGGTCATCATCAAATGGGATAAGCATACTAGGAGGTAGGCCCTATTAATTGGTTCTAACCTCAGGAAATCTTGAATCCATAGAATTTATCGGTTGTGGCAAGATCCATTATCGGGCTAAAGGAATTGTTTGTGTCCGCATTCATAATTTTACTTCACCACAAATTGGCAACTCCACTGGGGAACCAATCCTTCTGTTTGTTTGTTTGGGATTTCATGGTTTTGTGTGAACTTTTCTAGTTCCACTTTGTCCCTTTGGTTATGCTTGTTTTCCTTTGCTTGCTGGTTTGAGTTTGAAATTCATAGTAGCAAGTCTGGTCCCAGTGTTAATTTTTTTTTTCTTGGCTTCCTAGCTCAATGCGCTTAATTCGCCGACAGTCGTGCCGATCAGCGTGATATGCTGAGAAATAGTCATGACGACTTCCTTCTAGCACTTGTTTTCAGTTAGGCAGTTGTGCCAATGCTTGTAAGTGAATATTAGGGTTTGTCCCAAATCTTGGCCAATGTGTTTTTCTCTCATGATTTTGACCTCATAAGCCTTTTAGATCGTTTTCTCCCTGACTAGAAAGTTGCTTTTCATTTGGTTTGTCTTCTTATTGAGTTGTCATCTTTTCACTTGATTTCTTGGGTCATTGGATGGTTAGTGGCACTAGGCCATCTAGATTGTCATCCATTCAGCTGATTGTGAACTCAATGAGTTGAGTTGTTGGTGCATTTACTCGCATTTCATTTGCAGTCCTGCTATGGCTTTGACCCCCATTACACATGTTTGAAATGTTTTGTTTGCTTGTCTAAATGTTTCTTTTTCGGCATGGATCACATTGCTTGTCTTGTTTTTGGTAAATTTGGTGTTTCATTAGTCTAAAAGAGTTTCTCTTTTCATGTTTTCATTTTCTTGAAGAGGTCATTTTCTCGAAAACTTTTTCATTGAAGTGTTGTATGCGAAAAATTTATTTCGTCGTTTCATGAAAAGTATAAAATTCTAGTTTGTTGCAAAAGTATTCTATGGTAGTTAGCATCATTGAAGACTAGGATTGCATTGGAATTTGAAAAGAAAAAGAACTCTCTTTTGTTTTGAAAGGACTGTTAGAAATGTACTTGTCAGGAAATTAGGAATTGGAATGTATTTTTCATTAGTTTATTTTCTCAAAAAGTGAAGTAGTGAAAAATCATTTTTCTTTTAGTTGCTTGGTTGTTTGCATTTGATTGTGTGTTTTCTACCCTCTCTAGTGTAGACAATTCATTGAATTGAAAGGGTCTTGTCTCATTTAGTTGCATTTAGGGTTTTTTGAGTCACATTGCTAAGGCATGAAAACTGAGGCTTAACTCAAGATAAACTTTAAAGCGAACTCAATTAACCTAAGGCGCATTTGAATTCTAATGATCACCTCTATAAGGTCTAGGCTAGAGACATGTTCTAGCATCTTTTAACCTACCAGTTGTTGTTAGCTTCAGCACTAGACAACGCTAGTACAGATTTGTGCTCCCCGTTACTATCAAGTATATAACGGGATACCCCTCTAGGCTGCAATCCTTTATCCATAGGAAGCTGAGTCAACCACCTTGCAAATGTGATACACCGAACACAGTGTTTGTGGAGATTGCCTGCTCATGCTTCTTGGTTTGCCGGAAGGTATTCTGAAGTTCATGATTGCTTGGAAATCCTCTTTACCTAGACCATCCAGAGTAGTCATTTGATCTTTTTGAATCATTAAACTTAAAATATCATTCAAGTGATTGTCCTTTCAAGCTCATTTCCAATCGAAAGTGATAGAATCATCTTTGTTCCTTTCTCGACTCTTAAAACATGAAAGAGCACCAATCTATTATGCGTCTTGATAAATTGATTGCCCACAACCTTATAACATCATATTAGGCTTTCTAGACTAAATCATGAGTTTCCCTTAAACAATTTTTAAATCCTTGAAGTTTATCTCTCCCTTTTCCTCTTAACTAAGACAAGGTCATCCTAGCTGAACCATTTGGTTCACCTAGTTCCTCTTCCTCTCCTCCATCTGAAAGATTGCCTGAGGAGCCTTTTCCTGAATTACCAGAGCCACTCGAGGACCAAGGTGTTGAACTCGGAATTGTTCTGAGCATTCACCCTTTGTCATCTCATCCTCCACCTACTTCAATTGTTGGGTCACCTACTGATTTTGGCTGAGAATCTCGAGACAATCCCGTCCAAACTCTTGAGAGTTCGCCGATCACTAACGATCAGCTTGGACTGGTTATCTATCCTCCAAATCCTTTTTTCGACCTTGTTGTGATATCATCATAGTGTCTGTACAGTCTGTACAATCAGTCGGGTGTTCCTTTGGAATTGTCACCTCATACCTCTTCGATCGTTTGTTGTCATTTGTTCCTAGATATGGAACTCGGAGACGATGCTCCAGTCAACTCTCTCGATGAGTCAGAAGTTTCTACTCCACACACTCTCAAGGAGGAAGAACATCCTTTTCCTCCTGAAGGTTTCCCTTATATAGGGAGCATTCCCATCAGTGTGAATCGCGAATTCGCGCCTAAATATGTATCCTTGGAACAATTGGTTTCAAGTACATCTAGTGCCTCATCACTTTACCATAACCCTATTTGGGCATTAGACGTTGTTAGCCTCCTGCTGCAGCAGGTTAATCATCTTTCATGATTGACATTTTTACATGCCAAATATGTCATACTTTGTTTGCTGCAATGCTCCATATTTGCTATAGATCACCAGAGAAGTATCCATGAGAGTGTGCTAGTCTAAATGCCACTGTTGTGTTCCATTTTTTATGAGTTGATCCATTTTCATGAGTTTTCAGCTAAGGGAGGTCCAAACAGCTTAATCTTGGCCTCCCTAGGTTTCAATTTCCTGTTGTAGAATATAGAGAATGAACATCTGTCCAAACAGCTTAATCTTGGCAGATTTGTAGATAGGTAGAGAAACAAGGGTGCTCAACAGCTTAATCTGAGCCCCTAGATTCAATAAGTATAGAGTTAGATAGGAGGACAGCAAGAAGAAAATAATGAAAAGCTGGGTATGCTAGTTCAAGTGCACCCAAACCAAAAAGAAGAGAAAATGCTAGGCAAGTAGGTCGGGTAGGTAGCTTTGTGGTTGCAGAATCATGGCTTGTGATCTAGTTCATATTGTCAAGTGTTATATCTATCATATCTCAAGTTGAAGGTGATTTTTCAGTTGGAGGACTTCAAGAAATGCATGTCTAACTTCCCCTTCTCCCTCTTTCCCAAATCACTCACTAACTTCCCCTAAAGAGGTCAAGATCTGCTTGATACCTCTTAGATTCATCATTCTCCATATCATTTGCCTTGGTGAAGATCTGCTTCACTCAAGGAATTTACACACTTCTTCTATGAATCATTCTCCCCCTTAATAGCCTAAGATTCACATGCTTAGCGCTTTCTTATCATTTGTCATGTTAACTACTAACACTACTATGTAACTCCCTATCTATTTCCCCTTCCCCTACTAAAACTATGTATATAACTCCCCTATATACTTATCCCTCCCCCTGGTTGAAAAATAACCATATGCATCCTTGGGAATTGCTAAGTTTATCTGAAACTCAGCAAGAACCCTCATTGCCCCCTCAAACCATCTTCTCATGCATTTTGGACACTTTCCAATGCATAGAACCCTTCATCCCCCCTAACTATCTCCCAAGTGCATAAGGACTCATTCCTTTGCATAATTCCCCTTCACATGTTTAAAAATCACCCCTTTGACCTTGGTTTTCCTTTATAAGGCATGAAACCCTCTTTGGCCACTAAACCCCTCTCAAAACCACATCACTTTCCTCCTAAGTGCCTTTGGACTTCTTCCAAGGCATAAGAATATGCAAACCATGCAAAAACCATGAAAAACCTTCAAAAAATGATAAAATCCTCCCTTTTTTGGCTATCGGACCCCTTCCGATGCCTTAGAATCCAAGCAAAAGCATAAAGGTTACCCCCTCCAAATTCAAAAGACTTGCATTTTTGAATAAATAATGGCTCCGATGAGAAATGGGTCCTTTTGGTCCCCCTCCGATGCGATATTGCTATCAGGAGGGGGCAATCATATGTTCAAACACCATATATAACTCCTCCGAATTCATGTTTCCTTGGCATTTTAATAAAATGCATGCCCCGATGGGAAAAGGATATATTTGATCCCCCTCCGATGCGATATCGCTATCGGGAGGGGGTAGTGGCATATATAAGTGAAATGGCTAAGTCTCAGGCATGGGGCATAATGCCGATGGGCCGGACCCGAAAACATATAAAGTGGACTGGTAAAAGCATATCGGGTCCGCCACATTTCGGCGTTTCTATGTGGCAGCCCCATGACCCCGCTGATAGCGAATTGTCGAATTAATCACAACCATCCATTTTTTGGCCCCAAATCAACGGCCCATATGTAATCGGCAGTCACCCCATGTATATGGCTTCGACCAGCGGAGCCGAAATTTTATAAAGGCGCGGCGTATAAAGGATTTCGGGTCTGTAAGGGGGCGTTGCACAGCGAAAATGGAAGGCTCCAATGGGGTGGAGCAGAAATATAATAAACTGCAGCATATAAGCTTTTCGGGTCCGCTAACCCTTTTTATTAAATCCGTCGATTGACATCGCCGATGGGCCGGACCCGATTCAAATAAAGAAAGGGCCTATAGCATATCGGGTCCGCGCAGTTCGGTGATTCTATATGTGCTGCCCCCCCGGTCCGCCCCGATGCAATTTAGCGATAGCCGTTGGATCGGCCCGCACTGGATCCAACGACCACGATTTAAAGAAATGAATAGTGTTGCGGCAGAGCCAAAAATTCATCAATTTTGCAGTTTTTAAGGCTTTTTCCGCCTGTTTAATGAAATAAGCCTTTTTCAAAGATTTAATCATGCGGTGCCCGTGCCCGCCCAATTACAAAGGAACGATGCTTTCCTCAGCCATTTTCAAATCGCTCCAGGCCCAAAATACTTCTAAATGCAGGGTTTTCACATCGGCGGTCCTCCAATGATCCTCTAGTCATCTAGATTGCAATTTTTTACCATTTTTGAGGCATTCGCTGATCAGCAAGGGCTGATAACGACTCCAAAGGCGGCAGAAGGCTGAGCAGCGGCCATAAATGGGTGATTGGACAGTTCAAAGGCATTCAGAGGTCAAGAAGGGACCATGTGCATGCCAAAGTGTATGAGGATGCGGCAAAGAGTATCAGTCCAGTTGTTCAAAGCAGATGAAAGCAAAGCAAGCCCAGCAAAGTCAACAAAGCATCATTCGACCATTTAGGCTCACCAACACTTCTTTTGTTGCTTTAAAGCCACCTAAAGGCATAGATGAAGGCTTTCAAGGCAGAGTTATTGCAGAGACATTGTCCCCAGTCATATTTTTGGAGCAGCGCTGCTTCCTTAAATGCACAGTTATCACACAGAGGACAGCGTGTGGCTCAAGGAACTCATTTGATCCATTTTTGAGGCAGCTGCCCCAGCGCAGCACTTAGATAAATGTTTTAAGAATTTACTTCAAGATAAAATAGATTAAAGCACTCATTTTCCTGAGATCTGCCTAAGATCTGCTGTAATAGATATTTTGAGATGCCAGTTACCCCAGCGCAGCTGTTAGATAGATATTTCTGCCATTTACTTCTGTACAAATTAGGTTAAAGGCATTTATTTGAGGAGATCTATCCCAGATCTGATGTTTGTAAATATTTTCTATTTAAACCACCCTCTGCACTGTTTTAAGGGTTGGTTGGTCGATAACTTCCTCTCTAGACTTGCACTGTATTTTCTGAGAGTCCCTATAATCAAAGATCGCTGGAATGTTTGGGAGATGAACTGGCTGTTGTGTTTTGATGTCTGAAGAGTGACTATGGAATCCTAACGCTTCTAAATAGCCCAATAAGTGTTTCTTATCTCTGTTTACAGTTTATATGTGTTTATGCCATCATTGTTTCACTATCTAAATAGCAGAAAGAAAGAATAGTTCAGAGCTCACTTAGTTGTATTATGTTCTCAATTTCTGTGATTTATCTATGTTTTCCTCTGAATTAGTCCTAAATATGAATACTGATTTGCTCATATTTACACTATTTCCTTCATATATGAATGTTGTTCAGGAATTCTTGATTGCTCCTATATAATGTTCATTCACCTTCCCTCTGTTAGCATAATGAGAGCTACTTAGTTGCCTTTCATTCACTGACCTCCATTCCATCCTTATTCCAGCTTGATATTGTTTTATGTGTAGTTATCCTGCTCTGTATTCCTCTTGTGACCAAGAAAACGCAACAGCAAGCCTAATCCACGACTCCATGCCCAATGGTTTGAACTTCTCACACTATGCATCCCAACTCTGTTTGAAAGAATCCTCCATCCCACCAAAATCAAAACAAAACCCAAGAAAATCATAACTAGCCTAAAATCAACCCAAAACAAAGCTAAATTATAAAGAGAGAGCCCTCTCTGATTGCAAGTAGGCTAGGACCTGCAGTCCAAAGATTGGTTTGTGGTTACCTCGACCGTATCCTTTAAGGAGCTTTAAGGACAACCTGAGTGATAATAGACGCCATGCCTACTATAGGTCCATTCATTACGAAATTGACCTCCCAATAGGTCGTTACCTCAGTCCTGGTACAACCCATTGCTCCGAACCCTCTTGTATCGTCCGTCCCAGTTACCCTCTCGGTTCAACTAAAGGTCTCTGTCAGTTCCCCAAACCCTCCAGTCAGTGGGCAATCCGTGCCACTACCTCGGGGAAGAATCTGAATGTTCCTATGGTGTCAGGTACCGCTAATGTGAGTAGCTCACAGGCTCACATGCTTGGTATGAACCAACCTTCTTCTCGCATTATTCAAAACCTTGTCAGTCCTGCTATGTCGAGCAATGTCCAGTACCAACAGGTTAAAAATCCCGTTGGTCCGTCTGGGTCAAGCAAATTTCATTATCAATAGCCTTATGAAGCCCAGGTTCAATACCAAACTCCATACGTTCCATATTGTTCTCAAGGAATGGTTAATCTGCCTTACGTCCTTCAGTCTGGGCAGCAAGTTCAACTTGGCTCATCCACTTTGTAGGGTCGCTATGGCCAGATTCAGTTTGGAAATTATCCGGGCACTGTTCAAGTACCCTTGCAACAACAAGGACAACCTCTACAGTAACAAGGGCAACCTTTGTTGCAGCAAGGGCCATCCACACAACAACAAGGGAAAATAATCTCGCAACAAGGTCAACTGCAACAACCGCATGGGCAACCCTCACAAACGTTGCAGTAAACTGTACAGTAGCAGTTGCAGTATGATCCGAAAACCTCCTAGCCTATCTTTGCAAGGCCAACCTCTACAGCACCAGGGACAACTTTTGCAGCTGCAGGGCCAACCCTTGCAGTGGCAAAACCAACCCGGGTAGCAACAACCCTTATATACATATCAACAGGGTCAAACCTTGCAAGGGCAAGGCCAGGGTTAAGTCCTGCAGCAGTAGGCCCAAAATCCTAATGTCCTATTTCAACAAGTCCAGAATCCTTTTGGCCAAGGGCAACAGGTACAGATTCCCTATGTCCAAGGGAAAAATGTGTACAATCCTTATGCCCAAGGGCAACAGATTCAAAATCCTCTTATTCAGGGGCAACAAGTTCACCACCCATATGTTCAGGGATGACATGTACAATACCCATATGTCCAAGGTCACCAAGCTCAACAGCCTCTTAACTCGTATGTTGCTTATCAATAACCTATGACTGGACAATTCCAAGGTATTCAAGGTCAAAATCCTCCCTATGGCCAAGGTAACTCACAATGGGGGGCAGAATCAAATGCCATATGGCCGAAATCCCCCACTATGGAGCCAAAATCCTTACTAGCAGGGATGGGCTCCTCCGGTTGGACCCGCTTACCGAACTCCAATGCCTTTTAATACTCAATTTCCATTCTTGGCCACACTAGAGTTGCCATATGTGTCTCGCCTTATGAATGATCTGATTCTTCATTCGCCATACTGGCCTCCAGTTCCATCCAAGATCCTGAGTGATTGTCCTATGTTCGATGGGAAAGCAAAATAATATCTTCAAGCCTACGTGATGACATATCACCTCTGGTGCTCTTCAAATTCTTACATTCACGATTCCATTCGTCTTCGTCTTTTCCAACGAACCCTCACAGGTGCTACAACCAAGTGGTACATCGAGCTTCCTTGAAGTACTTACCATGACTTTAGCTCATTAGCCATGGCTTTCCTCACACATCTCCAACTTTCGTTTGCTATGAAACTGGCACCTATTTTCTCACATCGCTTAAGCAAGATATTGCCACACACATCTCTGATCACATCCATGAATGGAGACGTAGATGTTGCTTAATGAAATTCAAGATTATTCATTAGTATCTGACCGAATGGTTCACTAAGTCATTTGTGGCCCCAATTTCTCATGATATAGCTATGGGTGGGTGCATTACTAAATAACAAGCCATTTCTCATGCCCAGTACTTAGATCTAGTTTATTCTCAGTCTAGCACTTTGTATGAGTTATTACCTGATGCTCCACGGCCATCATCTGATCCCATGGCATCAAAGTCACAAGCTATACCCCCTGTTGATGGAGTAATTGGTTTAGTGTCCTAGACCCCTTCTAAATCTTCTTCCAAACAAAATTCAGTCTCAAACACTGTCTCCAATAGTTCCTTCCAGAATCCACCTAGCCCTGGTAAAACCTCGGAGCTCCACGCTGTCCAGTCTACCACAATGGAAAAATTCTTGAAAGGTAAGAAGAAAGGCAAAGGCAAGGGTAAATTCGATGCCCCGAAATAGGGTCCTCCTAAATCATCTGTTGGTGAGTCTTGACAATGGATACCTAGGTATCCCTACTTCATTTGCGAGGAGGATCACTATACTAAGGATTGTCCCCAACTATCCGAAGTGAGTCGTTTCCTCAAAGGGACCCCAACTATCCTAAAAGATCCATTCTGTCCCAACAGATTCACATGGTAGACCAACGTCAATCCTTTGCTTCCTCAGGATCTCAAGTGTTCATGATAAGTACACCTACTAATGTGGCTACTAGATCAAAATATTACCAAACCCTTGCTTTGATAGTCGGGAAAGAGAAAGAAGCCACCTCTTCTTCTTTTCCCCCAAGTTCTGGCCCTCTTCATATCGAGCGCCCTAACCCTGATTCTGCTATACGACCACCCTCTCGAGGTGTGCCAAGGAAATCCTCGTACAATCCCAATGCTCGAGCCACTCAACACTATAATATTGTTAAGGATTTGGCTTAGGCGTCGTGAGCTATGTCGGCTCTTGAGGTGCTCCAGAGTTACCCATCACAACGGGAATATTTACTGTTGACTATCGGGGGTATTGATCCTACGATTCCAATTTTATATGTTTTGATTTAGAGAACCATGTTTTGTGCCTACCTCATCAAATTGCCTTTCTCATTCAGGTAATCATCAACGAGAAGACCATCCACAGGACTGTCATCGATGAAGGTGCTTCCACCTACATCATGTCAATTTCATGTTGGAAGGCCATTGGTTCTCCTTCTTTGAACCAATCCCTGAACACTTTGGAAGCTTTCAATGGGCATGATTTGTGACCCTTCGGTGTCTTACCTAACCTTTCCATTACTCTTGAGGGAAAGATAGTGCAAGTCGAGGCAGAGATTGTTGATGCTAATCTCAATTATAATATTCTACTTGGCCAGAGCTGGACCCATGCCTTGCATGTTGTAGCCTACTCCCTATTCTGCGTGATTTGTTTAACCCATCAAGGGAAGATTGTCACTGTTGACCAACTTTCCTTCTTTGCCTCTTCCTCCTCAGATGGCAATGTTTTGTACATCAAGCAAACTCATGCTCCCTATGAGAGTGTGGGGGCAGGTCTCTTTAAAGATTCTACCTTAATGGGAATTTTTCCACTCCCACCTCCTCATTTTTCCTCTGTTAATATGATCTTGGTCAAATATGACCCTTGGGTCATACCTTCACCAGATCTTATTGATACCTGGGGTGAGGTTATGCCATTCAGTCCTGTTGAAATAAATTACGTGGAAATTGTTTCAACCTCAAGTTCCGCATCTTCTGATTCTTCTGTCTCAAAGACCTCTCTTGATACGTATTCTCAATCCACATGGCTTGGCGCTTCAGAATATCTTGATCCCTTAGCCGAGACTTTTCTTGCTGATGAAGGTATCATGGAAGTAATGTCTCTCGAGGAACCATCTTGGAATGATGCTCATCATTGTTCCTCATTCCTGCCTTGCGTCGTGGTCATGTCTACTAGTCTTGAAGAGTTCTCTTCTCAGTTTGCTTCCCTCCCACTTCCACCACTGATCATGAATCATCAAGTATGATCTAAAGTAAATTTGGGTAATATTACCCAAATGATGCCAATTTATATTTCTATCAATCCTGGTATCGTTGAACATGTCCATATCGCGGTAACTTGTTCTCTGGATGAGATCAAGACCTATACTCATCTGTTTCAAGAATTTCGTGATGTGTTTGCGTGGTCCTATGAAGAAATCTCTAGCATTGATCCTAGCATTGTTGTGCATGAAATACCAACTTATCCTCACGTGAAGCTTGTTCGCCAACGGCTCCGCTCAATGCACCCTAGGAAGGCTGCCACTATCAAGGGTGAAGATGAAAAACTTCTCAAAGTTTGGTTCATCTATCAATCCCTCTTACAGATTGGATGTCAAATATTGTCTCGGTGATGAAAAAGCAAGGCATGATCTATGTTTGCATTGATTATCGTGATCTCAATCATGTCTGTCCTAAGGATAACTACACTTCTCCCTTCATTGATCAGATCATTGATGAATGTGCTGGGAGAAAATTGTTTTCCTTTATGGGCAGTTTTTCTAGATACAACCAAATTAAAATTGCACCATCTGATCAAGAAAAGACAACTTTTATCTGTCCATGGGGTACGTTCGTGTACAAAAATCTCCCTTTCGGCCTAAAAAATGCTAGGGCTACATTTCAGCAGGTGATGTCCTATGCGTTTGATGATATTTGTAACATCATCCAACCTTACTTGGATGACCTTCCTGCTCATTCTCGTAAGCACTAAGATCACCCTGACCATCTTCGGCAGTTTTTTCTTTGCTGTAGACACTACAACATTCAGTTAAACCCGCATAATTTTTTTTTCTGTGTAGAATCTGGATGAATCCTCGGCTTTATTGTTTCCAAGGATGGTATTCGCCTTGATTCACTTAAAGTCGAGGCTATTGTAAATTTACCCCCTCCATATTCATTACACCAACTTCAGAGCCTGCAAGGAAAGGTAAATTTTCTCCATCGTTTTATACCCAATTATGCTAGGCTGGCTACAGGATTTACTCGGTTTCTCAAACAAGGAACACCCTTTTCCTAGGATGAGGTTTCCCAAAAATCTTTCAATGATCTCAAGGATGTCCTCGTAAATGCTCCTTTGATGCATCCCCCAGATTATCATCGATATTACTTCCTTTACCTAGCTGCAGCCACTAGCACCGTTGCTATGGTCTTGGTCCAAGACGATGACAAAAGCAACAAACATGTTATATACTACCTTAGTTGTAATTTGATCGAAACTGAAACACGTTATGCCCATGTCGAGAAGTTGGGTTTGGCTGTCGTCCAGGCTGTTCAATGCTTTCGGCACTATATTCTCTTATGCACTACTACTGTGATTTTTGAATGCAACCCCATGACCTACATCCTGACTCGTTAGTCGCTGGGGGTCAAGTATTATAAATGGATTGTCATTCTCCAAGAATTCAATTTGGTATTTACTACTGCCAAATCTAAGAAGTCAATAGTTTTCACTGAGTTAATACGTTCCCTTCCTTCTACGTCTCTGCCTACTAGTGCAGATGAACAGATACCAGACGATACTCTTTTCCTGATTAGCACCATTGATCCGTGGTACAGTGATATCATCGTGTATCTCCAGATCCGTGTTAACTAAGGATGATCGCCGACAGATTCGGCATCACTCCCAACCCTACCATATTATTGACGATACTTTATACCGTGTGGGTGTCGATTCAGTTCTTTTTCGATGCCTTACTCTTGAGGAGGCTAAGAGAATTCTTAATGACTGCCATTCTAGGGTCTGTGGTGGTCATATGTCTGGCTATGCTACCGCTCAAAAAATCCTTCGTGCTGGTTATTTATGGCCATCCATTTTTAAGGATTGCATCCTTGCTATTTGTAAGTGCCATGAATGCCAAATTTACTAACGCAAGATGTGCACCCCACCCTCTCACCTACACCCCGTCATTACCATTGGTCTTGTTTCCAAATGGGGCATTGACTATATGACATGTAACCCTCATTCGGCCGGGGGGCATGGCTATATTATCGTTGCTGTGGATTATTTCACCAAATGGGCCGAAGCGATGCCTACATACTCTGCAGATGGTAAAATGGTGGCTCAATTCCTTTTCAATCATGTTATTTCTAGGTTCGGTGTACCTCAAGCCATTGGCATAGACCATGGCTCCTATTTCAGAGATTACATGATGGATGAGTTGACTTACACTTTGGGTTTGTGCCACGATGGTTCAACCCTGTATTACCCTGAGGCCAATGGCCAAGTTGAAGCTATGAATAAGGTTTTGGTTACAATGCTTCAGCGTATTATTGGGGTGTACACAAGTCAAATTGACATCTCATGCACTTTTCAGCTCTGTGGCCTTAGCGAACCTCAACCAAAGAAGCAACTAGTTTCACACCATTCCAGCTTGTCTATGGTCTAGAAGCAATGTTGTCGATTGAATATGAGATTCCTTCACTCAAGCTAGCTATCGAACTTCTCCCCGAAACATCACCTCAGGAAGAGAACCTCTTATATTTAGAATGACTAGATGAGACTCATCGTTTCGTTGCTTTGGTTATTGAAGCACAAAAGAAACAATTCAAGTCCCATTTCGATCAGTCGGTCTCCCCCCGTGGGTTATTTGAGGGTGATTTGGTTTTACTATACAACCAAGTTAATGATAAGTTGGGGGCAGGCAATTTCAAGCCCATGTGGCATGGGCCCTACATTGTGAAACATGTTTTGCAAAAAGGGGCCTATGAGCTTATTGATTATGAAGGTAATCCTCTGGACAAGCCTCAAAATAGACTTTACCTCAAGAAGTACTATGCTTAGGTCATCTTGCATGGTTACTTGTGTACATTAGTGTGTCATTCATTTGGTTTGGTGTGTTAGTTTTCAAACAACTTTCTTGTTTACTATGTTTTCCTTGCTTTGCAAATGTCTGTGACTCCCCACATCAGTTTCGCTGATGATGCTTGTCGTAGTACCCGGAACCTACCATCCGTGGCATGGGCTATTCATGACCCTCATGGTGAGTTGATTGATCTTCAAGGTATCTATTTAGGCCACAAAAATAACAACATTGTTGAATACAATGTGGACATCGAATTGTTGTCAGAAGCCATTGCTCTTGACATTCGAGAGTTGGTTGTCAACCTAGATTCATAGCTTTTCATCCTTCAACTGAATATACAATATTCCATCAAAAACCCTCAGATATTGAGAATGTATCTCTGTATTCATCTGCTGGAAAGGCATTTTGATTATATTACATATCATCATATTCCTAGATGCATGAATACATTCATAGATGAATTAGCTAATTATGTGTTGGATAGAGATTTACGAAACACGTGAAAAGATAAAAAAAATCATTTGTACCATAGTAAGCAAGAAAATACAACATATACATATATGGTGATAATGTTTGATACATCAAAACCCCAAAAAATAATATGTGTGTCCAGAATAACATCAACGACTTGCAGGCCTCATATATCCGTGGCACACAGGCCTCAAAAATGTAAATGCTAGACCTAGGAACTAATAAACATGGTGATCATGGTAGCATGACATGACTTGTGCAACATGAGTCAACGATCAACGAATCTAATCTGATACTCCCACCGCATGTCTCTAGTACTGGCGAGGAATGTCTCCCACCCGAGCATACTTTGGGATACCACAAGTCAACCCCTCAAGGTTCCTCGTGATCTCCTCCTCATTGTCACTCCCCTCCTGATAAGGAGCGACAACACCAAATTAGAGGGTGACGCGCCTGGCTATTGGGGACATCCCAGCAAGACGCTTTGGTCCAACATCTGCATTAACAAAGTGAAATGTTATAAACAAATATATACATAAAA
The DNA here is from genome assembly GCA_031772625.1 of Pinus tabuliformis. NCBI lineage: Eukaryota > Viridiplantae > Streptophyta > Pinopsida > Pinales > Pinaceae > Pinus > Pinus tabuliformis. The sequence continues at coordinate 1,087,801,877 of CM062805.1, read as the reverse complement.
AATTAAAAAATCACAAAATTAAAAAATGATTTTTTACCTTCACCGTCAAAATCCTCTCCATATGGTAGCGCGATGTCCAGATTTCCACGAAATTCAGTGCCACTGGATGGCCAGTCCTCCATGATGATCAACTATTATCGTAGCCATGAAAGGAAGGTAGGCCTATATGACATGTGCTGGCCCATAGTGATCCTGGGAATCAAACGACTCTAGCGGGCCATCCACGAGTCATGTGGCATGGGAGGATCTACCTTAGTCAACTGGTACTGGAACAATGGCACCCGTTCCAAGAAAAAGGTCACTAGTATAGATCCAAAGCAAAATTGCTTTAGATTCCCCGCCTTAGCTTTTGTCAGCTAGCGTTTTATGTTGATCTTCATGGCTTCCACCCAATTGAATATTGTCGACGCTGTGCAGTCGATGGCATATAAGAATTTCGACTTGTTAGTCTCATGCACTGCCTAGGACCCCACCACTCTATTGATAGTCAATAGTAGCACTCTCAGTGTCAGATCTCGGACAGTGGCAATCTCAATCTTACCACTCTTGGATTTGAGGGCTTCAGGGCAATGTTCGACAAGCAACATGGATATGCCTGCCCCAATCGGTTGTGGCCCATATAGCTTAACTGGTTCCCCTCTCCAGGATAGTCCTCTGATGAAATCTACGTTTGAAGTTTCTAACTCTAACTCCTGGTCACCAATGATGAATATTTCCTTATTTATATCCCTGAGACTAATCAGGTACCGAAATAGCTAAGCTTGGGCTCACATCCCTGGCATGAGAAAGAATTTGAGGAGCCCATAGTCCCTTAAAGCATTCAGGCAATTTCGATCATTCAGTGCCTGGGTGTCCACATCCTAGTGCTCATGTTCTTCATAGTCTACCATTTTTTATGATTCTTTCCCGCAAAAACTATAGATTTAAGTCAATAATTATTTTTGGCCCATAAATTTCAAATTCTAAAGGTGGTTTTGAGGAGAAATTAGTTTTTTCCCTATTCACAGTGTCAATGCCCCAGTTTTAAAATAGTTGTGCCGACGATGCGATAGGCAATTTTAATTACCCTCGGCTGGCGTGATTCAGTGCTCTAAATTCGCACTGACCAAGGGCGGCAAAATTTTGACAAACCCTACCTCAAAAATCCAAAAAATGGTGAAAAACATGAATAAATGGTATGAAAATGAATCTTATGTCTTTCGCTCTTACGTGTAACTGGCAGCTCGGTGAATGACCTCCTGGATCTCCCACGATCTACTCGAGAACAATTAGGGAAAAAGTGAGTAAAAAGTCTTTCACAGCAAGGTAAAATAGTAAATGGTAAAAAATATTTACTTTTCCTCCCTTTTATTCAGTTTTTCATGAACTATTAGGTTTTGTAGATATTTTGACCTATTTTTTCTCAAGAATTGGATAATACACTTTACCCTTTTTGCAGGGACAGGTGATGGATGTTTGATGATGATGATGAGTCATGTTTAAGCTCTTTTCTCGACTCATAAAACTCATATGAAAAGACTGCCCAATATTTTTCCATTTTGACTCGTAAAAGAGAATAAAATGTGGGGTTTGCTTCTAAGATTTTTTCCAACCCTTTAAAAGAGAAAAGATAGCTGAGCCCTTCTCATTTCGAACTTGTTAACGGATGCAAAACATCGTGCACCCAGTATAAGTTTACCCCATTTTCAGGCTGGGATGCACTATTTACTAAAAAGGTACTCCTTGACTGAAATGATCAAGCAGTTCTCTCAAGTATCATTTTCTACCTTTTTGGGCTCGAGAGGCACAACTCTAAAAAAGGGGACCATGTGGAGTTTTCTTTTCCGTGTCTTTTTCAAACTCTCTAAACATGAAAAAGATACTGAGTTACACCTTTGTCGGACTCGTTAAAATATTAAACGACATTGGATTCGTCACCATGACAAACATGAGATTCTCCTTCCTAGGGCTCATTAAACTTACTAGGTCAGATTCATCCGAAGGATGAACTTACAGTGCAAGCATATGCTATCCCCTTCAAGCTTGCGATTAAAAAATAATTGGGGTACTTTCCAGAAATGGTGGGGGAAAATTTGGAAATCTAATCAGTTGTGTTGGCAGCTCACTCATGAACATGACACTTTCTACTTCGTGTCGGCTGGGATATCCTCCTTTGTATTGTTGACCTTCCTGGGTCGAGCTGTTCATTTTTGCCTTCCATTTGATCTTTGCCACGTCGTCATGACCACCAATCCTATGGATCCAAAAGCTGCCAAACTTCCAATTGTGTCGTCGATATGTTCAAGAGTTGTCCTTCTGCAGTTACGCTTACCACTGATTCTCTGTATCATCCAAAATAAGTTTGCATCCCTTTGTCTCGTGTTGATGATGTGGGATACATTATGGCCCTCCTTCGACATGGTCTCTTCTTGTCGACTTGAACTCATTATCCAGGAAGTTGACTGAGAGACTCCCTTCCAGTACCTTAGAGCTTGCATGCCCTAATGGCAAGTTCTTTGCACTCGATGACAAGTTCACATCACTGACTTTCGATGAAGTGATTTCATAGGTGTTTGACTTCAGTTCCTCTATTCACATTCTGTGAATTGTGCTGAAAGTACATTGAAGACCTTTGTCAGTATTGGTGGTTTCTCTCGCGTTTGTTAACAATTTACATCATTGACCATTAATAAAGTGACTTTCTAACATGTTCAATGTCTACCCATCTATTCACATGTTAGAATTTGTACTTTGATTAGGTCGTGTTGGAGCACAAGACCCTAGGTTCAGATCACAAAAGTCCAGGTTGCAAAGTGATGTGACACAATTATGTTGATATACATGTCCCTTTCAAATGGATGGCTGTGAAAATACCATGAGTTCTCATATGTGATCCTTCTCATTATTGGATGGATGTGACCATAGCTTGGTTTTGATATGATCCTCTTTATAGGATGGTGATCCCTATACCTGGATCCATTTACATGATCATTCTCTGGATGGTTGCGTCTATACCACGACTCATGTATCATTTGACAGAGTTTTCAGTTATGTATATGTATTTGTACTTGCTTGCAGGTTTTCCAATGATATACTTCATTTCCCCGCACCGATTCATAAAGCATTTCATCCCTCACTCTTTAGGGGGCATCTATGACACAACATTTTGTCACTTTCCCTATACTCCTCATTCCTTGATCCTGGATGACCTCTATAGTGAACCCTACATGATTTCCCTTCATGAAGAAACTCTCAATGTGTCCCTCTTCATGAACAGAACAATTCCCTTTTGCACCATTTCCCCAAAATCTTTTGTTTTTCACAATTTACAAGACTGGTGCTAATGACCCTTGTCCTCCTTGCACCAATATGTAGGGATTAAAACTATCCCTAGCATCGACCAGAGTGACTGAGCTTTGTTCCAATCGCATCAATCCTCTTATGGAAATTTTTTTAAATAAGAAGCCGAAGCTTCCAGCTCTAGAAACTTCGTAACGGAAGTCTGGTAAATGGTTTAGCCAGATGGGGTTGAGGATGTCAGTTTGGGCTCCTTTCCCCTATAAGGATGGAACTACCTCAAGAGATAAGACCTTCTCCCATGAGAGGAGGATCCATCTCCCATCAATTCATGCTATATAAACCTCCATTTTTCCCAAGCACAGGCTAGTGTTAATGTTTGTGTGCTAGTGCTAATTAAGTTTGGAGTAAACAACAAGATATTCATAGTTGTAGCTCTCTAGTTGTCTGAGGGAAAAGTGTGAATTTGGTTTAGTGTGAAGTCTAAAGGGGAGAGCCTTAAAACTATCATTTTTGAGACCATCATGGAATGCTAACGGAAGTGTGTGGGAACCTAGTTTTGTCGGAGGAGAATCGCAACGTCATGACAATGGTTGTAATATCATCTTGATTCAATATATATGCAACTATTGATTATTTTCCTACATAATGTGTCATATTACATGTTTATGGCTTAATGTTTCTTGACTTGTTAAGTATGTTAAATTAGAATTTGTCTATTATCACAGTTGTTGTGTGTTGTTGTTTACTTGTTTCAGGTGTTCGAAGAAGGAAACGAGATATAGATGGAGCGAGCAAGCAAGGTCATCATAAAACGAGATAAGCGTACTAAGAGGTAGGCCCTCTTAATTGGTTCTAACCTAAGGAAATCTTCCATGAAATGTATTGGTTTTGGCTAGACCCATTATCGAGCTAGAGGAATTGTTTGTGTCTGCACTCATAATTTTACTTCACCACAAGATCGTTGCCGCCCCCCTTGGACCCCCCTTGCAGCGCAAATATTATTGGTGACGTGGCTGCAACATTACGAACTGGGGTCCAATGTAGCGATACCTCTGAATAAATAATATAATTAGGCTCCATACCCAACACATTTGCAATGAATGTAAATAAGTTTCAATTCACATCACATCATATTGAAAGTATAATAGGAAATAGGAAACATTGAAAATATGTACCTATATATTAACTTTGGTTTTACAAAAAATTATGCCTTGAGACACGTATGGCTACATCATGTGTATAAGAAACTACATGAAAATATCTAAGTAAACAAATCAATGGTGCTCATGATAGAATGACACTACACAAGCTATCTTGCATGCTAATCGACTAATATGGCTAGGAATTTCAATAGTGTATCGATGAAGTCGCATTGGAATTTGGTCAACCACGATCTCATCAATCCTATGTGTCAGCCCCTCCATGTGGCACTCCACCTCTAATAGGATCTCAGCTACATCAAGATCTTGTAGCACATACCATCCTACCACAACAACCTATACTATTTACACTACCTCCTCATGTGGTTATCTCTTTGCATGATGAAGATATGAAGCACCTACTAGTCGAATTAGTCCAATATCTACCAGAAAACATCAATTATTTAGTCTCAAAAATTTTCAAAACTTAAATGGTTGAAATTTTACCTAAATCATCCTATTCCTAACCCTCAGGAAGCATGAGCTCGGGATGATCACGGAAATACATCCCTGCATAAGGATAATCATTGATCATGATGGACTATTGATGCAACCACCCCAACAAGGGTGGTGAGAAGTTGATCGTTGATGGACCTGCATGTCAAGGCATATGATATATCCACCTCCTCATCCATGGGGGCATTAGATTGATAGGCTTGATTATAATATGCAGAGGTTGAAGTAGTGGCACCCGCTATAGAGAAAAAGAGACTAAGATCGAACGATAGATGAAGTTTTAAATTCCCCTCTCTTGCTTTAGTCAGTTTTACTTCTTTCATATTGACCAAAACTCTCTCTCTCTCTAGTTGAATATTGTTGGATCTAGACACTCCACCCGCACTGCATGTATGATCTACTTGATAAATGAAGCGTTGAGCTACCTTCTAATCTCGTGATAATGAACAAGATTGTTCTCAAAGTTAATTGGGTTACATATTTTATATTTATCTTTCCATCACTATTTGGTTGGGCTTGAGGTCTACAATATCTAACTATATAATCTTTCACCATCTCCCCACCAATTCTCCCACCCAATAGAGAGATGAGGGTACCCTTTATGGATAAACTTGTTAGAAAGTCGATATTTTCTACCTTTATCTCGAGTATATGTTCCCCAAACCTGAATGTATGTGCCTAAAAATCGCATGAATGAACAAGACATTTCAACAACTCCATCTATTGCCTCATACCAGAAAGCCAAAAGAATTTCTACAATCCATAGTTTTTTAGTGCCTGGATGGTAGCAGGATCATTTTCTGCATTTAAATCATGTTCCTCATGTTCTCTTTCTCTCCAAATGAATTCCATTTTGTGCTAATGAACACCTAAAACATCAACAAGAGATTTATTAGGTTACATTGTTCTTTTCTTTGATAATTTCATTTCATCATTAATACATTAATTTCACCCCATATCATCATTACATTATTTCGATCTACACCATTATTCATCAACATATGCAATTATATAGAAAGAAAAACATCATCATCAACATCGATGCAGCGAAACATAAAGGAAAAATAGAAGAAAAGCATGCACATAGATAGAGACACCAAGATTAGTCTGAGACCAGGGAAAAACTCACTTATATCGTCATCAAATGATTCAAAAAAAGAGATTACAATGATCCATAAATTTATCTATGCAGGAAAACAACTATGATATCCATGAAACATATCTGATCATGCTTGAAAACAAAACCATGATTTTGATGACTGGAATATGTTTTCATTGACTGTAGACAACTATTGGGTACTACTGTCACTGTGCCAAAAATTGATGAACACTACTGAACACTCTTGAAAATTTTACGGAATCTTCGGAATATTGAAATATCATCTTTGAGCCTTGGTCACAGGAAGGAGGATTTGTGTGAGCATATATAGTAGATCTCGATGCTCTTTGCGAACTATATGACATCGTATATGGTAGCCTAGATGCTCCAGAACCATTCTGTGCATGGGTTTGGGAGTCAAACTCACCAAATTTTCTCCAAAACCCTTAGACTCTCTCTTCCAATTGCTATGCGTGCATCTAGCATGACATGGACACTCTTAGGACCACTCTGTGCGAATGTTCGAGGACTGATAGCTTCAGATCTGCCTTTGAAACCCTGGATGCTCCATAGGATTGTGTGCCAGAATCTAAGGCTCTCTAGATGTTGTCATGACCATTGTGTGCCATCATCTAGGGACTAAAATGTCTGATTTTGTGCCAATGTCTAAGATCCAGAAAACCCTAGATCAAAGCGAGCTTCGCCCCTTAGATTTCGGACCCTTGTGTGAACTTTCCTCCGACAGACCTGTGCGAACCAAGACAATAAGAGAAGATAATATGGCTTAATCAATGTGTCAAAATGAGCTTGAGGTCTCTTCTATTTATAGGCTTTCTTGAGGGTCCACATGGGGTTGAGGCTCACCTAAGCAGTTACACATGTAGTTAGGGCCGACCCATTCCATAATACATGTATGAATAAAATAATTCAAATCTCAACTTCTTCTTGACCAAATTCGGTGATCTTTAGGTTGATCTTGGTCCTCTCGAAAAGATAAATCTATTGCAGTCATTATCTTCATTATATGATTAGTAAAAAGTGGAATTTGACCGCAGTTGAAAAAATTAACACTCCCTCTCAACTAGGGAGAATTCCACTTGCCAAAATATGTCCATCAATCAATATGCATTATGGAATATTCAAGTGTCATTGCATATCATCCTTGATCATCTATGTCATGTAGCCATCATGCCATGAACACATCAAGTATATCATCATCACATATCATCAATGTACATCTCGATCTCTCGTACTTATCCTGCTTATATCTTGATTGTTGCTCCTTGTATGATGAGCATTCTCAAAAATAGAAGAAGAATGATTTGTTACTAGAGGGGAGCTGAAGCTACCACCCTCTACCCATCAGGCTACCACCCGGAATCTCTTCCAGCAGGCTACTACCCAGAATATCATCATTAATCGTCATCAGAGAGCATATCTTCAAGGAGCATATCCCAACCTGGAACCACATTGGGAAACACATCTCGACCTAGAGTCTCATGGCTGATATCCAAACACACAAGGGGGCACATCTCGACCCTGGAGTCTCATCAAAGTGCTCAATCTCAACCTGGAAGCACATAGGGTTATCTCCACCCATCCTATTTCTTACTAATCTTCCCATCAATGACCTTGAATAGTCATTTGGTAACACCTACATCATAATCGACCTAGGTTGTAAACCCCAAGTACACTCTCAACTCATTGACCAAATGAGGAGTGGTATTCTTGACAAGCCCAACTTGTGGGTATGATGCCAACTGGGGTATACTTTAAAAAGACCAAATAGGCGAGCAACATTTTCTAACCTTATGAAGATAAGGGAGAATCATATTCAACCTTGTGGGTAATAGATATGGGTCATCTCTATTGTCTAGAGTTCCCTCAACCCCAAAAGCCCTCCTTCTCAATTCCTCACCCTAGGAGCTCAGATAAGGAGGAAGAGGTGGTTCAGTGTTCTTGATCAGCGCTACTATCATCATACTCAAATATGGTATCAACTTGTCTCAAAAGAAAGTGTTTCATGTTCATACATGACATCAAATCAAATATCATGTCGGAACATAAATAATCATACAAATCACAAAAGGATCCCAGAATCATCCTCCCTCTCAAGGAGGTGACAACCACAAGCCTAAGTTTGTTTTGAACAACTTCACTGTCTCAATATGTGAGAGTGGCTCAATCCCAACTATAAATATCGGACTTTCTGTCAATCAAATCCCATTCTTTGTCATGACAATGTATCCATTTCATATCTAGATCATGCTCAAACAACTCTCTAAGGATTTTCTTCATCCTGCCTCATAGCTAGCCATGCTAGCAACATCATACTCATCCTTAATCGTACTATGGACCTCTCATCCAAGATATCATGGAAGATATCATACTAAAGTAACATTCAAATGTGCTTAACAATATTCTCTATCAACAACAATGCATCCATGCAATCACATATCATAGGATAAATATATCAGCCTCAAAAATAGAATATCTCATGTGGATATTTCAAAGGATTCTTGGTGGTACCTCTATGTGAATGGAGTGGCTCACTCATGTTCTATGCACATCATATATATACAAATGGATGTTCAAAATAGAACATCAATGCTTAAAAAACTATCATATTCCATGTCAAGTTCAACATCTTGAACTTCAAATTAGAGTATCCAAGGATTTTCATTTCCATTATTCAAGAAAATTTTCAAATAGTTATGTAATATAGAATTTCTTTCCCAAAATCCACAAATCAATACATTGTGCCATGATACATCATTTCAAGATTTAGAAGCTATCTCCCTCTAATTTAGATCATCAGAGGCTCGTCACCTATCAAAATTAGACCATCGGTATGTAAAACCAAAACCATAATCAATATCAAATCTATACCTTGGAACTCATCATCCTCACTTCATCAGATAACTGTCAAATATAAGTATATCTGGATTGGGGAGATTGCTTCATGCAATTCTATAAGCGTAATGCCTTACTAAGCCAACATAATTATCCTTACATAAATAAATGTTGTACCATCACAACAACAAAGTTAGGTCATCTGAGTTTAGAAGTGAAATCACGACCATTATCAAAGTCATTATTATTATAGTATCAATACTTCCGACCAGGAGATAGATAGAGCACATATCAAGTATCGACTTCATATATTATTATGACAACAAGTTGTCATCAACCATGCAATATCAATATGAAATTTATCAAGTCATTCTCATAATCACAATATAAGTCATTTCTGACACTAGGTGAAAATTCTTGCACCAAGGATGAGTCACATAAGTTTCAATTTCATGTTGAATCACAACTATTAGTACCTCAACCATTGTGCTAGTAACGAGGATGCCGAAACAAAATAATTTTTTTGAACTCATATAAGTCATTATGCCAACATAGCATAGACATTAGGGAAAATCAACAATCATCAAATTAGATCATTGGACATCAGGTCAAGTCCAAATTTGCTATCGTAGAGAGATTTATAGTCAAAACATATCTCAATCATCAATTCAAAGTTATTGTCAAGCATCATGACAAAACAATGTTCATCTATACCAATCAGCCAAATCATGCCAACCTCTTGTAGCACAAACATAATGACATATCTATATGTATGTCTCAGTCACCTACAAATACAAGTTCAATATGCATGTTCATGTTATGGTAGACATACAAGATTTTCCTACCTCCAAATCTTTCTATTATCTGAAACACATATGTGGTACTAACATCTTCTAGGTGAACTTATAATTTCATCCAAGATACTTCATTCTTATGTGATTATAAATGCAACCCAACAACTTCAGAAATCAGATTATAGTGGGAGGATATGTTAGAAACATCTTCATTCACAGTTCAGACAACTTCAGAAATATTTGGATGATGGTTAACTAAATTCAAACCCTAGGACATTGCCTTCAGGTTAGCATGGGAGCATATTTAGCTTCCTAGACACTCTCTGGGCCTTAGCATGTGTGCATCCAAGGAAGAGATCTCCTAGTTCTATGAATGCGTCTAGGGAAAAACCCTAATTTCTGTACGGGCTTCAGATTTGAGACTCTGTTGTAGATCATGTCTATCATATGAAAACAAACCATATTTTAGCAACATATCATGCAAATAGTAATATGAGTAAGAGCCTTGAGAAGAGATTCTCCCTCTAACTAGGAGTCTACTTATTTCAACTTCATCCATGTCATCAACCTGTCTCTACTAGATTCAATCAAAAGCAAATCCGTTACATCATAAACATATATCTATCATGGCTATTAGCACTCAGACATCAATCTTTCATAAAATTTTAGACTCAAAGCAACATATATATGAAACATCATATCTCAAAGATTATGAACACAATACCACTTTCTATCGAGTCACTTCATCAGGTTAGGACATTCAATTTAACTATATGCCATCAAGACAAGACCATAGGTAGAAGAGATCTAGAATATCAATCTCATAATTATACCTCTAACATTAGGGTTACCAAGCTTATCATGATCAATAAGATCAAGTATGGTCATTCAATAAATATTTACCGAAATAATGAGAGTGACAATATCTCTTTCCATATGCTTTCATCACGCTTACCACAAGGATTTTCAACAGACTCATGTATATGAGTCAATGAGCTATCCTTCTATATTAAATCCATCATGACAAGTATCAAGAGTATCATTTACTAGATTCAAGGTGTTAGCCTTCTTTATAGGATCAAGATCTCTGACAAATAGATGTTAGCCAAACATCAAGTATATCAATGTATCAACAGTGGATAGCCTCATATAATATCAAAATGTTCAACACCAGGTGCATCATTTCATCACAAGAAATATAGATCCAGGTCACTTTCATATTCATGTATGATCCATCAAATAAAGAGACATTATCATCATACCTTAGAGCTTACCAAGCTATCTAATGTTATAGCTAAAATACAATATATCATGCATACTTGTGGTATTCAAATACCTATGCACCTTTTCATTAGACATGGGCTTCTTGAAGCACTTTGTCTCTTTTCATATAGTGATTCTTAACCTTTTCCAACTTTAACCGTCCTTCCTACATCTCAAATGATCCTCGAGAGGGATCCATTTATCACATCTCATCAAGGAGGTTAGAAACATCCATATACTCAAATAAATATGCAAGAAGTATAAGTAATAAACATAATCATCAGATCCGTAGGTCTAAACAAAATTAAGAATCATCATAAGTCAAGAAATACTCATCTTCAATGAGAGGTGATCCTCTCCCTCTTGAACAAATCTTCAAGAGCCATCAATGTCCATGGTACATATACCAATGTTTCCTTTAGTTGTCCAACGAGGTCTATTAGGGATTATCCCATCTAAGGCTTCATCAAATCTCCCAAAGGTGCTTGAGGATCTTCACATTGACCATACTAGGTTTCATATCTCATATCATTTCCATAAACCACAGTTACTCTCAAACCCTAACTTCATAGAATCCATCAAAACCTAACAATCAAGTTTCCTAGGGTTTTCTTCAAACCCTAGAATTCTTTTAGGTCTCCACCATCCTCTTCTTGTTTCCATCAAAGGTGTTATCATCAGGGCGATCTCCATGGATTTTATTAAAATTGGCTCTCAAACCAAGTTAATTTTTTATAGGGATACATTGTTATTTTCTTTAATAAATGAATTTCATCATTAATACATTAAGTTTACCCCATATCATTATTACAATATTTAGAACTACACCATTATTCCTCATCATCAACATCATCAATGTAGCGAAACATAAAGGAATAATAGAAGAAAATCGTGCACACACATAGAGACACCAGGATTGGTCCGAGACCACGGAAAATCCCACTATGGGGAAAACCTTGCAAATCTCCTTCTTGTTAGATCGTCATCAAATGATTCAACAAAAGAGAGTGCAATGATCCATAACTTTATCTATGCAGCAAAAAAACTATTATATCGAGGAAACAGATCTAATCATGCTTGAAAAAAAACCCTAATTTTGATGATTGTAATATGTTGTCACCAATTGTAGACAACTACTAGGCACTACTGTCACTATGTCAAACATTGTTGAACACTATGCAGAATCTTTGAAATAATGAAATATCATATTTGAGTCCTAGACATAGGTAGGATGAGTTTTACGAGAGTCTATTGCAAATCTGGAAGCTATCTGTGAACTATATGCCAATGTCTATGGTAGCTCAGACACTCCCAGACCACTATGTGCATGCTTTATGGGTCAAACTCACAAGATTTGTTCCAAAACCCTCAGACGCTCTCTTCTAGTTGTTATGTGTGTGTCCAGGATGATCTACATAGTCTCAAGACCACTTTGTATGAGCATCCAGGGACTGATAACTAGAGATATGCCTATGAAACCATAGATGCTCCCATACACTTCTTTGCTAATATCTAAGACTCTTTGGAAGCTCCCATAGGCTTCTGTGGGAGTGTCTAAGACTCTCTGGACATTGTGATGAAGACTGTGTGCCAACGTTCAGGGACTAAAATTTTCAATTTTATGCCAATATCTGAGATCCAAGAGACCCTAGATTAGAGCAAGCTCTGCCCCTGCAATTTCAGAGTTTTATGCGAACTTTCGTCCGACAGACCTTTGTGAACCAAGACAATAATAGAAGAGAAGACAGCCTAATTAATGTGTTTAAATGAGTTTGAGGTCTCTTCTATTTATAGGCTTTCGTGAGGGTCCACATGGGTTTGAGGCCAACATAAGCAGTTACACATTTGGTTAGGGTCAACCCATTCCATAATACATGTATGAATAAAATAATTCAAAACTCAACTTCTGCTTGACCAAATTGGGTGATCTTTAGGTCAATTTTGGTCCTCCCGAAAAGAGGAGTATATTGAAATGATTATCTTAATCATATGATCTCTCCAAAGTGGAACTTGACCAAAGTTGAAAAAATTAACACTCTTGAGTATTGTTTTCTACCTTTCTGGACTTAAGAGACTATATACGAAAAGGGACATCTGGAGTTTTATTTTTCGCCTCTTTTCCAAAATATGTAAACATGAAAAATATGTCAAGTTTTACCTTCGCTGGACTCATTAAAACATCAAACAATGATGGAATTTTTTAACATGACAAGGATTAACCTCTCTTTGTTAGTGTTCATTAAATATACCCAGAGGGATTCATCCGAAGGGTGAACTTACAGATTAAGTATATGTTATCTTCCTTAAGCTTGTTAAAAAATAAAGAGGTTCTAACCAGTATGTTTGGGGAATTGGGAAGACATGGAATTCCATTTTCTAATGTTAGCGAGTCGCTCTTAAACATGACACTCTTCCACTTCATCTCCATGGCTATTGGGTTGGGTAATATCCTTGTATTTTGGTTATCATACTGTTTTCAGAGCCTCCATTTCAGTTTTGGGTCAATGCTGCCAACTCCATTCAGTGTCACCGGTGTTTCCAAGATAAGTCATTCAGTTAATGTCCATTAGAATACTCTTAAGCCTTCATTCCATGTTTTCCTTTCCTGATCCAGTTATGTACTAGCATCATTCCAATCATTCTATCCTGATCAAGATACCCGTTTTGTGTTGTTGATGGGGGATATATCAAGTGCCTCCTGGAACAGGTCACTTCTTGTCAACATCAACAAATTGTCCAAGAAGTTGACTTCGAAAAATTCCTTGGTACCTTGGTGCTTTTGTACATCAATGGAAAGTTTACCTGCTCTTAGTGACATGTTTACATCAATGGCCTTCGACTGAAAGACTCTGTGTGGTTTTCAACATCAACTCATTTATTCAAACCATACAGATTGTATTGTAGTACCTTGAGATCCATTAACATCATTAGTGGTTTCTCTCGCATCTATTAATGACTTACATCATTGGCAGGTAATCATATGGTGTCTACCATGTTTTACCTAAGCTCATTGATTCACATGGTTAGACTCATACGTTGGTTGGTCGTGTGAAGGAGATAAAAGACACCAGATCTAGTTTCATCCATACGGGCTACAATTTCACAAATTATACATAGATCACAATGTATGATGGCTATGATCATAGAAATAGTCATCTAGTCATGGTTGCACCAGTTTTCATCTGTGGATGTATCTTTTGATCATTGTACATGTTATGTTTTCTTACGCTGAGTATGGGTATGCCTCTGTCAACAAAAAAGATGTCATGATGAAATTGTATTGTAACAGATGAAGCTTGTCAACATTTCTTGATCCCAACTTGTCACACGGTGAATAAATTCAGTCATCAGTCATCATATCTAACTTTTCACTTTAGGGGGAAATCTGTTATAGGCCATTTTTTCACATCCTATCAATGGGCCTCCTAATGGGATCAATCAATGTACTATTCCCCCTTGTCATCATCTTGCACAAATACCTAATCATGTCTCTTTCATTACCCAATTTTTCTGCCTAAAAATGCATCATCTGAGCTAATTTTTGGACCAATTCTCCCCAGCCTCTTGTTGGGCAGCATTTACCTACAGGTTACTCCACTGTGGCCTGCATTTATCACCTACATGTTACTCCCCTTTTCACCTGCGTTGGTTCTAGAAACTCAGGAAAAAGAGATAAATTCTAGGAGTCTCCTCTTCAAGAAGCTTCCAATTTTTTTTATAACCATTTACCTCAAATCAAACATTCAGATCATATCCTACCCTACTTTGGAGTTTCCAACCCTTATCCTTTGATCTCATCCTCCCATCAAAGGTGGACCTAAAAATGTTGATTGGTAATTGGATTAGAAATCTCAACTTACCCCACTCCTCTATATATTTACAACCTTCCATATGTAAGGGGCTGGCTTTTGGAGAGTGATTCTACCCTTATTCCATTGTTGTGAGAGGTTTCATTTCATGCATTTAGGGTATTGGAGGTGCACATTATGACAAGGAAAGGAAATGTCATCCTGGAGGAGCTCTTCTACAAGATCAAAATATTTTTATGGTTGTAACTCCTTCCATTTATATTAATGCAAAGAATTCTTTGTTTTCCTATATGTGATGTTATTATTTCACATATTTCAATACCATGTTGATATATTGAATAGAGTATTTAGGTGATACTACATAGATCTCGTAGTTTCTTGGCTTGTGTTGTCTGACTGTGTAGGTTCTAATTTTGGAAATCAAAGCTAGAATTGGAGCATTCAAGCTAAAGAAGGAGAGAATCTTGCAACGGATTCCAGGTAGGATTATATATATATATATAAAGTAAAAGTACACATCAAACAAATTGATTTTACAATTTCTAGATAGTAGCTCTACTTGATATCCAGATACAATAGTATTTGTTGCATGTGATACAACAACATGGAGGTTCTCATGCCCTACTGCAGTGACTACTGGCCCATCCAAAGGAAGAACAAATTTCTATGGAAAAACACAATATATAAATTATATAGACTATATACCAATTATCAAAGTAATAAGGACCTCACAACTACAAGAGACAAAAGAACAACAAAATCTAGGTCAAGCTAAGTTGTAGCATGATCTTGCATGAGGAAAGGGGATATAATTTTTCATTTATAACATGTGTTGTAATCAATCAAAGGTTTTATTTTAGTTCAATTGATGTCTTATCTCAATTGAAATTCAATGGAAAAATTTATCTTGTATGCCGTGTTTCTCTTCTCCATATGATTAGATCGTCAACCTACATATCTTGGAGTAAGTCATACTCCTAGAGTTCTTGAACTAGGGCATGTTGCACTGGTGATCATCTTTTAGATTAAAAATAATTATTATCAGATGATGAGGGGATGATATCACTTCATGGAGCAGTGGTCTCAATGAGGATAAGATTAATCTCTAACACTTGGCATCCTATAGTTGCAATTCAAGTTGATTGGGAAAGAATCAAGCCTTTCTCACGTGATAATAAACCATTTTGTGTTTAACATTTTTTTTAAAGAAAGAATGAAAATAAAATGCATGTTCACACTGACGATTAAATGGGATTACATGGACTAGATGGTGGGTACTAGTATTATCTGTTCAATGGATATCTAAGGTACAAATTGGTGAATGTCTCTTCTCAAAATATAAAAATAATCTCAAATAAAAAAATTGAAGTGAATGTCTGCAACACATCCCTATATAACACAAAAATGTAAAAATGAGGCCACCCAAACTTGCAAGACACCCTTTCAATAAATCCATAGGAAATTGAGACTTGTCACTACTGTAACCCATCCTGAACCAAGAGAAACAAATTTAACCTCCTCTTCCATTGAAAATTGCATGGACCACTGGATCAACAAAGAAAATATATTATCTGACTTAACTAGTGACAAGCTACCTAACAACTTTCATGACTATAGTAAATAGATGTCACAAAACTCACTATTGTTCACCCAACTACTAAAAGGTCAACACACAAGTGTACTAGGATTCTTCTCACCTCTTGAGGACTCCCAAAAAAGTCTACACCTTCAATTAGGGAGGCCATGGTGAAACCAAAATAGTCAGTCATGGAGGGCACATTGTTATTGTTCATTTTGTCACATCTACTCAAATGGCCTAAAAATCGGATCAATCAAGATGCTTAACACTTTTTCATCATCCCTTTGTAAAGCCTCAAGCATTACCTCTCCAAAAAGTCTAGGAATTCTAGGTTTATCAGTTTAAAAACTATTTTTTGGACCCATCACACCCTGTCATCTATGCCACCTATACTGGTTGCATGTTGCATATTTGGGCACTTGCATTGACCAGCGTAAGTTTGCTACGTTGCAGGTACAATGGCTCTATAATTTTAAGAAAAATAAAAAATAATTAAGAATATTCTGTTCCAGAATATTCTAAGGTGGTCTTAACCGTTTACTATTGTTTTGGATCTTGAACTCCTATCGTAAAGGTCTTATCTCTTATTTACAGAGCTTATCCTCCTTCAGATGCAGATCCAATTCCTAGATTGGTAAAACCCAAACTACCTTATTTACCCTTTAAATTCACTACTTTCAATAGAGTTTGGGTTGGATTTTGGAGACTCTTAAATATGCCCTGATGCTGCTTCTTTTTTCATAAGGATCCATTATTGAAAATGCAACAAGATGATGGATCTTAGTGGAAAGGAGTCGCCTTCACTAAGTGGGCCCGCATGCTATTTTTGGCGCAAAGTCTATTTTTAGACATATGGATCATGGTCTATGAGTTGCAGGATGATGTTTATGGATGATTGGTCATGTTGGGAAAAATAGATGGACTTCTATTTTTGGTTCATAGTGGAGTGATCAGAGTCTATTTTTAGACTGCCAAGCTAAAAATAGAAACAGTCAAATATTATTAGCCCTTAGTAATATTTGGACTCTAAACATTATCTTATTCTCTTGGAGCACTTTAGTTCGAGCTACAAATGTGGCACATGCAGCTGAAAAAAGGAATCGCGTGGTTTCTTATGTGTTAGTTGAGCTATTGCATGGAGGACTTCAGTTAGAACTCATGCATGTGAGTTCTGTGGAGTTGGATGTGGAGTGATGGAGTTGTGTTCAGTTTGACTTAGTTGAACTAGTTGTATTTAGTCTAACTAAAGAGTACACTAGTGATGAGTTGTGTGAATTGATTGTTAATTAATTTACTAATTATGAACTCATAAAGAAACTAAAGAATACATCAGTTAACTCAGTGCATGGACAGTTCAACAGAGAAAGGTGTTAGAGGTAAGTGAAAGGGTGAGTTGTGACTATCAGTTGTGCATGAGATTTTGCACATGCATGGATTGAGTAATGCCAATGAGGATTGCGCAGTGTGGGCCAATATCAAGGCAATTGTAGCCTGTGCTCACGTGATTTTCACTTTGCATTGTGCAGTGGAGGCAAGGAAAGCAGTGGGGAAGATTTGAGCTGTGATTGATTAGATCTGAGCTAGTTTTGTGTGTAACAGGTGGAGCTAGTATTGAGTACTTGTGAGGAGTATTGTAATATGTATTGTTACATGTTCTCAATCATTATAATATACAAATAGTGTGGGCTTTTCAGCTGTATGCTTTCCCCGAGTCACATATTGTGTTAATGTGTGCATGTGATTGATGTTTCATTGTTTTTGATGCTGCTAAATTGATGATCAACATAGAGGAGGTTATGTATTATGCATGTATTCCGCAATAGTGTATAATCGGGATAATCTATATGAATAAGTGTTTATTATTCAAAATTTCTACATGGTATCAGAGCTGGTTGATTTGTAGAAAAAGTTCTATAGGATATCAAAGTGAGGATTGATCATCAGATCTATTATTCAGAAAGTGTTTACATTTTATTTCTTCAGGCAGAGTCTGTAATCGGGCCAGGTAGCCTCTGGATTCATCCTTCCTTTGGAAGGTGAGATATCCGATAAAATCCCATACAGTTAATCTTTGTACGAGAAATACTTTGTTCTCACGAATTTTAGATCAGAAGCGGTTGAGTTTTGAGCTGGTGGAATTTGAATTTGCAGTATTGTTTTCTTGGTGTCAAAGTTGAAATGTCTTTCAATGGATTGTGATTGGAGTATGCTCTTGAGGACAGCTTGAATTATATTTCATGGAAAGATACGATGGAGGCGGTGTTAGATGACAATGGGCTGAAGGAGTTCATAGAGGCTGAGGTCCCAAAGCCTACTGATGCTGCTCATGTTGAGGTTTGGCAAAAGAAGATAGCAAAGTGTCGAAGGATTCTATTGGAGGGCGTGAAGGATCACATTGTATCCAGCCTACATGGAAAGGCTTCTCCATACTTGATGTGGAAAGCATTGATAGATCTATTCCAAAGCAAGAGTGACCAGAGGAAGTTGGTGCTCAACGATAAACTCAGAAACATTAAGTGTGAGAATGGAGACAATATGCCCAGGTATCTCATGAAGTTCACCCAATGTCGGGATGAGCTGGGAAGTGTGGGGGTGACTGTCAATGATGACGACTTGGTGAGCTTGGCTCTCCTTGGTCTTCCGAAGAGTTGGCATTCCTATCAGGACTCTGTCAATGGTCAGGAGAAATTGCCAGGATGGGAGAGACTTTGGTCAGATCTTGTGCAAGAGGAGATCAGGTGGAATACCAGGGACGGATATTCATCAAAGGCATCTGATGAAGAAAATTTCTCTTTGGCTACCAAAGCAAAGAAGGGGAAGGATAAGGGTTCTCTTTCTGAATCCAGTTCTTCCAATGATGGGAAGAAGGTTGACAAATCGAAAGTGCGATGCTTTCATTGTCATGAGGTGGGCCATTATGCTGAAAATTGTCCATAGAGGAAATCCAAGAAGGGATCCGGGGATGGATCTGAAGGTGAAGCACTTGCTTCAAAGTTTGAGTTGGATTTCACACTCTTCGCATGCATGGTTTCATCCATGGTGGGAAGTGGTTGGTTTCTTGACAGTGGAGCTTCTTTCCACATGAACGGTGACAAAATTTTGTTCAATACTTTGGAGGAGAAAGGTCTCCACATACTCATAGCGATGGGTAATGATGAGAAGTATAATGTCTCAGGTCTAGGCAAGGTTATTTTTCAGAGGGAGCATGGAGCTCACCTTACCTTGATCGATGTCAAGTATGTACCAAGACTGAAGAGAAACTTGGTGTCGATCGTGATGCTGGAAGACAAAGGCTGTGATGTAGTCTTTAGTAAGGGAAAGGTTTTCCTTAGACACATCATCACTAGACAGGTGAAGCAGATTGGTTCACAGGTCAAGAACCTGTATGCTCTTGAGGTTCAAGATGCATGCAAAGCCTTGAGTAGTGAGGCAATAGACGGATAACTGGTGGTTGAGAGGGAGCGTATATTACCTCTCAACATGCAAAGCCAGAAGAAGTCTCAGACGATTTTGGAGGAGCCACGATTGGTGCAGCAGCTTCAGGAGGTTGTGGAGCAGCCACAACAAGGGAAGCTGAGAGGATATCGAGTAGAGACATCTACTCATGCAAAGACCTCTAGTAGGGGGAAACTTCGAGCCAGGTGGGCAGAGGGATCGCATGTAGCCATACCTCCAGGTAGGAGGTGGGGTGATGTCGATTGATCATCCCAAGGAGGAGGGGCAAGATCCTTGACGTACCCAACCTCTTGGATGAGACCTTGCTACGGGAGCCTCGATGTGGAGTAGCAGGAACTGACTGATTGGGTAGAGACAGATGCAGATGGAGCGGCAGAGAGAGTGACGGTGTAGGGAATCCTAGGACAGCACATAGCTAGCAGGCTGCAGCAATGCGAGAGGAACAAGTGTTTTTCATAGTGCTAGGTGGCACAGAGAGGTGTGCAATGGTGCGAGATGCATGGAGATGTTGCAGTAGCGTAGATGTCAGAGAGGGAGCACTTGTCAGCAGTAGGTAGAGCTTCAGCATCAGAGTATGTTTCTAGTCCAACAGAGTGGTTAGCTGGGAGTGTTTTCTGTTCCAAGTGTTGTTGGAGCAAGTGGACCTGGCAAATGTGTTGCATGCAGAACATTTCAGAGTTGTAGGATAAGGGTTGCAGATAATCCATATCTTGTTGAGAGGGAGTGTTGAAAATGAAACAAGATGATGGAGCTTAGTGGAAAGGAGTCGCCTTCACTAAGTGGACCCGCAGGCTATTTTTGGCGCAAAGTCTATTTTTAGACTATGTCTATTTTTAGACATATGGATCATGGTCTATGAGTTGCAGGATGTTGTTTATGGATGATTGGTCATGTTGGGAAAAATAGATGGACTTCTATTTTTGGTTCACAGGGGAGTGATTAGAGTCTATTTTTAGACTGCCAGGCTAAAAATAGAAACAGTCAAATATTATTAGCCCTTAGTAATATTTGGACTCTAAACATTATCTTATTCTCTTGGAGCACTTTAGTTAGAGATACGGATGTGGCACATGCAGCTGACAAAAGGAATCACATGGTTTCTTATGTGTTAGTTGAGCTATTGCATGGAGGACTTCAGTTAGAACTCATGCATGTGAGTTTTGTGGAGTTGGATGTGGAGTTGATGGAGTTGTGTTCAGTTTGACTTAGTTGAACTAGTTGTATTTAGTCTAACTAAAGAATACACTAGTGATGAGTTGTGTGAATTGATTGTTAATTAATTCACTAATTATGAACTCATAAAGAAACTAAAGAATACATCAGTTAACTCAGTGCATGGAAAGTTCAACAGAGATAGGTGTTAGAGGTAAGTGAAAGGGTGAGTTGTGACTATCAGTTGTGCATGAGATTTTGCACATGCATGGATTGAGTAATGCCAATGAGGATTGCACAGTGTGGGCCAATATCAAGGTAATTGTAGCCTGTGCTCACGTGATTTTCACTTTGTATTGTGCAGTGGAGGCAAGGAAAGCAGTGGAGGAGATTTGAGCTATGATTGATCAGATCTGAGCTAGTTTTGTGTGTAACAAGTGGAGCTAGTACTGAGTACTTGTGAGGAGTACTGTACTATGTATTGTTACATGTTATCAATCATTATAATATATAGATAGTGTGGTGTTTTCAGCTGTATGCTTTCCCCGGGTTACATACTGTGTTAATGTGTGCATGCGATTGATGTTTCATTGTTTTTTATGTTGCTAAATTGATGATCAACATAGAGGAGGTTATGTATTATGCATGTATTCCGCAATAGTGTATAATCGGGATAATCTCTGTGAATAAGTGTTTATTATTCAAAATTTCTACATCCATTACCATCCTTGAGTTTTTATTAAAAGGTTTTCTTTGTGTCTAAGGAAGGACAAGTTTGTTGGGAGACTTCTACATAGTCAAAATCTGTAAAAGGATTGTAATCTTCTCCTACATTTCATTAATGAAAAAGTGCTTTGTTTCTCTATACTTATGTTTGTTCAATTCATATGTATTTTAATGCCTTCTTGACTCATTGATTAGAGATATTAGTATATGATATTTTTATTTTGTATTTCTCATGCTTATTATAGTTGTTTTCCAGGTTCCATTTATAATGTTTGGAGATGAGCTAAAGTGCACAAGGAGGGAAAATAGGAGAACTTGTGTTCAACTCAAGGTAAGTCCTTCCTCCATATTCTAATTTATCTAAGGAAAGCAAAAGTGTTTTGTTTCTGTTATTTCTACATCAAGCCACCAGATCTAGGGGGTTCACTTCTGTCTGTAGGAGAGGATTTTCCATATAAAACACATGAAAACCTCTCCCTATATCATGGAAATCAACCTGTAGTAAAAACATTGAGTGAGAGAACATATTTTATACTCCAAAAGATAAACATCATTATGGGGCACAAATATCTAAAGAAGTAAATATTTCAAGCATTTTTGTAAGCACATATTCAAGAACTATGCTATGAAACAAAGTATATCTGATATATGGCTCACCTCTATTATGCTTTTGCCTAAATTTTATCATTATGTTAATAATGAATCCTTATTAGCTAACAATAGAATTGCAGCTATGCTATGAGAAAGTTCATATGTTTTTCCTAGCTATCATGATGATACATATTTTAGGTGCAAATATGAGATCTGGTTAATATGGTTATCATGCATGGTGGTTGTCTATGTTGTCTCTCTCCTTCCAAGTGTGAATGTGTTCATCGGCATGTGGCCGACCAAAAAAAATAGAATCCTATTATGTTGCGTTATTTATATTATATATTTTCACCAATAATTCTACATCCCTTCACATAGTAGAATATGCTCCCCCCTCTCATCAATTAGGAAGGTTTTCAAAGTAGATTGTCTGATATTTCTATACAAGTTGCCCAAGACCATAGTTTTATAACTCAATAAAAATTCTCATATAGCTCACCCTATAGAAATATTTTTATCATGGGGTCACTCACATAAACAATGATAAAGATAGTGATTGTGCAAGAATCTGGCCCATTCATGCCAGCTGGTACACTTCTCACTCAGAAAATCATTTGAAATGATGTCACAAGAACAAGTGCTTATATATAATTAGTAGATCAAGCCTAAGAAAACATGGGATAACCTAACAATTTACATAAGTAAAAGACAAGCAAAAAATTTCCCATATCAAGGTCACGGGGGCTTCACTGGGAGAGAAATACCATACCACGTGGGTTCATATTGGGGTAAATATACTGAGGAAAAATTGGCATAATATATTGGGGGATATATAGGGGGTAATGGGTTTTTATATTGGAAGGTATAAAAAATGGACCTCAAAGTTAATGAAAAAATATAAAGAGGTATACAAAATTTTAAAGAAAAAATGGATATCTACAATATCTAGTGGAAGTAGGGGTTTTTTAAATTTGGAAGGTGTGTTGGGTTTGTATTGGTAGGGGGTTAAATAATGTGATTTTTAGGGGTATTTTCCAATATGTAGTCAAATTAAGTGTATTGTTTAATATTCCATGAACGCACGTGATAGGTGAGAGGTTCATTAAGTGAAGCCCCCGTGATCAAGGTATAAATTATGTTTTATCTTTCAGTTATCACCAAATCTATCTAGCTAGGAATTAAGAGTAGAGATTTCAACCCAAATTTTATCCAATAGGGTAAGAAGCTTCATTTACCTAAAATTAATTGTGCAAAGGAATACACTTACATTCATTACGGTGATGAAAGATCTCACCCTAGATAGAAGGGTCAGTCCTTCACCTAACTTCATTAGAATGACCAATCTTTATTTTAGGTTACCTAACTCCAGACCATGAACTAGATCTATTTATTTAATATTAAAAATTACTATTTTTGAGATTTCAGGGAAATATCTAACTACAGGTGCTGGATGGGGAAATTTCTCAAGATGACTATTTTCTTCTTACTTAGTTAGAGAATACGCTTGCAAGTTGCAATTTATAAATGAGAATTTTACTCAAGAAATAAAAAGGACAAGGTGAAAAACATTATCCAACCATTTGAGAATATAAGGTATTTGAGTATAATCCTAGCAAATATCTTATTTTTTTCTTGTTTTAACTGATTTTTTGGCAAAATGTTCCATTTTTTCCACATGTTACTTTTCTCTTAAATCCACTTATACAAGTGACTAGAAATTGGAGAAACCATGAATTTACCTCAATATGAGAGAAGCCATCATTCTCAAAGGTGATAACACTTCCAAGCATGTTATAAGCAAGAAAATTTCGCTTTCCAGATTTTCGTTGCATTGCACTAGGCTGAAATGTCTCTTGCATTGCTGATTTTAATTTGAAGGAGTCTTGAATGCATTTGAAAACCTTAGAATTTCTCTGTTCTTTGGACTTTTCAACTTTAATTGAATTCTTATATTGTTAGATCTTCCTTGAAATCTTACCCATTTCATTGTGATCGTTTATTATCTCATTCAGGCTTCCAGATACACTATATTTTGATTATTCTTCATATATAGCCATCAAGTGTTCTTCATCTTCCATTTTATCTCAACGCTTTTAATTATCTGCAAGGGACTTCATATGAGATGTAATATGTGATTCCCATACCCAAATTTTCCCAATACATCCATCAAAACCAAAGCATTGTCACTGGGATTCCAGGAAAATGAACATATTCAGTTGTCAAATAAGTTCCTCTCAATATCCCGCCTCTTATCAGCATCCTAATCCATGACTTGTTGATTAAACCTAACTATGGAAATATAATTCCCATTAGGCGACCAGGCCTAAGAGAAAATAGTGTTTGAATTCCCACCTTTAATGATGAAAAGCTTCTCTGTAGTATCCCTACCATAGATTTAAACCTCACTCTTCCTTCCTCAAACAAATAGTATCTCACCATTAGGATGCCAATTTGTTTGATTTAAACTCATTAGATTGGAGTTTGTATTGGGTGCAATTTTATCCAATGTATGTACAAGTTTCCTAGTTGAAAGCTCCCAATATATGATAGTGTCATCATTGTCTGAAGATGGCAAGCACTTATTTTTGGGGTTGTAGGAATGACAAGTAACAGGGCCATTGTGGACCTTGAGCACCCTTGAAATGGAAATATCTATGGTGCTAATTATCTTAATTCCTTCATTGTCACCTACAATAACAGTTAACTCACCGGAATTTTTGAAGGTCAGATATCATATTGGTCGAGTAAACCGTGTTACATTGCTTTGAAACTCACCCCTTCAAATATAGCAAAGTTAATTTAGAACCAAATGCAAGCAATAGAAAACAACCCCGACCCCGAAAAACACACACACACACACAAACACAAACTTTCTCCTAAATGGATAGTATACAAACACATCATATTTATAATTTTATTAGGGTCACAAATAATTGAATTGTTCAATCCTAAAAAAACCCTTGAAAAGAAAAATTACCAGTCAATTTTTCATTACTTCTCTACTTTCATTTCAAAAGTTCGAACAAGCCAGATAGATCTAACCTAGATAAGAATAGAGGTTAACAAAGTGATTTATAGACCCATAGGGAATTCTTGTCACATTGGAGATAATAGCAAGGGTCGTGACTGCATCCCTATAATGGAAAATAGTGATGGATTTAGAAGATGAAGAAAAAGGATAAAAATGGATGGGAATAGTGTTATCAATCCCTATATTGATGAGATGCTTGGCAAGCCAATCCCATAGAATGCAAGATACTAATATTTCAATGTCCTAATATTGACTACAATCTTGTAGTTGGATTATTTTTCCCTTCATTCTTAATCTTTCTTCTCCTTATGCTGCTACTGCTACTATTTCTCAATCAATGATATCTACTTTTTATTAGTTTTTGGGTTTAAAAACTTTTGTGGCAAAAGAATTCATTGAGGGTAATTTTTTATGACACCACTGACATTGAAAATTTATCGATCCTTTGAATATCTGGTTAAGACACACCATTCATGAACAAAATGATGTACAACCCCATCTGATAGGTGAAATGTTGTGTACTAAGAAACACACTCCTCCATGTTGAAGGAACATCTCTTACATAACATTGGCTCTCCTACAAACAATTTTTCTTTAATGAAAAACAACTAACAAGACTCTGAGGTAGTCCATTTTGTGATTCCAGTGATAAAGACTTTCATGCCATCAATTGATGGTCCTCATTCAAACTTAGGCACACTAGTGACAATATATTCAAACTATGTCAGAGGCTACAACCCACAAGAGGTTCCTACCTCAATAGGTTCCAACTTGATATTTATAAAGCCACAACATCAAAGGATAACACAATCCCTTCATTAGAAATGGAAAAAATATGTTTTTACCTGGTCATCAAGTCTGCATATCTCCATCTTTATTTCTACCTCTTCTCCCATTCAAATCTATTTCACATCAATTGCATATGTGATAGGTAACTCACAAACACTCAACCCTCATATGCTCTCTAACTCCCCCTTTGGCTTCCAAAAACAACATCTTTTGTAAAGAAAGTTTGTTGTTTGTTTTTATTCCACACAAGAATATGAAGTGAACAGGCTTGACTCTTTTCCTTCCATTCATTTGTTTCTAAACTTTACATATTTTGAATATAATAACACAAATAAGTGTTCAAATATTATTTTTACCCATCTATTGTAACACCCTCCTCCCACATCTACCCAAGTAACCAACCAACCAGGATAAACATGTGAGGAGAAGTTACTATGATATGACTCGACCTCCCAAGTCATGTTAAGGAAGTGGAACCGATGGAAACACACCATACAAACCTTCAACATTAGAAACAAGACTCCTAAGAACCATCCCAACCTTTTTGGTAACCAGCCCCTAGGTCCCATTGAGGTTTTAGATCACCTGACCCTAGGATGCTCCCATGATATGGGTCTGACAATGTCTAGGAGGCTCTGGACGCTCGCATGACAAGGCATGCCAACATCCATGGATTATTTTTCTCAGTGTTGTGCCAGCATGCCTGGGATTTGAGCCACTTTCTAGGCCCAGAGCCCAGGTCACTGCCCATAATTGAATGAAACCTTTAGAACAGAAAGATAACAAGGAAATGATAACACAAGTGAAAATACTTGAACAAGCCCTTGTCTA
Source organism: Pinus tabuliformis (assembly GCA_031772625.1). Classification (NCBI taxonomy): domain Eukaryota; kingdom Viridiplantae; phylum Streptophyta; class Pinopsida; order Pinales; family Pinaceae; genus Pinus; species Pinus tabuliformis. The sequence continues at coordinate 1,087,774,970 of CM062805.1, read as the reverse complement.
GACCCCTACTAGCCATGAAAAGCATTTCACCAAACATATCACAATTATGTAATCTACATGTGTAAATAAAAACTCTAAGCATAGGGGTCTTATACTTATCTAAGATTAGCTATGAAGCATTGTTCCCTTATCACATTAGCTACAATTTCATACATTATTCCAAAGATACATTTTTCATTCATATACAAGTAAAAGCATAATGAGAGCCATACATAGTTACTGTCATAAAACATATACATAACCAAAATAATAGCAACAAAAATACAAAGGAAATCACAGCCATGTGATCCACATATAAACTAGTATAATACTCACATAAATACAAGGAGAAATAACCTCATATTGATGATGAAAAATAAAAACATGGGATGGGACTACCATGTTCCACCCAAACATAGAATGGCTGAGCCAAAGCTCTCTTCAGCCATTGACCCCTGTGCCATATTCCAAGCATAAATGTGGGATCTCATAGAACACATCAATCCAAAACCATCCAATGCTTCCAGAGGCCAACCACCTCAACCCATCAAATAATGATTTCACGTCATGGTTGGACATCACAAAACCATCATTAAATTGGTCTCTACCTAAGCCTTTCAGGCCTTTAGAGCGTTTTTTTCCAACCAAGGCTTCCAGTACTAGTAACTCAGACCACAACTTATTCCAGGCTTCCATAACGTTTTTCCAACAAGGGCTTCCAGGACTAGTAACTTCACCAACTTAGGACTTCCAAAGCATTTTTCCAACCAAGACTTCCAGGACTAGTAACTCAACCCAAGTGGTTACAGGGCTTCCCCAACCAGGGATTCCAGGAACTAGTAACTCAACCCAAGCTAAAGGAAACATGAGAACCAACCAAAACAAAGAAAGGAAATAAATCCACAATCACTATGGCTATCCAGGAAATGGCAAGGCTAGGGAAATCCACTATCAATCGAGGCAATCCTCCATGCCAATGACATGTCATAACCAAGATTCCACATGCATGTGCCATGCATGCCAAAACTAGTGAGGAAAACATACATGCAACTCACTACCTGCAAGAAAAAACCACTCTAGTTGTTGATCTCGATGTCCTCTTGCACTTTCTTGCTCTTCCTTTTCATTCTTGCTCCAAAACTCCAAGTATGCCACACCCTCAAAGTGTGCTCTAAGAAAACTCTAAGTGTCCAATAGTATGAGAGAGAGAGAATAGAGAGAGAGCTCCAAAAATGAACTCACCAAGCTTTCCCACTGAACCTCAGAAGCCTTTTTATGAATGAGGCCTATATTTTCTTCATTTTCCTCCTCACGTACAACCTGTGACCTTTCACCTCCCTTTTCTCCTAATTTCATTTATTTTCATAAATAAAATGCCAATAAATGCCCCATGCCTTTCCAAAGCCTTATCCATTTCCTTTGCCAATTTCCTTAGCCATAATAAATCGAATGAACACCCGCTAGGATGTTTTTCCCACCATTTAGCTTGGAATACATGTCCCATGACCATGGTCTTATATATTTTTACATGAATATTTAACCAGGTTCTTACAGACCCCCCCCTGGGGAACACCGTCCTCAGTGTTCAATGAAACCTATAACCAGAAAGGCCGATGAAAACAAAACATACTGCCCATGGAGCTTTATGAAATAGCTCGTTACAGTATTTACAATGACCATTTGCTAAAACATGAGAAACATATTGTTTACTAGAGATTTATAACACAACTCATTATGGTATTTATAATAAGCACCTATACATATACACATTTTATTCACCCAACAAATAACCATAATGTCTATGGAGCTTTATAAACCATCGCGATACAGTATTCAAAATAATATACACATACACACATTTTCACAACTAGTAAATAAAAAGGATACAATGTCTGCGTCCACAACAAGGGAGTCCAGAGACTCACATATCCACTCTCAAAGTAATACCAGGATTAACCTCCTTCTTAGGAAGTCCATAATCCATTGCAAGGTTAAATATTCATCCAATGTCTAATGCTATAATCCTTCCTCACTTATCTTCTCAGTGAACAGTTGCCGTCTCATTGTTCAAGGGAACATTCCCAATGTGCATCTCATTCCATATGGAAATACTAATGACCAAAAAAAAAATATCCCCAACCTTCCCTTCTTTGCTACAAAGTCCCTTGGGCAATCCATCCAGCCCCTTTCGTGAAGTCACACACCTTACATGTTTCATTAGCACCCCTATCCCAGGAAATCCATCCCTTGGCAAGGCTTCCTCACATCAAAATATACATAAACCAAGGCATATCCTTGCCCTAAAATGATCATACTAGTCATAGAATGCTCATGGAAATCAATGCACACTATTTGGTACCAGAGTCCCACAATGACCCTGCCCCTTAATACTTTACCAACATACTATTGTATTTTCCAATTCCTTTTGTTGTTGCAAATTCTTGCAGTCAATTTCAACCATCCAACCAGGCATGTTCATGCATTCCTGTAACATGCACATAATTTCCATTAGATGTAAAATAAATTGAAATCAATTCACGTCATACCTCATTAGTAGCTCGTCAATAAGGTGCACTTGCAATCATGTTTACTTCCTATCACAACAAGTCGAACTAGCATCTTTAACCAAATCAACATGTATAAAAATATCACATCATGTTAGCTCAAAACACAACCATCATAGATTAAAATCATGAACAACATGCAATCATCATAATCTAGAATCATAGATCACATGTACTAAGCATAGACTAGAATCATAAATCACACTTGTAATAAAACTTTAAAAAATTGTTGATACTTATCGTTTAATCAATCCATATTTTCTACCTTTGTCTTTATTCCTTACACACTCTAGATTGGTGTCCACACCCGACAAACACTCAGTGCCTTTACCTCAACCATGTGCACATAAACATAGTATGGATCACACGACATACAACACGATGTAATACATGCACCTACACCTAACATACAACACATACACCTACATATATACCCGATGCACAATGCCACACAATACATATTCCTACGTCTAGTGTACACCATAACACAATACATATATGTACATAGAGTACAACACAATGAATACACATGTCATGATACCATGACTACACAATGCATATACATAGTATTGCATGCCTACAACACAACATGTATGGCATGCACACAATACCTCATGTACACCAGTACCATATGTGCAACATGTACCCAGTACCACCTATACACAACACCACCTACACATTGAGTGCACAACATCACATGTAGACCACACTACCTACACAACGTGTACACAACGCCATATGTACAACACACCACCCGTATAATGTGTAGGAAATACCACATGTACACAGCACCACATACATGGTATGTACACGAAACCACTTGTACACAACACTACCTGCACATAGCACCACATGTGAAACATGTACACAACACCATGTGCACACAACACTATATGTACATAGTACCATATTTACAACATGCACTTAACACCATATGTACATAGAACTCATATACAACGTGTACATAGCACCCTATGTATGCATCACTGCATATCCAACATGTGTACAACACCATATGCATACAAAACCACATATCCATCATGCACACAGTACAATACACAATATCGCATATCCAACATGTACATAGCACCATCTACACCCAACACTTCATATGCAACATCCGCACAACATCATGTATACCACATTGTGCATAACATTGCATAAACAACATGTATACACACTATATATGCATGACGTCGCATCCGCATAACATCACAGATGCAACATGTACATCATATACAACATATGCAAAATTGTAGTACCACACATCCAAAACCACACTGTCTCTACCAAGCAACCTTTCTTCTAGTGTCTCTCTACCATCCATGCTTATCTTACCATTCTGCAAAGCACATTGTTTTCATTTAGTTGATGTATCCTTCAACATCACCTGTCATAACATAAATAGAGCCATAATACAATCATACAATATTAATTCATATCCACATGATATCGACCTCATATAATTTTCATGACTACTCTTCCCACTTAATTCTTCATAAACTAGGAACCTCTTCATACCATTCACCTGCCTAAGGAATCATTCCTCCACAATAATGATGCCCAGTGTGTTGGCATTATGATGCATGTATTGTACTTGATGGCAACCCACTCGTAGAAGAACAACTCACTTATATATATCTATATGAATCTACAGAAGAGATATTAGATGTGATAGAATACATGGGATGTAGGACAGCTCAAAGGAATCAGATGACAGTTCTCAGTATGACAAGTTAGCTTTGCCATCAAGTCCAAAGGGGGAGATTGTTGGAATTATGATACAAGTGTTGTCCTTGATGGAAATATGATAGATTCTAGTGGAGTAGGTCAGTAGCAAAGAATTGATGATCAGACTACAAAGAATGAAGAAAGAAGAGTATATACGCAGGTTCACTATATACCAAGTCGTGTACAAACGCAAGTTCACTATATACCAAGTCATGTACATACGCAGGTTCGCTATATACCAAGTAGTGTATACACGCAGGTTCACTATATACAAAGGTGCGTATACACGCGGGATTGCTGATCAAAAGTCGTGTATGTGTATGCATGCACTTTCATGCATGGAAAAGCGCGTACATGTGGCAAAGCTTATTTTTGGGTCCATGATATTTAGACCTATGGTTTTGGACCTTGGTATTGTGTTCGAAGTGTTGAACCCAGGTATTGGGTCCCTAGTATTGGTTCTAAATGGTTTTGGACCATGGTATTGAGTAAGGCCTAAGACTATAAAAGGAGAAGAAGATCATTAGGCAAAGGTATTGAGAAAGTCTTGAATATCTGATGAAGTATGAGATCTAGTATGCAGGTTATGGGTTCATGATGCTTTGCTTGATCTAAGCTAAGGAGGAATCTCAGTGGTTGATGGAGAACAAGATCTAAGGATAGATCGGGATCTAATGGCTTGGAATGAATCATCTCTATACGGTTTGATCTTGTTTACTCTAGATCTGTATACTGACGCATGTAATGTTCTGTAAATGTTATGATCTGGGTATAACTCAAGTTTGGAATAGCTGCAAATCATGAATGAATATTTACAGACATATACGCTGGTTGACTATGGTAAAAGCACGTATATATGCAGGTTAGATACATCTAAGTAGCGTATACCATATGAGCTATGATGTTTGAAGTTACAGGTGTTTCTGGTTGTTGATGAGTTCTGATGACTGTTTACTGGTGTCAATATTCTGCATATTCAGATTGGTTGATTATGTTTAGCTTCAGTATTGATGGATGAGATCTATAATGGATCAGGATCAGAATGACTTATCTTTATGTGATCTGATGAACTAGATCTGGTTGCTAACACACATATTATCCTTGTATATGTAATAATCTGAGTATGTCTCAAGTTAGGAAGTGCAACAAGTTATAAGTAAGTTATTGATGACATATACACTGGTTCTCTTTGGTGAAGTTACGTATACATGCTGGTTCAACACTTTCAAGTAGCATATGCACTCTGATACATGATTTTTGATGATACAGTTGGTTCCGAATATTGTTGCAAAGTTCTGCTCTATGTTCTAGTGACTGCATTTTGTTGATAGGGTTTTAGTGATTCAGTATTAGGTGATTCAGTGATTGATGATGCTAATGTTGATTGATTGTGTGCTTCAATGATATTGATGGGTCCAGTATGAAAATTTGATGAAACGTGACCTTCCGATTATGGTGTTGTACTTCAGGAGTATCCAGTCTAAAAATTTATGAAATGTGGTACCTAGAGGAAGAAAGAGAAGGTTGTAGCCTTCTGTAGGTCGGCACCTATGTACTAGTACATCAACTAGTACAAGAGCTAAGGGGGTGGTAGCTCCCTTCTAGTAGCAGCTGGAAAACGAGTAAAGGTTGGAGCATTTTAGTAGGTCGGCGCCTACGTACTAGTAAATGGATTGGTTAGTACAAGAGCTAATGGGGTTGTAGCTCCCTTTCAGGAGAGTCTAGAGAATGAGAGAAGGTTGTAGCCTTCTGCAAGTAGAAGCTTGTGTACTGGTATAGGACTGTGCCAGTACAGAACCATTGTAAAAGAAGTTTCTTATTAAAAAGGAGATTGAGACGACTTGCAGCAGGTGGTTTTCACCCACATTGGGTTTCCACCTTACATCATGGTGTTCATGTCTGCTTCTTATGTGTGATGATCTATTCTATTTTACTGCTCTTGTTTACTGTTCATATGGTTAATAATGTCCTGATGCACTCATTAAGGATCAACTAACTGAACCATAAGTTTACTGGATATACGGTTGTTGCATTACACACAGTTGCGTATACACGCGGTTTACCTTAACTGAAGTAGCGTATATGAATCTTAATATGGAAATGAAAAAGTTATATTGATTTGATAATACTGATTCACCCCCCCCCCCCCCCCCCCTCTTAGTATTATTTCCAACAATTGGTATCAGAGCAAGTCCTTTGGTAGAAGCTTGATTGCTTGAAGGAGATATGTAGAACAATGGGAAAGAAGCTTAAGAAGAAAGCGCCTAAGAAGAAGAATACATCTCAGAAGAACTATGATAGTGGGAGAATCGATTGGGGAATATGTGCAAGAAGCACTTTAGATTCAGAGTCACTTCAGAATGAAGACGAACAAACAAAAGAACTATTAGGTATGAATTTGTTATCCTCTGGTGATACACTTATCTATCCATTTGAAGATGATGAAAGTGATAGTGAAACAACTGAATTTGCTCTTATGGGTGAGCAAGAAAGATATCAAATAGAGGCAGAATTTAAAAGTCTTACAGACAAAATTAAAGATCAACAAGATCTATTGCACAAAAGGGAATGTGTCTCCAAAGAACAAGTTACTAAACTAAAAGCTCAACTAAAGGAAAGAAACAAGGTAAGAAAGTTATTCAAGGAAAAGGAAGATCAATGTCAAAAGTTGCAGGAAGAAGTGACATCATTAAGAAATGAAGTAAATGAAAGAAGCACAACAATCAAGAAACTTAGAGAAAGATCCAATTATTATGAAAGTCGTGAAGCTACGATCCTCTCGCTAAAAGAAGATCTTGAAGAATCAAATAAGAAAAATAAAGAACTACTCCAAGCTCTTGGAAAACAAGAAAACGAAGTTCTTGAATTAAGACATCAGTTGGAAGAAGGAAGAAAAGTTGAAAAAAACATGAAGAAGCAGTATCGTGGAAAGGAAGAGCAACTTCAGGTTGAGGTAAATATTCTAAAAGACAACTTAGAAGAAAAGGATAAGCTCTTACGATTTCAAGATAGTACTAAGATCTTGGATGTTATTCTTAACAGTCAAAGGTCTCCTGCTATCAAATCTAGTCTTGGATTTCATGAATCTGCTAAAGATGAATCTAGCTCACATAATAAGACAAGGAACTCTAATGCACAATCTGAAATGCTCAACAAGGAGATGAGAGGTCAATCCCATCAACAACCAAGGAAAGAAATTCTTCAAAGGAAATCTTTTACTCCTCCGATGAATAATGTTGAATGTTATATATGTCATAATCTTGGACATGTTGCAGCCAGATGCAAAAGAAAAATGGTTCAATACCATCACACAGAAAGATCATCACGTTCCAGGTACTTTAAGGGATATTGTTTTTCTTGCAATATGTTTGGTCACAAAGCTGTTGATTGCTACAGAAGGAATATGAAACATGTAATATGTTATGCATGTAACAAGCTTGGACATATAGCAAAGGAATGCAGGAACAAAATACGAGCACCATACCAAAAGGAGAAAACATCATCACACTTGAAGATATGGAAGAAGAAGGAAGTACAATCAGAAAAATGTGGCACAACACAATGTACAGACATAACAGACTCAGAGGGAACTGAAAGTGTGAAACTTCAGTGTTCTAAATCTCATACGCAAGTTTCATGAAGAAAAGTCACGTATATACACGAGTTAGACACTGCACAGTCGCGTATATGATTGAGAAAAAGCAATAGGGACAGGCTCAAAAAAAGGGTCTGATATGATTTAGTCCATTATTTGCTCTGTTTGATAATGGTTATAATATGCTGATGATGTGTGGAAATGTCTTGACACTTGTAAGATGCTTTAAAGTGTTTTGATCTTAAATTAATGATGATGATGCCTTGATACTGATATATGCATGATCAGATCTAACAGTGAACAGATGGCACAAGTTCAGGGGGAGCATATGCTTTTAATAATGCATTGTTGGCATTATGGTTAGTAGTCCTTGGTAATGATGCTTATATGACTAAATGATATATCTTGCTATGATATGGTTATGAGTTATCCATGACAAAATCTCATATGATTCTTGGGGTTACATAGTTTATGTTCATATCAGATTTGTGGTTGATTCTCTGGTGATGCATATATGGTGCTTACATGGTGATCTTCATAAGGATAAGGAGAAGTACAAAGTACTTGGTGATGAGTCACTCACATGCTGTTGTCATCATATGCATAAAGAACATATAATATAGTTATGATGCAGGATTCCTATAGTTCTTGGTGCTCACATGGATCATGATTGTTGCTGTTGATGATATCAAGAAGTCTTGACAAATAATCTTGAGCTCAAGATACATAGTGCTAGATACATGAATGATTACTCAAAGTTGCATTGTTGGAGACATGATGATGATGAGTTCTTACCTATATGATGATAGGTTGATACTTACATATGTTGATTGATGCAGATGTTCCCAAGTGATGATACTTGGATCATGCAGATCTTGATGTTGATGAGATGGCGATGGTGTTTTTCACATATGATATAATGTGAATGACTCTGCAGAATTCTGTTCAAAGGGATGAATTAATGCAGACATACCTTGTTATAGGTTGATGACTTATATGCTAATGAACATATACAGGTTGCTGGTCTAGATGCTGTTGTCAGATGCTTATGGAGCAGATCATACATTGTGTACGATAGTTGTTGATGACTACCATGGTCTTATTTAGATGTTTGGTCTATGTTATAAATGTCATGTAAAGGTCATATCAAAACTTTGGATGTAATAGTGTGTCTCTATTTATTGTAGTCATTTGATGAATCCCTTTTGGTCATATGTTGTAATTTGTACCCCCACTATGCATGGGAAGGATGATGTAATATTTCAGTCATGTTTAAACATTTGATATCTGGTGTATCCCCACTTGGTTGGGATGATGAGTCAATATTGATATATCCCCACTTGGTTGGGAGATGGATGTATGTATGAGTCTTTGGTGATAGGAAGGTCGCTTATGATGTATAGAGTCATGTTCTTTCTTATAGACCATTTTCTGCAGACCTTGTTTACAGTCAGGGGGAGCATGAACAGCACACTTCAGCAGAGCAGAGATTTCAGCATGTACTCAGAGGGAGCATGGACAGATTGGTACACCTTGGCATATACAAATGGGGAGCTCATTCAGAGATTTTAGTAGGTACTCAGGGGGAGTATGTAAAATAGAATGTTTATCAAGGAAAGAGGATATCTTGGTCTGCCCTTTGCCCTTTATGTCAAAGGGAGAGAGTGAATTGGTGTTGTTGCCATCAAGTCCAAAGGGGGAGATTGTTGGCATTATGATGCATGTATTGTACTTGATTGCAACCCACTCGTAGAAGAACAACTCACTTATATATATCTAGATGAATCTACAGAAGAGATATCATATGTGACAGAATACATGGGATGTAGGACAGCTCAAAGGAATCGGATGACAGTTCTCAGTATGACAAGTTAGCTTTGCCATCAAGTCCAAAGGGGGAGATTGTTGGCATTATGATACAAGTGTTTTCCTTGATGGCAAGATGACAGATTCTAGTGTAGCAGGTCAGTAGCAAAGAGTTGATGATTAGACTTCAAAGAATGAAGAAAGAAGAGTATATACGCAGGTTCACTATGTACCAAGTCGTGTACACACGCAGGTTCACTATATACCAAGTCGTGTATATACACAGGTTCGCTATATACCAAGTAGTGTATACACGCAGGTTCACTATGTACAAAAGTGCGTATACATGCGGGATTGCTGATCAAAAGTCGCGTATGCGTATGCACGCACTTTCATGCACGAAAAAGAGTGTACATGTGGGAAAGCTTATTTTTGGGTCTGTGATATTTAGACCTATGGTTTTCGACCTTGGTATTGTGTCCGAAGTGTTGAACCCAGGTATTGGGTCCCTAGTATTGGTTCTAAATGGCTTTGGACCATGGTATTGAGTAAGGCCTAAGACTATAAAATGAGAAGAAGATCATTAGGAAAAGGTATTGAGAAAGTCTTGAATATCTGATGAAGTATGAGATCTAGTATGTAGGTTATGGGTTCATGATGCTTTGCTTGATCTAAGCTAAGGAGTAATCTCGGTGATTGATGGAGAACAAGATCTAAGGATAGATCGGGATCTAATTGCTTGGAATGAATCATCTCTATACGGTTATTTCTTGTTTACTCTAGATCTGTATACTAACACATGTAATGTTCTGTAAATGTTATGATCTGGGTATAACTCAAGTTTGGAATACCTGCAAATCATGAATGAATATTTACAGACATATATGCTGGTTGACTATGGTAAAAGCGTGTACATACGCAGGTTAGATACATCTAAGTAGCGTATACCATATGAGCTATGATGTTTGAAGTTACAGGTGTTTCTGGTTGTTGATGAGTTCTGATGACTGTTTATTGGTGTCAATATTCTGCATATTCAGATTGGTTGATTATGTTTAGCTTCAGTATTGATGGATAAGATCTATAATGGATCAGGATCATAATGACTTATCTTTATGTGATCTGATGAACTAGATCTAGTTGCTAACACAGATATTATCCTTGTATATGTAATAATCTGAGTATGTATGAATTCAGGAAGTGCAACAAGTTATAAGTAAGTTATTGAAGACATATACACTGGTTCACTTTGGTGAAGTTGCATATGCACGCTGATTCGGCACTTTCAAGTAGCGTATGAACTCTAATGCATGATTTTTGATGATACAATTGGTTTTGAATATTGTTGCAGAGTTCTGCTCTATGTTCTGGTGACTACATTTTGTTGACAGGGTTTCAGTGATTCAGTATTAGGTGATTCAATGATTGATGATGCTAGTGTTGATTGATTGTGTGCTTCAATGATATTGATGGGTCCAGTATGAAAATTTGATGAAACATGGCCTTCAGATTATGGTGTTGTGCTTCAGGAGTATCCAGTCCGAAAATTTATGAAACGTGGTACCTAGAGGAAGAAAGAGAAGGTTGTAGCCTTTTGTAGGTTGGCACCTATCTACTAGTACATCAGCTAGTACAAGAGCTAAGGGGGTGGTAGCTCCCTTCTAGTAGCAGCTGGAAAATGAGTAAAGGTTGGAGCATTTTAGTAGGTCGGCGCATACGTACTATTAAATGGATTGGTTAGTACAAGAGCTAAGGGGGTTGTAGCTCCCTTTCAGGAGAGTTTAGAGAATGAGAGAAGGTTGTAGCCTTCTACAGGTAGAAGCCTGTGTACTGGTATAAGACTACACCAGTACAGAACCATTGTAAAAGAAGTTTCTTATTAAAAAAAAGATTGAGACGACTTGCAGCAGGTGGTTTTCACCCACATTGGGTTTCCACCTTACATCATGGTGTTCATGTGTGCTTCTTCTGTGTGATGATCTATTCTATTTTACTGCTCCTGTTTACTGTTCATATGGTTAATAATGTTCTGATGAACTCATTAAGGATCAACTAACTGAATCATAATTTTACTGGATATATGCTTGTTGTATTACACACAGTTGCGTATACACGCAGTTTTCCTTAACTGAAGTAGCGTATATGAATCTTAATATGGAAATGAAAAAGTTATATTGATTTGATAATACTGATTCACCCCCACCTCTCAGTATTATTTCCAACACAGTGACCCTGTCAGACAACAACATACATACATCCATAGATTTACATATAAATATTAGCATTAATAATTGTGATCCATGATGACCTTGTCAGAAATGACATACATACATGCATACATACATACATACGTGTATACACATATAGCCATCAGTATAATCATGGTCACAACATAATTACTAGATTTCAAGGTCAAGGTTGAGAGAACTTCCTTTATTCATGCACAACATTGAGAACAACGATTCCCAACATAAAAAAGGAATCTAATACCTCAAATCTATTTACCTTACCTTTCTTGTTAGCTTTCTAATGATTGTCCTGCCACCACATTTACACTAATGGACCCAACTAGTCCAACTGGTTGTGATGCTCTTGCATTCAACTACCCTTATACATGCACCAAGATTCATCCAGGTCTTATCTTCCCTGTAGGGTACCACACAGATATCCCCGAACTCCATTAAATTCCTCATTTCCCAACCAATTTCCAAGAATCTCAAAACAATGAAGGAATAAAAACACAAATAAGAAGGAAACCATGAAAACCAATCACAATACAACACCACGAATAAAGTGACAAGGCCTTGCACTGTACATAAAAAAAATTGCAAATCAAGCTCACCAAGTCAAAAAAGACCAAAAGCACAAGACCAACAACAAACATCATGACTAAATCCCCATGGTTCCCAAGGAAATCTCGACCAAACCCTCCTTCAAGATTTCATGGTAACCTCTCCTTGCCATACAATTCCATGCATGATATTTCCATAAACACATAACTATTAGTGAATAAATAAATATAACAATGCATTGGTTACCTTACCTTTTTGTTCCAAGCTCATTTCTTGTAACTGAACACATCCACACCACCTCTCAAGGGACTCAAATCCTTTGATGAATCTAGCCATAACTAGAACCAACTATTATACATGTTAAATACATGTCCATGAACATAACACATATCCACATAATGTCAAACAAAATGAAGTTTAAGAAGACTTCTTGTATGCAAAGGACTCATTCGCTTGGAATTAGGGTTTCTAAACATAGCCTAAGGAATTATTGCCCAATTCCTTTCTTTTACCTTTAATTTGATGCAATGAAGTCCTACTATGTACTGTCACATCACCCAATGGATATTTATATAAACAAATCAACTATTACCTTGTCACGCTAATACCAAGCATGGTTTCTGCAACTATTTACACCTGTCAACCACATGTTCCAAATATCAAGATAATCATATCTATCAATTTGAAATGAACCTTTTCCAAGGCTAACAATCATGTCATGATCCATAGTCAACTCAGTCTTTAGACATAATGCTACAACTATCACTTACTTACACTCAAGTACATATCAGTTATCTCAACACATATGTATCAGTACAACCATCTTAAAACAAGGTCATTTGAACACATAATCATATTATGCAATTCATCAAACATTCAACTAATTTGCAAACATACTATGTTAAATAATCAACTAGATGACATAATATATACCAAACATTCAAACAAAAAATAAATGACATAATCAAACACTCAATCACACATTAGATGACATAAGCACGCTCATATCTTAATGTATCTCAGGGGAGGATATCTTGTCTTCACAATAAATCTAGTTAGCATGATATAACTTCACAAAACATTAGCTCAAACACAAATAAGATCATGATATCCATAACAATCATTAACTAACATTTTCACATCATAAACTCATAAACAATTATCATTCATACATAATAATCACATATGAACCATCATTCTAGATTAGTATAACATTATATCACAACATATTAACTCATACATGAATGTCATAACCCTAACCATTTTCACAAGCCAATCCAAGTTAGCACAATACATATAACATCAAGTTATTAATGTAATAACCATAACCATCAAGTTAATATCACATAACAAGAAGAAGTTATATATTATGCTCATAAAAAACAAATAACCTAATCATCAAGCTAACTATCATATAACAAAAACAAGTTAACCTATCACATACTCATCAAAAACATATATCATAATCGTCAAATTATCTAACACAAAACAACAATAGAAATGCATACAACCACAGGTTACTATCATTCATGACTATCTGACACGTGCATATGACCACACTAATCAACTAGCATCTATCATGTATGTAACCATAACATCAATAAAATGACAAGTATACAAGTAACCCTAATTCTTATAACAACCATTAACAACATACCTGCATGCCAAACACACATTACTTGTATGATGATATTCACCTACCCCAAATTCTAGTGTTGGAGCCTCACTCTAATGGTCTGCATCTCCTGCTCTAACTCAGTCAACACATTAGAATCATAACATAACAACTACATCATGATAGCATAACCACACCCAATGACCTCAACATGCATATCTAACCTATCATACACCATAACCATAACTATGATAATGCATGCATATAGACACCGATATGCATAACAATGCACATACACCAATACACGCATGACGATACATCCACAAAAACATCATCAACCTTCACATAGTGACATCACTACAACCATCATAAACACCATGCCAATGCAAAAAACACATGGACCACAAGTCCAAGGAATGCATATGGAATTGACATGAATGCATGACCAACACACCACCCATCTACTCTAAGGGGTGAACCATGCTCTGATACAACTCTGTAACACCCTCCTCCTACATCTACCCAATTAACTGACCAACTGGGGTAAACATGTGACAAGAAGTTACTATGATATGATTCGAGCTCCTAAGTGACATTAAGGAAGTGGAACCAATGGAAACACACCATATAGACCTTCAACATTTGCAACATGACTCCTAAGAACCATTCCAACCTTTCTAGTAACCAACCCCTGGGTCCTATTAAGGTTTTCGACCACTTGACCCCCAGACACTCCCATGATATGGGCCTGAAAGCATTTAGGAGGCTTTATATTCTCTGATGACAAGGCATGCCAACATCCAGGGACTATTGTGCTCAGTGTTGTGTTAGCATCCCTAGGATTTGAGCCACTTTTTTAGGCCCAAAGCCCAGGTTACTTCCCAAAATTGAATAAAACGTTCAAAACAGAAATATAACAAGGAAATGATGACACTAGTGCAAATACTTGAACAACCCCTTAACTGGACCCCTACTAGCCATGATAGGAATTTCGTCAAACATATCACAAATATTTAATCCACATGTTTAAATAACATATCTAAGCATAGGGGTCTTATACTTATCTAAGATTCAATATGAAGCATGGTTTCCTTATCACATTAGTTGTAGTTTCATCCATTAGGCCATAGAGAAACTTTTCATTCATATATAAGTAAAATCATGATGAGAGACATACATGGATATTGTCATAAAACATATACATAATCAACATAATATCAACAAAAATACCAAGGAAATCGTAGCCATATGATCCACATATAAACGAGTATAATAGTCACATAAATACAAGGATAAATAACCTCATATTGATGATGCAAAATATGACTACGTGGTAGTCCCGAGATGGGACTACCACATTCCACCCGACCATAGAATGGTTGAGCCAAATCTCTATTTACCATTCACCCTCGTTCCATTTTCCAAGCATGAATGCAGGATCTCATAGAACACATCAATTGAAAAGAATCTAGGACTTCCAGAGCCCAACAACCTCAACCCATAAAACAATGATTCCACCTCATGGCTAGACATCAAAAAACCATCATCATATTGGTCCCTACCCCTTCCAGGGCGCCAGAGACTTCGTTCCAACCAAGGCTTCCAGGACAAGTAACTGGGCCCACAACTTATTCCAGGCTTCTAGAAATTTTGTCCAACCAAGGCTTCCAAGACTAGTAACTCTACCCACCTAGGGCTTCCATAGCATTTGTTCAACCAAGGCTTCTAGGAATAGTAACTCAACCCAAGTTTTTACAGGGCTTCTAGACTGTTTGTCCAACCAAGGCTTCCAGGAACTAGTAACTCAACCCAAGCTAAAGGAAACATGAGAACCAATCAAAACAAAGCAAGGAAATAAATCCACAATCACCATGGCTATCCAGGAAATGGAAAGGCTAGGAAAATCCATTGTCAATGCAGACAATCCTCCATGCTAATGGCAAATCATAACCAAGAATCCAGATGCATGTTCCATGCATGCCAAAACTATTGAGGAAAACATACATGCAACTCAGTACCTCTTAGAAAAACCCACTGTAACTACTGATGTCGATGTCCTCTTGCACTTTCCTTCTCTTCCTTTTCCTTCTTGCTCCAAAACTCCAAGTATGCCACACTCTCCAAGAGTGCTCCAATAAAACTCTATCCAATAATATGAGAGAGAGAATAGAGAGAGAGCTCCAAAATTGAACTGACGAAGTGTGCCCACTGATCCTTAGAAGCCTTTTATGAATGAGACCTCTATTTTCTTCATTTTCCATTATTTTCCTTCATTTTCCTCCTCATATGCAACCTATGACCTTTCACCTCCAATTTATCCTAATTTCCTTTACTTACATAAATAAAATGCCAATAAATGTTGCATGCCTTTCCAAAGCCTTAGCCATTTCCTTTACCAATTTTCTTGGCCGTAATAAACCTAATGAACACCCACTAGGATAGTTTTCCCACCATTCAGCTTGGAATATGTGTCCCATCACCGTGGTCTTATATATTCTTACATGAATTTTTAACCCAAGTTTTTACAGAACCCCTCTCCCCCTTTGGGGAACACCGTCCTCGATGTTCAATGACACCTATAACAAGAAAGATCATTAAAAACAAAACATATTACCCATGGAGATTTGTAACATAGCTCGTTGAAGTATTTAGAATGACCATCTGCTAAAAAATGACAAGCATGTTGTTTACTAAAGATTTATAACACAACTCATTATGGTATTTAAAAAAACCACCTATACACATACACATTTTATTCACCCAGCAAATAACCATACTATCTGTGGAGCTTTATAAACCTACTCGATATAGTATTTACAATAATATACACATATAGACATACACATTTTTTCTCAACTAGCAATTAAAAAGGATATGCTAACTACATCTGCAACAAGGAAATCCAGAGGCTCACACCTCCACCCTCAAAGTAATACCAAGATTTACCTCCTTCCTAGGAAGTCCAGAATCCATTGCAAGGTCAAATCTACATCCAATGTCCAACGTTATAATCCTGCAACACTTGTCCTCTCAGTGAACAATTATTGGCTCATTGTTACAGGGTACACTCCAAATATGCATCGAATTCCATCTGGCAATGCTAATGACCAAAACGAATATATCCTCGAACTTCCCTTCTCTGCTACATAGTCCCTCGAGAAATTTGGACACCCCCTTCCATGCAGTCACACACTTTCCAAGTTTCACTGGCACTCCCATCTCGGGTAGTCCATCACTTGGGAAGGCTTCCTCGCATCGGAAGATATAAAAACCAAGGCATATCCCTGCCTTAAAACCATCATACTGGTCATAACATGCTCATGGAAATCAATGTACACTATTGGGTACCAGTGTCCCATAATGGCCCTGTTCTTGAATACTTTATGAGTATACTGCTGTATTTTCCAATTCCTTTTTCTGTTGCAGATTCTGGCAGTTAATTTTAACCACCCAACCAAGCATGTTCATGCATTCAGTACAAAGCACATAATTTCCATTAGATTTAAAATAAATTGAAATAAATTCACGTCATACCTCAATTGTAGCTCGAAAATAAGGTACACTTACAATCATGTTTACTTCCTGTCACAAGAAGTCGAACTAGCATCTTTGACCAAATCAATGTTTATAAAAATATGACATCTGGTTATCTCAAAACACAACCATCATAGATTAAAATCATGAATCACAAGAAATCATCATAAACCATAATCATATATCACATGTACTTAGTATATACCATAATCATAAATCACATGCGTAATAAAACTAAATAAAATGTTGATACTTATCCTTTAATCAATCCTTAGCTTCTACCTTTTCCTTTATTCCATACACACTCTGGATCTATTGCCACACTCGGAAAACACCCAGTGCCTTCTCCTCAATAATGCACACATATACATAGTATGCATCACACACATACAACCACACATGACATACAATACCATGCAATACATGCGCATACATCTGACATACAACAAATATAGCTTCATATAGACCCGATGCATAATGTCACACAATACATACTCCTACATATGATGTACACCATAACGGAATACATATACATACACATAGTACAACATAATGAATACACATGTCATGATACTACAAATACACAATGCACATACATATTACTGCATGCCCGCAACAAAACATGTATGACATGTTCACAATACCACATGTACACCTGTACCATATATACAACATGTACACAATACCACTTGTAGACAACACCACCTACACAACATGTGCACAACATCAAATGTACACAACACCACCTGCACAACATGTACACAGTGCCATATGTACACTGCACCACCTGATCCGAATTGGATCCATGAAGATTATCAAAGTTCCATGACTGTATTAATAAAGGACGGAATTCTAATTTATGAACATAGAGTGACCAGGAAGACCTCTGGACAGTGGCAGATTGCAGCCAGCAAGGAACAACAAGGACCTCGGTCAAAGCACATTGACCGAGGCCCATGGAGTCCACACGGGAGGAAAAATTGGCACTTGGGAAGCCCGGATTAGGAAATGGAGGCCATTTCTGATGCACGAAGCACTAAGCACTGGGAAAAACCCCTCGAGAAGGAAAGGCCCCGAGCGCTCAGTTGCATGGGAAGCCAGGGAACCATGGGGAAAGCACTAAAGCGAAAGGCAGGACCCGTGCTCCAAAACCCGCGGTATATCGGGGGCACCCTTAGGAGGTAAGCGGATTTGGCTGAAACCAAGCGATTCCATTCATCGCACGACACGTGTCCAGCGGTTGAGAGAGAAAACTGCCTCTCATCACACACTAATGGTCGAGCAAGTCAATCACACGAAATGAGCGAATAACGTAGGATCTGGGGGCTCCAGATCTAACATCGGAGATTGTGCTCGATGGAGAAACTGGATTTGACAGGGGAATTAAGCCGCGACACAAAGAAGTTTGAAGTCCAATCTGACCACTGAGTTGGTGGATGATTCATTCCACAGTGGAATTAAATTACCGAACCGTCGAGGAAGAGCTAGTGCAGTTAATGCAAGCTGTGGATGATGGCGATGACGTAGAGGCAAGGAACTCCAAGTGAACAATAGTAGGTGATCCGAAGGGGCAGAAGAGGAAACAAACAATCATGAGATAGGTCGACTTTAAGCCATGAACAGATAGAGAACAGGAAGAAGGAGAAGAGAGAAGAAGAGAACAAAGACAGAGAGAGCGAGAGAAAAGAAGAGACACTTAAGAAAAAACAGAAAACAGAGGGTTGAGCTGACCTAAGGCAGCATCGAGTAGATAGAAAACTTGAGTGGTTCAATTAATCCCTGAAAGGATCTATCAGGAATTGAGCACCACATTAGGCTTCTCCCATTAAAGACCAGAGAGGTCAAGTTCTAGTAAGGAAAAGAGTCTGTGTATTCTAGTGGCTTGGGGGATCCAAGAACCACCCTACCAAACATTATCTGTTTCAAGAGACTCAAATTGAGCTCCTCATTGTAAATCTCTGCTTTAAATACACAATAAAAGAATTCCACCGCTGAACGTTGGACCGGAGACGTAGCCCTGGAGGACAGGGTGAACTCCTTATTAATTTGCTGTGTTCTTGTATTTTCTTACTATGTTTCTCCTACTGTTTTCTATTCTTCCAGTGTCTGTGTATTTTGCAATCTGATCGATCTATTGCCTAAGATAACACAGACACACACCAACACATGAGTCTGTAATACCTTCATTTATTAATTAAGTAACTGAGATCACTCATGAGTGATTTTCAGATCAAGTGGTATTAGAGCTTTAGGCTATAAGGTTAGACAAGCTTGTGTTGGTTTAGCTGTTGAATTATAACTAGATCAAAGCTCAAATTAGGAGAAGGAGAGTTGGTCTAAACTAATCCTGAAATTGGGAGAGTCTATCCTCAGAAGATAATGTCAGAGGAAGGCTCTATGGGGCCAAATCCTCAATTCATAGATAGTTTCCTAGCCATAAAGTCCATGGTAGAAGATTCATCAGGCTCTAAGCAAGACAAAGGAGAAGATGAGTCACATTCCCATGACCACTCAAAAGGCAAAGGGAAAGAGGAAAGCTTTCTCACACCTCCTGATAGCCCTAAAAAGAAAGCATCTTTGATCAAACTAGATGTTAAATTTGATTTACCTATATATGATGGAGAGTTGAATGCAGAAAAGCTGGACAATTGGATTAGACAAATTGATGTTTATTACAGAGTGCAGAATATCGACTCAGACAAGAGCAAGATTCAGCTGGCAAGCCTACGCCTTGGAGGCACTGCCTTGGTTTGGTGGGAAGGCAGAACCCAAGTTGACATGAAAAGACATGGTAAGACCATCTTTGTCTGGAGTGAATTTGTTTCTGCAATCAAAAAGCAGTTCTATCCATTGGCCTACATGTAGCAAGCCATGATGAGTTGGCAAACTCTTCGACAGTTGAAAGGGCAAAGTGTGCAAGGGTACACTCAAGAATTTAGAAAGAGAGCATTGATTCTAGGAATCTCATTAGACTCACCTGAGACTCTATTGAAGTACATTGGTGGTCTACACAGCTACATGAGGCACACCATCCTCATGTTTAATCCCACTAGTATAGATGAGGTATTTGTACAAGCTACTCATCTAGAAGCTAAAGGAAAGAATGGAAATCCAAAAGTTGGGGGATCATCCCAACCCACTGCAAGCAAGAATAAGGAGAAAAGAAAGCAGAAATGAAAAGTAAGGAAGGCTAACACTGCACAAAAAAGAAAAGCTTCATGCACTCACTATAAAAAGGATGGGCATGATGATGAGCATTGTTGGATTCTGCATCCAGAGCTAAGACCTAAGAAGTTCGAGGGAAAGAAGAAGAAGACTGTTGTAGCTATTTAGGAAGATTTGGGGTCAGACTAAGGAGATGAAACAACCATTGTAGCCATAGGTATAAGAGGTCAGAATTATGAAGCATCTACTAGTAATTTTGCACAATCTACTATTGATGAAGAAAATGAGAGAAAAAGACATGATCTTTTCCATATTCAAGTTATTTCTAACCATGAAAAGATTGATACTTTGTTTGATAGTGACTCACAAGAAAATTTGATTTTTGAAGCAATTGTAAAGAATTTGGGATTAGTAACCACACCTCACAAGAAACCATACCCATTAGGATGGTTGAATGATAAAGCACAACTACAAGTGACTAGACAATGCAAACTCAAGTTTTCTTTTGGGTCAGCATTTGTAGATGAGGTTGAGTTAGACATAATTCATTTGGATATATGTGGAATTATTTTAGGAAGTCCTTACTTGTATGATAGGAAGGTTATTTTCTATAGAGCTGAGAACAAGTATCTACTTGCTAAAGATGGAATCGAATACTTTGTAAGAGCTCATAAGCTCAAGAATAATTATACTTTCATAAACTCAAGGAAGATGAAAAGAATGATAAATTCATGCAAACAATTCTTACTGATGGTTGTAAAGGAAAAGAAACCTGATAAAACCAATGTATTTGAGGGCTGTAATGCTAAACAACAAGCTGATTTAGAAAAGGTTGTTTCAGAGTATGATATCTTGTTTCAAGAACTTAAAGGTCTGCCACCCAAAAAGGAAATAGTACATGATATTATTTTGCAGCAAGATGCTCCATTGCCTAACATTGGAATGTACAAGTTGTCCGCTTTAGAGAATGCTAAAATCAAGAAGCAGGTGAAGGAGTTGCTCGAGAAGGGGTTCATCAAACCTAGAACATCACCATGTGGGTCACCAATCATTTTGGTGAGAAAGAAAGATGGCTTGTGGAGAATGTGCATTGATTACCGAGCACTGAATAAGATAACAATAAAAAAATTGTTATCCCCTTCCTCACATAGATGATCTTTTAGATCAATTGAAAGAAGTTGTTTATTTCTCCAAGATAGACTTGCACAGTGGATACCATTAGGTCAGAGTTGCAGAACAAGATGCATGGAAGATTGCTTTTAAAACAAAGCAGGGATTGTATGAGTGGTTGGTTATGCCTTTTGGCTCAACTAATGCTCCTACTACATTCATGAGATTAATGAATGATGTACTCAGACCTTTTCTTGATGATTTTGTTATTATGTATCTGGATGACATTCTGATATTTAGCAAAACAAGGGAAGAACACTTAAAGCATGTTAAGCAGACAATAGATGTTTTGAAAAGAGAAAATCTTCATGTTAAACTCTCAAAATGTGAATTTGGCAAAACATCTCTGAATTATTTGGGTCATATAGTAGGGGGTGGTGAATTTTGAAGATAGATCCCTCTAAGGTGGTTGTCATTGTAAACTAGCCTAAACCCAAATCTGCTACAGAAGTTGAAAGCTTCTTAGGAGCAGCACAATATTGAAGGAAGTTCATTTCTAACTTTTCCTTAATTGCAGCTCCCTTACATGCTTTAACAGGTTTGAACAAGGTGTTTCAGTGGGGAAGAAAACAACAGAAAGCCTTTGACACCTTGAAAGAAAAGATTAGTATAGCACCTGTACTAGCCTTGTTTGATCTTCAAAGACCATTTGAGATCCAAACAGAAGCCAGTGATGTTTAGGGAAAAAGTGTTAGGTCCCTACAATACTAGTGATTACGCCATTACTATTGTAGTTGTATCCCTTATTAATATTGTTGTGCCCCTATTGTACCCATTTTGTTATTACTGTGCTCCATATAATCCCTCTATTGTTATTTTTGCGCCTTTATATTATTATTGTTAGGTCGGCTGGGTTATATTGTGACTCCTTAGACTCCTATATATAGAAAGGAGGTTTTTCATTTGAATCATCAAGGAATCATTCTTTAATGTAATGTAAAGGAGGTTGTCCCCTCGAAGAGGCTGAATTCTAAGGCATTGATCTATCTTTTCTATCTTTTTGTGAGCTGGTTTCATAACATTTCGTATCAGAGTTGTGGATTCTAGGGTTTCGCTGCTCCAAATAGGTCATCGTGGAATTTTCGCTATAACTTTTTTTTCTACAACGTGTCAGAAGTGAAAACAAAAGAACCCATTTGAGACAAAATTGCACTGAACCTCAAGTCCGAATTTTAGAGCTTTTCGCACTATATTTGCGGAGATATGATCTGAGGAAGTTGGTCTTTTTGCAGATTCCTGAATTACATTCCAAACAGGTGACCTGGGAAAAATTGTCATAACTTTCTCTCTGAGCATCGAATTGAAATTTCGTCAAAAGGTACAGAAAGAGGACGGATTGTAGTTTCTTGCATAGATTTTTCAGAGCCAAAGGTCGAAACAAGGACATGTGGCATGTCATACAAGTTCGCTCTACTGAACTAGTCTATAATCAGGTCACTGTGGGAGATTTGGTATAACTCTTCCTTGGAGAATCCAATTTGGATAAGACTGGTGGCATTGGAAAGAGAACATAGAGGGCTACTTTATATCACAATTTCAAAATTGGATGATTCGAAATTACAGAGATACATCAGCAGCAATATCAAGCTCCTACAAAGTGAAAAAAGGTGTGTAGATATTTTTAAATTTTTGCTTAAGCTTGGTTTGAAAAATTATTTTGAAGGAATTCAAAGAGCATAGTAGAGCATTATTATCGGTAACTGATGCCCCAAGGAAAGAAAATTCAAACACCTAGTAAGCAACCTGAAAGCTCTAGCATGACTCATGAAGAAGAGGAAGAAATACTACATGATATATCAAAATTACAAGACCAAGTGCAACAAATATCACTCTCACAAAAGCTAACAGAAGCTAATATAAATGGCGTTGAATCTAAGATAAAGGGTGTGGAAGCTAAGATGAATGGCGTGGAAGCTAAGATGGATGATTTAAAGATAGATTTGAAGAAAGATTTGAAGAGAGACATGGTAGATTTGAAGACAAATTTGAAGACAAACATGGAAGATTTGAAGACAGATTTGACAAATTTTCTAGAAGAAATACTTACTAATGGTGAAAGGGTAGTAAAGGAAACTCATGATGCAAACAAAAGAAACGTTAATCATGATTTCATAGAATCTAATGTTGGATCGAAGACCCACCATATTCCAAAAATTAATATGAGGAAGTTTGATGGCAAGGATCCCGCAACATGGATATTACAGATGGAGCAATTTTTCGATCTCAATAATGTGAAAAACACACAAAAGGTACGTATTGAAACTTTATATTTGGAACCAAATCAGTTTGTACGGTATCAATGGCTTTGCTCTCATAAAAAAATTATCACTTGGGCAATTTTTACAGAAGAATTGACAGCACATTATGAGGATACAAAAAGCAACATTTTTTTTAGCCAATTGATAAGTCTCAAACAAAAGGGTTCAATAATGGAGCACATTGAGGAGTTCCAAAAATTGAACTTAAGGGTAAAAAACATTCCAGAGGAGCATAGGATTGATGTGTTCATAGGGACTTTAAAGGATAATATCCAACATGATGTTCACATTTGGGAACCTGATTCATTAGAGAAGGCATTTAGGTTAGCAAGAAAAATGGAAAGAAAAATTATGGCAACCAGGAAGCATACCACTCACAACTATAAAGATGGAAATGTTGTTGCCCTTAGTCTTCCACAACCTATAAGGTTGACACCACAACAATTGGAAGAAAAAAGAGCAAAAGGTCTTTGTTACAATTGTGATAACAAATACACTAAAGGTCATAAGTGTGATGAGAAGAAATTATTCTACATACATTGTGAAGAGGAAGAAGAAAAGGAGCAAGAAAGGTCAAAAGAAGAGGATATACTCCAGGAACAAAGCCTAGATAAAGAAGAAATGAATCCAACCATATCTTGTAATGAATTGGCAAGAATTACCACTCCTCAAACCATCAGAATAGAAGGACAAATTAAGAAGAAAAAGGTAATAGTGTTGATTGATTCAGGAAGTACCCACAATTCTATTCATTGTAAGGTAGAAAAAGAATTGAATTGTTTCCTATATCCAGCACCAGAGTGTCAAGTGATGGTTGTAAATGGAGGAACAATAAATTGCTCTAGAAAGTGCCATAATATCAAGCTATCCATGGGAGAATATGTATTGACTAGCCCAATGCTTTCCATTCCAATGGGAGGTGTTGATGTTGTACTAGGAGTCCAATGGCTACAATCCTTGGGTACAATAGCTTTTAATTTTCAAGAAATTTTCATGAAATTTTCTACAGAAGGAAAGGAAGTTGAATTAAACCAGGAAAGATAATTAGCTCTAACGGTATGACAAAGCTTCTAAAAAAGCAACAAAGAGGTGTAATTTCACACTTATGTTCACTAGATGTTTCCACATCGAAATCATCTATTTCTCTAGATCTCCAAAAAGTCTTGGACATTCATTCCAAAGTATTTGACACTCCCAAAGGTCTCCCAACTATTCGTGATCATGATCATGCCATTCATCTGATTCCAGGAAGTGTTCCTCCAAACATCAAGCCCTATAGATATCCCTATGCCCAAAAGAGTAAAAATGAACGTATGGTTGTAGAAATGATAGAGGCTGGTATAATTCAACCTAGTCAAAGTTCTTTCTCTCCTCCAGTAGTATTGGTGCACAAGAAGGATGGATCTTGGCACATGTGTCTAAATTATAGGGAGCTCAACAAGCTCACTATTAAAGATAAGTTTCCCATTCCTATCATTGATGAATTACTCGATGAATTGCATGGACCAATTTACTTCACCAAGTTGGATCTTCATTAAGGATATCATCAAATCAGAATGAAGACTGAAGACATTTTGAAAACAACATTTATAACTCATGAGGGTCATTATGAATTTTTCGTCATGCCTTTTGGCCTTACCAATGCAACTTCTACATTTCAAGGTTTGATGAATTTCATTTTCAAACCCTTCGTTAGAAAATTTGTGTTAGTATTTTTTAATGATATACTAATCTATAGCAAGTCTTGGAAGGATCATGTTGAACATGTTGATAGGGTGCTACAACTATTGGAGGAGAAATAATTATATGCAAAAATATCCAAATGTTTCTTTGGAGTACAAGAGGTGGAATATCTGGGTCATATTATATCTCATGAAGGAGTGAAGGTAGACCCTAGCAAAATTAAAGCCATTAAGGAATGGAAAATCCCCACATCCATAAAAAATTTGCAAGGATTTCTCAGGTTGATAGGGTATTATTGCAAGTTTGTTAAGAATTATGGGAGAATAGCAGCACCTATAACAACATTATTGAAGAAAGACGCATTTTCATTGACTCCAGAAGCAACAAAGGCCTTCGAACATCTTAAAGAGGCAATGTGCCAAGCATCGGTCTTAGCTACACTGGACTTCACAAAAACCTTTATTGTGGAATGTGATGCTTCAAGAAATAGAATTGGTGTTGTTTTAATGCAAGATGAAAGACCCATTGCTTTTGAAAGTCGTCCAATCAAGGGAAAGGTTTTACACAAAGCTATTTATGAGAAGGAAATGTTGGAAATACTACATCCACTTAAGAAATGGTGACCGTACCTAATGGGAAGACACTTCAAGGTAAAAATGGATCATGATAGCCTTGAATACTTTTTAGAACGAAGATTAGCCTCTGAAGAGCAACAAAAGTGGGTCACAAAGATGTTGGGTTATGACTTTGAAATCATCTACAAAAAAGGGAAGCAAAATGTGGTGGCAGATGCACTCTCAAGACAAGATGAGGATGTGGAAGCATTGTTGTGCGCCATTTCTATTATCCAACCAGATTGGATAAAAGAAGCAAGGGAGGAATGGAATAATGATGAAGAAGTGTGGGCACTTATTCGAAAGTTACAACAAGATTCTAATACATCTAATACCTTTAGCTGGCAAAATTATTTGTTATGGTACAAAGATCGCTTATACCTCTGTAAGAATTCCCAATTCAAACAAAAGATTCTTATGGAATTGCACACTTCTCCCTTAGGAGGGCACTCAGGATTTTTAAAAACTTACCACAGGGTTAAGAAGGAATTTTTTTGGGATGGCCTTAAATCGGATATTCAAAAGTTTGTGGTAGAATGTTTGGTTTGCCAACAAAATAAAGTGAAACAATTAAGACCCCAGATCTATTACAACCTTTATCCATTCCAAGCCAATGTTGAGAGGAGGTTTCAATGCATTTTATCATAGGTTTACCCAAGTCTGAGGGAAAGAGTGTCATCATGGTGGTAGTTGACAGACTTACCAAGTATGCACACTTTTGTGCATTATCACATCCATTTAAAGCCAGTACAGTTTCTACTGCATTTATGGAAACAATTCAAAAGCTACATGGAAATCCAAAGATTATTGGAAGTGACAGAGACCCTATTTTCACTGGAAATTTTTGGACGGAATTATTTTCTTGTCTTGGTACTCAGTTAGCTCATAGCTCATCTTATCATCCTCAATCTGATGGGCAAACTGAGATAGTAAGAAAATGTTTGGAAGGATATCCTCGTTTCTTTGTATCTGATAAACAGACACAATGGGTCATATGGTTGCCTCTGGCTGAATGGTGGTATAACACTTCCTTCCATACAACAACAAAAATGACCCCATTTATGGCACTTTATGGATATAAACCACCATCCATCACATCATATTTAAGAGAAAATTCTAAGGTTCAAGCAGTGGAACATCACATCGAGCATCAACAACAAGTCCTCCAACTCTTAAAGGATAACCTCGTGTTGGCGCAGAATAGAATGAAACAACAGGTAGATCAACATCGCAGCGAAATAAGTTTTAATGTAGGTGATTGGGTATTCCTACGGCTACAACCATATAAAAAAATGTCCCTCAAGCAAGCTAAGAAGGATAATAAATTATCACCAAAGTATTATGTTCTGTACAAGGTGTTGCAAAAGATTGGTACTATGGCATACAAATTGGAGCTTCCTGCAGCTTCTCGAGTGCACCCAGTTTTCCATGTTTCATGTTTAAAGAAGGTTATAGGTGACAAGCTCCTAGTTCAAACAATATTAATAGAACTTGACGAGGAAGGAAAAATTATATTGGAACTAGAAGCAGTCACAGAAACAAGAACTCGACAGCTACGAAATCGATCAATTTCAGAGTATCTCATCAAGTGGAAGAACTTATCCGCCGAAGATTCCATATGGGAGGATGAGAATTTTATACAAAAGCATCTAGAACTACTCAAGCGTTGAGGACAACACTTTTTTGAAGGAGAGGGGAATGTTAGGTCCCTACAATACTAGTGATTACCCCATTACTATTGTAGTTGTATTCCTTTTTAATATTGTTGTGCCCCTATTGTCCCCATATTGTTATTACTGTGCCCCATAGAATCCCTCTATTGCTACTTTTGTCCCCTTATATTATTATTGTTAGGTTGGCTGGGTTATATTGTGACTCCTTAGACTCCTATATATAGAAAGGAGGTTTTGTCATTTGAATCATCAAAGAATCATTCATATATGTAATGTAAAGGAGGTTGCCCCCTCAAAGAGGCTGAATTCTAAGGCATTGACCTATCTTTTCTATCTTTTTCTGAGCTGGTTTCATAACACAAAGTCCCCGAGGGTCTTGGTTCGATACCCTAGAAGATCGGGGGTTATCTATAAAGAGAAACAATCATTCCACACAACCATGATACTAATATAAACAAACTACACAAAGAAAGGTGCACCTGGGGGTCCTTCGTTTGGGAAGATCTAGCCAGGGTCTAAACCCTCTTCGAGTTCCTCTCTATCCTTCAACCTGCAAAACAATCAATTTAAGAAAGCATAACAGTATATGGACCAAGCATCATAAGGAAATCAACTTCATCACATATTGAAAAGTAGTTAGTTATACAATTGAAACAACCATTCATATGTAAATTGTAACATTGATATCATAAGCATGAAGAAGATTAATATCAGGAACAAGACAAGTATTTCTTTTATTATAGATAACTAAAGTATAGAAAGGAATGATTTCCCCTGAGTCTTCCTTTCGCAGGGTCCAAGCAAAACCATCCTCGGGATTCATCCAATCTCAAGCCTTCAACAAGCTCCTTCCATGACTCACTCAAAGATATCTCAACTAATGGAAAGACATCATAACTCAAGGAAGAAAGGGTTTCCTGTAATGGGGGAAGTGCTAGAAGCACAAGGATCTTCAGACCTGATCAGGGATAATCTCAGTAGAGTGATTTTTCTCCCTCTTCTCTCCTCCTTAGGCCTTCCCATTGAAGCCTTTTTATACTTCTCCCAAAGTAGTTTTTGAGTTGGGAATTCATTGGGGATAGTTGGGCCACGAGCACTAATAGGTAATCAATGGGTAAAACTCGTGATCTCCACTCGAAATTAAGGAGATTTAATTTTTTTAAGTGTTTTAAGACATATACGCAGGTTGGGTATACACAGACCCGCATACACACGCGTTTAGCTCAGGGCAATGTCGCGTATAGGGAGTAAAACACTGTTTTTTTAAGTACTTGGACTAGGTCTGGAAGGAGGGGTTTCCCTAGGCCATGAGTGTCGCATCACAAACATCAAGAGTGAGATTTGGAGCTATAACAGATGCCCCCTAATATATGAGGTCAGAAGTGGTACATGATTGCCGAAATGTATTAAGTAAGTGCATGGAAAGGAAACCTGTCAAAAACTGAGAAGGACTTCACCAGAGTTCAGCCTGCCAAGCCACAAAAGGAGATCAGAAAGAAACACTGTCTGAGGCAGGCATACCCATGCTTAGAGAAATTAAAGCATGTCCACATATCAAGTACAAACAGATCCACTAAGTATACAAGTATAAAAGACTGGAAAATACATAATGGATCATTTGATCATGATCAAACAAGTACATGTTTGAATATCACATATAATAATGTCAATGATGCTGAAGAATGAAGCGGATCACTGATATCAAAGACTAATCTCAAAAGTACCAAATGAACATGATGGAGTAAGATGGTACTACATTGCAAACTCAGGTGAAAACATATAGAATGTCGCCATGAATAACTGCAACATATAAGGTGGAGTGGTATCAACTAGCAGCAACAGGAGCAACTGTCAAGTGAACCAATGAATGTTGATGCAACTTGAGGTCTTCATCAACCACCGTGGTACATTTCTACATCATGGGAATAAATGATCTGAAGTCAACCATGTGAGAAATCATTTGATTATCGGTTATTAATGTATACTGTTAACAAATGTGAGACTACTCAACGATAATGATAATGAGAGTCAAGGTACCCAGTACAATCTAACAAGTGTGAATAGATGAGCTGGAGTCGAACACCTATAAGAGTATATCAATCAGGAGACAATCATGGTTTCCAATTGTCGATAGCAAAGGATCTTCCACTAATGACTGTAAACCCCAAGGTACTGCCAAATGGACTCTAGATCTTTGCCCCAGAGCACTGAGTCGTAGTTGATAGGGAAAGATCTACTAGAAGGAAGGCATTAAGGCATCCTTCATCAATCTAGTGCCAGTGTAACCCATATGCCAATAATGTGGAAGGAATCAGACGAAAAAAGATGTAGTAACCTGACCAAAGCATGTTTCTAGTGTACACAAGATGTGGCTAGCGCACGACTAAAACCCTCTAAACCAACTAATAATGAAAGCTAACATAGAGGCGACGTATCCACCAATAGGGTCAAGTGGAAACAAAGGTATTGCACAAATCCCATTGTGTGATAGTGTAAGCTGATGTCAAACATAAGGGAAACCACTCAGTCAAAGACCCATGATACTGATCGATGATGAGCACAAGGTGACCTATCAATAATGAAAATAGGGCCAGGGTGCGGCTCTAGGCCTGTCCTCAGAGCAAGATGTCGTCGTCGATAAGGACAAGACCCACCAGCAAGAAGTCAATGGAGACCTTCTCAAACCAGTACGAGTAAAGGACCAATATAATTGATGTGATGATAGAAAAGATACTGACAACAAGGGATGGCCGACTGAAAAATGAGTCAAGAAACACCGTAGAGAGGCCGACTTAGGCTAACATCCCTTGAACAAAAGCATGACTCAATGTGACTATGTGGAAGCATATGATGACTCTATATAAGTTTGTCATGCAGGAGGCATGAACGAACCCTCCATATGATTGGAAGAGATAACCAATCGGGGGAGAACTGACTCAATAACAAGGTTAAGGTGTACCTAAGTCAAACTAAATCCCGCCCAAACGAAGGAGACTTTGTTTTGAGTGCTTTGTTCAAGGGCGACACGACTAACTCTAGCTGCCAACAATAAGTGGAAATATTGTCCCGTTCCCACTCTTTTTGGAATATATAATTTTTTGTCTTTTTCTTTAAGCTGGAAAAAGAATAAAAGAATGTTATAGTACAGTGGAAAGAACGAGTGTCGGTGAAACAGATGATCTAGTTCCTGGGATTGGAACAATCCTATGCTCAATGCAGGGAGGTGAAAACTGGTCAAAGACACTCAAAGGTGTGTTCCTTCCACAGGTCAAGGTGTGTCAAGTTGCAGAAGTCAAGGGAATGCAAGTTTGATTTTGTAGTCGTCATGGTCAAAAGTTGGCTTAAACACAAGTCCAAGTGAAGCTAGCTGAAGGCCGAAAGGTGAAAATGGTCAAAATGCAATGCAGCAGTACAACTCAACCCAAAGGAGCCTCTGGGGCATAAGGCCAGAACGAAGAAAAGAAGCAAAGAGGAATGAGTCTTCAATGCACAAGTCATGGTGGGACTAAAGAGGACTCCCGAGCCTAAGGACAAAAAATCAGCATGAGTGCCAAGTGACAACAAGGTACTAACTAGGGCACTAATTATAAGGTAGGCTCTACCACACAAGTCATTATGCTTCTAAGAAATGAGAAGGTTCTGCACCATAACTAGGTGGGGTCGATCCTAAGGCCAAAATGGGAAAGGAAACTGATAAATGAAAAATTCAGGTAGAAAAACCTAACCTATATGCCAGTTTCAAGAACCAATACCTGTTAGAACGGACCAACCATAAAAATTTCCAAAGGACAAATCTTCCAAGTTCT
The DNA here is from genome assembly GCA_031772625.1 of Pinus tabuliformis. NCBI lineage: Eukaryota > Viridiplantae > Streptophyta > Pinopsida > Pinales > Pinaceae > Pinus > Pinus tabuliformis. The sequence goes on along the minus strand of CM062805.1, from coordinate 1,087,742,985 downwards.
GTATACATAAATAGAAACACTAGACAAGAAGTTAATACATCCCACATATAAACTTCATATAAAATCTTGTGTTATAGAATAAAAAACTCGAAAATGCGTACCTTATATATACAATATGGTACAAGGAACCATGTAACCTTATGGCTTACGCATAATAGTTCTTCTAGACAAACCCCCTATAGGGCTCAGGCCAAGGACTCCTTTGGTAGTCAAAACTCATGGCTTCAAAGAGCTCCTCTTGTGAAGGAAAATCAAGTTCTGAGAAATCATGAGAACTACAAGGATAAAAACAGGGAATTAAGGGGTCCCATGTCCCTATAGGAAGAATCTCTTGGTCAATTTCCGGGACCAAGTCCCAAGAAGGAGAATAATAAGTCAAAGGATCCTTCTCAGAAGCGTTTGAACATTGAGGATTCAATGCCACATAATTGACCCATGGTGGGGTAGAGTCTACTTGAACACTTGGAACAAACCAAGGGGTATTCTGCAGTAAAGTCGAATTAGGGTGGTAATTATTAGATGCAAGCTGATCAATAGTGACAATATTCCCATTATGAGGAAGGCACATTACTCAAAAGAGTGAAGACACCATAACATTCATAGCATAGACATAATCATGCCCAAGTAGCATATTAAAGTCTAAAGGGATATCAACCACCATCATATCGATTAAGACAGTCTTCCCACCTAAAGTAATAGACAACTGAGGAAGAACACCCATAGATTCACCAAGTCTCCTATCATAGGCTGACAACTGACCCTGAGCTATCAACAACTTTGGGGAACTCAAAGCTTTCCAAGTCAAAGAGGATATAATACTTGCAGAGGATCCTTCATCCATGATACATTGATAAATGTTTGTGGAATTAATTTTGACCTTTATTTGGAAAGGTACAGTGGAAGGAAGACAAGGCTCGACAAGACTATCCCAATCAAAGGAAGCATTCCTAGAACTTGAAGGGGGAACATTCGAAGAAACCAGAATGCCCCCTTTACCAAAAGACTCTGTGCTAGAAATCAAATAGACTTTTTTGTTAGAAGCTTCACCCCCCAAAAGAGGAGTGTAATTAGCCAGCGATTGCACTGGCTCAACCACATTATCAACCAATGGTTGATGGGATTGATGAGAAACCATATTAGATCTAGGAGTAGAAGTACTTTCAAACTCGGACCATATCTTTTGTACCTCTGGAATACTAGGGCATAAATGAGTAAGATGGTCTCCCTTGCATATCTTACAAGGGAACTTAGGTTTAAAACTTCTACGTCTAGGTTTCTTATCAACCTCCATTCTACCAACATGATTAGTAGTGGTTTGCGGAGAGTCCTGAACATGACTTGCAGATGATCCTGACTCTACTAGTATGACTTACAATGACTAGATTTATGCCCCTAGCATGACTTGCAGCGGCTGAAGACTCATCTTCAACATGAATAGCAGAGGTTGATGATGAAGTGCTAGTATGACTTGTAGTGACTAGACTTGTGCCCCCAGCATGACTCGCAGTGGCTAAAGGCTCATCTTCAACATGACTAGCAAAGGTTGATGATGAACGGATAGAATTATTCTTCTTCTTTGACTTCCTCTTTCTCATCTTTTTAGATTTCTTATTACAAAAAGGAGGAGAAAAAGGAAACCTAGATTTCTCTTTGAAAGAAAACAAACGATTAACATCCATGTGATGCCCCTGAAATAAAGCATTCAACTGAGAAGTTTCAAGAGAATTTGGAATATTCATAGTGGACCACATCCAAATGGGTAGTCCAACATTCAATCCATGAATATTCAAGGTGGCCATCAAGGGAGTACCAACGTTTCCAAAGAAAGGAAAAGCACAAGGATCCCCTTTTGGGAGGGTACCTTGGTTTGTTTCCATAGGAATATTGGCCATATCTAACTGATTCGCAGACCCTTCCCTTACAGGAATGCAGAAATGAATTTTCTAGGAAGATAGATACACAATCAAAACTTTTTCCCTTGAGGAGGCAACTCCATTTCTTCCGAAATAACGACCAAAAAACTTTCAAGATCAGCGGAGTGGCAAGTCAGTCACTCAGGATACAAAGTCCAACAAATGACTAGACAAAAATACCTAAAGCCAACTATATACAAAGAGCAAAGAGAACTCAACTATAAAGTTCCTAAAAGAAGTCAGCCAGTCAAATAACTTCCAAGTATTTCCGCTCTGGGTGATTAGGACCGGACACCAAAATACAAGAAAGTGAAGTAAGGGACCTTCCAAAGATATTCTGGCATAATAACAGCCCAGGCCTACCAACAAAGGTATCAAAGGAAGTTACGCTGACCTCCTAACAACAACCTGCACCCATGCAAGGCCCCAAGCTTCGCAAGGGTGCCCTCTAGTAGTACTGTTGAGAGTGATACAACATTGACCTCAGGTGCCACAGGATTCCCCTTCGAAACCACCTATGTAGATCTCTAGGAGAAGCAACTAAGGTTACCAACTCATATCTAAAGCCAGGCGGAACAGTCTTGAGGTAAGATCCAACAAGTAAGAGATGGGGTATCTCTCTTCCTTATCCTCAAAAACCCTCGTTCTTAACTCGCAGATCCAGAGCTTTCTTGGTCTTCCTAACGCTATTGGATTTGCACTCACTATGCAGATTCCTATGTTTGATAGTTTAAATGGCCTTGGAGAGTTTTCTCTCCACACGCCTAGTCCAAGGCCCTAAATATCCTAAAACTTGTTGGTGTGTCTAAATTGACAATTATAAAAAAGTTCTAGTGTATTTTAATTAGCGCTTGTTTTAAATGGGTTGTTCTTAAGTCAAGGGATAGGCAAAAAAAAAACTTGTGGTGTTTTGACGCAAAAGAAATTAATAAAAACCAAACTATATGCAAATGCACTCGTTTTGTTCTTCGATGAAAGAAATTTTTACTAGGTTTTGAGGAATTTCTAAGAAAGCAATAAATTTTTTCTTTTCTTTTCTTTTACTCAAGCTTCACACTCACAAAAATTAAAAAAACTATGGATGCCCTAAAAGATGCACAAATTTATCCTAATGGAATGAGTACATGCTAATGCAAACTTCAGACTACTCTAAATCAAAGAATGAAAGTAACTTGTTTATCAATTCTAATTAGCCACTTAAGATGTTTAGATAGAATATAAGTTGCTAATGCTCATTTTCGTCCAAACACTAAAAGCAAATTTTAATACAAACAAAAATGCACTTTCATTCGCAAAAAGGAAACTAAATCAAAACAAGGCCAAAGAAAGCAAAAACCAAATTTTCAAGAATTTTTCTTCAAAAGCAAAAGCAAACAACAACCTTTCAAAAGTGCTCTAGATAAGACTGAAACTTTATAATCAAAGAATAGGCAACAAAACATTTTGCAAGTTAACAACACAAAACAGGTGAAAACTCAACAAAAAGTGTGTTTCAAGATGCTCTCAACAATCAAAAAGCAACAAAAAGTGCTTGGTGACAATGATCGCAAGATAAAGAAAGGCAATTCTCAAAATCGTCACAAAACAACTTTCAAAAAGCAAGAAAAGTAAATGGCCACAAAGATGCAGTTTTGACACGCAAACAAAAATATCATTAAAAGAAGGTTTGCCACAAATATTGAGACCAATTTTTCTGCCCTGGAAGAACAGAACAGCCAAGATTCCCAGAAAGAAATCTTGTGCGCTTAAACAAAAATGATGACGCTTGCAACAAAACATAACAATACCAACACTTTCCACAACCAAAGAGAGTTTGAAATCATGAACTTGCTGTAAAAATGAAGATTGACATAGAAAAGTAACTGTTCAGGAAAGACTCAGACTAGCAGATAGATCTCCAGAAACAAAAATATTTGAAAAATATTGAAAATTTTAGGGTATACGTGACTGTGTGAATACACAGTTGCGTGTATACACTATTCAGTCCACAGAAACCTGCGTATACGCAAGTTCATATGCTGAAACTTGCGTACATACGCGATTGTGAACTGGAAAAACAACGTATACAACAGATCTCAAGGAAAAACAAAAAAAGGTCTGAAGAAACTGATAAAACTTACAGTTCAAGTTCCTACAAGAACAAACTACTCAGCCACAGCAAGCAAATAAACAACTGAGCCCTGACTGGCTTGAATAAACCCAAACTAGGAACAACAATATTATTGTCCCCAGCAAAGTCACCAATTCTATTTAGGGACAAAGTTCCCTAGGGTCATGTGTCAATACCCTAGCAGATCGGGGGTTATCTATAAAGAAAAACAAGCATTCCACGCAGCCATGATACTAATATAAACAAACTACATGAAGAGAGGCACACCTGGGGGACCTTCGTTTGGGAAGATCCAGCCAGGGTCCCAACCCTCTTGGAGTTCCTCTCAATCCTTCAACCTACAAAACAATCAATTCAAGAAAGCATAGTAGTATATGGACCAAGCATCATAAGGAAATCAACTTCATAGAATATTGAAAAGTAGTTAGTTATACAATTGAAACAATGATTCATATGTAAATCATAACATTGATATCATAAGCATGAAGAAGATTAATATCGGGGACAAGACAAGTATTTCTTTTATTATAGATAACTGAAGTACAGAAAGGAATGATTTCCCCTGAGTCTTCCTTTCGCAGGCTCCAAGCGTAACCGTCCTCCAGATTCTTCCAATCTCAAGCCTTCAACAAGCTCCTTCCATGACTCACTCAAAGATATCTCAACTAATGGAAATACATCATAACTCAAGGAAACAAGGGTTTTCTGTAATGGGGGAAGTGTTGGAAGCATAAGGATCTTCAGACCTGATCAGGGATAATCTCAGCAGAGTGATTTTCCTCCCTCTTCTCTCCTCCTTAGGCCTTCCCATTGAAGCCTTTTTATACTTCTCCCAAAGTAGTTTTTTAGTTGGGAATTCACTGGGGACAGTTGGGCCACGGGTGCTAATAGGTAATCAATGGGTAAAACCCGTGATATCTGCCTGAAATTAAGGAGATTTAATTTTTTTAAGTGTTTTAAGACATATACACGGGTTGGGTATACACTGACCCGCATACACACGCGTCTAGCTTAGGGAAATGTCGCATATAGGGAGTAAAACACTATATTTTTAAGTATTTGGACTAGGTCTAGAAGGAGGGGTTGCCCTAGGCCATGAGTGAAGCATCACAAACATCAAGAGTGAGATTTGGAGCTATAACAAGTGACTATTCCATGGGAGCAGTGTTGACACAGCATGGTAAACCCATATGTTATCATTCTGAGACTTTTAATCCTGTAGTAGTTAACTATCCTACATATGATAAAGAATTGTATGCATTAGTTCAGAGTGTGAAAAAGTGGAAAAATTACTTAATGGGAAAAGAGATAGTAATACATACTAATCATCAACCACTTCAATATCTACACTCCCAAACTAAGTTGCAGCAATCAAGACACTATAGATGGATGGGTTTTCTTCAACAGTTTCATTTAGTCATCAGATATAAAAGGGCATACACAATAAAGTTGCAGACATGTTATCTAGACCTATTATAAATGCATCTACTATACTTAAGCATAATTTTGTGCTACATGAAAGCTACATTGAACAATATGCTCAAGATATAGACTTTAAATATGTATATGCAACTTTAAGTCAAGGAAAATGAGTAGAAGAATATGATTATCATATAAAGGACCGACTCTTATACCATTGTGGGAAATTATGCATTCCACAAACTGAGAGAGTAAAGATAATTAGATAAGCACACACTTCTTCGATATCAGGTCACTTTGGGGTAAGTAAAATAGTTGCAAAACTGCAAAGATTTTGTTATTGGCCAAAAATGAATGAGACAGTTTCTAGATATGTAAGAGGGTGTACTATGTGTGCTAAAAGCAAGCCCAGCAATAGAAAACTAGGCTTGTACACTCCATTACCAGTTCCTTCTCACCCTTGGGAATGTGTTTCCATGGATTTTGTTGGGGGACTGCCTAAATCTAGGAAAGGTCATGATCATCTATATGTTGTTGTGGATAGGTTCAGCAAAATGTGTATTTTGATACCTTGTAATAAATAGATTACAGATGAACAAATTGAAAAATTATTTTTTGAACATGTATGGGTTCATTTTGGATTACCCACTTCCATTGTATATGATCGAGACACCCAATTTGTGGGGAAGTTTTGGTCAAGTCTATGGGAAATGATGGACACCAAACTGAAGAAAAGCACAACTTTTCATCCACAAACTGATGGCCAGACAGAAGTAGTTAACAGGACAATGATCCAGTTACTCAAAGGATATTGTGGCAAACATCCTAAGCTTTGGGATGAGCATTTGTGTTATGTGCAACATGCTTACAACAGAGCAAAACATTCTTCTACACAGAGATCTCCTTTTGAGACCTATTTTGGTTTCACACCAAGGTCTCCTTTGGATTTTGTCTTTGGTAAAGATACCACAGTTTACGAACACAGTGATGTGGACGGGGTAACTAGGTTCATTGAACAGATCCAAGAGATCCACCAGGCAGTACAGGAACAACTGGAAAAGAGCCAAGCCAAATACAAGGCAAGGCATGACAAGCATCGGATGGAGCATAGTTTCCAAGTTGGTGACCAAGTTTGGCTATATATCAGCAAGGGCAGGATACAAGGTGAAGGTAAAAAGCTAAAGCCTATCAGGTATGTTCCCTTCAAGGTACTTGAGAAGTTTGGTGAAAATGCTTTTCGCCTTGATATACCAACTTACATGCACATCTACTCGGTCGTAAATGCAGATTGCTTGAGATTCTTTGAACCCTCTCTAATTGAGGATCCCACAGAGCAGAGTCAATTTCCTTCTATTGATGACCTGCTACCTGAATATCTTAATGGATTGCAGGAAGACACAGTTCTAGATAGGAAGGTGAGGACGACACGTAGAGGAGATGTTGAGTACCTCAGAGTAGTGCTCAAGGGTTCAAAGCCGAGTAGTGCAAAGTGGATAGAGATTGGACTTGAGTGAGAAAATTGTACCCTCACTTAGTCGATGCTTGAAAACCAACTTTTGGTGGTCGTAAAGCTTTTCAGTGGGAAGGTCATGATCCGAATTGGATCCATGAAGATTATAAAAGTGCCATGATTGTATTAAGATAGGACAGACTTCGAATTTATGAACATAGAGCAATAAGGAAGACCTTTGGACAGTGTCAGATTGCAGCCAGTAAGGAACAACGAGGACCTCGGTCAAAGCGCATTGACTAAGGCCCATGGAGTCTGCGCAGGAGGAAAAACTGGCACTTGGGAAGCCCGGATTGGGAAACAGAGGCCATTTCTGATGCACGATTAGTGCTAATCGCACATCGCTGGGCAAAACCCCTCGAGAAGGAGAGGCCCCAAGTGCTCGGTCGCATGGGAAGCTGGGGAACCATGGGGAAAGCGATAAGGCTAAAGGTGGGACCCACACTCCAAAACCGGCAGTATATCGGGGGCACCCTTGGGCAATAAGCGGATTTGGATGAAACTGAGCGACTCCATTCATCGCACGACGTGTGTTCAGTGGATGAGAGAGAAAACCGCCTCTCATCACGCGCTAATGGTCGAGCAAGTCAACCGAGCGAAATGAGTGAATAACGTAGGATCTGGGGGCTCCAGATCTAACGGCGGAGATTACGCCTGATAGAGAAACTGAATTTTACAGGGGAATTAAGCTGCGGCATAAAGAAGTTTGAAGTCCGATCTAACCGCTGAGTTGGCGGATGAGTCATTCCATAGTGTAACTGAATTACCGAACCGTCGAGGAAGACCTGGTACAGTTCGTGTGAGGACAAGTGTCCACTTCCCTGTGGACGATGACGATGACACAGAGGCAGGGAACTCCAAGCGAACAATAGCAGGCGATCCGAAGGGGCGGAAGTGGAATCGAACAATCATGAGATAGATCGGTTTTAAGCCATGAATAGACAGAGAACAAGAAGAAGAAGAAGAGAGAAGACGAGAACAAAGATAGAGAGAGCGAGAGCAAAGAAGAGACAGTGAAGCAAAAAGCAGAAAATAGAGGGCCGAGCTAACCTAAGGCAACATCGAGAAGACAAAAATCTTGAGAGGTTCAAGCAATGCTTGAGAGGATCTGTCGGGAATTGAGCACCACATTGGGCTTCTCCCATTAAAGACCAGAGAGGTCAAGTTCTAGTAAGGAAAAGAGTCTATGTACTCTAGTGGCTTGGGGGATCCAAGAACCACCCTACCAAACATTATCTGTTTCAAGAGACTCAAATTGAGCTCCTCATTATAAATCTCTACTTTAAAGACACAATAAAAGAAGGCCACCACTGAAAGCTGGACCGGAGACGTAGCCCTGGAGGATAGGGTGAACTCCTTATTAATTTGCTAAGTTCTTGTATTTGCTTACTTTGTTTCTCCTACTATTTTCTATTCTTCCAGTGTCTGTGTATTTTGCAATCTGATCGATCCGTTGCCTAAGATAACACAGACACACACTAGCACATGAGTCTGTAATACCTTCATTTATTAATTAAGTAACTGAGATCACTCACGAGTGATTTTCATATCACCACCTATACAATGTGTACACAATACAACATGTACACATCACCACATGCATGGCATGTACATGACACCACATGTACACAATGCCACATACACGACATGCACACATCACCACATACACATAGAACCACATGTGAGACATGTACACAACACCACATGCACACAACACGATGTGTACAATCATGAAAAAACCACCATATGTACATAGTACCATATGTACAACATGCACACAACACCATATGTACATAACACTGCATATACAACATGTACATAACACCCTATGTACGCAACACTGCATATCCAACATGCATACAACACCATATGCACAAAAAACCACATATCCGTCATGCACACAATATAATATGTACACAACACCATATATCCAACATCTACATAGCACCATCTATACCCATCACTTCATATGCAACATGTGCACAACACCATCTATACCACCCTAAACATAACATTACATAAACAACATGTACCCACACTATATATGCATGACATCGCATCCACAAAACATCACAAATGCAACATGTACAACATATACAACATATGCACAACAGTAGTACCACACATCCAAAACCACATTGTCTCTACCAAGCAATGTTGCTTCTAGTGTATCTCCGTCATCCATGCTTATCTTAGCATGCCGTAAAGCACATTGTTTTCATTCAGTTGATGTATCCTTCAGTGTTACCTGTCATAACATAAACATATGCATAATACAAACATACAATATCAACTCATATCCACATGATATTGATCTCATATATTTGTCATGACTACTTCCCACTTGATTCTTTATAAACCAGGAACCTCTTCATACCATTCACCTACCTAAGCAATCATTCCTCCACAAGAATGATCCTTGGTGAACCTGTCAAAAAAAAACATACATACATACATATATATACATGTAAATATTAACCTTAATAATCATGATCCATGATGACCATGTCAGTCATGACATACATACATACATACATGTATACACATATAGACATCAACATAATCATGGTCACAAAATAATTACTAGATCTCAAAGTCAAGGTTAAGAAAACTTCCTTTATTCATGCACAACATTCAAAACAATGATTCCCAACGTATCGAAGGCATATGACACCTCAAGTATATTTATGTTACATTTCCTATTAGGTTTCTCATGATTGTCCTGCCACCATCCATTTACACTAATGGACCCAACTAGTCCAACTGGTTGTCATACTCTTGCCTTCAACTTCCCTTATACATGCACTGAGCTTCATCCAGGTCTTACCTTGTCGGGTACCACACAATTATCCCCGAGTTCCATTAACTTCCTCATTCCCAAACCAATTCCCAAGACTCTCAAAACAATGAAGGAGAAAAAACACAAAAAAGAAGGAAACCATGAAAACCAATAACAATACGACACCATGAATAAAGTGGCAAGGCCTTGCACGAGACATAAACAAAACTATAAATCAAGCTCAACAAGTCAGAAAATACCAAAATCACAAGACTAGCAACAAACACCATGACTCAATCCCCATGGTTCCTAAGAAAATCTCAACCCGAGGCCCTTTCAAGGTTTCATGGCAACCTCTCCTTGCCATGCAATCCCTTGCATCATATTTCCATAAACACATAACCGTTAGTGCATAAATAAATATAACAATGCAATTATTACATTACCTTGTTGTGCCAAGCACGTTGCTTGCAACTGGACACATCCATGCCATCTCTCAAGGGACTCCAATCCTTTGATAAATTTAGCCATAACTAGAACCAACTATTATACCTATTAAATACATGTCGATGAACATAACAGGTATCCACATAATGTCAAACAAAATCAAGTTAAAGAAAACTTCATGTATGCAAAAGACTCATTCATTTGGAATTAGGGTTTCCAAACATAGCCAAAGGAATTATTGCCCAATTAATTTCTTTTACCTTTACCTTGATGCAATCAAGTCTTATTATGTACTATCACATCACCCAATGGATAGTTATATAAACAAATCAAATAAACCTTTACCAAGACTAACAATCATGTCATAATCCATAGTCAACTCATAGTCTTTAGACATAATGTTACAACTGTCACCTACTTACACTCAAGTACATATAGGTTATCTCAACACATATCTATTAGTACAACCATCTTAAAACAAGATAATTTGAACACATACTCATATTATGAAATTCATCAAACATTCAGCCAACTTGCAAACAAACCATGTTAAATAAATCAACTAGATGACATAATAGACACCAAAGACTCAAACACCAAATAGACAACATAATAAAAAATTCAAGCACAAAGTAGACGACATAAGAAATATCATACCTTAATGTATCTTAGGGGAGGCTATCCTATCTGCATAAGCAATCTAGTGAGCATGATATAAATTCACAACACATCAACTCAAACCAAAATAAGATAATTATATCCGTAATAGTCACTAACTAACATGATCACATCATAAACTCCTAAATAATTATCATTCATACATAATAATCACATATAAACCATCAGTCCAGATTAGTATGACATAATATCACAACATATTAACTCATAGCTGAATGTCATAACCCTAACCATCTGCATAGGCCAATCTAAGTTAACACAATACATATAACTTCAAGATATTAGCGTAATAACAATAATAATCAAGTTAATAGCACATACCAACAAGAAGTTATATATTATGCTCATCAACAACATATAACCTAATCATTAAGCTAACTAGTATATAGCAACAACAAGTTAACCTATAATATGCTCATCAATAACATATAGAATAATCTTCAAGTTAAGTAACATAAAATAACAATAGAAATGCATACAACCACAAGTTATTATAATTCATGATTATCTGACACATGTGCATATGGCTACACTAATCAACTAGTATCTATCATGTTTGTAACCATAACATCAATAAAATGACAAGTATATAAGTAACCCTAATTCTTTTAACAACCATTAACCACATACATGCATGCCAAACATACAATACCTATATGACGATCTTCCCTTACCCCAAATTCTAGTGTTGCAACGTCACTCTAATGGTCTGCATCTCCTCCTCTATCCCAGTCAACACATTAGAATAATAACATAGCAACTACATCATGATGACATACCCACATCCAATGACCTCACAATGCATATCTAACCTATCATACATGCCTAACCATAACCATGAAAATGCATGAATATAGACACTAACATACATAACAATGCATATACACCCATACAATCATGACGAAACATCCCACAACAACACCATCAACCTTCACATGAAAAAATCACTACAACCATGATCAACGCCATGCCAATGCAACAAGCACAATAACACTACAAGCCTAAGGAACACATATGGAATCGACATGAATGCATGACCAACACACCGCCCATCCAATCCAAGGGGTGAACCATGCTCAGAACCACTCTGTAATGCCTTCCTTCCACATCTACCCAAGTAACCAGCTAACCGGGGTAAACATATGATGAGAAGTTACTATGATATGATTCGACCTCCTAAGTCATGTTAAGGACATGGAACTGACAGAAACACACCATACATACCTTCAACATTAGCAACAAGACTCCTAAGAACCATTGCAGCCTTTCTCATAACCAGCCCCTAGCTCCCATTGAGGTTTTAGACAACATGACCCTTGCACTCTCCCATGATATGGGCCTGACAACGTCTAGGAGGCTTTGGATGCTCGCATGACAAGGCATGCTAGCATCCAGGGACTATTTTTCTCATTGATGTGCCATCATCCCCATGATTTGAGCTACTTTTTCAAGCCTAGAGCCCAAGTCACTGCCCAAAATTGAATGAAATGTTAAGAATAGAAAGATAGCAAGGAAATCATGACACAAGTGCAAATACTTGAACAAGCCCTTGACTGGAACCACACTAGCCATGATAGGCATTTCGTAAAACATATGACAAATATATAATCTACATGTGTAAATAACATATCTAAGCATAGGGGTCTCATACTTATTAGAGATTCACTATGAAGCATTGTTTCCTTATCACATTAGCTATAGTTTCATCCATTAGGCCATAGATACATTGTTCATTCATATACAAGTAAAAGCATGATGAGAGCCATACATAGCTATTGCCATAAAACATATACATAAACAACATAATAGAAATAAAAGGACTAAGGAAATCACAACCACATGATCCACATATAAACTAGTATAATACTCACAGAAATACAAGAAGAAATAGCCTCATATTAATGATGAAAAATCCAAACCTGGGATGGGACTGCCACATTCCACTCGACCGTAGAATGGCTGAGCCAAATATCTCTTCAGCCATTGACCCCCATGCCATATTCCAAGCATGAATATGGGATGTCATAGAACACATCAATAAAAAACCATCCAGGGCTTCCAAAGGCCAACCACCTCAACCCATCAAACAGTGATTCCACCTCATGGTCGAACATCCAAAAACCATCATCAGATTGGTCTCAACCTGAGCCTTCGAGGGCTCCAGAGCGTTTTCTCTAGCCAAGGCTTCTAGGACTAGTAACTCAACCCACAACTTATTCCAAGCTTCCAGAACGTTTGTCAAACCAAGGCTTCCAAGACTAGTAACTCCACCCACCCAGGGATTTCAGAGCGTTTGTCCAACCAACGCTTCTAGGACTAGTAACTCAACCCAAGCTGTTACAAGGCTTCCCCAACCAGTGCTTCCATGAACTAGTAACTCAACCCAAGCTAAAGGAAACATGAGAACCAACCAAAACAAAGCAAGGAAATAAATCAACAATCACCATGGCTATCTAGGAAATTTAAAGGCTAGGAAAATCCACTCTCAATCCAGGAAATACTCCATGCCAATGAAAAGTCATAACCAATAATCCACATGAATGTGCCATGCATGCCAAAACTAGTGAGGAAGACATAAATGCAACTCGGTAACTACAAGAAAAACCTGTTGTAGCTGCTCATCCCAATGTCTTCTTGCGGTTTCCTGCTCTTCATTTTCCTTCTTTCTCCAAAACTCCAAGTATTCCACACCCTCGAAGAGTTCTCCAAGAAAAATAAAAGTTTCCAAGAGTATGAGAGAGAGAGAGAATAGAGATAGAGCTCCAAAACTGAACTTACCAAGATTTCCCACCAATGCTCAGAAGCCTTTTTATGAATGAGGCCTCTATTTTCTTCATTTTCTATTATTTTCCTTCATTTTCCTCCTAACATGCTACTTGTGACCTTTCACCTCCATTTTCTCTTAATTTCCTTTATTTTCATAAATAAAATTCCAATAAATGACTCATGCCTTTCCAAAGCCTTTACTAATTTCCTTAGTCGTAATAAACTGAATGAACAGCCACTATGTTGTTTTTCCCACCATTCAACTTGGAATATGTGTCCCATGACCATGGTCTTGTATATTTTTACATGAACCTTTAACCAGGGTTGTTACATCTATACTGATTAAGTACACTAATATCAACATAGTGCCAACATATGGAAGAAACACATTATAACATCATTACACATTCCAATCCAAGCATTATGCACACAACATATGAGTCGACCATGTCCATTGCCTCAACAGCCTTGAGTTGTCTTTGATTATCTGACATGGAGTCTATCTTTAGCTGTCACAATGTCTTGAATTTTCCTTACATCACAAAATATCACTCATCATATGCATACAACAATCAACCAACCCAACATACGTAAGCCAACGTCACGAGCTCATCAACATACCCAAGCATCACAAGCATAATAAAATCAACATGTCATGTATATGTTATGTTGTCATTGCTCCTTTCTTGTTTCTCTTCCCAAGTTCCTCATATCTTGCTACTGTTGTTGTTCTTTTTTTGTGGTTCTCCTTTGTTGCTTCTTTGCCTTGCTGGTGCTCCTTTTCTTCGTTTCTCTTTTGCTACTTCTTTTTCTAGCTTCTTCTTTGCTGCTCCTTTCCCTGTTGTTGCTTCTTTTCCTTGTTGTTACTCCTTTCCTTGCTGCTCATGTTTTTCATTTGCCAATAGTCTCTTGCAACCTCCTTTTTCAATACCTAGATTTCTCTTGTTATTGATCCTTGTCTTGATATTTCTTTACTACTCCTTGCCATGTTGTTGTTCTTTTGCCTTTGCTACTCCTTTCCATGCTATTGTTCTTTTTCCTTTCCTGCTCTTTTGTTGCTTCTTTGCTACTCCTTTTCCTTGCTTTTGCTTCTTTTCCTTGTCATTGCTCCTTTCCTTTCTTCTCATGTTTTTCCTTTGCCAACAGTCTCTTGAAACCTCCTTTGTCAATACCATGCTTTCTCTTGTTACTGCTCCTTTCCTTGCTACTTCTTTACTACTCCTTGCCATGTTGTTTTTTTGCCTTCGTGTCTCTTTTGTTGCTACTATTTCTTTGTTACTGTTCCTTTTCCATCAATGAAAATTATGTCATCACATAACATGTGATAAAATCGTCATTGTGAACGTTTACACTCCATAAAAACACACATGAAACTATTACTTTCACACCCTCTATGCTAACATATGTACAAAGGATTAATATTTCTAAAATTGCATGATCATAGCCCCTCTCGTGAGAGAATCATAGATGAAATAGCTATAATACCAACATAAAAAAACAATTAGCACACATACATAACTATCTTTTGTAAATTCAATCTCAAATATAACACATTTATATAGTTGGAGTGAGATCCAACTAATTATAATCTTGGAGGGAGAGGTTGAGAGAATATCTCAACAACCTCCAAGAAACCAAAACCAAATTAGTAATGTAAGCATTAATCCTAACTTGTCCTCTCACACTAGTAAGAATGTTGTTGCTCCACTACCATTGATACACAACATATCCATCTTAGAACATAGTATTGCCATGTCAACTATTTATTACATGATAATCAATTTAGCCATAAACTATTCTCTTCCAAAATGTAGCATTTCTTATCATAAAATATCAGTGGACTTGCTGAGAAATGATGTTAATGAACATAGAAGGATCATGTAGCCACCAAAATCTAGAGTTAATGATGTTAGTTCTAAGTCTTCTAGTAGAACATTTTGAGTCACATGGAAGAGCCAAGATATTTGTTTTTGTAGAAAGTTCATAATCTATTGGAATAGTCATAAATTTTTTTAAAAAGAAGCTAAGATATTAAATGAAGCCATTAACGGTAATGCTACATAGTAGTGGCTAGAGAGAGCTTGTGGAAGAAGTATGAGATGCCTAAGGCCATGAACAAATTAGAGGAGAATCTCAAAAAATAAATTGAAGGCATTAATGGTGGGTGTGTAGAGCAGAAAAGGAAAGTGGCAGTGGAAAGACAATTTTAGTAGCTCGGGTAGAAGGAAAACTGTGTGCTTCAAAAATTGGTATAGAAACAAATAAATATCAATCCAATATCCTAGGTAAAGAAGAGGAAATGAAAAAGTTATAGATCCATTAGAACCAAGAAACCGTGAGAATTCGGGCCATTTTTTGTGGTTATGAGGTATGAAAGTTTAAATTTCTGACAAAGCTCTTAAAGAATGGTTCTAGGAGCTTAGACAACAAAAGATGTTAAGTCCAACTTCATAGAAAATGTAAGTGGATGTTATAAAGCTATAGGGAAATTTAATGAGAATACGATGGGCATGTTCTTCAAATGGAACTAGTTATGATTCAATTTGGAGGATGTCCTACAATCAAATGGTCAAATTACCAACTATGGCTTCACTTAATGTATTAAACGACCAAGTATATACAAATATTTTTTTGAATGCATGTATGTGAGTAAGAAGTACAAGTATCTTTTGAATGTGTGTATGTTAGTAAGAAGGTTTAGTATACCTCTTCCTCCTTTTGCTACTTCATTCTCCTGGTCTTGTGAAATGATTGGTTGTTTGAATTTATTTTTGAAGTTCCTTTGTGAGTGTTTCTTACCCATATTATTCGAGGCATTTTACTGAGGGAAAACCATTTGGCTCCTAGACTCTTGTAACCCCTTTGTTTCAAAGTTGTCTGGGTCAAAAGTTCATCATATATGGAATCAATATCTAAACATTTTGGTACTCCTTCTACCTCCTTCTTCTTATACATTCCGAATAATGAACAATGTTTCTCCTTAGTCTTGTGACCCCTTTGTTTCAAAGTTGTTTGGGTCAAAAGTTTATCATATATGGAACCAATGTATGAACACTCTAGTGACTCATTCTACATTTGACTACCTATACACTCTAAATATTGAAAATGTTTCTCCCTATTCTTATGCTACTAGTCATATGGGTAAATCCCCAAATGAACCAACCTATTAGTTTCCTTAGTACAAAAATTGTTCTTTTACAAATCTACAATATAAATAACAAGCTAGAAATTTTGCGAAGTTGCAAAATAAATAACAACCTTATATTTATAAGTATAAATTGTGCGCTGATGAAAAGCAATGGATTTGTAGCAACACCAATAATATTCAAGAAAAAATCATTTAATAATTATTTCTACTTGTTCATTTCTTAGGTTTTATCATCTCTCACTTTTCTTTCTTGGTTTACAATTGTTCTCCTCCTTTTTGTTGGTTCTTTAGCTTTATTTTGTCCATTCCCTATATTGCAACCCTAAATAGAATCACTTCTCGAAGATAACAGTTTCCATTCAAGTGTGTTCTTATATATATTGCTCGCACCTGTATTAGTGAATATTTGCATAAATTATGCTCTAAATCATGGTGCTAATTCAATGTCTATATTTTAAAATGAAATGAAACAAAAAGGTGGGCGAGATTACATTAAAAAATGAGTATTGTTTTAAGAATAATGTTTGTAATTTGTTGAAAGAAAAATACATTCTCATTCTCAAGCTATCATGTCCGCATGTTTACAATCATCATGAAGTTTATAAAGAGATGATGGATGGATTATCAAGGATGGTTTGGGTCATGGAGTACTTATAAACTCTCTAATCTTTTCATATTATGAATTAATAGCTTTAATTCACTCTATAAAAAATACTATTCAAGTATAACTTATAATATACATTGGGAACAATGATAGTTGCAAGTCCAATCAATCAAATAACAAAGAAAAATAATTTAAATATATTTTTTCCAAAATACACTTCGGATATATCATTGTTATGAAAATGAGTCAAAAGGAATTAATATATAGTCACTATTATATACCTAGCCTTCTACATGTATAATAAGATAAACGCATTCTTATTAAAATATGAGAGTTGTAAGAAAATAAAATATATGAGAGTTGTAAGAAAATAAAATATGAAAGTTGTAAGAAAATATGGTATCTATTTTTATGAAGTCATTTAGAATCACAAATTAAAAGAAATTATGTGCTAGATTATATATTATTTATATTTATATTTTTTATTGTGAAAAAAGTGTTCTTTAATTATAAGATGTTTTGTTTTAGAATTTTTAAGTAAAATTCAGTTAAATAATTTTTGGTAAGTAGTAATTTTTTTATATTTAAAAAGAGTTTTTGATTATATATATAAGTTTATAATTTTAAAAAACTTATATAATTCCAAATTGTTTAAAATTTACAACTCAAATTTGTAATTCCAACAAATTAACATATTAAATTAAAAAATATATTTTAAAAAACTCCAAGTAACATTATAAAAACAACTTAAAATAAAACTATTTAAAAACCCAAACCAAGTCTTCTTGTGTGTTCATTATTAATAATGTATAACATTGTATCAATGGTTGATATGATTAGATTCATGGGTTTTGCAGCATACAAAAAAGCGTGGCATGGTTTGTCGTGGTGAACCGACATCCATATTATTAATTTCTTTCATAACTCACTGTCATCCATTCCCTGGAGTTCCACCGACTAAAGCACAGCCTCAGCCAATGGTGATTTTCAGAAAGCAATAAGAGACAGTTTGCTTCCAAACGAAGGCTATGTTACCTTTTAAAAAGCATCATTTTAATAAATTTTCTATTTTGAAGTTAACGCCGAACAAACTTAAACTGAGGATTGGGTAAGTTAATGAAAAAATAATTTGTTATTAATAGAATCTTTTAGGTATTTTGATAGTTGTCATTATAATGTATATAATTTTAATGACAATAAAAAGGTAAAATTGATGTGAAGATTATTGGTTTAAAATTTGGTGAGTAAAAATCTAATGAGGGTTGGTGTGGTTTAGGCAAGGTGTCTTCTAAGCCAGGTGCGATCCTTAGATGATTTTAACGATTTAGATGTCTTTAAATCACGGTTTCTCAAACCACAATTCAAGCCTAAAGTGATCTCTAGAGAATTCAAACAACTAAACAAACTAAAAATGAAAAAAATAAAACCAAAATCCAAATATTTATTTATTTTTTAACGATATTTCTTTAATAAACTAATGCACACTATACCAGAGATTAATTTATTTGTTGAGAAATTTTATATATACAATTTTGTTTTAATCATTAATTTTAACTTCCCATACATAATTTTATATTAGAATTTGATTTTCATAATTTTTATTTGGTCCCAAAAAGGGATTCACTTTTACTTAATATTTTAGGTTAAAGTAGTTAGAATTTAGCTTAAACTTTAATTTCCTTTATTTTTAATTTAATAAATTAAATATTATTATTATCTTTCATTTCAAAATAATTACAATTTTGAAATTATTATTGTTCAAATATAAGTCGTTACTTGAAATTATGTCTCTACATTGCTCTCTATTTAAGCCTTTGCCATGGTCTGCCTCTTCATCTAGTCCTGATGATGAACCACACTCGTTGGCTCGAAATGCGCCAGCCAAAAAAATTCTATTATGTGATTTCTACCAAAAGACTTTGCTTAATTACAATTTATTTTTTATTTTGAAATTATTTTTTACCGCTCCTTCTGATTTCAAGGGAATGAACTCCTCATCAAAGGATGTTAGAGTTCCAGGGGAGGTCATGTTGCGTGATGCCCTATCAGGGTTTCACAACCCACTCCTAGTCAATCTTCTCGAGGAAAGTTTTCATATCGGTTCTTAAATTCAATGTTTTTTGTGGGAAGTAGGGCGCAGTTTCATGAAAGGGAGTGTGCCAAGGGTTTTCTATCACCTTTGGAACCGCATGAGGTCCAAGAGAAGGGTTCTGTTGTTAAGGTCTTGGAAACACTCCGAATGGTGACTCCTCAAGTTTCCACCTAACATGATCTCGGGAATCATCTACTCTGGATGGTGTTTCTTTTTCCTTGGTGGATGCGATTTCGGGTAAGTGGAGTGACGACATGAAGACATGAAGAGGGTGTTGTCGAGCCTTGAATGCTTGACTTCCTCATCGCTATCCAAAATGGGTTCATTTTGTCCTGAGTTTGAAAAACGAAGAAAGTAATGTGTTTGACAAAATGCATGAATTACTTGGAGAAGGAAATCAGGCAGTTCAAATAGGGTGAGGAAGAAAGTAATGTGTTTGATAAAATGCATCATTACTTGGAGAAGGAAATGGGGGCAGTTCTCTCTAAAATTTCCCAATTTTTGTACGATCTTTGTCCATAAATCCCTTTGCATCATGGTCAATGCAGTTGGTTGTGTATTTATGCTCAAAGACAAAATTAAAATGTTGACAAGAATTCTAGAAGGTGCGTTCAAGCTCCTTTACAAAGGAAGGCAATGATAGAAGGATTAGGTAATCAGAGATTCCAACGTTGTGAAGGATGCTTCCATATATCTTGTTGCATTCCTAAATGGCGGCGCCAAAGGTGGTGAGGCATCTTCAACTTCAAAATCGCTTTCCTTCAAGGATTCCATCAAGTTAGGATCCAAGTCTCAATAGGCCCAGGTAGCACCTAGGCTATACGAGGTGGACAAAGCTGAGGATGTTCCATCTGTTGAAATTTTGAACCTTACTATGGAGCACTTCCTTCAGCTCTACTCTAAGAATCACCTCATTTGTGGCTTCAATGGTTTTTGGCCACACTCATCAAACCTTTATAAGTGGATTCATGCATCACGGACTTCAAAATGCAAGGTTATCTTTGTTTCCAAGGGTTTCTTTATATTGTTGTTTAGAAAAACATAGGATTACCAGAAGGTGCTAACTGGTGGACTTTGGTTTTGGGGTAAATCTAGTCTATTCAATACCTCCTGGTTTCCAGATTTTGATCCCTCTAAAACAATCATCACCAAACTCCCAATTTGGGTTCGACTTCCAAATTTTCCTGTCCATTTATGGCATTTATAATTCCTTGGGTTGTTATCTTGCTACAGATATCTCTCGAGGACAACATGGGTTGTACACCTACGGAAGAATTTGGGTGGAAATTGACATTAGTAAAGGGCTACTAGATAGAATAAATTTAAAAATAGGTGATTACAATTAAACCCAATCCTTGGATTATGAGAATACGTCATTTCGGTGTTGTGTTTGTCTTCAAACTAGGCATCTAGAGAATTCTCCCTAGGTCAATCTCCACCAAGAAGCGGCACAATCGAATGTCTACATAAAAAAGTTGGAAACCTTGTGGTTGATTCCCTATGGAGGGTGAGCATTCTTCTCCTTCTAATCAAGAGGATGAGGACATCGATGATGATATGCTTCCAGGAGATTAGGATCAAATTGTCACTACACGTCAACCTTATGAGGACTCTGTTGGGATCCCAGTTCACCCTGTAGATTGGGAATCGGTTAAGAAAGATGTTTTTCCAGGTATGTTGGAGCGTGTTCATGAATCTTCTTCTTCTGACTCCGACAAGGCAACACCTTTAGCTCTCAACAATAACCTACAGATTATCCTCATTGATCCGCCTCGTGTAGGTTGGACCAAGGTTGTGAGGAAGAAAGACAAAAGGAATTGTTCCAAAGACAATCCCTAAATTAAGTGATGTTATATAATTTATCTATTCCATAGTAATTTTTCTTTTGATTCTGTATCAAAATCCTTAGATAAACATTATTCTTTCTATATAATCAATATAAAACTTATTAATAGAAATCCTTTTGTACTCGTAAAAAAAACACACACACACACACACAGAATTTACTCTTTATTTTCAATTTATTATTCCTGTCGCGGGAGGATATAACACATTCAAAAATGCGTTGACCCTAAATTAATCGACCATTGACCAAAAATCAAATTATAATGAATAAAGTTAACTTTATAAAATAAAGATAATTTATTTTTTAAAATATTTTATTGTTATTTATTTTAATTGTTATTGGTTCATTTGCATGGGCTCTTATTCTGTAATCATAACTAAAGTACATGGTACGACTATTACCTGACAGTGTGTTCTCAGCAATTTAAATTGTTGTACGCCTGTTGTCCAGACTCCAAACCGAGAACGAGGGTTCACACTAATGAATGGCTTATTCGGCATTGCGGCGCCCCCAAAGTTATAACCATTTATCATGATTTTAGTGTTTGTTATCATCGCAGTAATGGCTTCTTCAGCATTGCGGCGCCCCCAAAAGTTTTAAGCATTTATTGTGATCTTAGTGTGTAATGGCTTCTTCATAATTGTTGCGCCTCCGTTAGGACGAAAGAATGCGTAGCAAGAGAGCTGGTCCGGACAGCTTACGCGTGGGTGGGTGCTAGGTCTGTAGGTTTTATTGGAGCGCTTTAGGACTCGGGATTTTGTTTGTCCTAACTCAAGATTTTATTTACCTGGAATCCTGACAAGTAGATGACCCTTCAATAACTACCTAGCGACTCTAACTATCTACACATATTAATGGTAAAAAATCATACGATTTAAAAAATAATCAAATGTTAAACACAGTTTAATAATCCCTGCCTGCAAATCCTTTAAGCTATGGTGGTGTGAGGGTTAACATGATAGAGAGAAATTGCTATCTAGTTGCAGCTTCAGAGCTAGGCAAAGGCATGATAAAAAATATATTTACAACACACTATAATAAAAGTTTACAAATATATCTTCATTCGTTTATTTCTTATATATCGTCATTCATTTATTTGTTCTGACAATTTTGCTCGTACTTTATCAAATAAGACACTATGCAGTAAAATGTATAATGTGTACCTTGTATTGTTTGAAGCGGAAAAATTTCCTGCTTTCTAGTAAAGCATTTGATTTTTAGTCTCCTGAAGGAGGTGAAGTAGATTAGATTAGAATCGAAGCAGAGGGTTTGGCCTCTTAATTTGACATTGCTTCTCATCTGTAAAAGCTCATCATTAAATTAGAGCTCATGAGATAGGTCGAGTCTCTTAGTATTTACTTTGTGAGTGGTTGACGATTAATATTTTTAGTAGGGAGAGCTCACTAATTATTATTCTTGGTAAGTATTCACATGGTAATCATTTTGTTGATCTTATGCTAATGTAATTTAGATGAACTTGATTGTTTTCAATTGTGCTTATTTATTAATTTCATAGTATTAAATTGTCTTTAAATTATTATTATAAAGTTACATTTAATTGCAATGTAAAGATGAGTATCACACACATATATTATTAGATTTTAATATTGTCTTGGGTCGACTAATCTATGAAGTATTTTAACCTGTATCCTTCTGAAAAATGCCTCTTAATAATCTACCAATTCACATTCAATTTAAAACACTCTAACCAATTTTAATTCTTAACATTAAAATTTTTATAATTAATTTTTTTATATCACTAATTAAATATTGGAAATAAGAAGTTCAAAATATAAAATTTGTACTTTTATATCAATATAATTTAAATATTTAAATTCAATAATGCTTATTGAATATAAAGTAATTGATAATAAAGGATATTATTAAATAGATTCTTATATAAAAGTTTTGAATTTTTATACTAATTCAAATTAATAAAAAAAATTCAATAATAATAATTCCTTTTAAATTAGAAGTCTAAATTAATATTAAAAAATATCAAGTAAAATCAAATTTTAATAGAAACTATTATATAAAACAACATATGTAAGATAAATTTTTAATTTTTAATAGTATATACTATAAAATATACAATAACACCATATTACATCTCTTAAAGTAGCAAAATATTCTATATATAAATGCAAGAAAAGAATCTAGTAAAATTTCATTCTTAAAACTCTCTCCTCAACATTTATCTTTATATATTGTCTATTAGTCAGAACTTGTATCACAGTCAAAGTTTATTAGAAATTGTCATCGTGCTTTTTTATATAATTGACCAAAGATTAGATTAGACTCTCCCTAATCAAATCATACAATAAATGCTCATGTTTAATAGTTTTTCTTTTCCCAACAAATTGGTCTCTGATATCCCTTCATATCTTCAACAAATTGGTCTTTGATATCCCTTCATATCTTCATGGGACTTGTCCCATGTCCAATGCATTTTTGACCAAGCAACCACAGTACACGATGCATTTTTAGCAGTTTAGCTTGGGATAGGGTGAATTTTCATATTTTTTTTCTCAAATTGAAGTCCAATAAAAGGGATTTGTTATAATTGTTAATATAGTTGGTTGAATTGAACCAATTAGATTTTAAATAAAATATTTATATATAATAAAAAATAATAAAATTGAATTATTGATGTTAAATTATAATGCTAAACTATAAAAGAATTCGCAGATTTTTTTGGTCAAACACAACTAATAGTCAACAAAAAAAATTGAATGCTAGACATATATAATAAGCCTTTTCAATTATTACTAGCAATATAGCCCTTGTTCAAATGTGGTAGTTGGTTCATACATTTCAAAGTTCAATAATTAAACTAAGCGGCAGGAAACGCTAGCTATGCGGCCTTGTTCAATTAAACGTTTTGTTGTAAAGATGGAAAGAGACATGATTCAATCGTATTACATTTCATTGCTTGCTTTACACGTTTGATTGACATTTTGGAGACGATATAGTTACACTATTTCCCATTTCAACATTATCATATCTCAAATGTGAGAAATATATAAATAATAAGTTTTTTCAAATTATTTTGTTTAAGATATAGGTATCTTTATTTTAATTGCAAAATACAAAAATATTTTGAAATTTTATTCAAAACAATAAAACCTGTACAGACTTATCTTAAGTATGGTTGTGTGATATCCCCAGCTAATGTAAATATTTAATTTTTTGCAAATTAAACAAACTTATTACTATTTTTTTTAACAAGATCGGCTAGTGGATATATTACCAAAAGTTGAGGTCGAGCAAGCTCCTATTACAATCAACTGTAGCATAAGTGGAAACTAAGCTGTGAGAATGTGTTGGGGATGTAGTCCCTTCTCCTATGCTTATATTAAAATATTCATAGGTTTCTGTAGCTATTCTTGAATACTATCTAACATATTGTCCTACTAGTAAAGAAAATTTACATAACATTGATTCTCTAGTATTTTTTCATGGTTTATAGACTGACTACTCCTTAGAGGGCTGATTTTTCTTGTCTTCGATTCCATTTAGTTTGCTTCCTTAATTTTCCCCTTGGGCTTCTTGCCGTTCCTTCTGTTGTTTTGATGTTCCTTCTAGTTTTTGTTCCTTCTGTTGGTTGTTCCTTCTGTTGTTGTGTTGTTCCTTTTGCTTGTTGTTCCTTCTGTTGGCTAAGGTTGTTCCTTCTATTGTTGTGATGTTCCCTCTTCTTGTTGTTCCTTCTGTTAGATGTTCCTTCTATTGTTGTGGTGTTCCTTCTGCTTGTTGTTCCTTCTGTTGGCTAAGGATGTTCCTTCTGCTTGTTGTTCCTTCTGTTGTTGTGCTTTTCCTTCTGCTTGATGTTCCTTCTGTTGTTGTGTTGTTCCTTCTGCCTGCTATTCCTTCTATTGGCTATGGTTTTTCTTCTGCTTGTTGTCCCTTGTGTTATTGTGTTGTTCCTTCTGCTTGTGTTCCTTCTGTTGTTGTGTTGTTCCTTCTGCTTGCTATTCCTTCTATTGTTGTGTTGTTCCTTCTGCTTGCTATTCCTTCTATTGGCTGTGGCTGCTTTCTATTCCTTCTGCTTGCTACTTGGCGTTCCTAAGTGTGAATGATTGGGAGGAGAGGTGCTGATGGGGAGGAGGGAAAGAAGTGGAGGTGGTCGCTAGAGGGTGAGAGAGGTTCATGGCTGGAGGTTTGTGCAGCGCAGATGGCTATAAGCTTAACATCTCTCCAGAGAGCTCTGAAGTGAAGAACTCCTCTATGTCAGGGTTTTATTTCTAAATTCCGAGTACACGCTCAATCTCAAGGTTGAGGCCAATGAATGCAGATCTGCCTGCTGTAGCTTGGTTAAGGTAGAGGGTGAAGTGAGCAGGGTCCTCCATTGAGGATAAGGTTTCCTCAAGGCAGCAGATAGCCTTTATTTGCCAGAGAGTTTGCTTGCTTGTTTAAATCTCGCCGAATGTGGTAAGAGTCAACTCTGTTAAATTCTTTCAAAGTGTTTCGGATTCGCTATAGGGTTTTGTTTAATGCAGGATTACAAAAATGATTTGCGGAGTTTAAATGTTTAATGAGAAGCTCTAAGTCTCTAAAAATTTGAATTATTTTATAACCTAGATCCTTTGCAATCTGACAAGATTTTAAGAGACTGCAACTCTCTACTTGATTGTTCGAGCTGGTGCCTAGACCCCAACTGAAGTCGGTTTCTATCGATCTATCTAGGGAAAGAATCAAACCCCCTGCACCTGCAGTTCCTGGGTTCCCCTTGGATGCTCCATCAAAGAAGATTGTGGCTTTTGAGGTCCCCTGCCACCACATGTGAAAGTCACCTTCAATGAGTCACAAGCACTAAGAAGGAGCATTCAATGGTTTGTTGACTGAATTGTTCCTCTCTCTTGTCGAGTAGGATCCCAACCACGTAGAAGCTTCTGAAGGTAAAGAGGAGGCAAGAGCTGATTTATCTGCAATTTCCAACAAGAGGGCTTTTACTTTGGCTGCCACTACCACTGAATTTGGAAGCCTGTTGTTGAAAACGCAGTCGTTTCTAGCCAACCACACTTTCCACCAAAGGAATTTTGGGATAGCTTCCCAGATGTTGTTCTAGACTGCGTTTTTAACTTTTTTCTCAGGATTTTGGCCTAACCAGGAGATGTAAAGAGAAACGACGGATGTCTAGGAGGGGAGGGGGGACACTAAGACCATGAAGGACCAAATTCCAGACTGCTTGTGTGAAATCACAGTGAACCAATAAGTGATCAGATGTTTTAGCTGCAAAGTTACATAAGCAGCATCTAAAGGGGCCATGAACCCTCTTTTGTTCAGATTTTCACATGTTAGTGACTTTCTATGCATGAGTAACCATGTGAAGAAATTCACCTTTGGTAGGCTAAAGGGGGACCAAACTGATTTCCAGAGCTTAGGTGTGAGTGGAGGGGCATGAGAAGATTGTAAAGAGGAGAAACCTTGAGCTACTATGTAAATTTCTATTCTTCCCCACCCCCATTTGTCCTTGGATGAGTGGTGGATAGGGGCGACGCTGAAGACAGCTGTATACAACAAGTTTTTTTGAGCGTGAAGAGGTTCTGGGACCCCTCAAAAAGTCCATCTTGCGCAATTCCCTTTGTTGTCCCAAGAGAAAATATCTCCAAGCCGGAGAAGTCCTTTGTTCACTAGCCAAATCTTTAACTCGTTGTAGGAATTTAGGGAGGCCAAAGGGGTATTCCCTTGAATTGTATCCTCCCACAGTAAGGTTCTCTGACCATTTCCTGGGATTCTGTGTAAATGTTGCTGTAAGTGATCGATGCATCTTCTGCTTAAATTCCAAATCGTTGTTCCTGTTGGAGTAGATGTTATTGTAAGGTTTCTCAAGGAGCCTCCCTTTAGGTATTTCATCGAGAAAATCTTACTGACAAGGTGCTTTTTGTCTGCATACAACTGCCATTTGATTTTTCCACCAAGAGCCAAATTTGTTAGACCTGGATCCCGAAGCTGTAACCCACCTTCCTAGAGTGGTCTTTTAAGGATATCCCATCTTACCAGATGTAACTTGCTCTGATTGCCCTTACCCCCGTTCCATATAAAATCCCAAAGGAGCTTGGAGATATGTTCCGTGATAGACTCGGGCACTAGTAGGAGGGAAGATTGGAAGATGGGGAGGGCAGAGAGGATTGCCTTTATCAGAACTAGCTTCCCAGCATTTGTTAGCCATTGGCCTCCCAAATATGCTATTTTTGCTTTTATCTTGCTAACTACTTCGATCTAGAGGGAGGGAGGGCTTGGTCCCAAGGTTAAGGGAAGGCCTAGGTATTTGATATTTTCCCATTTTTCATACCAAGGGAATCCCAAGGAGCAAGTGATTCGATGGATAGTTGGATGATCTACATTCCAGCCGTAGACAACTCTTTTTCTTTTGTTGATCAAGGCTCCTGTAATTAAGCAGAGGTTTTGAAGAATTTCATTGAAAGCCCTTGCTATCTTAATCGAGGCCCCTCCTAAGAGGAGAGAGTCATCTGCAAAGAGGGCATGATTTATAGGGTCCACACCTCTTACTGCCTTAATGCTTGGGATAGAGCCTACTTCCCTTTCAACTGTTAGCTTTCTGCTTAGGGATTCTACCAACATGATATAAAGGAAGGGTGATAATGGCTACCCTTGGTGGAGCCGTCTTGTAGCTTGGAAGAAGTAAGCAGGTCTGCCATTGACCAGGGGCGCTATCCAAGGTCAATATGTGTAGGCTTTTATCAAGTTGACAAATTCAACACTAAAACCAAAAGAGAGAAGGATTTTATAGAGAAATGAGAGTTTGACCTGGTCAAAAACATTTGACAGATCCAACTTGATTAGCATGCCTTTTTCCTTCCCAATATGGCTAGAGTGGAAGGCTTCTTGCACTTGGATCACATTGTCTATGAGGTGCCTTCCTTTAATAAAACCACCCTGAAGAGGGGAGATCAGATTCCCTAACAGAGGCTTGAGTCTATTGGCTAAGAGTTTGGTGAGAATCTTGTATGAGGCATTACAAAGTGAGATAGGCCGGAACCTGTCGAAAGTCTCTCGGTTAACTTCTTTCGGGATTAAAGCAAGGAAGGTGGAGTTGGTGCACCCTCCCTCTTTGGCTTTCTTTAGGAAGGCTTTTATCATTCAGAGGAGATCAAGTTTTATTAC
Source organism: Pinus tabuliformis (assembly GCA_031772625.1). NCBI lineage: Eukaryota > Viridiplantae > Streptophyta > Pinopsida > Pinales > Pinaceae > Pinus > Pinus tabuliformis. The sequence continues at coordinate 1,087,714,548 of CM062805.1, read as the reverse complement.
ATTCTAGCAAGCTCTGTAAAAGTGGATGGTGAAGCCATCCGACCCAAGGGATTTATCCGGCTCCATTGACCATATGACTTCCACTATCTCTTTTTTAGTAAAGGGCTTCAATAACCTAGCATTTATATGCGTAGCGACAAGTGAAGGGGTGTTTGAAAAAAATTTAGCAGCTAGATCGTCATCAGAAGAACCATCCTCCTGAAACAGTTGCTGAAAATGAGATGTGGCAGCCTGTTTTAAAAGAGGCTTTCCTTTGATGACTTCCCCCTCCCTGGTGGATATTTCTGAGATGTGATCCCGAGAGAGACAAGCTCTACATTGTCTGTGAAATAATGATGTGTTTCTATCCCCAGCTTGCAACCAGAGGCTGCGAGACTTGAGGCGCCAATACTCCTCTTCTTGGTGAAAGGAGAGAAAAGAGTTAAACTGGGCATTCTGTTCGGTGTGCAGCTGAGATTTGATGGTTTCAGTTTCTTCCATGCCTAGCTAAATCTTGGCGAAAGCCTGCATAATCTTTTTTCTATTGCTCGTTGGAGTGGAGAGGGTTTTTTTTCCCAGGTTTTTAAGGCGTACTCAGTGTGCTTAAGTTTCTTCGCCTACACAAAGTTGGGGGATCCTTCAACTAGTTGTGACCAAGCTTGAGCCACTATGTCCATAAAGCCATCTCTCGCTACCCAAAGAGGACTGAGTCAAAAGGGAATAGGGCCTAAGTCTTCCTCTTTTTCTAGCAGCAATGAGATGGGGTTATGGTCAGATGTTATCTTGGGAAAATTTTTTGAAGAGATTAAATGCTTCCCCTCCATCAAAGAACTTTGGACTAGAAACTAGTCTAGATGAGCAACAATGTTGGCTTTACCAACTCTATTGTTGGTCCAAGTATAACGACCTTTCTTAGTTTTGAGGTCAAGGAGGTCCCAAGCAAGAATCAGAGTCTCCATCGAGGCATGGAAGGGATCTCTACCCCAAAATCCACCTTTTTTCTCTTTCGAATCTAAAGGGATGTTAAGATCCCCCACCAGTATGATGTTTGGGGGAGTGTAGATTTCTAGGAAGTATGAGAGAGAGATCCAACATTCCTTTTTTTCAGGAAATAAAAGGGACGTAACGATTGAAGAGAGCCAAAGAGATATTACTTGGAAGATGTTGAAGTTCTGTGTATATCTAGTGTTGGGTTACGAAGGAGCTTTTCAACTGAAATAAATCCTCTGACCATAAGGTTGCAAGACCCCCTTATGAACCTCGAGCGCTGACCGCTTTTCCTAAGTTCTTATTCCACTTGATTCGACTTAAGGATAGAAGAGAATCCTCTTCTATCTTTGTCTCTTGGAGTGGGGGGATATCTGAGGGCTCCATTCTTGATAGATCTTTTACTGCTTCAACTTTCAATGAGTTCCCCAAACCCTTGTAATTCCAAGAGACAATCTACATTATTTACCAGGGAAGGAAGGAGTAGGCCCTCCCTTTATGGGTCAAGCCCTTGTGTTTCTGCCTAATGAAATTCTGATTGTGGACTGACTGCCCTACATCTTTAATCTCTCCACCTCTTCTTCTCTGATCTCCTTACGAGACTTCGTTCCTTCCTTTTTGGTGGATCGCTGAAAAGAGTCTTCTTCAGAAGAACGAGTGTTGTCTATCAGCTTTTTCTTTTTGATCATTTCTACATAAGAGAGTGGGGATATGGTGCTTGTTGGAGAACCATGGGTTTCCTATGGGTTTGCGTCTTCACAAGGCATTTCTGAGTTGGGTACTCTAGCTTGTTCCTGAGATCCTGAGTTTATTTTTGCTTCTGCTATCTATTCAATATACTATTGCACCTCTCCCTCTTCAAGTTCTGGTTGGTTTTGATCTTCTGGAGGGTTTTGAACAGCAAAAGGATTTGTTGAAGTGGTGGCATTTGATGTGGCTTGAACTTCAGGTAGTCTCTTCCCAGAAGAGGGTCCTCTGGTCTCTACATTCCCTCCTTTCCCTTTCACTCCGTTGTTCTACTTGGATGTGCCTGCTTTTCAAGCTTGTGTCCATTGTTCGCCCTTTTATTTTTCAGGTTCTTCCTCAATTTTATTCTTGTAGTTTCGAGCGAAATGGCCATTGCCATGACAGTTTCGGCACTTGAAGGGGAGCTATTCATAATTAAGTTCTTGTATGTGAGACCAGCCAACTACGGTTAGCTTGATCGCCTCAGGAAACCCTATCTCCAAGTAGACTTCAACACATATTCTGGCACACAAGTGTTGTTCTTTCCTTTCAGCCCTGTCAATGTATTTGCGTAGTTTGTTCCCAATGGTTTCCATAGATTCTGGGTTCCAGCAATAAAGAGAGATGTGGGGTAACCTTACCCAAACAAGAACGGCTGAAGGAATATCCTGGGAAGGATCAAAGTTCGGCTTCCATTTATTCAGATAGAGCCCTTCGGGGCCCATGAAATATGGATCGTTTTGGAAAATAAGGTCTCGATCTTCTACTGAATCGAAGACAAAAATGTAATATCCTCTGTGTACTAGATGATTTCGGATTCCTTCAGAGACAAGGGGCCTCCAGTTTCGCTGGACCCATCCATCAATAGCTTTGGGAGAGGGCCAGAGACCCGTAAGTTGACCAATGAGCCCACGTTCTTCTAGGTTCAACGTAGTCTGGCACGGGCATTCCATAGGCAGTTCAACAGAGGAGATGGATTTGTCTTTCTTTACAAACTTCTGCTGATTTGGGTTTTCTTTCCTCTTGCCACAGGATGCTACTAGACATTTGAAGGCATCGATCTGAGGAGGGAGGGGAGGACGAGGGCCCCCTCTGACATCCATACGGGCAGAGCTCGAGTTTTTACCAGTTGGATCGTTTTAGGGTTTACCAACCAACTCTCTATCTGTGTGTTTTTTTTTTTTTTTTTTTAAACACAGTCAAAACTGATTAATATTTTAAGTTATAGAACTATACTGAATTAAATTTTGCAAAAATGTAATAGAGGTTACTTGTAAATATTGTTTTCACATGTTAGATTAGTTAGGCTAACAGTTATCTGTCCCTAACTAATTTTTCTTGAAAATTTATTCAAGAAACATCAACAGGATAGGGGCATCTAGAGGAGGAGGAGAGAACCAAAAAAACGGAAATAAGAGAAAAAAAAAATGGGAAATCCTGTGCTGAGATGTCAGGAAGACTTCTGTAGGTACATCTATTTTGGACTAGATAGCTAAAGAAGTAAGACATTGGTTTCTCAATAAAAGAAAACAAAATAGTTCCTGTACCCAAGAACAACATGGGGGGAGACTAGCTGGTGCGGTAGTCTCAAGGTTGGGGGGAAAAGTTGAAAGCAGTTTAAGGTTTGGTCACAGACTAAAACTGGAAGCTATCACAATCTAGATAAGTAACATCTCATGTTATATAAGTATAGGCCTCATGCATGTTAATGCTTGATTGTTTACTAACAAATTTTCTAGGAATATAATGGGTAATTATGGTGTTTTTGTGTGGAAGAGTCCTTTTGCAAATTTATTTAATTAAGTTAAAAGAGGAACAAATAGAAGAATTCCTCGGACCATGAAAGGAAATACGATATCTAGCTGTTAAAAGTCTTTAGGTCTTACAATTGTTTAGTTAAGCAGAGAATTAGTTAAACATAACAAGAATAGAAAACTTATATGCCAAGAACTTCTGCATAGGGTGAAGGAAATAGTATGCCCTTAAACTGTATAACGTAGAGGATAGACGAGTTATGATCAAAATAGCTCTATGACATTTGAACTAAGAAAAGAAGGAAATTTAGAAACTCAGACTTTCTGACATAACAATATTATATACAGCAAAAAGAGTGAAATGAAGGAAATTTAGGACCTGTAGTAAATAAATATAATCTTTATTCTCCCATGCATTTACCAGACTCATAACCTTGTGGCAAGCAAGTTTAATTGGTAGATTTATATCAAAAATCATAGCTTCACCCTTAAAAGTTCAGGAATCGACTTTAACAACTGGAAAAATAGATTAACTATATTCCATCAGCTATAGATTACACAAAAGTCACAAATAGAGTAAACACATTAATATTTCGAATAAAACTGTAATGTCCAAAGAGACAATCGCATAGAAATGAAAGAGGAACCCTCGAACAGAGTCGAGACCCAGCATTAAACTATCAACCCGAGAGGCGGGAAATAGAGTTCGGCCGAGGTTTGGCCACCATAGAACTAATGTATAACGTAATTACAAAACTTAGTCAGTTTAAAAGAAACACAGCGGACTCTTAACATGAGAGAGGATCCATCTATGAATTTATACAGAGACAAATGTCTGTGGCATCATCAATAGTTTGGTATACAAGATTCTTTTGTTTCCTTAAAAGCGAAAATCCCGAACTTAAAACCGTTAAAAATTCCAGTTGACTAATTCAAATACCCTTGTGGGTGGGTTGGAACAACCGTCACTGCACCAAGCCGGTTGAACAGGGGTTTTTAACTTTGTTACCTCAACCAAAACATAACCATCAGTGACATCTTGCATGACTCATGAGCAAAGCAACACGAGAATAATCACTATTCTTTTAGTCAAAGGTAACCATGGTCGTATAGAACATTCAACACCCCGACGGAAAGAAAATGCCTCAACATCGAAGGATAGGTCAGAAGATACATGTGCACAGGAGAGCCATTATATAGAGTGCAAAAGGTCTAACCTTGATAGGAATAATGGTGAAGGCAATGGCACAACACCAGAGGCATAGAACCCCGAAGCCCACCACCACCGTTCGATCCATCTCGACCTGCATAGACCGTGGATGAGGAGCGGCTCCCAAGACTCCAGAAGGATACCATCTTCATACCTAGGGCCGACACATCAGCCATCGGGTTATTGTAGGGCGGATCCTATTTCCAACTCTACTGCATATTTAATGCACGTTGAGATGCAGGGGTGATAGCCACATGCAACGCGCGCCGTGATGACTAGGGGGCGATAGTCATCACGGCGCGCGTTGTATGTGGCTATCGCCCCTGCATCTCAAGCGCATTAAATATGCAGTAGAGTTGGAAATAGGAAATGCCGTTATTGTAGTATTAAATATTAAATAATGACGGATGGCACATTAATGCCTGGATCAGAGATTAACAGAATTAAATATTATAGCTTAAATCACAGTTTGGATATCTGTCGATGTAACTAGACATGGTTCAAATTTATGAAGTCAAAACGAATAACTTAGTTAGAAATGCATCCAAATGTTTGCTCCTTATAAATAGTGTGTGAGCCAAGATTTTATTTACATGTGAATTATTGGATAGTACACTACGGTGCATACCTTCTTAAATGTAACAATTATAGCCTTGCTAAGATTCATAGTGTCGTGTTAAATTAATATGATATGCGAAAAAAAACAGGACAGTATAACATTGGTAATGTATGTAAATATATGTTGGTAAAAACGCACTTTACTTTTATTTTTTATTATGAATGTTATTTGATTTAGGGATGTGTGACAGGTTGTGAGAGATGAAATTTTTTTTATGTATATTTTTTTTTAAATGCAAAATACAATGTATTATTTTCTATTTTTAAATTGTATTTTTGAATGTAGAGCATATATAAAATCAAATAAGCATTTTAACCATAAAAAATATTTTTTAATAATATATACATAATTTAAATAATATATAATATTTACCTAATTGACATCAAATTAAAATGTTTTTTTTATTATTAATAAATTTTTAAATATATGTATTTCTATTAAAATATTTTATTGATAACCCACATTAAATATTTTTTTATATACAACATTACAATATTTTATATATATATATATATATATATATATATATATATCTTTTATATTTAGTATCACACAAATTGGTTAATATAGATCTTCAAATAGTTATTTAAATCTCTTATTGAAATATTTTCGAAAAGTATAAGGTTTGAACATGTTAATTACTTTATAGCATCTTGATTTTTTTTATTATAGCTGACATTATTTTTCTATTTAGAGCATAATTTTTTATTTTATTTTCAAGAGTATTGATTTTTTTTTATTATGGCTGATATTATTTTTCTATTTAGAACACAAATTTTTATTTTATTTTAAAGAGGCACATGTAAACTCAATAAAAAGATAAACAAATTTACAAGTCCCTCATATTAAACTGTAAAATTTAGTACTAAATTGTTTAAAGTTATTATTATCCAACCTTCACAAATTGTACCATCAAAATAAATTCAACATTAAAAAAACACTTCAAATCATAAAACAAGATTATCGTTTCCCTTTGTAAAATTACTTTACTTACAAGGATGGAGTGTAGTTTGTTATGTTATTGAGAACAATGGACACAGGATTGCAAATTGAAAATTCAAAGGTTGGGAAATTTAAAATAATCTCATAAATATGTGAATAAGTACAGTTCTCAGCATGACAGCGCGTTAGCCTTAGTGCATAGGTATTTTTTTTGGTATACGGATTTTGTTTTTTGGTGTACGGGATACAAATTATGTTATGAAACCAGTTTTATGAATTAAATATTTAAATATACTAATAAATCAAAATAAACCTATTTTAATTTTAATATTTCTCGTATTAAAAAAATATTATTAAATTAGATTTATTTTTTATTATTATATGGAAATGTTTAGTTTATTATTTTGTAAAAGTAAAATTAGTTTTATTTATTATTATTATGGTATTAATGTAATGAATATATGTGATTTGTTAATTATAATTTAGTTTTAGTTATATATATATATATATATATATATATATAGACAATTTATTTATTTGTTGGATATTGGATAAATCAACATTCTTTATGTGTTTCGTGACATGGACTAACCATCTCTCGTGGATCTTTATTTCTGGCGATGTGATCGTTGTCTAACACTAGCAAGTTTTGGTTTAACGACAATCACGATTCCTAACAAGTGGTATTAGAGCATACGTCACGAGTTCGATACACACCTCGCTCACGTTGGAGGGGAGATTGTTGGACATTGAATAAACCAAAATCCTCGTGTGTTTCACATCATGGACTACCCGCCTCTCGTGGATCCTTATCTCTAGCAATGCGATCTTTGTCTAACACCTGCGGGTCTCGATGCAATCACCAAGACAGAGAATAAAAGGACAATCACCTTTGTAAAAGCTGCTAGGAGAGAGAATGACAACTCACATCAATCTGAGAACAAAAATTTGAGCAACACTTCAACATCAAATGAACAACTACAAAGGAACATTGTAGTTAAAGTACAGAAAGCAAAAGAATTGGACAATGAAACAAAAACCTATCAGAAAACCACACTTCTTCAGGAGACATGATTATCAAATGTCAAGATGGTTAGATTCTCAAACAACATCCACTACTAGGTACAGATATTTGTTTTATGGATATTGTTAATGTTGTAAAAATTTTGGACATAAAGCCATAAATCGCAGAGGTTACGTCAGAAGAATTTATTTGGGAAATTTTAAGATGAGAAGAATGGATTCACAAACATTAAAACAGACATTAATCTAGAAAAAAATGAATTTTCTCCTCTCCTTGATATCATTGAATGTTTCTATTGTCACAGGTTTGGGCACAAGTCATATGAATGTTAGCTTAAAAACAATAGATTAACATATTAGAACATCTATAGAACAAATGGATGCATGCAATGGAGAAAGAAGGTAGAAGAAAAGAAACCCGATAAGTGTGACCTAGTTCTACATGCTCAAGATCAAAACAATAAATGGTATGTGGACAATGGTTGCTTTAGACATATGACAAGAGATAAAAGCATGTTTGTTTCCCTGAATGAAAATAAAACTGGAAATGTCACATTCGACAATGATGAAGTGGGAAGAATTAGAGGAAAGGGTACAGTGAGTCTGAACAACGGAAGAGGAAAGGCTTAAGATGTACTGTTTGTATATGGTTTAAAACATAACTTGTTAAGTGTAAGTCAGATGTGTGATAAAGGTTGTGATGTTCTCTTTAGAGCTCGAGACTATGAAATCAGGTCAACATCTATAGGGAAGGTTCTAGCTAAAGGAGTTCGAACTGAGAATAATGTATATATCTTGAAAGAAGAGATTGAGGAATGCTACATAATAAAAAATGATGGTTCTTGGCTATGGCATAGAAGATTGGGGCATCACAAATTTGAACACATCATCAAACTCAGCAAGAAGAAAGCAGTCAGAGATCTACCAACAATAAATAAGCCTTGAAACACTATCTACAAGTCATGTCAAATGGGAAAAGAAACATGAACATCATTCAAAGTCAAAGATAAAGTATCAAGTAGTAAGCCTTTGCAGCTACTTCATATGGATTTGTGCGGGCCTTCCAGAATAGACTCACTGGGAGGAGAACAATATTTCATGCTGGATATCGATGACTATTCAAGATTGACCTAGGTGGCATTTCTCATAAATAAGTTAGAAGAATTTGAGAAATTTAAAACATTCAAGGCATTGGCAAAAAATCAACGGGGTGCAAGATAAAGTGCATAAGGTTAGAAAGAGAAGGTGAATTTACATCAGATGAGTTTGTAGACCTGTGTAATGAATTTGGGATAAAAAAACAATATACTATTGTAGACACACCACAATAAATGGAGTTGCAGAGAGACAAAACAAGTCCGTTTAGCAAATAGGCAAAGCAATGATGCAAGAAAGAAACATTTCTCAAATCTATTGGGAAGAAGTAGCACATACAACAATACATATTCTCAATAAGGCACATCTTAGACCAAACTGTGATAAGACACCATATGAACTATGGCATGGGAAAACAACATCAATAAGGCATTTTAAAGTATTCGGGAGTAAATGTTATATCAAAAATAATGATGAAAAGCTAGGAAAGTTCGATGCTTGTTCTAATGAAGGAATATTTGTAAAAAATTAAGGGATACAAATGTTATAATAAAATATTGCATAAGATTGTGGAATGCATAGATGTGAAGATTGACGAAGAGCTACCCAGTAAGAGTAAGAGCAGAAATTTTATCATTCCTCTAAATCATCATCATCATATTAGTAAAGAGAATGAAGTACAATACAAATAATTAGAATATATAGAGACTCATTCAAAAGGAACCTCAAGACACACTCAAAAGAATCACTGTGAAAATCAAGTTATTGGAGATAAAAGTGAAGGATTACAAGCAAGGAGGCAACTAGAAAAAAATCTGAGAAAGTTCATATAGCCATGTTGTCACAGATAGATCCAAATAACTTTGATGAGTCAAGAAAAGATAAAATTTGGATGGATGCTATGAATGAGGAGTTAGATCAAATTGAGAAGAACGAGACTTGGGAACTAACACCAAGACTTGTCAGAAATAATGTCATTGGCACAAAATGTGTATTTAAAAATAAGACTAATGAACACAGTCAAGTTGTTAGAAACAAAGCGAGACTAGTGTGTGAGGGTTACTCACAAGTGGAAAGTCTTGATTATGAAGAGGCTTTTTCACTAGTCACAAGACTGGAGGCAATCATAATGTTTTTGTCCTTTGCATGCTACAATGATTTCAAGGTGTACCAAATGCATGTGAAGTCTACCTTCCTAAATGGTGATCTTGATGAAGAAGTATATATGGAACAACCTAAAGATTTTTCATTATCAGATAAGCCTAAATATGTGTATAGGTTAAACGAAGCAATATATAGTCTTCAACAAGCACCACGGGTGTGGTACTCTAGACTGGACAAGTACCTTGAAAAATAGGGTTTCAAGAGAGGAGGAGTTGGTAGCAATTTGTACATAAAGGCTGATGGATATGAATTACTGATTATAGTTGTGTATGTGGATGATATTATGTTTGGCAACAATAAATATCATCTAGTAGAATGGTTTTCTGAAGAGATGAAGATCTAGTTTGAAATGTCAATGATTGGAGAACTTACCTTCTAGCTAGGGCTCCAAATCCTTCAAAGCCTTGCAGCATATTCATTTCTTAAGAGAAATACCTATGAGATATGCTGAAAAGTTTCCAGATGGAAGATTGTAAACCTGTCTCAACACCCATGACTACTGGATGTAAGTTATGCGAAGATGATGAATCACCTGATGTGGATCAAAAGCTTAACAAATCTATGATAGGAAGTCTATTATACCTAATGACTTCTCGACAAGATATAACGTTTGCGGTCAGATTAGTAGAAATATATCAATCAACACCTAAACAAAGTCATTTGTTAGCAAGAAAAAGGATATTCAGGTACTTGAAAGGGACTATAGGCTATGGACTATGGTATATGAAAGGTAAGGACTTTACATTGACAACATACATAGGTGTGGATTGGGCTAGCTGTGTGGATGAAAGAAAAAGTATAATCAGTGGTGCATTCTACTCAGGAGAGTCTTTGGTGGCATGTCTAAGCAAAAAAAAAAAACATCAGTTTGCTTATCTACAACGGAATTTGAATACATAGCATAGCAGTTACAGCATGTTGCACACAAGTGTTGTGGATGAAGTAGACACTTCAGGAATGAAGGTAAATTTTAGTGATCCTATCTCTATCAAATGAAATGATACAAGTGAAATAAGCATTTCGAAAAATCATGTGCTTCATTCAAAGACTAAACATATCCCTATAAATTACCACTTTCTCAGAGAACAAGTGGCTGAGAAAACAATGAATATGGATTACATACCAACAAGAGAACAAATAGCAGACATATTTCCAAAGCCTCTTACTAAAGGACCATTTGAGTATCTGAGAAATAAGCTAGGGGATAATGCCTGTAGGTTTTCCTCACTGATGTTACTTCAAGAAGGAGAGTCTAAAACTTGAAATTGAATGCACCATATAAGTGGGGAACTGCAGGGGCAAGAAGAAGTAAAGAAGAGGAATATGAAGCATATGATTTTTTCAATAATTTGAAGCCACTAAGAAGCAACAAGAACAAAGGCATCATAAAGTTGCGAGATCAAGTCATTTTCTTCATGAGAAAGTGACATCAATCAGGTGCACCATTCAAAAGTTCAGTATTTAATGCAAGGTTTTATAGAAAAATGTACACATGTATATATCATGTATATAAGCATGTAAATAAATAAATAGACAAATCATGTTGACATCATTAGAATTTTCTCAAAAATCCTTCATTCTCTGATTGTTTATATGGAATACATTGATGTACATTATGATGATCCATGTATTAACTGACAATTGATCTATGAAAACCTAAGATCCATTCAAACATATATATACATACATCCATAAGTAAAGAGACCACTATGGAAGTAAAATGGCTCTTAAATCCAAAGGATTTCAGGTAATTAAGCTTCAATGCTACATTCAAAGTTTGAGATATCTTCAAACATGTATTCTACCATCAAACCAAGAGGAGCGGATTTTATTTATCTTTGTAGCAAGTTTCCAAGAAGTCTTGATCACATAGAATAATGAGATCAACATATGAACCACACCATTTGCAAGTGCACATAAAGCAATCTAGCTGAATAAAATACCAAGAGAAAACTACCGCAAAGAATTATTTCATGCATAGAACCTTTTTATGGTTGGAAAGAACTGGTGCTAAAGAGAACATGTCTCTACAACTAGAAAGGAAACATGTGACTAAACTACATTTCAACATCTTAGTGCATCATTAGGATCTCTCTAAATCCTTCAGCGCTGCATAAACACAAAGATTTGAATGATGTGAATGCTTGAAGAAGTAAAATGAATTTATCAACAAAAGACGAAATTCCTGAAGTGCTTCAACAACACAATTGAACAAAGTACATTTTGTTGTTCCAGTAATAATCCACAATCTCATAGGAATTTGAGTGTGGAATCAATTCATCAGGAACTCATCATTGTTCTAAAACAAAACATTCAGAATCAAGAAATATTTTCTAAATAAGATCAAAAATCTTATGGGCAAAAGAAATTGTAGCCCACGCAGAGATCATTCTCCATACCAAGGAAGAAATTGGAGTTCATCAATCACATATCAAGCAACTACAGTCATTTGAAGAAAATGAGGCTTTGCAATATCAAATACCCTAGGAGAAAAATATTTCAAATAAACATATTGAATAATTCAATTCAGAAGATCGACATTCAAATCTATTGTATTGCAAAATAAAAGGAAAATTGTGAAAATGCTTCTACAATTAGAAAGCCATGGGTGATTGAAACACCATGCCTCACTCAATTGCAGCACTAAGGAGTTCAGGTAATATTAATGCTACAGGATCAAAGTGAAATTATGGAGGAAATTATTCAAAGCATCAACATCTGAGTTGAGGAAGAACAAATTCCTACATCCGATTCGAGTAAATGAAGAGTCAGTAGTGTTACAAAAGAAGAAATGGAATTATATAAAGAGAGAATTATCCATATCTATACAAGAAACAAAAAATAAACCTCATACATCTCATAGAAAACAAATGAACACACATTTAAATCCATTATATTGTCAAACCCATTCTCTGCAGTCATTGAGATGCAATATCTAGGCATTCAACTCTAAGAAAATCTCGAGAACAATGTTGAATAAGAGGCTACTATTGCATGCCATTTAAAAGGGAATCACTAAGAATTGATCATTTGTCTACAAAGGAGAAAGATATATAAAATTTCAAGACATCTAAGAAGGTAAGTATAAAAGAAAAAAAATGGAATCCATCAAAGAGAACCAAGAGCTCAAAATGATTTCTATACATCATGGTAAGGTACAAATAGTGGCAAGGAAGGTAACACAAGGACAAATAAGAGTAACATTTAATTGCAATTATGAATGTCAAAAATTTAACTGGAGTAGAAATGTAAGGGATAGAAAATACATAATATTGATAACTAATGGATTAGAGCAACGTTAAAATTCTCTCACATATCATGAATGCAGAGTGGAATAATTATGTACAACAAAATAATAATGTACAGTGAAATAATTATAAGCAACATTAATATATTACATGGCAGCGCTTTTATTGAAGAATAAGCTCAACGCTTCCACCAAGGTAATATCAATGCTACAGTCTTGATGTTGCTAGGGTACAAAACCCTAAAAAAAAATGTGTATGATTCTATCGATGCCTCACTACAAACTCGTGCTCCATAAAAGTGTGTGATTCCTTCAACATTAATTACCTTGAAGAGGCATTAATGGTTATTATTGTTTAAATGACATTATTATCATTATCATATGTTGGATGGAATTATCAAGTGTTCATTAGCATTATTATTATCACTACAATAGCCTTATTGATGCACAATACGTATTCAGAGAATATATATGTGCCAAGAAAGATGTAATATTCACCAATATTATTATCACTACGTAACTTATTATTATCGCTGCATAAGAGGATTGTTGCTACATTTATTTGAGTATTATTTCCATGCAATAATTAACACGATATATGGATATGTTATTAGCACAACAATCATGAATACGTTGTAATATTCCAAACATGTGGATATATGTAACAACATTATGGATATTCCAAGCATATGGATATATGCAACAACGTTATGTATATTCCAAGCATATGGATATACAAAACAACATTATAATATTCCAAGAAATTAACGCAATAAATCTTGGTGTTAACACAATGTAGAAAATATTCATTTCTATTAATGCAATGGTATCAAAGAACCCTTTATGGTTTAATGCAACATATGGTTTATATGGGCTAATATTAAAACAAAAATTAATGGTGAATGCGCTTAATATTACAATACTAATATTAACGCAACGATATTAACGTTATTACATTCACCAATTACAATATTAACACAACAACCATGGATGTGTTATATATGGAGCAACAAAGTTATATATTAATGCGCACCTGAGGTGCATGATCTGTTGGTTGGGGCGGTTGGATTTCGCATCCCCAACCAAGTTCGAATCCTGCGGGCTTTGTTGTTGCAGTACATTTGTTCTGTTGTGTCCCTACTCGCTATGGCGTACGGCGATGGTTATGATGTAATCTGTTTATCTGCTCTCTTCGGCGAAGGCTATGATGTAATCTGCTCGCTTCAACGTTATATGATATATGATGATTCTTCAACGAGGATGCCTTCTCTCCCCCACTCGAAAAAAAAAAGTTATATATTAATACAGCATATGGATTCATGGTATTAACGCAAAATGTGGATTAGTAGCATAACCATATGATAAAAGAAAATCATAACACAGCCACAGCCTATGGTATTATGGTAGCATATTCCGAGCATTCATGCATATGGATACGCAACATATTTTTGTTGATAACTATAATTTTTAAATTTTGAATTTTATTTAAGTTTTTTATTGCGGCGAGAGGCTCTCTCCAACCCTACTTAACCTTTAAAATAAAATTAACCCCACATGAAAACATTTTTAGTGGATTAAAATAAAATAAAAAATGATAAAAATAACATTAAAATAAAAATAACTTCACGCATGGTATGAGAAACCTAGGTATTGACTCATGGTATTCATGTGGAATACATCTTATTTAAAGGTTGAAATTAAATTTTCCATGAGACTAATCAAATCTCTTGAGATGAAAACCTCTTTTAGAGTGAAAAGAGATGTTGAGATGGATCTAGAATGAGTCAAAATATGGTAACGGGTTGGGGAGATCCTAGAGCGCAATGGGTTCTAAGTGTAAGTATTAGTGATGCTCAAGGGTAAGCTTTCATTTTCACTAGTTGTTTCTCTATCTTGGACCGTTATCTTATTTCAAGTTACTCACAATCCAAAACAACCATATATATATATATATGCTCACTAGAATAGGGTCACTAAAATTCTATAAATTAAACAACTTAAATTCAAGATTTTAAAAATCTCTATTGAATTTGGGATAAAATTAACTAAAAAAGAAAAAGCATTTAAAAAGACTATTTTCTTATATATATGAAAAATATATATAAGAAAATATATAACATTTCAATTTTTTGCCACCTTCGGAAGAAAAATATATAACATTTCAATTTTTTTTAATGATAAATTCAAAATGAAAATTGAATTTAAAAATTTATATAAGATATTGAAAATGTATTTAGTTTTTTTCTTGTTTAAATAAAAAGGAAAAACATATTTTTAATTTTAATTATGAGTAGTATAATTATATAAATATATATTCAAAGAAATAAGATAGAATTTGTTATTTAAAAAATAATAATTTTAATTTGGGATATAAAATTAAGATTGGATATGATTAAAAATATATATAATTTGATTACAAATCATTTGAATAATTTTTTTGGGAAAAGTGAAAAATTATCTATTTATGTATCATTAGCAAATTATTTTAAATGATATTACTTTCCAACAACAATAATGAATCCACATACATTTAAAATAATTGAAAATTAAATCCCCTTATCAACCATCAGTGATTTGATTTAAGCATGTTTTAAGTGATATAATATTCCAATAACGATAATAACCATTGTTGCAGTGCAACTTAGTTCCTACTTTGTGAGAGATTTTTCAGCGAAAATCACATGGAGTATCATTTGTCGACGCGTTTCGAACCAACTAGTGTGGTTCATCGTCAGGACAAGTTGAAGAAATAGATCCAGCTTAGCATGATAAATAACCTGAGCAGAGTCTCCAATGGCTAGATTGATTAACGGCTAATTTTGACCTTAGGAGCCAGGTCAAAATTATAATTTATTAATTTAATATTTTTACTATTTTTATTATTATTTTTCTATGGAAATAAGTTAAATTAGGTAAATGGTTGGTTTTAAAAAGGAATTTATTTATAAAAATTAATAAATATAATTATAATACTAGGTTATTAAAAGTTAGGATTAATCATTTCAATGGTTGATTTGAAAAGAAAAGAAAATTTATTTATTTATTTAAATTATTTAATAATTAATATTGGTGTTATACATATATATAAATATTTTTATACTTAAAATCATAATAATAGGTTGACGAGTATTTTTATTCAATCATAATTTAATGGTTAGTTTATTCAAAAGATGTTACGTTAGTTAGAAAATTAGTTAAAAATAATTAGATTAGAATTTCAACGTAAAATTAGTTATATAAAAGACCTTAAGGTAATGTAAAATATATATAAAATTAATTGAAAAGGGAGCTGATTTCTAAGTACTATCAAAGTTAAAAGCAAATTGGAAAAAAGTAATATTAAAATTTTAAAATAAATAAAAGGGAACAATAATTAAATAATATTAAATAAATAAAAATCAGTTCAAAATAATGTCAGTTAAAAAAAATAAATAAATAAATAATAAATAATAATAATAATAATAATAATAATAATAATAATAATAATAATAAATAAATAAATAAATAAATAAAAATAAAATAATAAAAAATAAAAAATATAAATAAAGAAATATAAATAATAAATAAATAAGTAAATAAATAAATAAGTAAAAATGAAATAAAGTAATAATAATTAAAAATAAAGATAAAAGAAAAAACCTAAAGAGGAGGGCGGAAAAACGACTAGGACGAGAGTGCAGGGACCCAACACCTACTAACTTTCCAGCCATCCTCTCTATTGAGATTGCTTGGTCTCTTTTCAATCTCAAACGCTTCCCTAAATTTTCGATGATGGAAATGCGAGACCTTAGCAATAACACTAGCCTCCTCAATACAAACATGATGATCGGTTTTCTCAGCATGTTCAGCTAAAGCGGAAGACTTAGCTCTCCTATGCCTAAGATCCGCTGCGTGCTCGCTAATCCTTTGATTAATGGAGCGACCAGTTTCCCCAATATAGGGGGTCCCACATGAACAAGGGATCAAATAAACGCCCTTCATGTCCTTAGGGTCGATTGGATCCTTCACAGATTTGAGGGACATACGAATGGTGTTCAGGGGCCTAAAGGTCACAGAGATACTATGCTTCCTGAGAATCCTTCCAATTCTATCGGTGGTCCCCTGAACATACGGAAGATGGACACCAGGAATTCGCTCTTTCGGTTCTCTTTTAGACAGAGAATTCTTGGAAGCTTTAAGGAAAGCCCTCTGACCCATGTATCTACTATAACCATTCTCAACAAAGACATCAAGCAAATGGGATTTTTCTTTCTCAAAGCTCTTCTTGTCCGAGATCCTCAGGGCCCGAGTAGCAAGGGTATTGAGAACACCCATCTTTTGAGCTGGGAAATGGTGGGAACTGGCATGAAGATACTGTTCCGTATGAGTTTTCTTTCGAAAAACTTGATGGGCGAGGGAACCATCACTATTCTTCGAAATAAGAATATCAAGGAATGGAAGGCATCCATCAACTTCCTGCTCCTTAGTGAACTTAATGGCTGAGGATTGCTTGTTGAGATGATCAAAGAAGAGATCAAGCTCATCCTGGCCATGAGACCAAATGACATTGGTGTCATCCACATACCTTCTCCACAGTTTGGGCAAGAGCCGGGAAGAGTTCAGAGCCTTGGACTCAAAATCCTCCATAAACAGGTTCGCAACAATAGGGGAAAGGGGTGAGCCCATCGCAACCCCACAGGTCTGCTCGAAGAACTCTCCCTCAAAACTGAAGAAAGTGGAAGTGAGACAGATCTCAACCAACCTGGCCGTGTCAGGATCTGTTAGGCGGTTGATCACATCCAAGGCCTCATTAATAGGGATGCAAGTGAACAGGGAGACAACATCAAAACTAACAAGAATGTCCCCAGGATCAATCTTAATGTCCTTTAGTTCCTACTTGTCACGCCCATGAGTCATGCAGGCGATGTGCGACGGAGTGGGGTGACGTACTCTCTGTTAAATGCGACGAGATCGCGTGCGACGAGTTGGAGAGAAGCGAGTTAGTTGCGAAGTTTGTTGCCATGTTCACACGAGTTGGCGTGCAATGAGCCAACAAAATGCAAAATTTGGCTAAGTGTCAAAACTTGAGGAAGGCGACCTTATACGATGCAGTTGGGCAAGTGGACCCAGTAGGGCGACTTGGTGGGTGAGTTGACCTTAAGTGGGGTCACAAACAACTAATTTGAAGGTCGGCATGAGCAGGCCGACCCACGACAACAATTGGCATTTGGGTATAAGAAGGAGAGCGCCATAGTGGAGAAGAGGAATCAAGCAATCTCACAAGCATTCAAGGTGACTTGAGGAGCAAAGTGAGTAGCCTTACAAAGAGGCCAAGGTATAGGCAGTGCGAGGTCGAATTACCAAGGCAAGGCAGCAGTGCAAAAAGTATAACCACAGGTTAGGCGAGTTGTAGTTCGGGCGAATTGTAGGGTTGCCGGTCGGGCGAACCATAGGGGCAGGCCTACCCACGGGTGGACGCAGGCGGGTGAACCGGGCGTGGGTTGAATAGTTGGCGGGCAAGCTGAACGGGTGGGCCGAACAGTGCGTTGAGTGATAGGTTGAATGGACAACTGAACGACGGGTTGAACGGTCAGGCAATCTGAACGAAAAACCGAACGACGGGCGAACAACCAGGCTGAACGGCTGGGCGAGCTAAATGAATGGTTGAATGACGGGTGAATAGTAAAACTAAACAGATAGTTGAACGATGCGTTGAACGGTCGGGCGAGCTAAACGAACAATTGAACGACAAGCTGAACGGGCGATTTGAATGATGGATGAAATGGGCAAGCTGAACGAGTGAGCTAAATGATGGTTGAATGAGTGAGATGGATGTCGAGGTGAACGGAAAGTTGAACGACTGGTTGAGCAAAGTTTGAAGTGTGACGGTGAATGGTGAACAAGCACTGGGCAACACGAGTTTTGCTAAATGGTGGGCAAGGCTGTACGGTTGGAATACCGCCCTGGGAAAGGCTTCACAAACGATTCGGGCAAATCGAACGATGGTCTAAAGTGAAATTTCCATAATTGGTGGTTGGCTTTGTTTGGTCAAGAATATTTTGGGGTTGCCTTGGAAAGGATGTTGTATATTGAATTTTTAAAAATATACTATTATATATATTGTGGCCATACCCATATTAGGGAGTTGCGCCTCCCTTAAAAAGACTAAGTGTACTTGTATGCTTATGTTTATGAATGAAGATTAAATGAATGTTTCTGTTGTGTTATAACTGATGAATGCTTAGAAAGTGAAAAATAAACTAAGTATGGAATGTTAGGCGTAGTCCACACTTGAAAGTATTGTTGAAAAGAAATCGGGTGGTGGTGCCGCACCTGCCTATGAGCGGTTGAAAGACTACCGCCAAGATAGGGGCATGACAAGAGTATCAGAGGCCTGATTCAGTCGAATAAGGTTGTAGAAGTAGAGAGGTGTATCTCTACACTTCAAGAAAATAAATGACAGAGGCTTTTGATCAGTTTATGGTATACACTAGACTACAAAGAAAGTAAATAGCTGAACTAGAGGAAGAACCTCAAGTGATGATAAGTGAATCTAGGAGGGATGCTAAAACAACTTTCATGGATAGGGTGTTGGACCGAATGGAGGAGATAGCTTCTAACATAGCTTCAATGAAGGTCGAGATTGTTGAAGCTTTGGAAGACTACTCGAAAGTGAAAGGAGATCTTGAAGACCTCAAGATCCGATACAAATATACAGAGTGGAAGTATATGCAAACATAAAAGGAAGTCAAAGAGACTGGAGCTACAAGGGACCATGGTTTGGTAGAAAACTTGAAGCTGTAGAAAGATCTTGATGATGCTCAGAATGAGGTAGTGGTTTTGAAAAAGGTTGTTGGGCACAACTTAGGTGGAGGAGTGGTTCACATGAAAGTCCAGGAACCAAGATTCTTATGACGGGACGAGGATTGCGAAAATTATTGGTAAATTTTTATGGGACATGGAGTAGAATTTAGAGTGTTTGGGGATGTCCAATGAGGAAACCAAAGTCAAGGTGGCTTCTTAATTCTTAACGAAGGATGCTAATATGTGGTGGCGAAGGAAGATGGACCAGATTGCAAGTGGCAATGCTGTGGATATCACTTCATGGGATGAGATGAAGAAGGCTTTGCAAACTCATTTTAGTCCACAAGACAAAACATGGGATGCAAGGATGAAGATAAAATATATAAAGAAAACAGGGAGTCTACAAGCTTATCAGTGAGAGTTCTCAAGTGCAGTTTTGGAACTTCCAGACATGGCAGAGAGGGACAAGGTATTCAATTTCATTATAGGATTGAAGCCTTGGGCACGCAATGAAGTGAAGAGGCAAAAGATAAAAACACTTGAAGAAGCATTTGTTGTTGTGGATCACTTGGTAGAGCATTATGATGAAGGAACTGAAGAGAAGAAGAAAAAGACTGACAAGCTGAAAGAGAAGTCTACAAAGGAGGAGCCTTTGAGATCACATGATAAGGCGAAGACGAAGAAACCGTTGAAGTGTTGGATATGTGAGGAACCACATATGGTGAGGAACTGTCCTTCAAGACCAAAAGTGGATACGGTAGGACAATCCAATGTGAAAAGAAAGAGGAAATTTTTGTTGGGGTCATGCAGATTCTAGGCACTGCAGTGGCTATAGAAGTGATCTCACGAAGGGATCCTAAAAGAAACAAGTTGGAGTATGTTGAGCTGAATGTTGGGGGTGGCACTGTACTCACTATGGTGGATGGTGGGGAAACTTCATGAGTGTGGATACTGCGAGAAGGATTGGACTGAAGTTTGTACTCGTGCAGGCACAAATGAAGGCAGTGAATTCTCCTACGGATTCTATGATTGGTGTAGCTAAGAGAGTGGATGTGACACTTGCTGAATGGACATGGAAGGTCGATTTCACTGTGGTGGAGATAGATGAATACGAATCTATGCTATGAATGGAGTTTATGAAGAAATTTGAAGCTATGGTAGTTCCCCATATGAAGAAACTGTACATTTACAATGGACGAGAGGATGTACCTATTGGTGTTCCAACCGTAGGAGTTACAAAGCATGAGTGTAAACTGACAACGGTGAATATGGAGGATGAGAAGAAAGATGAAGATGTCTATAAGTGATTGAATTCCATAGAGGAAAATCTATGGAATAATAACAGGTGGTTCGAACATTGTGTGATAGTATCTTGGATCTATCAAGGAGACTAGAGGCAGTGGAGGAGGATGACGATGAGGATGCCAAGCCGAATGTTCAGACAAAGGAGTGGGAAGCATACTTGCAGAGGTTAGAAGTGGAGGATCCTAATAGATGGATTGAGATGATTAGTGAGGAAGAGGGAGAGCCTTCAGGCTCTACCTCCTCCTTATATTCTTAGACTATCATGGAGTTAAGGCTCATTGTTAGTTGCTCATAGTAGTGATTCTCCAACATTTTGAGCAGACATCTAGGGGTGAGATGACACAGATTGATAGATAGCATGTAGTGATGGGTCATGATGATGTAGGGGCATGAGCTCTTATGGACGCGATACACGGTTCGGTTATCTACCCAGCTAGTCATTGACATGAGGGGTACCAACACATGATTTCTTGCAGAGTTTGGCATATCTATGGCATGAGGCAGGTCGAGACGTGGGTACATCTAGATTACACATACACACGTTTGTGTGGTTTGATAGTCTTGGTGATGGATATTGTCAGGATTGAGAATTGTCGAGGACGACAACCATTTAGAGTGGGGGAGTATGTCACGCCCATGAGTCATGCGGGTGATGTGCGATGGAGTGGTGTGATGTGCACTTGGTTAAATTTGATGAGCTGGCGTGCGACGAGTCGGTGGGTCCGATGAGTTAGAGAGCGGTGAGTCGGTTGCAACATTTGTTGCGACATTCAGATGAGTTGGCGTGCGATGAGCCAACGAAAGGAAAATTTTGGCTAAGTGTCAAAACTTGAGGAAGGCGACCTTATATGGTGCAGTCGGGCAAGTGGACCCGGGGGAGCGACTTGGTGGTCGAGCTGATCTTAAGTGGGGGCGTGGACAACTAAATTGAAGGTCGGCTTGGGCAGGCCGACCCATGACAAAACTTGGCATTTGGTTATAAGTAGGAGAGCACCATAGTCAAGAAGAGCAATCAAGCAATCTCACAAGCATTCAAGGCGACATGAGGAGCAAAGTGAGCAACCATACGAAGAGGCCAAGGTACACGCACTGTGAGGCCGAAGTATCAAGGAAATGCATGGGTGAAAAAACTATAACCGTAGGTTGGGCAAGTTGTAGTTCCAGCGAACCACAGGGTCGTAGGTTGGGTGAACCATAGGGGTAGGTCTGCTTGGAGGTGGATGCAGGGGGGTGAACCGGGCGCGGGTTGAACAATGGTCAGGCGAGCTGAACGAGTGGGCCGAATGATGCACTGAGCGGCACACTGAACAGATATTTGAATGATGGCTGAATGGTCAGGTGAGCTGAACAAACAGCCGACTGGCATGCGAATGGTCGGGCTTAACGATGGGCTGAACGGCTGGGCGAGCTGAATGAACAACAGGATGATGGGTGAATGGTCAGGCTGAACTGATAGCTGAATGACGGGTTGAAAAATCGTACGAGATTAATGAATAGTTGAACGATAGGTTGAGTGACGAGTTGAATGGGTGAGTTGAACGATAGATGAAACGGGCAAGGTGAACGAGCGAGCTGAACGATGGTTGAACGGGTGAGATGAATGACGCGTTGTATGGGAAGTTGAATGGTGGGATGAATGAATGGTGGAATGGAGTTTGAACTGCGAAGGTGAACATGCATTGGGCAGCGTGAGTTTTGTTGAATAATGGGCAAGGCCGCACGGTGGGCAGACCGCCCTGGGTAAGGCTGCACGAACGAGTCGAGTAGGCCGAACGACGGTCTAAGGTGAAATTTCTAGAAATGGTGGTTGGCCTTGTTTGGTCAAGAATATTTTGGGTTGCCTTGGAGAGGTTGTTGTATATTGAATTTGTAAAATATATTGTTATATATTGTGGGTAGACTCATATAAGGGAGTTGCCCCTCCCTTAAAAAGACTAAGTGTATTTATATGCTTATGAAGATGAATGTTTCCGTTGTTTTATAAATGATGTATGATTAGAAAGTGAAAAAAAAACTAAGTATGCAATGTTAGGCATAGTCCACACTTGAAAGTATTGTTGAAAGGAAATTAGGTGGTGGTGTTGCACCTGTCTATGAGAGGTTGAAAGACTACCGCGAAGATAGGGGCGTGACACTACCACTCACGATACTTCATTGGGGGAGCAATACCATACCCCTTACATTCATATTGGGGGATATATATTGAGGAAAAAATGACATAATATATTGCACATATAATGGGGGGTAAAGAGTTTTTATAGTGGCAGGGATAAAAAATGGAGCTCAAAGTTAATGAAAAAATATTAAGGGGTATAAAAAATATTAATGAAAAAATGGATACCTACAATATCTAATGAAAGTAGGGGTTTTTTAAATTGGGAAGTTGTATTGGGTTAGTATTGGTAGGGAGTTATAAAGGGGTATAAAAAATATTAATGAAAAAATGGATACCTACAATATCTAGTGAAAATAGGGGTTTTTTAAACTTGCAAGGTGTATTGGGTTCCTATTGGTAGGGGGTTAAATAATGTGATTTTTAGAGGTATTTTCCAATATGTAGTCAAATTAAGGGTATTGTTTAGTATGCTAGGTTCATTGAGTGAAGCCCCCATGCTACCACTCAAGTTAGAAATTATGCTATGGGGAAAATTACATAAAAAAATTATAGCCTACATTTGGTCAATGATAAATTATTAGTGATCAATAGGAAAATCAAATTCTATAGTATTGCTTTGGGAGGAACTAATAAATTGATATCTAAAGTGGATAAATCAATTGCTTGCTAATTGGTGGGTAGCAACCACTAGTAAATCTACACATTTACAGTTTTACACCTACTTAAAGGGAGGACAACATAAATAATGGTGGGAAATAATTCTTGGTAAGTATATTTATTTACATTTTAATACTATCAATTTTTTTATGAAAAGGCTTCCTTAAATTATGGTGGGAAGTATCTTCACTAAGCAACTATCTAAAAATCATAAATCAATATTGAAATGATATCTATAAATTTGTGTAATGGACTAATAATAATAATTTATTTTTAAATTCAAGGTCAGTATATTTATTTTTAAAGTCAATATTAAAGTAAATATCAAAGGTGATTGATATTAATAATAATCTATTATTAATATTATAATCAAGGTAGATGCTAAATTAGTGAATGAAATCCTTTTGTTTGTTGTAGAAGGAATCCACTCTATAAAAATTTGGCTATTAAAATTTATAGAAATATTCATACTCTAGGTGTTTGAGTCAATAACTATCACTTACCATACTACAACAAGTGTAGGTAGATAGTAAATTGGTGAATGGAATCTTCTTGTTTGTTGGAGAAAGAACCCACTCTATAAGAATTTGGCTCTTAAAATTTATAGAAATATTCATACTCTACCTGTTTGAGTCAATCACTATCACTTACTATACTACAATAACTGTTACAGGGTGGTTTAGTAAGTGCCACTCAAGTACTACACTACAATAAGTGTTATAGGGTAGTTTAGTTCCTGCCAGCGAAGTTAGAAATTATGCTATGGGGAAATTTGCATTAAAAGTTATAACATACATTGATGAATGCTAAATTATTAGTAATACAATTCTAATCCTAGAGTTTTTCTTTGAAAATAACTAACAAATTGAGATGTGAGGTGGATAAATTAATTACTTGCTCAAGAACAAGGGCTTGCATAAATTTTGGTAGGTAGGAAGAACTAGTAAGTTTACACATTTATTGTTTTAATGTACTTAATACTAAGGAAAACATACATGATAATGGGAAGTAACTCTTGGTAACTATATTTATTTACATATTATATTCCTATCCGTTTTTTATGCGAAAACATGCTTGGTAGTAACCACTACTAAGTCTACAGATTTAGAGTTTTACTCTTACACAAATGTTGAGGAAAACATACATAATGATGGGAAGTAACTCAAGTATATTTATTTACATTTTATTTCTATGTATTTTTTATTGCAAAGACTTGGTTAAATTATGGCGGGAAGTATTAATTGCTAAATATGTTATTTATTTACCTAAATACTAGCTATTTGTATTTTTATATTGTTTTCTTTTAAAGATTAAAATAAAAAATCACTAACCATATCAATGCATGAATATTGCAACCATATCCATAAATTATAGCATAAAATATATAATATAGTTATCTATGTATCAGTATATTGTACAAAGGTTACAATAAGACCTTCAAACTATGATCTAATCAAATTGTTTATTTATTTTTTAAATAGTATTAAAATATAAATATTTTTTTCCAAAATTAAACATTATAAATTATATTAGTAAATATACTAAATCATACTTCACAAAACTATTAGTTAAAAAACCATTACCCATACCTAACCATGTTTTCCCATCGTTAAACAAATAGGAAAAAAACGAAATGTCTCTTCTACTAAAGTGTTATTTCATATGAAAACAAACATGTCTCGACTCTTACAGTTGATGTTATGAAGATCTTTGCAATTAATGTTGTATGCTCAGAGAGAACATGGGCAGATGGACTTGTGTGGATTTTTAACCAGACGTGCATGGCGGCAACAGGCATGCTGTTTGACAGTACCTTCTTTTGAATACTTAAAACATATTCGCGTTATTTTGCGAATCTTCGGCATGTGGTAAGTTGTAGTGATCAGAGCCTTTTGACTTTCTTTTCTATCATATTAAAATAAAATGGTATTTTATATAAGTCAGTAATATAATATAATTTTAAATAATATAATATAATTTTAAATAAGATGGTGTTTTTATTGTTTTTTAAAATATATTTTAAAATATATAAATAAATTTAACACGTTAAAAAAAATCTAATACATTTAATGTTTACAAATTAAATAAATTGAATTGAACTTTTTAAACATATTTTTATTAAAATTAACATAAAAACAGGTTAAAAAAACTTAAATTAACCACAAAAACATAAAACTAAACTATTTGATCTAGACTAAAGGGAATAATTAAATTGACACATACTAGAATGCATGTTCCAGGCGCATATTCTAGGCGCATATCCTGGTGGTGCTCCATGGGAAAAAGAGAACAAAAAAATACTGCGAGGCATGCAGTGCGCACATCTCCCAGGGTAGTATTTATTGGAAGTAACCCGGCCAGAGCCCATTGAAAAAACGATGTGTTGAGTTGTAATGAACCAGATTTAGCCAAACAGAGACTTGTATTATGGCGTAATTTAGTGGAATCATTTGAAAAGTTTGTCCTCTTTTTATTTAGTGGAAAGTGTTAGGTAATCACTACTAGATTTTTTATTTAGTGGAAAGTGTTAGGTAATCACTATTTTGTGTGGTATATATTCACTATTAAATTTAAATAAGTATATAATTTAATTTTGGGTATATAAAGTCTCTGTCAAAGTGCTAACCCATTTCCAATATGTGAATTATTATTTTATATGCAGTTAAAAAACTATTTTAACTGCAACAAATCAAGATTTAACTTTAATTTCTTCCACCCGATTCCGTCACCAGAATCTCCAAAAAGTCACATTATAGACAACTCCTTTCATATAGTAGTTGTCTATAATGCGATTTTTTGGAAGCCTTTCTGGTGGTTTTTCCTGTCAAAATCCGGCAACAATTTATTGGAATCGCAAGTTTGATGGCTAGTTTCTGCACAATCAAAGCATGCGAGGGGTTTTCCAGGGTGCTGAATCCAAATATGCAGTTAAAAAACCATTTTAACTGCAACAAATCAAGATTTAACCTCAATTTTTTCCTCCATCACCAGAATCTCCAAAAAATCGCATTATAAACAACCCCATTTCGTATATGTCCATCACTAGATTTAAGTAAAAATATAATTTAATCTTGGGTATATAAAGCTTCCGATCAAAGTGCTAAATCACTTCCAGTTTCCAGCATGTGAATCATTATTTCTTAGAGTTTTACTAGCCAAATTTGATCAGGACATGTAAATACCAAATATTTCTATCTAATCGTTGTACCATGAGACATGTTGACCACTAGACATATAGAGAACAAATATTTCCATTTAAATATTGTCCCACAACTTAAAAAAATTATGTTATTGATTGAAAAACTATCATGCATTTTGAATAAACGTTTGGGCATCGGCCTAATTCTTTATGTTATAAATTCTCTGTGGTTCGCATTTCTCTCAACTATTAACGAAAATTCTATAAATCTAGGACGATTGTTTAGTTCTAAATTTTGATCGAGCAGTGCATTACTGTGGGTGTTAATGGCGCAGGCATATCCTCCCCCAGGGTACCAACCTCAGCAGCCGCCGCCTTATGGCTATCCTCCTCCACAACCCTACCCTCAACAAGGTATCACCACATAGATTTTCAATATTTCAGAATATATGTTTTAGATCCACTGTTGTTACATTTAATCTATGTAACAGTACCCAGGGGTTTCGACTTTTTTGCAGGAACCCATTTAGTGGGAACCCTACTTACCTAAATCTATGTTACTAGAAACAGTACCTAAGGGTTTCGACTTTTTTTTGCAGGAACCCATTTGGTGGGAACCCTACTTAGCTAAAAATCACAAGTGTTTCTGCTAGTTGTTTCTCTCATAGAATTATTAGTTCAAGTTTCATCATTAGTTGGAAATCACATCATTAGTAAAATAATTTACAACTTCGCAAAATCGTATGCAGATTTTTTTTTATCTTTAATGTATTTACTGTAAAGTTTCAATCAATGTTATAAAAGGTTCCCAAAACTCTGGTTTCTCCCCCCATTTCTGGTTTCGTGTGGCGTTCCTGGAAGCATAGATCCGAAGCACTTAGTAAAAATGGATTGTTTTGTTTGTGGTGTTGTAGGTTATCCACCACCACCGCCCGGAGGGTACTCGCAGCAGCCGCCTCCAGTAGTTGGGCCTCCCCAATATGGTCAGCAGCAACAGTCTGGGGCTTCCAAGGGATTTTTGGAAGGATGGTTAAGTATCTTTTTCTGTTTCCACATTATTTAAACCAAATTTATAGGCTTATATATTCTCATTCTGCTTTAAGAAAGGGAAGAAACGTGAATGTTTTAGTACACTCTATTTATATAGATTGATTTTATAAAGGTCAGAGATATTAATAAGTTATTATATGATTTAGCTATTGTGTAAATGGTGTAAGTAACACATAGTTTTGATTTTGGTTGTGCAGCCTTGCGGCGCTTTGCTGCTGCTGTGTATTGGACGAGTGCTGCTGTGATCCTACCGTCATTTGCGTAGGGTAGTCAATGTTTCCAATGTGCACGCTGAATGTTTTGATGGGAGTGAATGAAATCTTGTTTGTTGGTTAGATATGTTTGGGGATTGAAATTCCAATTATTGGGATACACAGAGTTTGCGAACATTTTTTTTTTTTTTAATTGTATTATCATCAATAAATACGAATGAACATGTTTTTTACTACTTATGTTGTTTTGATGAAAATAAATGAAATTTTGTTTGTTTTTGTGTTAGTTAGATATATTTAGGGATTGAAAATCTCATTATTTGGATATATAATAAATATGTTTTTTACTAATTAATAAATATGTTTTTTACTAATTATGTTGTTTTTTTTATGAGAATAAATGAAATTTTGTTTGTTTTGTGTCTGTTAGATATATTTAGGGATTGAAATCCCATCGTTTAGATACATAAAAACTTGTAAACACGTTCTTTGCCAATTGTATTATCATAAAAGAAAAAGGTTTTTTATCCATTGTAATATCATCCATTGTTTTGATGAGAATAAATGAAATTTTATTTGTTTTGTGTTGGTTACATATATTTAGATATTGAAAATCCCATCATTTAGATATATAAGAACTTACCAACATATTTTTTTTTCATGATTTTTTGCCCATTATATTAGTATCAAATATTTTTTACCAATTGTAATATCATCAAACAAAATCATATTAAATTTATATATGGTTTACTTTTAATTTTTACTACCTGACCATTTTGTGGTGACCATGTTTTCTAAGTAAGGCAATATATTAGTGCGTGTATGCACAAAGTTTATGAGTGTTTATTTACCGATGTTCAGATTGGCATGTCTATTTTATTTATTGGTTGTAAGTAAGTTTGTAATAGTTTTTTGCTTTGTAACTTACGTAAATATTGACATTTTATTCCACAAAATCTATAAGTGTTTATTTACAGATGTTCAGATTGGCATGTCTATTTTATTTATTGGTTGTAAGTAAGTTTGTAATAGTTTTTTGCTTTGTAACTTACCTAAATATTGACATCTTATTCCCATGACGGTTTTGTGAGATATGGAAGAACTATTTGAAAGTTATTAATACTTTTTTCTTTTTGTTTGTATGTTTGGTAGTACTTTTTCTATTAATATTATCCAATCATAATTATATTTTTCTAACAATATCAGTTGGCCTCAACCTACCCGTAGGAAACCAGGTTGGCCACATGTCAGCGTTAAAAGATGTCCAAAATTTAAATAAGTCTTTTTTTACTATCCATGCAACATTTGCTATTCTATCTACAATAAACATCAACTTAGGAAAGTAAAGGATATTCGTCATAAAAACAAAATTTTGTCTAGCACCTTGTTTTACTTATCATTCCAGGACTCCACTGGGGTTGGGGCTTTAGCACTTGACCCCGACATCTCGCTTCTCCTCATGTCCTATAGACTTTGCTCCATCCTTCTCAGAGCTAATTTGTTTCGATAGACTTGAATCTGGACTACTGCTATCTCCCTGGACTGTTACTATCTCCCTGTGGAGATCAGTGCTGTTGGGCTCTTTCATTTTGGCTTCCACCTATACCTGTTGTTCCTTGTTTAGTTCTTGTTCCTTGTTGAGTGTCATAGCTCGGGCCACTATGTTCTTCATAACCCAATATTGCTAGATTGTTTTCTGGAATAGAGTATGGCAGCCGCAGGTGTTCCCCGGATCTTGCACCATGGCTTCCCACTCTTCTGTCTCAATGTCCTGGTTGGTGATGTTGTCATTGAGTTCCCTCTCCCATCCAGCTATTTGTGCTCTTACCTCTGGTGTGTTGCCAACCATGTATGCACTGATAAGAGTCTGCATATGCTCCTTTCCAGTCTTCCTGCCTCGCTTGCGTTGGCCTCTGCTGGAGGTTGCATCCCCCCTTGGTGGTCTGTTTCCCTACCTTTCTAGTTCCTCTACTACCTCGTTTAGCCACCTCTTTTCCTTCTCTAGCCATACTTTCTTTGTTCTAGCCGCGCTTTTCTTCGCCTAATTCTTTCTCCTCTATAGGATTTCTTGCTACAACGCAATGTGTGATCCAGGCGTCCAAACTGTACTGCACTCAGATTATTATTAAACCTAAAATAGTAACATAAGAAATATCAGTAGTCTGTATGTATACACCCCGAACTATCATATTTTTATATGCTCCAGTTTTGGCCTCTCACCCAAGTCCTGGTAACTTGGGTTTCCCCCTCTTCTCCCTCATAGTCCCCCCTGACAACTCTTGGGTTAACATTCTTCGACATCTCAAATCTTCTCTTCTCTGATTCATCCCTCCCCGACAACCCGCAACTTATTGGTTTACCTTTCTAGTCCTACATGAGTCCCTACATTGGGTTTCCTTATCCCTGTTCTGAGTTTCAAAAGGGTTCCCCTTCCTAGCCTCTCTCCTCTCTGGTATCCCCACTCGAATTGTGCCCCTAGATAGCCCCTGGGTCTTACTCTGGAAATTCTAGTTTGGTTTCACATCAAGCCAGGCTATCCATAGCCTTGCTTCATTGGCCCTTGGAAAACCCTCCACTCTGTCTCGGCTACCTGATTTATCCCTTCCGTGCCTCAGGTACCACCTGGCCGGGGATGTTATCTTTCTGCACCCTCCCTTAATGGGATCCCCATTGTCTCCTCGACCTCCCTCATTCCCTCTCTACTCATCTTCCCAAGGTGACCCTCTAACTTTACCATATCTCTCCACTTCATTATCATTCTAGACTAGGTTAGAGTTTTAGGAACCCCTGGTCTTGACTCGTTCTGAGTCTTGGCTTTCCCAAGCCCCCTTCCCAATACCTTTGAATTAAACATTACTACAATTCTATTATTTAGGGCATTGAGGGTGACATACCATCGATTTGTGTTGACCCATCCGTAGCCATCGGCTTGCGTCCGCCTCCTGCATCCACCAGCTTTCTTTTCTCGTTCCCTCACCTTCGTTCTCTGCATGCAACTATCAACTTGCTCAATTTCCTTTGCCTATTTTTGTTTTATCCTGTTGTCCCTGCTATCTTCTCTCCCGCCTCCCACATGTCCCCCTAATCCTCCCACCGCCCATTCTTTCATTCCTTCTCCTCAGAATGATGAACCTCTAACGCTTCCATCTCTGTCTTTCATTACATCCCTCATACCTCTGGCTGCTCTTACCATGGGTACCTCACCATACTCATGCCACTTGCCAGCTCTGTTCTTTCTGCCCTCTCTCTTGCACCCAATCCTTCCTCTCTCCCTATCGTTCTCAACCACACCTATCCTCGTTCTATACCTTCCTCCTTCCTACCCTGTCCTTCTTGCTTCCCTTCCTGCTCTCGGAATCTTCCACATCCCGATGTCCCCTCTGTCCTTGGGCCCAAGTGGGTGGTTTCTGGCACCTCCACCTCCCATCCCCTCTGGCCCACCTCGACTTCACTATCGCACCCCAATCGGGGGTTTTCCTCTTTCTCGTTGTATTGTTCTAGGATCTCCCCTAGTTTCATCATCCCCTCCATTTGTAATAACTCTTCTCCTCTTATATCCAGGTTTCTACCTACCTGGCCGCATCCCAAGTTAGCGAGATTGTCCGCTACCACATTGCCCATCCTGCTGACATGTGTTTATATGATGTATCCAATCTGTCAAATTAGCTTGTTGATCCCTTGGACAAGCCTTTCCATCCTCTAGCTTTGGCTGATTTTTTCCCAATGAGTCCCTTGCTGGAGATTTTTCACCATGTCTATTGCCATTTTCGAATCTCCTTCCACCTGTAGTCTCTGGAACCTCTCCCTTACCGCAATTTCCAATCCCCTGTTTAAAGAATGAAGTTCTGCTTCATTGTTGCTTGTAGTGGTGCAGTCCATAGCGAATATTCAGATCATTTTACCTTTGTTGTCTATGAATACTCCTCTTGTCCCTACCGCCCCAGGGTTCCCTTTCGCAGCTCCATTGAAGTTAAGTCTGATAAATTATTTCTGAGGCCTCGTGAAGCAGTTCGCAGACTCGCAATTAGGGGGATGGTGCTTCCATGAGGAGTCGTTTAGCATACTGGGCTTCAAGTTTAGACCTCTCATTATTCTTTCTTCCCGGGGATTTTTTTCCCAATCCTCTGCATACCATTTCTTAGCCAATATTGTTTCTCGTATGTTCTGGAGTATCATTTTCCAGCTTTCTTCTTCTGTTCTTTTTTCATCTTCGAAGATTAGATTATTTCTTTCCTTCCATATTTCCCATAGGAAGAAACCCAAAGAAAGTCTCCAGGCTCAATTCAGGATTGGGTTTTGGTAAGGCTTTTTCTGCCAATTATCCATTGTTACTTTCATACTAGTTGGATTCTTGTCACTTACTTTGAAGAGTCGATCATGGTTTCTCCACAAGTCTTCACTGTATCTACAAGCATTGGTCATATGTTCCATTATTTCTTCTTCTTCATTTCATAAGCTGCATATCAAAGGTCCCTACAAGCCTTTTTTCTACAGTTGGTCCCAAGTAAGTGCTCGCCCATGTCGGAGGATCCACATGAAGAAGGCGATTTTCGGCCATGTCTTTTCTTGCCATATTCTATCCCATATCTATCCCCTGTTGTATGTGGTGTGCTGCTTCTAGTTGATAGCCCTCATTAAATGTGAACATCCCTTTAATCCTATACCCCCATCTAAGAATGTCTGACACCTCTATTTTTGCAATTTTTTGGGTTGCCATGTATTTCTCATATAACTTCCATTGGGGTGTTTCTGGGGCATCTGACCAATCCTATTTTTGTTTCCAATTTCTCCAATACTCTCCAGGTTCCATGCTCCAGAAGTTTTGTACTGTTTTTTCTTCAAGGATATTAGTATATTGACATACTATTTCTAGCTCAGGTTTTCTGTTTAGTTTTTCTCTTTGTTGTCATGCTTCTTCCCAAAATTGGCTCTGTCTCCTCCCCTAATTTCCCATAAACTATGCGTTCTGATCAAATTTCTATTGTCTGAGGCTAAGTTCTAGATGGCTGATCCTTTCTTATTGTCCTGGAACCTCAACTTTCCTTCAGTTGAGCTTGGCATGCCATACTTCCTCTCCCATAATTGCTTCCATAGGTCTGCTCCTCCCTAGATCCATCTCCACCAGTGCTTTGCCCCGATGACCTGATTGAAAATGTACGGGTCTTTGAGTCCCAACCCTCCATCTTTTAGGGGTTTACTAAGCCAGTTCCACGATAGTAGAGCTCATTTTTTTCCCGTTTTGGGCCCTTGACACAAGAACTTTTTGAAGATTTCTATCATCTTTTGGCAAACTGTTTTTGGCGTCGCCTGTTGGATAATTGGTAAATCATGATAGGTTGTAGCATTGATCTCAGTAGTATTACCCAACTCGACATATTCAGTGATCTGAATGTCCAATTCTGCATTCTCCCTTGGATTTTTTCCAACAGGGGTTTCCAATTTGCCACTCTGTTTTGTTGATCATTTAGCTGAATTCCTAGGTATTTTGAGGGGAGACTACCAATTCGGAATCCCATTATTCTTGCTAAGAAATCTTGTGATGGTGTTGTTGTGTTGAAGAAAAATATATCATACTTTTCCTTATTTTTCTCCATCCATAAAGCACTTGTGAAGTCAATAAGAATCTCCATTAACCCTCTGGCTTCCTTGAGAGATGCCTGCCCATACATCATTATGTCATCTACGAATTGTTGGTGAGTTAACGGTAAATCATTCCCCCACAGTCTAAGACCAGTGTACTGTTCTCTTTGAACTTTCTCTTTTATATACCTTCCAAGTCCTTTTGTGGCCAGTATGAACAGAAACGGGGATAACGGATCGCCTTGCCTGAGCCCTCGGGTTGCGTTGAATGCCTCTATGGGTGAATTATTAAGTAAAATTGATAGGAATGGAGTTGATATCATCGAAATTATCTAGCTTATCCATCTTTCATCAAAGACAAATGCCTTCAATATTCCTTGTAGGTATTTACAGTTCACACGATCGTAGGCTTTTGATAACTCTAGTTTAACCAGCATACCTTTGGTTTTTTCTGTCTTTAGTGAATGTATTTCCTCTTTTTCCATCACTATGCCATCTAGTATTTGTCTTCCTTTAACGAACCTTGTCTGTTCCTGAGAGATTAGACCAGGTAAGATAGGTTTTAGGTAGTTTACCATAATTGTAGCCATGATTTTGTAAATTACATTACAAAGCGCTATTGGTCTAAACCCTTGCAGTTCTTCCGAATGATCCATTTTTGGAATAAGGGCTAGAAACATGGAGTTCAGGGCCGGATGCATTCTTTTAGTACGTCGAGACTCAACGATTTTCACTATATCTTCCCCCATGAATATCAACGTCACTTGAAAGAATTATGCTGCTATCTGTCTAGACCTAGCACTTTGTTCTTCGCCATGGTTTTGATGACTTCTTTTACCTCTGCTTTAGATGTTTCCCTTAGCAGGGCCATACTTTGATCCCTTCTCACCAGATTGGGAATGTGTTGTGTGATTTTGTTTATATTCTCCTCCTTGCTTATATTGGGTTTTGTCAGTAGCCTCTGAAAGTGCTGAACTAACTGGTTCTCCATGTCTTCGTTTTGGGTAAGTCGGTTGCCTTGCTGATCGACTAGGGAGAATATCCTATTTTTGCTACCTATGTTGGATCATAGCTTTATGAAAAAACCATGTGTTTTTTCCCCTTCCTTTAACCATTGGATTCTTGATTTCTGTTTCCACATAATTTCTTCTTGTTGTCTCCTTTCCTCCAATTTATTTATTAGCTTCCCTTCCTCCTCCACTAGCAACTCACTTCTACCCTCATTGATTATTTGCAGTTGTACTTTCCACATCTTGACTTGGATCAATTCATGTTCCTAATGTATGTTTCCAAACTCATCCTTGTTCCATCTCTTTATTTTTCCTTTTAGTTATTTGAGTCTGAGTTGAAAGGTGTGCATCAGATTTCTCCTTTCTTTCTCACTCTCGTTCCACCACTCCATTTTTTCTATGAAGGTCGCTTCTCTTAGAAAAAAGGCTTCAAACCTAAAAGGTTTGTTTCGGTTTCCTTGTTTCATTTCCACATCTGATTTATTATGCCAGTGATCTGACCCTAGGTACGGTAGAACTGCAGCCTTATAGTAAACATCTTTACTAATGAATTTTTTTTAGCTAAGAATCTGTCCGATGAGAAGCTATTTTTCTGTTCCCTCCCCTTCTATTATTCCACGTATATTTTCCACTAATTGTTGGGATATCCACTAGGTGTAGTTCTTCTTGTATATCCCTGAATTTCTCCATTTCTAGCTCTTCCCTTCGAAGTCCCCCTTTTTTCTCCTTCAGCGTTGTTATCAATTTGAAATCACCTGCTAGTAACCAAAGCTTTTCCTCATGTAGTTGGCTTAACGTCTTGTTTTCCACTGGGATGTGTGGGCCATAGACTGTAGAGATTAAGAACCATTCTTTATTTCCTATCAGGAAGAACCGCCCCATTAGGATTCGCTTCATTCCTATCCAGTAATTAACTGTCACCTCTGCTGGATTCGACAGGATTGCAATCTCACCTGCGTTACCTCTTGCATCTATAGACATACATTGATACCTTCGTTTCATCTTACTTAGGATTTCCTCCATTTTCCCTCCTATAATCTTTGTTTCTTGTAGCAACATTAATTGGGGTTTCTCTTTTCTTAGTCTCTCAGCTAAGTATCTCTGTTTACCTCGACTATTTAGGCCTCTTATGTTCCCAAATGTAACTATCATTGGGACACTTTATTTATTTGTTGGTATACCACTGAGAGCATTGCCACCCTGCCTGCGTTCACTAGCATTTCTCCCATAATCTGTATAGATTCCTGTAGGTTTCTCCATCCTCTTTTCTTTCCTCATTTTTTTTTTGAATACTCTTGGGGGTTTTCCTGATGTATCCCTAGTTTTTCTGCAATCTCGACCCATCCCCGGCCCTACTTAGCTTGATACTGTTGGAATGTCTCTCCGTATAATCTTTTTTGGTCTTCCAGAATAAATCTTTCATCTAAATGTCTCCATTCATTTAGCAGTTTCTTCAAAACTTCTTCTTCCATGCTAAGTTCCTCTCCTTTGCTTGGGTCAATTTCCATTGTAGTGGTTTCCATCCCCTCCCTTTCCTCCTTATCCTCTTTATCTACCAACTCTCTTTGAGCTTTCCTCTTGGGGTTTGGTTTGCCTTGACTTGAACTTCTCTCCTTTCCTTTCTCCTGATAATCCATAAGTTGGATCTCATTTTCTTCATCTTCTTCTACCTACAGTGCTTCAAAGCTATTCGTTCCGCTCGGTTGAGCTTGGCATTATTTTTTCCCTATGTTGAGGGTTTCCTTTGATTGTCTCCTCTTGCATTTCACTTCTTGGAACCCTTCCTTATCTTCTTGAGGTTTTCCCTATTGCTTGTGCATATTCTCCCCTTCCTCTAGGCTTAGTGGACAATCCCTAAATAGCTAGCCATATTCATGACACCTTTGACATCTGAATGGGATATGTTCATAGTCTAAGGCTTGTTGCCAAACCTCTTCATGGTATTCTAATTCCACTGATTAGGGTATGGGTTCAGCTATATTCATGTACACACAGATTCTCGCATAAGATGTGTATCTTCATCTTTTTGTCTTTTTTGCTATTTTGACAAATTTTCCTATCGTATTTCCAATACCCTTTAATATTTCTGGGTCCGAGAAGTCCATTGGGAGACCGAATAATCTTACCCATACCGGGGCTACTAGAAAATTTTCCTTGTCTGGGTCATAACATTCTACCCAATATCTCATAAACAAACTAACATTATAATCGAAGTAAGGGCCATTTTCAAATACTCTTTCTTTATTTTGCAGGTTTGAGAATATTACCATGTAGAAGCCTCTAGCTCCCAACTTCAGCTAGATATGGCCTTTGGGTTCCCATTTTTGTTGTATCCACTTGGTAAGATCTTTCTCCGTCAGCCATACTCTTGTGAACTTGCAGATCAACGCATGTTCCTTCATGTAACTTCTGTATCTCTCCAATTTATTCATCAGAACAATGAATTTTGGTTTCTCTGTCGCACATGGCAGACATTTTCCCCTACTACCTGCCTACCATCGCGCCTTGAGGACAGGTCATGTTATTTTTTTTGTATCTTGTGTTTGCCTCTGATTGCTAGTGTTCTGGCGGGAATCCCCTGCTGCCACGTCTCTGTAGGAGGGGATCTCCCCCATCCCCCCTTCTTCCTCTGTCAATCCAACCTGAGAAACGACCTCGTGGTAAGCAGCTTTGCAGAAGCCGTCAGAGGGTTAGGTCGTGGTTGTGTTTAGTTCATGGCTTCCGCAATGCTGTTAGGGTTGTAGAGCGATTTTCCTAGAATATAGGAATTCCATTAATAAATTATTATTAATACAAGGAAATGTTAATAATAATTACTAGTATTCTCTTACTAAGTTAAAAATGATAAAATATTAATTAACATTTAAAAAAATTAATTAACATTTTTTAAAGGTACTGTTAAGTTAGAACAAGGTTACTCCTAACATATTTAGGATTATATTATGTTAATAATAATTACTAGTTTTCTCTTACTAAGTTAAAACTGATAAAATATTAATTAACATTTAAAAAAATTAATTAACATTTTTTTAAAGGTACTGTTAAGTTAGAACAAGGTTACTCCTAACATATTTAGGATTATATTCATTTTTTGGATCAGGTGATGCGGAACACAATTTTTTTTAACTTTAATGGTAATTTTTTTAAACTTTAATGGTTGCGCTAAAAAATCAGTGATTTGTACTTTTAGGTCAAATTTATGATCAATATTTATTTATAAATGATATTTTTATGGAAGTTTTTATAATTGTTTTTTAAAATTAATTTTATAATATTTTTATGGAAGTTTTTATAATTGTTTTTTATAATTAATTTTATTTTTATTTTTATATTTTGATTTCATTTTAATGTTTTATTTTTTTAATGACATAAAATATATCATAATTCAAAGAAAAAGTTCTAAACTATTTTTTGCAAAAAAATAATTTCTTTAAACATTTCTCTCTCATATGATTAATATTTAGTTTGACTAAATAAATGTCTTTCGTTATATTCCTTACCATGTGTATTAGATTGATAATTTTTTTTTCCTTTATATTATTTTTTCTTATATAAATAATGACATAACAATAATTTTAAAATATAGATAAGGTTAATATCATATACACAACACTTTTAAAATATTTCTCTTATATAAAATTACTAAGTAATTTTATGAAAATATGAATAATTTGGTTACTATGTTATAACATATAAATAAATTGACATTTCACTTCAATTGATTATAGTTAAGATAGAACAGGTAATTAAGTTCATTTTTAATAAATTAAAAAAATCTAATAGGCACAACTAATTATGTGTATAATGTGCTATTCAATTTGATATTAATTTTAAAATGGTATACAAACAATTAATTTTACATTTTCATATTGTAAATTGATTTATTATATATAATTATATATCTTATATTGTAAATTGATTTATTATATATAATTATATATATAATGTGTTATTTATTTTGTCAATTTCATATTTATTTTAGAAGATATGCAAACAATTTTATACAATATTATATTATAAATTGGTTTATTATATATAATACATTAATTTCAAAAGATATAGAAACATTTTTTAATATTGTAAATTGATTTATTATATATAATATATTTATATTATAGAAAAACAAATTTATTAATAATATAATTTTATCATCATTTTCTGTTATAGTATAATTTAACTCTGGAGGAGTCAAATTTTTACTGGTGTAGTAAATGACATAAGGAGTTAAATCCTTTTGTCCTAATACAACTCCTAAAGCTATATTCGAAGCATCAGTTCAAATGTTAAAAGGTAATTTCCAATTTGGTCCTCTTAGAATGGGTGCTTCAAAAATATTTTCTTTCAATGTTTTAAAATCTTTTTGGCAATCAGAATTTCAAATGAATTCACAATCTTTGTGAGAAATTTGAAAACTCGAGAAGCAATCTTTGTAAATTTTTCTATGAATTTTCTATAGTAACGAGTGAAGCCAAGAAAAACCCTAACATCTCTTTGACAGGTTGGAATTGATAATTCAGAAATAAATTCTACTTTAGTATCCACTCTAATTCCATTCCTTGAAATATGCTCTCCTAAGACAATTCCCTAAGTAAACATCATAAAAAAAATTTCATGGCTTAATGAGAGATTTTCTTCCTTACATCTAATGAGAACTTTTTCCAAATTTTTAAGAGCTTCTTCATAAAAATTTCCATAGACAGGAAAATCATCCATATAAACTTCCACACAATCATGAACTAAATCAGAGAAAATGCCTAAAATTTCCGTTTGGAATGTTGCAAGTGCATCACATAATCCGAAAGGAAGTACTGAGTAGGCATAGGTTCCCCATGGACAGGTAAAAGTGGTTTTATCTTGATCTTTTAGAGCTACTTGGATATGGTTATATCCACTAAAACCATCCAAGAAAGAGACATATTTCCTCCGTGCCAATGTATCTAAAACTTGATCTATAAAAGGAAGTGGAAAATGATCTTCTAAAGTGCCTTTATTCAATTCCCTATAGTCAATGAATACTTTCCATTTTCCACTTTTTTTAGGAACAATTACCAATGGTGAAACCCATTGGCTATATGATATTGGATAAATGAAATTCACATTCAACAATTTTTGTATTCCCTATATAACAATTTCCTTTAAATTTGAATTCATTCTTCTTTAAGGTTTTCAAATTGATTTGCCATTTCTTTTAATGTAAATATTATGTATACAAGCATTGGGATCAATTCCTTTCATGTTAGTTTATTCCCATGAATAAGAAGAAGAATGTTCTTGTAACATTTTTATTAAATCTTTTTTTTGGAATTCTTCCATATTATCATTATCTTCGGCACGTGGTAAGTTCTAGTGATCAGAGCCTTTTGACTTTCTTTTTAATCATATAATATAATTTTAAATAAGATTGTGTTTTTATTGCTTTTTAAAATATATTTTAAAATATATAAATAAATTTAACACGTTAAAAGAAATCTAATACATTTAATGTTTACAAATTAAATAAATTGAATGGAATTTTTTAAACATATTTTTATTAAAATTAACATAAAAACAGGTTAAAAAAACTTAAATTAACCACAAAAATATAAAAATAAAATATTTGATCTAGACTAAAGCGAATAATTAAATTGACACATACTAGAATGCATGTTCTAGGCGCATATTCTAGGTGCATATCCTGGTGGTGCTCCATGGGAAAAAGAGAACAAAAAAATACTGTGAGGCATGCAGCGCGCACATCTCCGAGGGTAGTATTTATTGGAAGTAACCCGGCCAGAGCCCATTGAAAAAAGACGACCTTTGTTACAATTTACAACGATGTGGTGAGTTGTAATGAGCCAGATTTAGCCAAACAGAGACTTGTATTATGCCATAATTTAGTGGAACCATTTGAAAAGTTTGTCCACTTTTTATTTAGTGGAAAGTGTTGGGTAATCACTATTTTGGGGTGTACATGTTCACTACTAGATTTTTTATTTAGTGGGAAGTGTTAGGTAATCACTATTTTGTGTTGTATACATTCACTACTAAATTTAAATAAGGATATAATTTAAATTTGGGTATACAAAGTCTCGGTCAAAGTGCTAACCCATTTCCAACATGTGAATCATTATTTCGTATATGTCCACTACTAGATTTAAGTAAAAATATAATTTAATCTTGGGTATATAAAGCTTCCTATCAAAGTGCTAAATCACTTCCAGCTTCCAGCATGTGAATCATTATTTCTTAGAGTTTTACTAGCCAAATTTGATCAGGACATGTAAATACCAAATATTTCTATCTAATCGTTGTACCACGAGACGTGGATCACTAGACATATAGAGAACAAATATTTGCATTTAAATATTGTCTCACAACTTAAAAAATTTATGTTATTGATTGAAAAACTATCATGCATTTTGAATAAACGTTTGGGCATCGGCCTAATTCTTTATGTTATAAATTCTCTGTGGTTCGCATTTCCCTCAACTATTAACGAAAATTCTATAAATCTAGGACGATTGTTTAGTTCTAAATTTTGATCGAGCAGTGCATTACTGTGGGTGTTAATGGCGCAGGCATATCCTCCCCCAGGGTACCAACCTCAGCAGCCGCCGCCTTATGGCTATCCTCCTCCACAACCCTACCCTCAACAAGGTATCACCACATAGATTTTCAATATTTCAGAATATATGTTTTAGATCCACTGTTGTTACATTTAATCTATGTAACAGTACCTAGGGGTTTCGACCTTTTTGCAGGAACCCATTTAGTGGGAACCCTACTTACCTAAATCTATGTTACTAGAAACAGTACGTAAGGGTTTCGACTTTTTTTTGCAGGAACCCATTTAGTGGGAACCCTACTTAGCTAAAAATGATAAGAATTTCTGCTAGTTGTTTCTCTCGTAGAATTATTAGTTCAAGTTTCATCATTAGTTGGAAATCACATCATTAGTAAAATAATTTACAAGTTCACAAAATCGCATGCAGTTTTTTTTTTTTTTTTTTTTTATTGGTTAATGTATTTACTCTAAAGTTTCAATCAATGTTATAAAAAAGTTCCCAAAACGCTGGTTTCTCTTCCCATTTCTGGTTTCGTGTGGCGTTCCTGGAAGCATAGATCTGAACCACTTAAGTAAAAATGGATTGTTTTGTTTGTGGTGTTGTAGGTTATCCACCACCCCCGCCCGCAGGGTACTCGCAGCAGCCCCCTCCAGTAGTTGGGCCTCCCCAATATGGTCAGCAGCAACAGTCTGGGGCTTCCAAGGGATTTTTGGAAGGATGGTTAAGTATTTTTTTCTGTTTCCACATTATTTAAACCAAATTTATAGGCTTATGTATTCTCATTCTGCTTTATGAAATGGAAGAAACGTGAATGTTTTAGTACACTCTATTTATATAGATTGATTTTATAAAGGTCAGAGATATTAATAAGTTATTATATGATTTTGCTGTTGTGTAAATGGTGTAAGTAACACAGTTTTGATTTTGGTTGTGCAGCCTTGCGGCGCTTTGCTGCTGCTGTGTATTGGACGAGTGCTGCTGTGATCCCACCGTCATTTGCGTAGGGTAGTCAATGTTTCCAATGTGCACGCTGAATGTTTTGATGGGAGTGAATGAAATCTTGTTTGTTGGTTAGATATGTTTGGGGATTGAAAATCCAATTATTGGAATACACACAGTTTGCGAACATTTTTTTTTTAATTGTATTATCATCCATAAATATGAATGAACATGTTTTTTAACTAATTAGGTTGTTTTGATGAAAATAAATGAAATTTTGTTTGTTTTTGCGTTGGTTAGATATATTTAGGATTGAAAATCCCATTATTTGGAGATATAATGAGCACGCTTTTATTATTTATGTTGTTTTAATGAGAATAAATAAAAAAAAAATTGTTTGGTATTGGTTAAATATATTTAGGGATTGAAAATCCTAAGAGCTTGCAAACATGTTTTTTTCTAATTATATTATTATAAAAAATATTTTTTACCAATTATAATATCATCAACTGTTTTGATGAGAATAAATAAAATTTTGTCTATTTTGATGAGAATAAATAAAATTTTGTTTGTTTTGTGTTGGTTAGGTATATTTAGAGATTGAAAATCCCATCATTTAGATACATAAAAAAAATTGGCAACATATTTTTTTGTCATGTGTTTTTTGCCCATTGTATTATTATCAGCAAGTGTGTTTTACCAATTGTAATATGATCGAATAAAATCATATTAACTCTATATATTCTTTACCTTTAGTGACCATGGTTTCTAAGTAAGGCAATATATTAGTGCGGGTATGCACGAAATCTAAAACAGTGTTTATTTACAGCGTTTTAGATTGGCATGTCTATTTATGGGTTATAAGTAAGTTTGTAATAGTTTTTTGCTTTGTAACTTATGTAAATATTGACATTTTATTTTCATGAGGGTTTTGTGAGATATGGAAGAATTATTTGAATTTTATTAATAATTTTTTTATTTTTTTATTTTGGTAGTATTTTTTATTAATATTATCCAACCATAATCATATTTTTCCAATAGTATCGGGTGGTCTCAACCTACCCTTAAGAAACCAGGTTGGCCACATGTCAGCATTAAAATATGTCCAAAATTTAAATAAGCCTTTTTCTATCATCCATGCAACATTTGCTATTCTATCTATAATAAACATCAACTTCAGAAAGTAAAGGCTATTCGTCATAAAAACAAAATTTTGTCTAGCACCCTGTTTTACTCATAATTCCAGCACTCCACCAAGGTTGGGGTTGTAGCGCTCGACCCCGACATCTCGCTTCTCCTCATGTCCTGTAGACTTTTCTCTATCCTGCTCAGAACTAAGTTGTTTCGGTGGACCTGAATCTGGACTACTGCTATCTCCCTGGACTGCTGCTATCTCTCTGTGGAGATCAGTCCTGCTAGGCTCCTTCGTTTTGGCTTCCACCTGTACCTCTTGTTCCTTTTTTAGTCCCTGTTCCTTATTGAGTATCATAGCTCGAGCCACTATGTTCTTCATAACCCAGTATGGCTGAATTGTTTTCCGGAATAGAGTATGGCAGCTGCAGGTGTTCCCCAGATCTTGCACCATGGTTTCCCACTCTTCTGTCTCAATGTCCTAGTTGGTGATGTTGCCATTGAGTTCCCTCTCCCATCCATATATTTGTGCTCTTACCTCTGGTGTGTTGCCAGCCATGTATGCACTGATAAGAGTCTACATATGCTCCTTTCCAATCTTCCTGCCTCGCTTGCATTGGCCTCTACTGGAGGTTGCATCCCCCCCGGTGGTCCGTTTCCCTACCTTTCCAGTTCCTCTACTACCTCGTTTAGCCACCTCTTTTCCTTCTCTAGCCATACTTTCTTTGTCCCGGCTATGCTTTTCTTCACCCAATTCTCTCTCCTCTATAGGATTTCTCGCTACGGCGCAATGTGTGATTCAGGCCTCCAAACTGTACTGCACTCAGATTCTTATTAAACCTAGAATAGTAACATAAGAAATATCAGTAGTTTGTATGTATACATGTCGAACTGTCATATTTTTATATGCTCTGGGTTCGGCCTCTCGCCCAAGTCCTGGTAACTAGGGTTTTCCCCTCTTCTCCCTCATATTCCCCCGTGACAACTCTTGGGTTAACATTTTTCGACATCTCAAATCTTCTCTTCTCTGATTCATCCCTCCCCAGCAAACCACAACCTGTTGGTTTACCTTTATAGTCCTACATGAGTCCCTACATTAGGTTTCCTTATCCTTGTTCTGAGTTTCGAAAGGGTTCCCCTTCCCAACCTCTCTCCTCTCTGCTATCCCCACTCGAATTGTGCCCCCAGATAGCCCCTAGGTCTTCCTCTAGAAATTCCAGTTTGGTTTCACAACAAGCAAGGCTATCCATATCCTTGCTTCATTGGCCCCGATAAAACCCTCCACTCTATCTCGGATATACCTCATTTATCCCTTCCGTGCCTTAGGTACCACCTGGCCGG
Source organism: Pinus tabuliformis (assembly GCA_031772625.1). Classification (NCBI taxonomy): domain Eukaryota; kingdom Viridiplantae; phylum Streptophyta; class Pinopsida; order Pinales; family Pinaceae; genus Pinus; species Pinus tabuliformis. Next base: position 1,087,669,994 of record CM062805.1, on the reverse strand, counting down.
GGCTGTTATCTTTCTACACTCTCCCTTAATGGGATCCCCATTGTCTCCCGGTCCTCCCTCATTCCCTCTCTGCTCATCTTCCCAAGGTGACCCTCTAACTTTACCATATCTCTCCACTTAATTATCATTCCAGACCAGGTTAGAGTTCCAGGAACCTATGGTCTCGACTTGTTCCGAGTCCTGGCTTTCCCAAGCCCCCTTCCCCAATACCTCTGAATTAAACATTACTACGATTCTATTATTTAGGGCATTGAGGGTGACATACGATCGATTTGTGTTAACCCATCCGCAGCCATCGGCTTGCGTCTGCCTCCTGCGTCCACCACCTTTCTTTTCTCATTCCCTCACCTTCGTTCTCTGCATGCAGCTATCAACTTTTTCAATTGCCTTTGCCTGTTTTTGTTTTATCCCACTGTCTCTGCTATCTTCCGTCCCACCTCCCACATGTCCCCCTAATCCTCCTGCCGCTCATTCTTTCATTCCTTCTCCTCAGAATGATGAACCTCTAGCGCTTCCATCTCTATCCTTCATTAACTCCCTCGTGCCTCCAGCTGCTCCTGCCATGGGTACCTCTCTATACTCATGCCACTTGCTAGCTCTGTTCTTTCCGCCCTCTCTTTTGCCCCCAAGCCTTCCTCTCTCCCTATCGTTCTCAGCCACACCTGTCCTCGTTATGTACCTTCCTCCTCCCTACCCTATCCTTCTTGTTGCCCTTCCTGCTCTCGCAATATTCCACATCACGATGTCCCCTCTGTCCTTGGGCCCAAGTGGGTGGTTTCTAGAACCTCCACCTCCCATCCCCTTTGGCCCACTTCGACTTCACTATCGCACCTCGATCGGGGGTTTTCCTCTTTCTCCTTGTATTTTTCTAGGATCTCCCCTAGTTTCCTCATCTCCCCCATTTGTAATAACTCTTCTCCTCTTATATCCAGGTTTCTACCTACCTGGCCACATCCTCAGTTAACGAGATTGTCCGCTACCACATTGACCATCCTGCGGACATGTGTTTGTATGATGTACCTGATTTGTCGAATTAGCTTGCTGATCTTTTGGACAAGCTTTTCCATCCTCCAGCTTTTGCTAATTGTTTCCTAGTGAGTCCCTTGCTGGAGCTTTTTCACCATGTCTATGGCCATTTTCGAATCTCCTTCCACTTGTAGTCTCTAGAACCTCTCCCTTACTTTAATTTCCAGTCCCCTGTTCAAAGAATGAAGTTCTACTTCATTGTTGCTTGTAGTGCCGCCGTCCATAGTGAATATTCATATCGTTTTACCTTTGTCGTCTTTGAATACTCCTCTTGTCCCTACCACCCCAGGGTTCCCTTTCACAGCGCCATCGAAGTTAAGTTTGATAAATTATTTCTGAGGCCGTGTGAAGCAGTTCGCAGGCTCGCAATTATGGGGATGGTGCTTCCACGAGGAGGCGTTTAGCATGCTGGGCTTCAAGTTTAGACCTCTCTTTATTCTTTCTTCATGGGGATTTCTTTTCCAATCCTCTGCATACCATTTCTCAGCTAGTATTATTTCTCGTATGTTCTGGAGTATCATTTTCCATCTTTCTTCTTCTGTTCTTTTTTCATCTTTGAAGATTAGATTATTTCTTTCCTTCCATATTGCCCATAGGAAGAAACCCAAAGAAAGTCTCCAGGCTCAATTCAGGATTGGGTTTTGGTAAGGCTTTTTCCGCCAATTATCCATTGTTACTTTCATACTAGTTGGATTCCTGTCACTTACTTCGAAGAGTCGATCATGGTTTCTCCACAAGTCTTCACTATATCTACAGGCATTGGTCATATGTTCCATTGTTTCTTCTTGTTCATTGCATAAGCTGCATATCAAAGGTCCCTACAGGCATTTTTTTTGCAGTTAGTCCCAAGTAAGTGCTCGCCCATGTTGGAGGATCCACATGAAGAAGGCAATTTTCAGCCATGTCTTTTCTTGCCATATTCTATCCCATATCTGTGTCGCCTGTTGTATGTGGTGTGCTGCTTCTAGTTGATAGCCCTCCTTAATTGTGAACAACCCTTTAGTCCTATACCCGCATCTAAGAATGTCTAACCCCTCTGTTTTTGCAATTTTTTGGGTTGCCATGTATTTCTCATATAACTTCCATTGGGGTGTTTCTGGGGCATCTGACCAATCCTGTTTTTGTTTCCAATTTCTCCAGTACTCTCTAGGTTCCATGCTCCAGAAGTTTTTAACTGTTTTTTCTTCATGGATATTAGTATATTGACATACTATTTCTAGCTCATGTCTTCTATTTAGTTTTTCTCTTTGTTGCCACGCTTCTTCCCAAAATTTGGCTTTTTCTCCTCCCCTAGTTTCCCAGAAACTATGGGTTCTGATCAAATTTCTGTTGTCTAAGGCTAAGTTCTAGATGGCTGATCCTTTCTTATTGTCCTGGAGTCTCAGCTTTCCTTCAGTTGAGCTCGGCATGCCATACTTCCTCTCCCATAATTGCTTCCATAGGTCTACTCCTCCCTAGATCCATCTCCACCAAAGCTTTTCCCCGATGACCTAATTGAGAATGTACGGGGCTCTGATTCCCAACCCCCCATCTTTTATGGGTTTACTGAGCCAGTTCCATGATAGTAGAGCCCATTTTTTTCCCGTTCTAGGCCCTTGCCACAAGAACTTTTTGAAGATGTCTATCATCTTTTGGCAAACTATTTTTGGCATCACTTGACTGGTTAATTGGTAAATCGGGATAGATTGTAGCACTGATCTCAGTAATATTACCCAACTCGGCATATTCAATGATCTGAATGTCCAATTCTGCATTCTCCCTTGGATTTTTCCCAACAGGGGTTTCCAATTTGCCACTCTGTTTTGTTGATCATTTAGCTGAATTCCTAGGTATTTCGAGGGGAAATTACCAATTCAGAATCCCATTATTCTTGCTAAGAAAGCTTGTGATGGTGTTGTTGTGTTGAAGAAAAATATATCATACTTTTCCTTATTTATCTCCATCCCTAAAGCACTTGTGAAGTCAATAAGAATCTCCATTAACCCTCTGGCTTCCTTGAGAGATGCCTGCCCATACATCATTATGTCATCTACGAATTGTTGGTGAGTTAATGGTAAATCATTCCCCCACAGTCTAAGACCAGTGTACTGTTCTCTTTGAACTTTCTCTTTTATATACCTTCCAAGTCCTTTCGCGGTCAGTATGAACAGAAACGGGGATAACGGATCGCCTTGCCTGAGCCCTCAGGTTGCATTGAATGCCTCTATGGATGAATTATTAAGTAAAATTGAGAGGACTAGAGTTGATATCATCGATATTATCTAGCTTATCCATCTTTCATCAAAGAAAAATGCCTTCAATATTCCCTGTAGGTATTTACAGTTCACAGGATCATAGGCTTTTGATAAGTCTAGTTTAACCAGCATGCCTTTGGTTTTTTTTCTCTTTAGTGAATGTGTTTCCTCTTTTGCCATCACTATGCCATCTACTATTTGTCTTCCTTTAACGAACCTTATCTGTCCCTAAGATATTAGACCAAGTAAGATAGGTTTTAGGTAGTTTACCATAATTGTAGCCATGATTTTGTAAATTACATTACAAAGCACTATTGGTCTAAGCCCTTGCGATTCTTTCAAATGATCCATTTTTGGAATAAGGGCCAGAAACGTGGAGTTCAGGGTCAGATGCATTCTTTTAGTGCGTCGAGACTCCTCAATGATTTTCACTATATCTTCCCCCATGAATGGCCAAGTCGCCTGAAAGAATTATGCTGTTATCTGTCTAGACCTGGTGCTTTTTTCTTCGCCATGGTTTTGATGACTTCTTCTACCTCTGCTTTAGATGTTTACCTTAGTAGGGCCATGTTTTGATCCCTTCTCACCAGATTTTGAATGTGTTGTTTGATTTTGTTTATATTCTCCTCCCTGCTTATATTGGGTTCTGTCAGTAGCCTTTGAAAGTGCTGAACTAATAGGTTCTCCATGTCTTCGTTTTGGGTAAGTCAGTTTCCTTGCTGATCAACTAGGGAGAATATCCTATTTTGTTGCCTATGTTGGATCATAGCTTTATGAAAAAACCATGTGTTTCTTTCCCCTTCCTTTAACAATTGGATTCTTGATTTCCGTTTCCACATAATTTCTTCTTGTTGTCTCCTTTTCTCCAATTTATTTATCAGCTGCCCTTCCTCCTCCACTAGCAACTCACTTCTACCCTCATTTATTATTTGTAGTTGTACTTTCCTCATCTTGAATTGGATCAACTCATGTTCCTAATGTATGTTTCCAAACTCATCCTTGTTCCATTTCTTTATTTTTCCTTTTAGTTATTTGAGTCTAAGTTGAAATGTGTGCATCAGATTTCTCCCTTATTTCTCACACTCGTTCCACCACTCCATTTTTCTATGAAGGTCGCTTCTCTTAGCAAAAAGGATTCAAACCTAAAAGGTTTGTTTCGATTTCCTTGTTTCATTTCCACTTCTAATTTAATAGGCCAGTGATCCGACCCTAGGCACGGTAGAATTGTAGCCTCATAGTAAACATCTTTACTAATGAAATTTTTTGTAGCCAAGAATTTGTCCAGATGAGAAGCTATTTTTCTGTTCCCTCCCCTTCTATTATTCCACGTATATTTTCCATTAATTGTTGGGATATCCACCAGGTGTAGTTCTTCTTTTATATCCCTGAATTTCTCCATTTCTGGCTCTTCCCTTCGAAGTCCCCCTTTTTTCTCCTCTAGCGTTGTTATCAAGTTGAAATCGCCTGCTAGTAACCAAAGATTTTCCTCATGTAGTTGGCTTAACGTCTTTATCCTTTGGAGGAAGTTTTCCTTTTCCACTGGGATGTGTGGGCCGTAGACTGTAGAGATTAAGAACCATTCTTTATTTCCTTTCAGGCAGAACCACCCCATCAGGATTCACTTCATGCCTATCTAGTAATCAACTATCACCTCTGTTGGGTCCCATAGGATTGCAATCTCGCTTGCGCTACCTCTTACATTTATAGACATACATTCATACCTTCGTTTCATCTTACTTAGGATTTCTTCCATTTTCCCTCCTATAATCTTTGTTTCTTGTAGCAACATTAATTGGGGTTTCTCTTCTCTTAGTCTCTCAGCTAAGTATCTCTGTTTACCTCGGCTATTTAGGCCTCTTATGTTCCTGGATGTAACTATCATTGGGACACTTTATTTATTTGTTGGTATACCACTGAGAGTGTTACCACCCTACCTGCATTCACCAACATTTCTCCCATAATCTGTATAGATTCCTATAGGTTTCTCCATCCTCTTTTCTTTCCTCATTTCATTTTGTTTGAATACTCTTGGGGGTTTTCTTGATGTATCCCTAGTTGTTCTGCAATCTTGACCTATCCCTAGCCCTTCTTAGCTTGATACTGTTGGAATGTCTCTCCGTATAATTTTTTTTGGTCTTCCAAAATAAATCTTTCATCTAAATGTCTCCATTCATTTAGTAGTTTCTTCAAAACTTCTTTTCCCATGCTAAGTTCCTCTCCTTTCCTTGGGTCAATTTCCATTGTAGTGGTTTCCATCCCCTCTCTTTCCTCCTTATACTCTTTATCTGCCAACTCTCTTTTAGCTTTCCTCTTGGGGTTTGGTTTGCCTTGACTCGAACTTCTCTCCTTTCCTTTCTCCTGATAGGCCATAAGTTGGATCTCATTTTCTTCATCTTCTTCTACCTGCAGTGCTTCAAAGCTATTTGTTCCACTCGGCTGAGTTTGGTATTCTTTTTTCCCTGTGTTTTGGGTTTCCTTTGATTGTCTCCTCTTGCTTTTCACTTCTTAGAACCCTTCCTTATCTTCTTGAGGTTTCCTCTGTTGCTTGTGCATATTCTCCCCTTCCTCTAGGTTTAGTGGACAATCCTTAAATAGCTAGCCATATTCATGACACGTTCAACATCTGAACAAGATATGCTCATAGTCTAAGGCTTGTTGCCAAACCTCTTCATGGTATTCTAATTCAACTGATTCGGGTATGGGTTCAGCTATGTTCATGTACACACAGATTCTCGCATAAGATGTGTATCTGCCTCTTTTTGTCGTTTCTGCTATTTTGACAAATTTTCCTATCATATTTCCAATACCCTCTAATATTTTTGGGTCCCAGAAGTCCATTGGGAGACTGAATAATCTTACCCATACCGAGGCTGCTAGAAATTTTTCCTTGTCTGGGTCATAGCATTCTTCCCAATATCTCATAAAAAAAGTAACATTATAATAGAAGTAAGGGCCATTTTCAAATACTCTTTCTCTATCTTGCAAGTTTGAGAATATTACCATGAATAAGCCTCTAGCTCCCAGCTTCAGCTCGATATGGCCTTTGGGTTCCCATTTTTGCTGTATCCACTTGGTAAGATCTTTCTCCGTCAGCCATACTCCTGTGAACTTGCAGATCAACACATGGTACTTCATGTAACTTCTGTATCTCTCCAATTTATTCATCGGAATGATGAATCTTGGTTTCTCTGTCACACATGGCAGACATTTTCCTCTGCTGCCTGCCTGCCATTGCGTCCCGAGACAGGTCCCGTTATTTTGTTTGTATCTTGTGTTTGCTTCTAATTGCTAGTGTTCTTGTGGGAATCCCTTTCCGCCACGTCTCGGTAGGAGGGGATCTTCGCCCCTTCTTCCTCTGTCATTCTAACCTGAGAAACGACCTCGTGGCAAGCAGCATTGCAGAAGCCGTCAGAGGGTTAGGTCGCGGTTGTGTTTAGTTCATGGCTTTTGCAGTGCCGTTAGGGTTGTAGAGCGATTTTCCTAGAATATAGGAATTTTATTAATAAATTATTATTAATACAAGGAAGTGTTAATAATAATTACTATTATTCTCTTACTAAGTTAAAAATGATAAAATATTAATTAACATTTAAAAAAATTAATTAACATTTTTTTAAAAGTACTGTTAAGTTAGAACAGGGTTACTCCTAACATATTTAGGATTATATTCATTTTTTGGATCAGGTGATGGGGAACACAATTTTTTTTAACTTTAATGGTAATTTTTTTAAACTTTAATGATTGAGCTAAAAAATCAGTGATTTGTATTTTTAGGTCAAATTTATAATCAATATTTATTTATAAATGATATTTTTATAGAAGTTTTTATAATTGTTTTTTATAATTAATTTTATGATATTTTTATAATAGTTTTTTATAATTAATTTTGTTTTTATTTTTATATTTTTTTAATGACCTAAAACATATCATACAAAGAAAAAGTTCTAAACTATTTTTTTGGAAAAAATAAATTCTTTAAACAATTCTCTTTCATATGATTAATGTTTAGTTTGACTAAATATATGTCTTATATTCTTTACCATGTGTAAGATTGATAAAAAAAATTTCGTTTATATTATTTTTTTCTTATATAAATAATTACATAATAATAATTTTAAAAGATAGATAAGGTTAATATCATATACACAACACTTCTAAAATATCTCTTATATCATTATCATTACTTTAAATCTATAAATATAAAATTACTAAGTAATTTTCTGAATTGACATTTCACTTCAATTGATTAATAGTTAAGATAGAACATGTAATTAAGTTCATTTTTAATAAATTAAAAAAAAAATCCTAATAGGCACAACTAATTATGTGTATAATGTGCTATGCAATTTGATATTAATTTTAAAATGGTATACAAACAATTAATTTTACAATCTCATATTGTAAATTGATTTATTATATATAAATAAATAATATGTTATTTATTTTGTCAATTTCATATTTATTTCAAAAAAATATAAAAACAATTTTGTACCATATTATATTATAAATTGGTTTATTATATATAATATATTAATTTCAAAAGATATAGAAACATTTTTTTAATATTGTAAATTGATTTATTATATATAATATATTTATATTATAGAAAAAAAAATTTATTAATAACATAATTCTATATTAACAGTATTAAAATAAGCCAAGGTTAAAAGTCATGTCTTATAAATATAATTTAAAATTGAAACATCATTTTTTTTAGTAATTATAAATTAGAATGGGTTGTTTTACTAGATAACTCTGGTTCATGTATAGGTACGAATAAGTATTTAATAATGAACATGTTTGGGTTACTCGGCATTATTGTTATATTATCTTTTTGCTCCATTGCTACGAATGTGTACATATTTATTTAATATAAGAGGTTGGGTTTTTGAGTCCTTTGTAATGATGGGTAAGATGTAATGAGGAATTGGTGTCATGAGAAAAAAATATATAACAATTTTGTGTATTTTAACATAACAAAGAGAGGTGCCATTTGAAGAATTATTGTAATTACAGTTTTCTTTGTTTGAACCTTTTAATTGTAGTCACTTGTATTCAAATAGAAGATTAAGAAGCAACCAAAAAGTATTGAAGAAGTTGTTAAAAAGTATTTTTCAATCATCCAAATATCTTAACAATCATGTATTGAAGAAGTTGTTAAAAAGTATTTTTCAATCATCCAAATATCTTAACAATCAACATAGAGTAAAATTTCAGCATAAATTAAAAAACCACATGCTATGGACACCCAGGTAGGAATTAAAATTAAACGTAGAAAATGTACTACAGATAATTTCCCCTTCTAAAACTTGTCTTTCTAGTGATTGAATTAGTTTCCTTAACCAATTGGTTAAGTTAAAATTCCCAAGGTGATATTATCAAATTTGTAGATCTTGGATAAACTTTATCAAAAGAATGTTGTTGAGTCATATGCTATGAATCTATTGAAGTCAATCTAGCATGTCAATATTATTGAATGACATTACCTGTTAATAAAACTACACATATTTATTTCTTTCAATAAAAAATCATCCCACTTTCGCCATATCAAACACTATTATACATTTTATATAGAATGTTTTCCAAGAATTTATATGAATTGGTAAAGTTAAGAGGTTGTAAATCCTTTTACATGGGTCATGTAAAGGCATACAAGAAGGTTTTCTCAGAAAGGTGATTGATTACTATTTGAAAATCATTTCACCTATCTATCTTTCTTTTTTTCTTTTTTATAAATTGGCTTGCATAAGAAAAACTTGTAATAGTATTCACATTTTCCCCTCGTATATTGAAAATAGGAATGCTTGTAATTTTTTAAGGCTCATGCAACTTTATTATATTCTAAAAATTAATAAAAATATATAATTTAATTTTAGTTGGTGATTGATTCTCATTTTGGGATACAAGTCTGTACCATTAATTTGTAGATTGTATTTATTTTGCATCTTCTCATGCTATCCTGCTCATTTTTTAGTGGTGACAAGCAATATTGTGTTAGCACATTGTATTTTTATTCTAGATAAATAATGCAACACATACTTATTACTAAAATGTGATGACAACTTGTAATTGAAAGGGATGATTATCATTGTAACGAATGAATGAAGAATACAAAGCATTGGATTATAATGGAAAATAATAGTTCATAGATATTATTAAGAAAGATAATGAAGTACAAGTAAATTATTTCAGAGCTTGGTCAAAAAGTAGAAACAATCTAACTACATGATCGACCAAAAATAAAGTAGAAATATTTCTGATTATGGACTTATCATAGTTAGTGCTACTTGATATAAGATAACAAAAACTACATATTTCTTGCCCCACTCCTACTTTGTCCTCTTGCTTCTTCTATGAGTATGTGCTCTACAAGTATAGCCATGGATTACAACAAACCTTCACTAGTGCACATTTCATGTGTTAATGCACTTGTGATAATAGCTATAGGAAGTGCATTAGGGCTCCTAAGTACATCATTAACATTATTCCATTCAATAATACCATTATCATTGTTCTTATTATTACCATTAATGTTACTAAGACTTCAAGGTGCATAAAGATATATATACACTAGTACTCAATCATATATAAAGCATTATTTTTTTCAATATACAATATACATGAGTGCATATTAAATAATGGTGTGTTGGTGCATCTTATATAGATTCTTCATTCAATCGATTTGAAGATATCTATAAAATTTGTTGCTTCAATTATTTAATAATTTTTCATTTATTTATAAATCCTAAAATATTTAGCCATAAATTTCAAACTTTCTTCAAACACTGTCAGCTACAAGTTGCATAAAATATTCCTTCAACAACTTATATATATATATATATATATATATATATATATATATATATATATATAGAGAGAGAGAGAGAGAGAGAGAGAGAGAGAGAGAGAGAGAGAGAGAGGATACAATTTTTTTATTATTAACATGAAAACTTACACAAATTTTGCTTAAACATAATTTATTAAATTAAATTTGAAAATTAAACATAATATGTGTAACTACATTTGAAATCATTATATTACAATATCATTTTATAATATTTATAAAATTATATTTTGTGGTTCACCTAATCCACTAAGGGCTATGGTGTGGAATGTGAAAGGTCATTGGAGTCCAATAGACCTTGGAATATGAATGCAACGGTCATGTAAAATGTATCAATGTACATCATATGAATAAAAAATGAAATTCAAAGTTTTATCTTTCATATCTCTTGCTTATCATTTGTGTGTTTAACATGGTATCAGAGTTGCAGGCAAATACATGCCCTACTCAAAGTTTGAGCCACTAGTTTTGTGCTTGTCAGATTTGCCTATTTTCTTGTAAGAACTGAGCATTTTATTCCTCATTGTGTGCCTGACCATAGGGATCTTAACACTCCAATAATTTGTTGTAACTCATCTGGATTGAATTACATGTCAAAGAGGTAGAGAACTTGCATAATCTTCCCATTAAGGTTCTTTCTTCTAAATATTGTGAACTTGGATAGTCCTCGCCTCTTTTTTGCACCTTCTCACTCTCAAACTCAGGTATCAGTTGGTCATTAGTGCCTTTTCCTCTTGTTGGCATGCTACTCCTTCAGCCACTGTTGCATTGGATCCGTATGCATTGATTCTAGACAAGCATTGGAAGACTCTCGTTAATTAGATAAAATGTCTTTACCTATGTTGAAATTTTGATGACAAATAGCTATGTTGGTTCCTATGATTCATGCTATTGGTTCATTAATTGATATTGTATTCAATGCATTGAGATTATATTAGAACCAGTAATTGTAGCTCATGGCTGATGTGTATGCTGACTATGCAACGTTAAATAATTTACATTGTCTTCTTCTACATTGGTTAGTGTGTTGAAGTCATGGTATGTATATTGAATAGATTTGTTTCCTATATTGATTGCAATGGATAATGTTATATGGTATATGTTTTGGTATTAGATGATTTATTATGCTAGCCTTTGTTCACATTATTCTTAAATTTGTTGAGTCCGATGATTGATCAATTGTTGAGTTTGTAGCGTGGTGGAGCACCCTTTATTTGATTTAGGAATTGAATTCAACAATTTAAATTGTTAGAAAATGGTCAATGGAGTATTGGAATTACTGAATAATATAATACATTCTACCCTTGAAAATAAAATCATGATTGAAAAATCCATTCTCAGATATTTTCAAACTTATTTACAAAATGTACAAAAAAGCATTTAGTTTCTTCAACTTGGGTCACAACTACAACAAGATGAGTTACAATACAAAACACATCATTTTGAACTTGTTTTAGTTTAGAACAATCCTCTCTTTGAGTTTGAAACAAACAACCATCAATATCTAGCAAGTGGTCAGGTCAGTAAAATTAATGTTGATTCACATTCAGTACTCACTTTAGGAACATATTTGCATGTAGAAACAGGAATTCAACCTACAATTCCCAAGTCCATCATTAGACCTTAGGAAGGTCTTGTTAGTAGCAGGCACTGAACCGGTCTTGGATATGACAAGAATGTGTCCTTTCATACACCAGATTATTCAAAATCCATAAAATTTTATAATGTTGGATTTCTTTAGCAAAATTCATTTTCACCTATTCTCTCCCCTCCACAACATCATGTTGTGAAATGCCAACATTGTGACAGAGTTAGCCATGTGAAATATCATTGTTTTGATATTCATTCGTGTGAGCATTATGTTCAACACACTCATCATTCAAGCATATTGTTGGGTAGCGGAGGTCCCGCGTAATGGTTTTGGGGAAGAAAGCCAAAAAAGTAGGATTAAATTATTGTAAAAAATTCGAAGTATGCGGAGCGTGAAGTATAATAGGATTAAGTCAAAGGGTAGTCTGCTCAAAAATAATGTAAAGAAATATAAATAGAGTCGGCCCGCGCAAGGATTGCGGGCCAAGGAAGGCTATAAATAGAGCACGGCTCTATGAGGGAAAGATAGTTTGATTTTGAAAAAATATGAAATGTAATGGGGTTTTGAAGAAGATGGTCGGAAAGCATCTGTAAGTCCGAGTCAAGGGTTGGGGTAGAAGGTAGAGGCTCTGTAGCTGTGTGTGCAGAGGCCTGGAAAGTCTACAACTATGTGCGTGGACCCCTGCAGCTGAGTGTGTAGGGCGGATCTGAATGTATTGAGGATAAGTGGAAATAAAGATAAGCCGCTTCTGAAATTCTGTGTTCCTTCTGAGCTGTTGTGAATCTGACTTTCATAATATCTGTTTAATTTACTCTACTTATTGTATGAATGAATGTAAATCTGGGTTCATTTTAATGCGCGAATTAGTTGTGTTGGTTAAATGTTTGCTTAAAGACCTTGTTAATTTGTAATTGCATCTTCTAATAGAATAGCCCGCTAATAAGAAAGATATAATCAATCGGGATTTGTGCGAATACCAAGCAGCACGGAGCTGTAAACCAGTGCGTGAAGCCTCCAGACGACACCAAGACATCCCTAGGTTGCGGAAGCCTAGTTCCAGCACCCTCCCCTACTACCTCGGGTGAGACCTCAGTCCATGCTCCGCGGGTTGTTACTGAAAGGGCCAGTAGCTGCGGGATTTGTTTTGGTAAATAACTCTTCCGAACTTGGGTCAAGCCAAAATAAGCCAACAAATGGTTCCGTTTCCAGGACCGGGATCTACCTAAGGGGTGTCTGGTGTGAAATGCGGGGACTCTATAGAAAAGAACATTGACAAATCAAAAGGATTAGGGACGGTAGTAGAACAAGGGTAACTATGGCGAACACGATTCAATTACTAGTGTTCAAAGGAGCAGGAGGCGAAGACCCAGAACAATTTTGGTTCGTGCTAACATTAGTATGGAACACGCAGCAATTCACAGATGATAATATCAAGAAAGCCATCCTAGTCAGTGCATTGCAAGATCGAGCGCTAAAATGGTACGTGAACTGTTCAGGCATCAACCCAACAACAGGGATAACAGACATTCATATTGAATTAACAAAGGAGTTTAGCCGGCCAAAGTCAGAAGCATAGTCGGTTGTAGGATTCAAAGAGATCACAATGATGCCTGGTGAGACCCCGTGGGACTTGGATCAGAGGTTGAAAAGCACCATTCGCGAGGCCAACATGACCCTGACGGATGCACAACACCACGCTTGGTTCGTCGCATCATTAACGCCATATTTGAAGATGGCTTTGTCACAACAAAAAATCTCAACCCAAGTGGAAGCGCTGGAGGCAGCAATGCGGCTGCACAAAACCCTGGTACAAGACCCAGGGTTGGGAGTTCAGAAAATCCAAGTGCAGGTCTAAAATTTGTGTTTGGAAATACAGAAGTTAAAACAGGAACAAACAATGCATTTGAAAGTTCGGGAGGAAGTATGGTGTATAAAGTGCAGGAGCTAGGGACACGATAAAGATCACTTTCTAGTCTCGGTGAATTTTGTGGTCACGAGGGGATCGACACCATTGCAACTAGAGGCACAAGCAGGGCCGAGCGTGATCGCCCTGCTCTGGTGCGCAATCTGTCAAGTAGGAGGATAGCACAACACTGATAACTATCATCTATTGCCAAAATACAACCAAACCCCCTAGCAGCTCTTTTGCAACTTTCGTAGATCGGTGGGTCACAAAGAAAGAGATTTTCGTAGCTATCGAATGTTGATGGACTAGGAACCTGCCTACATAATGCAAATTGAGGTGCAAGGTAAGGATCTAGCCATGGAAAGAAGGCATCGCCTCCTACAACAACACAAAACGTGCAGATGATGAGATCCAAACCACGCGATGACAAACCCATGGTAAACATGGTAGTGCGAAGCAACGCAGCCACAGGAGCGATCAATGGGGAGAACAAGATGGAAGCTAGGAAAAGCTTCACGGGCGTCTCTACCCAAGGTAGTAGGGATCAACTTGAGCTAGCTAGGGATCCCTCGATGTTGACTACCTTCTTAGAGACATGCATAAAACTGCTTCACGACAACAGGGCGGTTAAAGGGTTATAGGAAGTGATTAATAGATACGTAGGATGGGGTGAACCTCACACAGTCCGAAAGTTAGGAAGACATGCATCGCATATGGGTCGGGAGATGCGGTTAACAGCGCAGATTGGTGACTACGAGATGGATCAGGTCATTCTGGACTTAGGTTCATATGCAAATGTATTGCCTAAACAAACTTAGGAGCGTATGGTAAAGCCCGCACTGCTATGGTCCCCGATTCAATTGCGGATGGCCAATCAACAGAAGATCTTGCACTGGTAGGGATAGACTGGTAGGGATAGACTGGGCCACTGATATGAATGGGGTTATTGACCTTAAACAGAGGAAGATGGTATTTGAGAAGAATTCGCTTTTTGTAGTTGTTCTGCTAGATCCAATAGATGGACCGCGCTACACAGAACCTGTGCGCAATGAAGAAAAGAACGATGCATTGTATTGTATCTACAAAATTGCTACAAATAGGCTGAAGGAGGAGCAGAGACTCTCGCGAGGCTACGCCTGCTCATGCACCAGCGATTCAGATGAAGAGGACAAGTGATGGTGAAACAGGGTGAATGGGGTAACCACGTTACATTGTAACATGATGAAGAAATTGTTGTATTGTGTTAAAGTTCAAAACCGCGAACTGCCGATGTATGATGGGCTGATAGTAGTGGATGAATTCTTGGTTAAATTCAAAAGTGCGGTACCAGAATACCAACGATTCGATGCGATAAAATCGAAATTGTGCACGACATCGGCGCGATGGTTGGACACCCATGAAGGGACCTTCAAAAGTTGGTGAAGTTGTAGGAGCATGATGCGGATAAGATTTGGGAATCCAGAGCTACGAATAATCGAGAAATACGATGGATGAGATGATCCGCGCCTACACCTGACTAGATGGACCAAAGCTTATGGTGCGGAGCCTCAACTAGAATGGGTGCACTTATTTTATCATACCCTGGATGTCATTCCAAGGAACTGTTATACGAAAACACAGCTCTGACATGGAACCAGAGAGTGGGATATCCTATGCGAAGGGTTTCTGTTGACATTTCTCTTTGAAGATCAATGGATGGATACCGTAGACGACGCATTATAGCTAGTAAAACCACCATATTCAGAACACCATCGGAACCAGAAGAAGACATGCTGTCAGACGAGTTGCGACAGTTGAGCCAAGCCTTAGCATGTTACAATGTACAAGTAGAAGATGACGAGGATGACCCGTGTAACATTAATATACCAGAATCCGTAGGGAGTCGTGAGGTGCACGGCCCCGAGATAGAAGACCCAGACATCACGGTGCCATTGAAAACAAAGCAAGTAAATATTAGAACAGAGGAAGAGCCGAAGTATGCTATGCTTGGGGACTATTAGGACAATGCCACGGTGGAAAAGGTTGTCGAGTTGCTCTGAGAATACCGGGATTTATTCCCTACAAAAATTATGGAGCTGAAAGGGATTCTAGGAGACTTAGGAATGATGAAGATAACTTTGAAGCCAGATGCAAAGCCAGTGAAACAACAACCCTATCGATTAAATCCAAAATACAAAGCAAAAGTCCGCGAAGAATTGGACAAGATGCTAGTAGCGGGAATTATTGAACGAGTCGAGGAGTCCGATTGGGTAAGCCTTATAGTTGTGCAGGAGAAGAAACAAAATGGTGAGATCTGCATCTGCATCGATCTGTGGAAGCTCAATGATGCGTGTGTTAACGATCTGTTTCCAACACCCTTTACAGATGAGGTACTAGAAAATATGGGCAGGCAAGAAGCATACTCCTTCATAGACAGATTCTCTGGGTATCATTAGATCAATATTGTGCCAGAGGATCGGAGAAAGACAACATTTGCTACCAAATGGGGTTGTTTTCAGTATACAGTAATGCCCTTTGGGCTGAAGAATGCACCGGTGATATTTTCTTGTATTGTGGTAGCCGCGTTCAAGGAATTTATCCACAAGTTCTTATAAGTCTACCTGGATGACTGGACCTTATTTGGCTTGGTTAAGAAACATGCTGTGAGTTTACGATTGATGCTAGATACCTGTCTTCGGCACCGGATTGCGCTCAACCTAAAGAAGTGTACTTTCCTCGTCCCTTTCGGGAACTTTCTGGGCCATGTGGTTTGTAAGTAATGCTGTCATACTAAATCTACAAGTACTGCAAAGTGTAAAACAGCTACATGCTACATTAGGACACATGGGCTACTACTAGAAGTTTATAAAAAGCTACGCCTAGATCACGGCTCCAATGGAATAGTTACTGAAGAAGGATGCTATGTATTGGTGGAATGAGGAATGTAACAAAATCCTGAAAACGCTTAAGTAAAAGATGTCATCTGCCCCTATCTTTGTCTTTCCAAAGTCGGATGTTGAATTTCATGTACATGTCGATGCGTCGTGTATCGCGTTGGGTACAGTACTCACTCAAGAAGGAGTGGAGGGAATCGATCACCCGATTGCGTTCGCAAGTCGCAGGTTGTCCAAAGCAGAAAAGAATTACTCTACTACTGAGTGGGAGGGATTGGTGATGGTATACGCACTCCAAAAGTTCCATCACTATCTGCTCGGAGGACATTTTAAGATGTATACTAATCATTCTGCACTCAAGTACCTAGTGAATAAACCTGTGTTGGGGGGGTCAATCTATCGATGGTTACTGTTGTTTCAAGAATATGACTTTGAGGTTATTGTAAAGCCAAGATGTCTAAATGTAGGTCCGGATCACCTATCCCGAATTGAGACCGGCGAAGAACCAACAAATCTAGAGGAGGGACTCCCGGATGCTCAGTTATTTGCCATGCGCATTGCAGATGGCCACTTTGAATATATTATCCACTTTTTAACTACGAGCACTACACCACAAGGATATTCTGTCTAGAAAAAGAAGGAATTAGTGATACGCATAGCAGAGTTTACCGTAATTGCAGGCCATATCTACAAGACGGGAAACAACGAAATATTGTGTAGATATGTAGCAGAATTCGAGCGTAGATAGATCCTGGCCGAAGCACATGGAGGGGTTGCTGTCGGACATTATGCGGGCCATGCCACTGCCCAGAAGAGTCTTCGCACCAGATTATGGTGGCCGACTCTACATCAATATTTGAAAGCATAATGTCGGGCCTGCAATGTATGTCAATGGATGGGCAAACCATCGTGGAGGGATGAAATGCCCCTTCAACCACAGATGATGCTACAACCATTTGAGAAATGGGTGATTGACTTCATTGGGCCTATTGAATTGCGCGGAAATATGGGCGCATGCTATATCATCACTACGACCAAATATCTGACCCGATGGGCTAAGGCGCAGCCAGTTAAGGATTTCACGGTTGCGACAGCAGCAAAATTCTTGTTCGAGAACGTACTGATTAGGTTTGGCTGCCCCAAAATTCGCATGAGTGATATGGGAATGCATTTTCCGAATGAAATTATCAGCGCACTCACTGAGGAATTCCAGATATATCACTGACAGAGTATGCCCTACCATCCATAGGCAAATGGGACTGTTGAAGCATTCAACAAAAGTTTTGAGACCGCGTTGACTAAGGTCTGTAATGCATGACGGAATGACTGGGACTTGCGCATCCCTGCTGTGTTATGGGCATACTGAACTACGTGCAAGAAGTTGATAGGCCAGACACCGTTTCGCTTAGTCTATGGCAAGGAGGCCATTATGCCTATGGAATATATTGTGCCTAGTCTACGGATCGTGACAATCACAGGTATGGAAGACCACAAGGCATTGGAGGAAAGGCTTGCACAGCTAGAAGAATTGGAGGAGGAACTCTTTCTGGCCAGATTCCATCAGCAGGTACAGAAACAACGCAAGAAAGCGTGGCATGATCGCCATATCAAGGTATGCACCTTCAAAGAAAATGATCTAGTCTTGCTTTATGGTAGTAAGTTTGAAAAATTCCTAGGTAAACTCCGCATGCACTGGTTAGGACCTTATGTCATCAAACAAGTTACCAATGGGGGTGCGGTTCAACTGGCTAAAATTAATGGATACCCCTTCCCAGGAAGAGTGAATGGCAGTCACCTAAAGCTCTAAATGGGTGGGCCGACCACCTGACTAACCGACGAGAGGATAGTCTCACCGCTCCATCCAGCTAAAAGAGAGCGTGGGATGATAAAACAGGTTGGGGGACAGATGCGCGAGTACTACGGTGCCCGTACATTTGACCAAACACAAGGATCACGGTTGTGCGAAAAGGATCACACAGATGCGCTGATACAAGGAATGATGACCGTTGATACCACTATTCATGACAAGATGGTTGCATTATGGCAAAAGGGAGCAGGTAGTGGGCCATTAAGAGAAACAGTACGGGCCAGATATGAAACGAGCTGCCATAGATTTTACACGAACAGGTTACACACACTGGAATAGGCAATAAGCAATGAATTTGAAATTTGCATGGCTTATAAATCACCAAGGGTGGCCTATACTTCGGAAACACATATGAAGTTGTTCATTATCTTTGAACAAGGCATGTGCCTGATGGTAGTGATCTGGCCGATGGAGAAGCATGATTCTCTAAGGAGTATGGGGTTGACCGCTACGGGCGGCCTGCAGGCTACAACATCACTGGTAGGCGATGTATTGGAAAAGAGGGAACACGATCCAGAAATGGTCTAGATGTTGTCGCCTCACCTAGGGGCAGGCCGGCGCAATACAACAACACAATGAAAGGATGGACAGACAGTGATCACGGGTAGATATGCAGTTAACAAGTTGTCTCTGATGTCCCTCGAAGACTAGGATCTTGCAGACAACAGCCAGGGTCTTGCAAAATTGCAACACAAGTTGCAGTAGATGGTGCGAAGAGAAGATACGAAGGTCGGAAGTGGCTGTTTTGGTACTAGGAGGTCCTGTATGCGACTCCCCTGCTCGCGGTAAAATCCTCTAAGGGGGTGTTCTGTGTTAACCGAGCATCGTGCAATGAGCATCATTGGTTGCGAGACGTGGTAGAAACACGGAAGTAGGAGCTGGACGAAGCGTTGCAAGAGACAATGAAGGAGAAACAGGACGACGAGTGCCACTCAAAGGGAGGCAACCCACGAAAACTAAGGTAGAGCATCTAGCCACGCTAGCAAATGACTCGGGACGAGTCACGATAATTCTGTTGGGGGACTATTGGGTAGCGGAGGTCCCACGTAACGGTTTTGGGGCAGAAAGCCCAAAAAGTAGGATTAAATTATTGTAAAAACTCTGAAGTATGCGGAGCGCGAAGTATAATAGGATTGAGTCAAAGGGTAGTCCACCCGAAAATAATGTAAAGAAATATAAATAGATTCGGCCCGCGCAAGGATCACGGGCCAAGGAAGGGTATAAATAGAGTGCGACTCTATGAGGGAAAGGCAGTTTGGTTTTGGAAAAATACGAAATGTAATGGGGTTTTGAAGAAGATAGTCTGAAAGCGTCTGTAAGTCCAAGTCAAGGGTTGGGGTAGAAGGTAGAGCCTCTGCAACTATGTGCGTAGAGGCTTGGAAAGTCCGCGGCTATGTGCATAGACCCCTGTAGCTGAGTGCGCAGGGCAGATCTAAATGTATTGAGGATAAGTGGAAATAAAGATAAGTTGCTTCTGAAATTTTGTGTTCCTTCTGAGCTGTCACGAATATGACTTTCATAATATTTGTTTAATTTACTCTGCTTATTGTATGAATGAATGTAAATCTGGGTTCATTTTAATGCACAAATCAGTTATGTTGGTTAAATGTTTGCTTAAAGACCCTTTTAATTTGTAACCACATCGTCCAATAGAGTAGCACGCTAATAAGAAAGATATAATCAATTGGGATCTGTGCGAATATCGAGTAGTGCAGAGCTATAAACTGGTGCACGAAGCCTCCAGACCACACCAAGACATCCCTAGGGTGTAGAATCCTGATTCCAACACCCTCCCCTGCTACCTCGGGTGAGACCTCAGTTAGCACTCTGTAGGCTATTTCCGAAAGGGCCGGTAGTTGCAAGATTTGTTTGGCTAAATAACTCTTCTGAACACGGGTCAGGCCCAAATAAGTCAACACATATTCTTTAGAAACAAGCCTCCTAGAACAATGAAGATTCATCTTATATGGATCGCTTATTGGCAATGGGATTCAACAATGAAGAAGATATTTCAATCATATGATAGAATTTTTTCTCAAGTATTGAAAAGTATTGCAATTGAGTTATCTTCATCTTCTCACCGTGTATCTGAAAAGGGGGGAATCGGTGATCATCTACAAGATTCAATAATGCATCAAGTGAGCTTAAGCCACAACGTGAACTTGCTTCCTAAGTCATCCATACCTCGATTCAAAGTTGTTTCCATAGAAGCCCCTGACCATGCCTTTGGTTGGTGGTATTCCTTAAATCATCGTAGGTTGTTACCTCCCTTTTCAAGTTGAAGTTCTCCCTTTTCTCGCAGGTTGATACCTCCCTTTTCTAGGTTGATCGTCTCCCTGTTCAAAGCATTAAGGAGCACTTCCTCTAATAGAATACTTCAACTTCTTGCAATATTTAGAAGAGTTATGGGAACTACACTAAGCGTTCTAGGTTGATACCCAAAGGTATCCATTTTCACAGAAAATTGGGAGCACTTCCTCTAGCAGAAGACTTCATCTTCATGCCATATTTGGAAAGGTTCTAGGAACTACATTAAGCATTCTAGCACTGGTGGTCATCCTTAAACCATCATCGATTGAGACCATGAGTTCTCCTGCCTTATAGAATCATCTCATATAGCACATTCGGCCTAGTGCTTCCATGCATTTTTCACATTTTGTATTACATATCTCTTCTTGGACTTGTATATACCCCTTTAGATTAAGGGGGAAACGTTGGACACCTAATCTGCTAAGGGTTATGGTGTGAAATGTGAAAGTTCATTGGAGTCCAAGAGACCTTGGAATATGAATTCAACGGTCATGTAAAATGTATGAATGTACATCAATATGAATAGAGAATGCAATTCAAAGTTTTATCTTTCATATCTCTTGTCTAGCATTTGTGTTTAACATATTTTAAAAACAAAAATAATAAATATTTCTCTTCTTAAACATGCTCATTTTCTTTATCTATCATATATATGTAAATTCTTATTTTTAAATTAAATTAAAATTTTATTTAAATATTAAAACATTTTATATGAAAAAAAAAAGTTTTTTTTAGTGTATATATTTTCATAATACATATTCATATAGTTACATCTATGTACAATTACTCATAATTACTCAAGCACAATTTCAAAATCATTACACTTTAATATGTTTTAATATTTTGCAACAATTATAATATCAAAATTTTTGAATGTTAATATGTCTTAATATTTTAGAATAAATGTAAAATAACGTGATTTCCCATTTCTTCTCTAAGCTGTAAGCTCCCACAACCCTTGTTGACATTTTACAATACTTGATAGCATTTTTCTCTGGGGGGCATAACCTGCCCCCTCCCCGCTATCCCAATTGTTAGCTCTCAGTGATTTTCTCGACTGTAACATAAAATTGCTAGAGTAACTTGAAACCAATCTTTCATATTGGAAGTTATCCCTTCCAACCCAAAGAGGTACCTCAAACTCAGTCACACAATTTCACTACAACAACAAGTTGTTAATCAATACAATGGCTAGATCTTGTGTAAGTAAGTTTTTTTTTTTTAAAGGATTGTGGTAGGGAAGA
Organism: Pinus tabuliformis; assembly: GCA_031772625.1. Classification (NCBI taxonomy): domain Eukaryota; kingdom Viridiplantae; phylum Streptophyta; class Pinopsida; order Pinales; family Pinaceae; genus Pinus; species Pinus tabuliformis. Next base: position 1,087,648,099 of record CM062805.1, on the reverse strand, counting down.
GAGGTAAGTCCATTGGGAATGTATTCAAACAAGATGAGAGTTAATACAAGCTAATAGGAAACTAATTAAGCTATTAATAAAATATTAAACGAAAGTTAGATACAATTTCCTTAGACACCTAGAGCACGAAAGATGCAATTTGATTAGAGGAGACAAACCACCAAGGCAGAGCATCTAACAAAGGATGAATTCTACATTGATTTTAGACAGAAAGGTGACAAGTATATGAATACTACAGAAAGAAGCATCAAATATGAATTCTAATTCATTTACCCTTACTCAAATACTGAAGATAAACATCAAATGAATTGCTTCAAAGGAACACATTCACATATAATAAATAAAGACAAGGAGAACATATCACATGAATCTATGATATGGAAAACTTCAATACTTTTGTATTGAAAAAATTTTATTAATCCCATTTGAAGTCTAATACACATATATCCATGGCCTTTCCTCATATTCGAACGCTAAACTTTTACAAAACATCCAATATATAGGAAATTTCAATCCAAGTTATCTCTAACAGTTAGGAGTCAAATCCTATATTGCATGGTATCTCGAATTGTAACAAGGAATCTAGAAAGCTGGAAATTATTCCCTCAAATTTGGAGATGAACTTCTTGATTTCAATTTGTTTGAACTATCTACCTAGAAATCCATATTTTATCCTTAACTGTCTAACTTTCTCCCCAAAACCTAGAACTATCAAGTAGTTGTCCCATAAAATTTACTCAATCAACTCTTTGGCGTCGATCCTTGGTAGAATATCAGTGCTTTCATGACAAATGGTGATTGAATTTTGTTAGGGCCTAAATCTGCCTCATACTGAAAAAGGCAGGATCTAGGGTAACATCAAACCACGCTTAACCTGGTAGCTAGCCCTGCCAGGTCGGAAGAGGGCTCTCTCCTTGTCAATCTCAGCTAAATATGATCAATGAGGGCTTGAAATGACTGATATGAATACTGATCTTGGGCTAGGTATGTGTGCAAAAGAGTTTGATTGAATTTAATGATGTTTAGTTGGCTCAAATGGAAAGGAAGATTTGGGTCTGGGGAATGAGGCTCAGTTTTGCAGAGATCTCTATGGGGCAAGGTAGGCAACTGATTTGGCACTTCAAATTGAATTCAATGGAGATATTTAGATAGGTGAAGAGTTGAAGAGAGCAAGAAAACCTCAGGGATCCTCTTCAAACATTTGAAAACATCAATAACTAAGCAAACCCTAGGTAGAGCACTGCAATTTCAATGGATTCTACCTTTATCCTCATTTGTTTTAGTTAAGAAGAAGAAAGAGAGATAATGGCATACATAAAACACATATAAACTTACAATTTATAGAAGGAAACAAAATACCAAAGCAATATGCCACATGAATCCCATAAGGTGTTGCAAACCCTGGTTTATTCCTTAGCCAAAACTGCTGAGATGAGTATACAATGAAGCTCCAAGCTTTCTCAAAAGTCCAACCATGATAATGATTGATAAATCACAAGATATAGACAAACCATAACTCATCCTAGCCTCTAGGGGTTGATATCATGAGTTTGGGAGCTGCTCCAACTAATTCTAAACTGAGAACTAAAAATTAGGCAGTGGAACAGCTTGCCTCTAAAAACTAGGAAACTGATTCATTCAGTTGCAAACTACCTTTTGATGGATGAATCTACCTTTATGAGTGAAAAATTAGCATAATTACATCAAAATCCATCATGTCACATTAAATTACATCACGAGTTTGACAATTAGAAGGAAAAAGTCCAACTGTGAGAAAAAACTAGGCGAAAAACAGAGTTTTTGACCAAAAATGAGCAAATTTCCTCCAATGCGCCGCGCTGCTTTCCCTATGCGTAGTCACTTTTTGCAGCTGATTTTGGAGGCCTTCCCTATCTCAAAATTTGTTCCAAGTGGGCTTGTTGGAAATTTCTGCCTGTCTACTTTCTAGCCCAAGTGGAATTTTTGAATTTGGCCTCCATTTACCCCTCCAAAACTGAGTTCTCCAAAGACTACTTCCTGTGTGTCAAAAAAGGGGCAGAAAGGTCATTTTTGAGGTGTTTTTGACCTTTTTGGAAGCCCAAAACATGTCAAAATTTCTTGGCCATTTGTGAGCATGCATATTTTTTCATGAAAAATCCAAATATGTTGAGTTTTCCTCAAAAGGAGGTCCCAATCAAAATCGAGCACCAAGTGGCATGGTGCATTGGGCAGAAAATTCTGTGTTTTAGCCCAAAAATTCAAAAAATGCAAAAGTGTCCCAAATTTTAAAAAATTTGGGCTGAGTGCTATCCATCAATTGCTGTTTTGGGCCAAGGAAGCCTTAGCCAATATCTGAAGTCTATCTTGCTCCTTTCACCTCCTCGATGCCTTTTTCAACTTGGCCTTCAAGTTCCTGATTCTTGCCTTGTAACTTTTATTTCTCGCCATTTAATAATAGGCCATATGCCTCAACATTGTTTTCTCCTTGTTGGCCTTCTCTAACAACTTTTTCAAGTGGATATTAGCTCTCTCAAGCCAAGACTCATGATCAGCATTGATTTCCTATTCAAGTGATGTGAGTTTCACTTTCCTCTTCTTGGCAGCTTGGCGATTTTCTCGTATGTTCTACAGCTCCATAATGGTTTGTTGATCCTCTAGCTGCTTGTTTCTTTGCTCCAGGTACTTTATTATCCACTTGGCTATTTCTAAGTTGAGGGAAAAAGCATTGATTTCTGCCTGTTGCTCTTGAATGATCTCCTTAAGCTTTGAGCTTTGTGGGCCCAAATCTATGTCATCATCCTGAATGAGAATGAAATCTGTCTCCTGCTCTCCTGAAGGTCCCTCATCAAGTAATGGCCTCTTTTCGTTATCCAGAACCTACTGTGCTGAAGAAGGAAGCGAGACCCATTCCACCACGGGTGGAGATAATACTCGCTTTGCTGCTACAAACAACCTTCTAGTGCCCTTTTGATAGGTGACAAACATCGGCACACTAGTGGTCTATGTCTCATGACTCTCCTGCTGATGTGAAGGTCCACCTGTCTCATGAAAAACTTCTGGAGGTACCTAAGGAGCTGTGAAGAACTCAGGAGAAGTGAAATCCTCCCATGAGATTCCCTGCAAATCAAGTTGATGCATGACCACAATTTTGATGAGTGCAAAATGATATATACTGTTAAACTACTGTTGAGGAGTGTTCTTGTGCACTATGGTGGTCATCTTCTCAATGTTCTAGCAAATGAAGTAGGGGAGATTCATCATTCTCACCCTGATGAAGTGCATCAACAGTCTAATATGGTAGGCATACAGGCGAGAACACCGGCCCTCACAGCTGAAATACTTAATTATGAGTTTCATCAAGGGAGCATATGAGTCTTTCAGGTACTGAAAGGGAAAAACTCTGCTGAGTTGTCTCAAATAACCGGGCTTGATGTATGGTTCATAATGTTCCCTGTCAATTTGCTGCCTTTTATTCCACTACTCTCCAACATTAGGAATGCTGGTTGATAGAGAAATAGACACTGGTGTCAAGGTGAATGTCACACCAGCTAGAGTGGCTTGACCATTATGTAAATGGTACTGGACTCTAGCAACCATCTCACAGAACTAATAACAGGATTGATGTTGGAAGCATGTGATAGCAAGAGGGCAGGCCTGCAGCTCAACAAGTGAAGTAGGCTCCTCTCGTATATGTTTGCCACCCTTGTGAGGTCTCCTTGGTGCATGCATTTCTGTAGGAGAGTCATTGTGTGTCTCTTCTTCTCGGTCATATGAAGGATCAGATTCCATGCTTGCTAATGTGTGGGTTTTCTTGATGAGTATGAAGAGATTTATGTTGATTTTAGTTTTCTGCCACCAAGGGTAAGAATGTATGAGGGACTGTGGAGGGAGAGGGTATGAGGGGTTTTGGGAATAGTGTGTAAGCTTAGGGATAGAAATTAGGGTTTGGGGATTTTGTAGTTGGGGATTTGGGAAAAGAAGAATTGGGGATAGGGGTGAATGACTTTTAGGAATATAGGAATTAGGGAATGACTGGATGAAACTAGAAAATAAATGGAGGAGTCAAAGAGTAAGGTGGTGGAGTGAACTTGGCAGCAAAATCACAAATGCAAACCCTAAGCAATTGTGTTTTGAGCAAAAAATTGCAAAGAGGTAGGGTTTGATTTATTTCACACTAAGCCACCATAAATTTTAAGAAAAACTCTTTCACTAGCAAGGAAAAAGGCTTGACTTACTTGCACACCATAAGATTGAGCGAATTTGGAAGTTTGAGAGAGTTTATAGGTGGAATCGGGCTTGCGGCTCTATGCGCCATGCCACAAATCCCACGCGTTGCGCCCTTTATATGCATCGCGCCAGTGTATTTTTACACTGTGGACGCCAACCCAATGCGTCGTGCCTCTCACCCAATGTGCCGCGCCCACAAACTTGCACAGTTTTACTCCAAGCTTGCTTCCTTTGCTCAACACGACCTTCTCTTGCTCAATCTTTCCTCTTTGAATGTCAATGAGCTTTTTGAATTATGAAAATGATTTATATACAAGAGATTTTGATTTTTCATTCATGAAACCCACTTTCATAATGTTTGCATTGTAACTTACTTTTTCAACTCTGTTTTTTGGGCAGTTTACTTTATTTGTGCCTTCGATGAACTGAATGACTTGATTTTTTTGTTTGTCTTGCAAGGGATGGAGCAGCCGAAGCTTGGTAAGATGACCAGCATTGCCACTGAAGTTTTTACATATATGAGAATAGAAATTACATGAATTTATACAACAAAAACCTAAAATACTCTGTTTTTCCTCAAAACAGGGTTTTGACAAAAAATATATTTTTGAGAATGAGATTATGAATTTTATTGGTACTGAAACTTTATTCAGCCTCCTCATGCGCCTGCTGACTGTTATTGGACATTTTGAAGACCTTTTTGATGAAACCCTAGACCTAATGAAACTAAAACCCTAGAAATGACTCTTGCAAATTTAAAGACAAAATGTGACTGCAGATGATCTTGATGAATGGAAATGAGCTAGTAGGTAAAGGACATGAGGGAAAATGTATAATAAGCCACTACTGTTAGATGATCCATGATCCTAATGGAATGCAGCTGACCGAGCGAGACACCTAAAATGAAATGCAACAAGAGAATTTGATCACTGACGGAGGGATGAAGATACCGACACTAACATTGGCTCCAATGGGGATGGTAGCTCCTTGGAGGTGCCAAGAACTACAGATCTCTGGGAAAGTAGGCAGTGCCTCTTCCATTGGGCTATGGAGTCAATAAATTTGACAAACCAAAAACCAATTACTATGAAACTTTGACTCAAGACTCATAGTTGAACTGACTAATTCAAAACTAAAACAAGACTCTCAAAAGCTAAAACTAGACACTCAACTGAAACTATGTTTAAATTGAGCTGAATAAAACAAAAAATGACTCAAGACTGACTTAACTGAAACAAGTACTTACAAATCTTTCAAACGGCGGCAGCCCATCAAGATTTGAGGGCTTCAAATCATGACGACAACTACCTGTTTACGGATGAAATATGTACAATCATGTGAAGTGGGCCTTCCGATGTAACCAATCCAACAAATGGCTACTCAATGAAATTCTGCTCTCTCTTTCCTCGAGCAGGCAGAACGATGTACATGTAGGCAACTCCCAATAACAATTGAAACCAAGGCTTATGCTAACAAACTAGCCAACATTCATCTTCTTTGATGCTTGAAAAAGAATGCCAAAAGTATCTTGAAAATCCTGAAGCACTAGCTTGTCTTGAGATCTAGCAGCAAAATACAAGTACTCCCTTCATTCTGATCTAAAAGAACAACTAGTTGTTGAGTGATAGGAAGGCATAGAGAGGTATAAGCTTTTGCCATCTGAGTGTTAGCTGTAAATTCCTTGACTATGAGAAGTTCTGGCATATTGTCTCTCTCAAGCTCATATCCCTCAACTTCATGGTCTAGGTCACTCTTAAACATAAAACAATCTTAAAGATTATCAAACATGAAAATATTATCAATTTCATGAAGGAAAACATTATCTTTTCGCTGATCAATAAAGCTAATTTCAAGACTATCATTATTTTCAAAAGTGGAACAAGTTTCACCAACACTTTCTTGACCGTGTGCACATTGCAGACCTGCATTAGTTTGGGCTGTAACCTGACCTTTTAGGAGTTGATCTATCTCATCTTCAGACAGAGGAGATACTAATTTTTTTTTTTTTTATTTTGCTCAAGCGATTATTTTCTTCATGAAATAACATTTCAAAACATGAAAAACCTTAATGACAATCCTCATTTCCCTGATCTTCTGAAATTTGAAAACATTGTTGATCATCTTCATATGACATGGCAATCAAATTATCATTTACCACTGAGTTATCGAAAGAGGATTTTTCACTTACTTGAACAAAGATCTCATCTTGTTTTTCATAAAATGACTGGATTACCTCCTCATGAAGGCTTGGTTTTAATGAAATGAGAACACTTGGGTCAATAACTCTATCTTCTTCATTCCAGATGATCTCAACAGCAGAGCTCTCCTTCATGGGATTCAGACCAAGGTACTCTTGATCATCATGATCTGAATCTAGATCTGAAATAGCCAACTTGACTTTATCACATTCTGAAATTGAAACTTGACTTTCCTGCATACTGTTTTCTTCTATGGACAGATCTGAAATAAAACCTTCTCTTTCATCATTTTCCATTGTACTAAGATCTTGATCTTGCTGCAAATTTTCCTGAAATCTTTCCATTGTATCCTCTTTATGTTGCTGAAATGGATTTTCATATAGGGCTTCCATGATCTCATCACCCATGAAATCATCATCTTCATACACTTTTGCAAGACTTTCTATAAAACTATAAACATGTTTGCAACAGTTCTGAACCAAATTTAACGATGGATAACATTCTTTATACCTTTCAAAGAACATGGCATGAAAATCCTTTAAACAGTAAATACAAGAAAGCGGCAAATTTTCATACCACGATCGGGCTTCACCTTCCAGAGTGGCCATGAATATCTTCATCAAGCAATCTTCAGGAAAATCAACCTTCAACTTGGGAATATGTGTGTGAAATCTAACCAGATGTAAAGCATCATCATTCCTATCATCATCTTTAAACATAGGCAAATTCCTTTGCCAATCTACCTTAGGAATTTTATTTGGAAAACCTGGAATGTGATCTCGGCTCATGGGAGCATACCTTTGATCCAGCGAAAGAATTTTGATAACAATGAATTGACCAAGAAATCCTTCAGGCTACTAGTTCTTGAAGAGTAGAGTCGCCATAAAAAGTCTGAACCTTGGGATTTTCAACACCAGAGTCACCAGGAGAATGATTTCAGCCTTCATATGTGTCTGACTGTTGTCCACCATCAACAATAAGATCTAACTTGATTCATGTACTGGGGAAATTTGCAAGTTAGATATTCCGTTTATAAGACTAGACCGGAGATTGACTAAAGTAGCTTTTATCTACTTGCGCTAATGCAAAGAAAAAGCGTTTCGAAGGCTACTTGGCATAACTTCAGGCTCCGTCTGTAGTTTATAAAACAAAGAACACTAACGAACAAATAAAATTTTCTTCCCCAGTATGGTCGCCACTATGTTAGGGCCTAAATCTACCTTAGGCTGAGAAAGGCAAGATCTAAGGTAACATCAAACTACGCTTAACCTGGTAGCTAGCCCTACCAGGTCGGGAGAGGGCTCTCTCCTTATCAATCTTAGCTAAATATGATCATTGAGGGCTTGAGATGACTGATATGAATACTGATATTAGGCTAGGTATGTGTGGAAAAGAGTTTGATTGAATTTAATGATGTTTTGTTGGCTCAAATGGAAAGGCATATTTGGGTCTGGGGAATGAGGCCCAGTTTTGCAGAGATCTCTATGGAGCAAGGTAGGAAAATAATTTGGCACTTCAAGTTGAATGGAATGGAGAGATTTAGATAGGTGAGGAGTTGAAGAGGGCAAGAAAACATCAGGGATCCTCTTCAAACAGTTGAAAACATCAATAACTAAGCAAACCCTTGGTAGAGCACTGCAATTTCAATGGATTCTACCTTTATCCTTGTTTGTTTTAGTTAAGAAGAAGCAAGAGAGATAATTGCATACATAAAACACATATAAACTTACAATTTACAGAAGGAAACACAATACCAAAGTAATATGCCACATGAATCCCATAAAGTGCTGCAAACCATGGTCTATTCCTTAGCCAAAACTGCTGAGATGAATATACGATGAAGCTCCAAGCTTTCTCAAAATTCAAACCATGATAATGACTGATAAATCACAAGATATAGACAAACCATAACTCATCCTAGCCTCTAGGGGTCGATCTCATGAGTTTAGGAGCTGTTCCAACTAATTCTAAACTCAGAACTAAAAATTAGGCAGTGGAACAGCTTGCCTCTAAAAACTAGGAAACTGATTCATTCAGTTGCAAACTACTTTTTGATGGATGAATCTACCTCTATGAGTGAAAATTTAGCACAATTACATCAAAATCCATCATGCCACATTAAATTACATCATGATTTTGACAATTAGAAGGAAAAATTCCAACTGTGAAAAAAACCTAGGCGAAAAATAGAGTTTTTGACCAAAAAAGAGAAAATTTCCTCCAATGTGCCACGCTGATTTCCTTATGCATAACGCCTTTTTGCAGCTGATTTTGGAGGCCTTACCAGTGTCCAAATTTTCTCCAAGTGGGATTGTTGGAAAGGTCTACCTCTCTACTTTCCAACATAAGTCGAATGTTTGAATTTTACCTCCATTCTCCCCTCCAAAACTGAGTTCTCCAAAGATTGCTTCTTGTGTGTCAAAAAGGGGCAGAAAGGTAATTTTTCAGGTGTTTTTGACCTTTTTGGAAGCCCAAAACCTGTCAAAATTTCTTGGCCATTTGTGATCATGCATATGTTTTCATGAAAAACCAAAATATGTTGATTTTTCCTCAAAAGGAGGTCCCCATCAAAAGCGAGTGCCAGGTGGCGCGGTGCATTGGGCAGAAAATTCTGTGTTTTAGCCCAAAAATTCAAAAAATGCAAAAGTGTCCTAAATTTTTTGAAATCTGGGCTGAGTGCTATCCATCAAGTGCTATGTCGGGCCAAGGAAGCCTCAGCCAATATCTAAAGTCTATCTTTCTCCTTTCGCCTCCTCGATGCCTTTTTCAACTTGGCCTTCAAGTTCCTGATTCTTGCCTTGTAACTTTTATTTCTCGCCATGTAATGATAGGCCATATGCCTCAACATTGTTTTCTCCCTGTTGGCCTTCTCTAACAACTTTTCCAAGTGGATATTAGCTCTCTCAAGACAAAACTCATGATCAGCATTGATTTCTTGTTCAAATGATGTGAGTTTCACTTTCCTCTTCTTGGCAACTTGGCAGTTTTCTCATATGTTCTGCAACTCCATAATGGTTTGTTGATCCTCTAGTTACTTGTTTCTTTGCTCCAGGTACTTTATTATCCACTTGGCTCTTTCTAAGTTGAGGGACAAAGCAATGATTTTCGCCTATTGCTCATGAATGATCTCCTTAAGCTTTGAGCTTTGTGGGCTCAAATCCGTGTCATCATCCTGAATGAGAATGAAATCCTTCTCCTGCTCTCCTGAAGGCCCCTCATCAAGTAATGGCCTCTTGCCCTTATCCGAAACCTGTTGTGCTAAAGAAGGAAACGAGACCCCTTCCACCCCCGGTGGAGATAATACTCGCTTTGCTGCTGCAAACAACCTTCTAGTGACCTTTTGATAGGTGACAAACACCGGCACACTAGTAGTCTGTGTCTCATGACCCTCCTGCTGATGTGAAGTTCCACCTGTCTCATGAAAAATTTTGGAGGTACCTGAGGTACAAGAAATGAAATCCTCCCATGAGATGCCCTGCAAATCAAGCTGATGCATGACCACAATTTTGATGAGTGCAAAATGATATATACTGTTAAACTACTGCTGAGGAGTCTTCTTGTGCACTATGGTGGTCATCTTCTCAATGTTCCAACAAATGAAGTAGGGGATATTCATCATTCTCACCCTGGTGAAGTGCATCAATAGTCTGATATGATAGGAATACAGGCGAGAAAACCGACCCTCACAGCTGAAATAATTAATTATGAGCTTCATCAAGGGAGCATATGAGTCTTTCAGGTACTGAAAGGGAAAAACTCTGTTGAGTTGTCTCAAATAACTGGGCTTTATGTATGGTTCATAATGTTCCCTGTCAATTTGTTGCCTTTTATTCCGTTTCTCTCCAACATTAGGAATGTCGGTTGCTAGAGAAATAGAATCTGGTGTCAAGGTGAATGTCACACCAGCTAGAGTGGCTTGACCATTATTTAAATGGTACTGGACTCTAGCAACCATCTCACAAAATTGATAATAGGATTGGTGTTGGAAGCATGTGATAGTAGAAGGGCAAGCCTGCAACTCAGCAAGTGAAGTAGGCTCCTCTCGTATATGTTTTCCACCCTTGTGAGGTCTCCTTGGTGCATGCATTTTTGTAGGAGAGTCATTGTGTGTCTCTTCATCTTGGTCATATGAAGGATCAAATTCCATGCTTGCTAATGTGTGAGTTTTCTTGAAGAGTATTAAGAAATTTATGGTGAGTTTAGTTTTCTGCCACCAAGGGTAAGAATGTATAAGGGACTGTGGAGGGAGAGGGCATGAGGGGTTTTGGGAATATTATGACAAGTTTTTTGGGAAATAGGTGGTTTAGGGAATAATGTGTAAGCTTAGGGACAACAGTTAGGGTTTGGGGATTTTGTAGTTGGGGATTTGGGAAAATAAGAATTGGGGATAGGGGTGAATGAATTTTAGGAATATAGGAAATAGGGAATGAGTGGATGAAACTAGAAAATAAATGGAGGAGTCAAAGAGTAAGGTGGTGGAGTGAACTTGGCAGCAAAATCACAAATGCAAACCCTAAGAAATTGTGTTTTGAGGAAAAAATTGCAAAGAGATAGGGTTTGAGTTTTTTCACACTGAGCCACCATAAATTTGATGAAAAACTCTTTCACTAGCAAGGAAAAAGGCTTGACTTACTTGCACACCATAAGATTGAGCGAATTTGGAAGTTTGAGGGAGTTTATAGGTGAATCAGTCTTGCGGCTCTATGCGTCGCGCCACAAACCCAATGTGCCACGCCATTTATATGCATTGCGCCAGTGTATTTTTACACTATGGAGGCCAACCCAATGCGCTGCGCCTCTCACCCAATGCACCGCGCCCACAAACTTGCATAGTTTTACTCCAAGCTTGCTTCCTTTCCTCAACACGGCCTTCTCTTGCTCAATCTTTCTTCTTTGAATGCCAATGAGCTTTTTGAATTGTGAAAATGATTTATATACAAGAGATTTTGATTTTTCATTCATGAAACCCACTTTTATAATGTTTGCATTGTAACTTACTTTTTCAACTTTGTTTTTTGGGCAGTTTACTTTATTTGTGCCTTTGATGAACTAAATGACTTGATTTTTTGTTTGTCTTGCAGGGGATGGAGCAACTGAAGCTTGGAAAGGTGACCAGGGTTGCCACTGAAGTTCTTACATATATGAGAACAGATATTACACGAATTTATACAACAAAAACCTAAAATACTCTGTTTTTCCTCAAAACAGGGGTTTGAGGAAAAATACATTTCTGAGCATGAGATTATGAATTTTATTGGTACTGAAACTTTATTCAACCTCCTCATGCACCTGCTGACTATTATTGGACATTTTGAAGACCTTTTTGATGAAAACCTAGACCTAATGAAACTGAAACCCTAGAAATGACTCTTGTAAATTTAAAAACAAAAAGTGACTGCAAATGATCTTGATGAATGGAAATGAGCCAGTAGGTAAAGGACATGAGAGAAAATGTATAATAAGCCACTATCGTTAGATGATTAATGATCCTAATGGAATGCAGTTGATCGAGTGAGACACCTAAAATGCAATGCAACAAGAGAATTTGATCACTGATGGAGGGATGAAGATACTGACACTAACAAATTCAATGTTGTATATTTAAACACTTGGAAACTAATTTTGCAACGTTGGTAGTCTTGGACATCTAGGCATTTTTGGGTCTACATTTGGATTGATTGATCAAGTTCCACCTTTATTTGTTTGGCTTTCGATAGTGTTTTCCCTTTTTTATTTTGTGGGAATTATCCCACATGTAGTGATTTAAAGCTACATACCACCCTTTATATGTTTGACCACCCATGGTTCATTTTGACGCATTGTGCAATGTAGAACACCTCTTGTGGGCTCCTCTCGGCTTAGTGTACAGTCTATATTGTGTGAGGCTTTGACTTGTGGTGCTTTAGCTATAGCTTGGTGGATTTAGTATATGAAATATACTTGGAGATTGAGCTTTGAGCCTAATAACTTTTTAATTTTTTTAATTTATAAAAACTATGCATATTAACCCTAGCAGGTCTAAGAGAAAACATAGCACCTAAAAGTCAAACTAAAGACCACAAAATTTTAATTTATTGCCAAGATAAATCCAAGATTTTGACATGAAGAAAAATGCATTGTGTCTCAAGATCACATTGACCCTTCAAAACCATATTTTTTTGCCAAAAATACTCACATTTGTGCTGGAAAGATTTGAAATCCTGATTGACTGGTTAAAAGACACTTAATTTCGTAGCACTCCTTATGACATGGTATACACTATTTACTATGTTTTAATTTGGTAGCACTTTTTATTTATATCATAATGATGAGTGTTGTCGAATTAAAAGACAACACTTCTTTAGAATTGGAAAATCGATGTTGTTTTAGGACCACAAACTAAAATATCAAACTTAGCAGAGTTGATGTCAAAGAAATTGTGTATGTGATAACATGAACTTAAGGCTTGACATCAACACGTTTGACACTCTTATATCAATGTGGTCCTTAATCCCAATATTTTGGTTTTCCATATTTGTGAAGTTTGAATAAATATCAGACGTTGTGGTGAATGCCTCCAAATTGCACACTATGGTGCTTTGATTGGCAGATTAAGGCCTCACAGGCTAGTTTGCATGGATTTGGCCCTCCTCCGAATATCTAATTATCTAGATAAACAATAATCGAAGGCCTATGATCAAAGGAAAGCATCTCATCATACTTCTATGAAAGAGATTTTATTTTGAGAATAAAACTTATAGAGATTTGATCTTCAAAATTAGCTCTTGATTTATGAGACTTCAAGTCATATACCTAGATAAATGGACCCTAGAATTCAACCTTGAAATAAAGTCCTTTTGACTATTCATGTCTAAGTGAATCTCCCCCACTTTTCTCTTCATTGTTGGAATGATGAAACTTTAAAAAATATAGGAAATGCTCTAGGAAAATACATTGAAAGGGAAAAACCCAAGGATGGTATGTTTACAACTTCCTACATTTGTGTTGATGTTTTCTTCGAGAAAGGTATTCTAAGAGAAATACAAATATCTTTATATAATTGTTCCTTCCTCCAAAAAGTGGACTATGACCAACTTCCCTTCAAGTGCAAGGTTAATCATGAATATGGTCATTTTTCTAGAAATTGTCCAAAATCTTCAGATGCTCCCAACTAGAAGGAAAAAGGGGCCAACTATACAATCCAAAACGTAAGAAGAGTTCCCTCTATAGAATAAATTCCCAACAATCCCCCAAGCTTTAGAATGGCCTTAAAGTGCTTCTTCCTCCCTTTTTCGTATCTGCAGAATGGCTATAAAAGTTCCCTTAGCAACCATTTTGAAGTCCTAAATGGATTGGAGAACATAGAAGACATTAAAAAAAAAAGATGAATAGCTCCATGAGAATGAAAATTTTACAAAAGATAAAAATAGAGAATAAGGTATGCCTTCTCTTGAAGATAACTTGATCCCAATGCAAGTTCTAGATGAAGAATAATCAGAAGAAGGAGAAGTGCTTCTCTTCCAAAATACCTTCATTAACCCTTTCAACATCATTTTTCCATCTAAAGAAAATTCCTGAAATGATATGAATCATGATATACCCATGGAAAGGCATGCAAAGTGGGAAGGAAATCAAACAAATATATTGACTCTGAATAAGGAGATGAGGACTTAGAGTTGGGGAGCCAAATTTCAATCAAGGAAACAATAATTAAAGTCACTAGAAGTGCAAAGAAGAAGATAGGAATAGCTCCTGCCCATGGGGCATACATGAAATCCATAAGTACATATGGAGTTGGTCTCCTAGAAATGTAGAGGGCTAGGAATATAAAAATAATATTGTAAGTTAAAATTTTGTTAGAGAAGAAAAATCCCTCATTTTTCTACTACAAGAGACTAAAATGAAATAGGATGAAATTTTGACTAAAGGAAAAATTGTATGAGAGGAAGTGAAGCCTCAACAATAGGTGCAAGAGGAATTTTAAGAGGAGTTTGCATTCTTTCAAATCCTTCAATATTTTAGAATCTTCAAGAATGGAAGTCTCCACATTTGGTAGCTCTCAATCTACTTCATTTTCCCATTCAAAAGGTATGCAATATGTTTAATCTCTACATGCCAGTGTTTTATCAAGAAAAAATATTTCGTTAGAATTATGTCCATAATATGTGTGATCTGACTCAATCCTCCAACTTCATTTTGAGGGGGGGAGGGGGGGGGGAGGATCTTAACACCATTTTGCATCCATGGGAGGAAAAAGGTAGTTCTCAAGTGAGCGATCTATCCAAAGAACATATGGAGGACCTAATGGTTCATTTTGACTTGTTAGAAATAAAGCTATAAAAGAGAAAATTTATGTGGAACAGCCCAAGGTTTTTCTCAAAGAATTTCATGGAAAGGATAAATAGGTTCCTAGTGAGTAGTGATTGTCTCATTCAACATTTCTCTCTCTTCTTAAGAGCTTTGATTTGGAGAAGTTAAAATAAAAAGACCTTTTTTTAGAACGCCATGAACTAATATAATATAGTCCTTTTCCATTTCAGTTCACTCATTTTTTGGATCTCCTGAAAAGGTCTCTCTAATATTATCTCTAAATCTTGGCACATTTGGGTAATCAAGTTACCTATATATGTCTGGGAGTAGGAGATCAAAGCAACTAAAACAACCCTAAAATCTAAGCTAAAAGAAAATTATAAAGCCAAAGACCAAGATATAATGTTAATTCATTAAAAATAGAGAAAGACCTCCTTTACACAAAGATTCTTATGAAAAAAAACTCAAATCTTATCATTCCACCTTGAAATCAGAAGAAGAAATTTGGAGGCTAAGATCTAGGATCTTATGTCTTAAAGAAAGGGAGAAAACTATAAAATTATTGTATAAAAAAGAAAAAATGGGACTTTCGAAAATAACTTCAAATAAACTCTCGTGTAAAGAAAATAGATTTCCTCTTTTTACAACATCAAGGAGGAATGTTACAAGCACTACAAAATTTTGTATTTAAAGCAAGCGCATGCCCACCCACCAAAATGAGGAGGAAATTTTAGAAAGAAATAACTCTCATAGTTACCTAAAAGGAAAACGAGTTACTTGGAAAATTGATAATGGAAGAGGAAATCTAGATAGTCATAAGATCTTTTAACCCAAATACGGCTCCTAATTGAGATGGATTTTCAACTCACTTCTATCATCATTACAACAAAATCATAAAATTTTAGTTATGCAGGGTGATCAATTTCTTGTTTTGTCACTTCAAGATGGGAGGAGGGTTTAACTCTCCTCTCCTTGGTGCCAAAAACAGTCATACCCTCTTCCTTTTTAAGGTTCCAACCTATTTCTCTTTACAATGTTTCTTATAAATTTGTTTAAAAATTGATTGCTTCTCATCTTAAGTCTTTATTTCCCAAGATAATCTCTAAAAACCAGGAGGGTTTTATAAGTAAAACAAAAATATTCACATAGTATCATTTTGGTAAAAGAAGCTATTCACTCCAAAAAAGTAGGAAAGAACAAAGAATGTTCATCAAGTTAGACATTGCTAATTTCTTTGACAGACTAAGGCACTCCATTTTCTCTATTCTTAGCTCATTTCATTTTCTTTATTCTTAGGAAATTTGGCTTTGACATCGAATTCATCAATTAAATAGAAATTTGCATTGATGGCCCTTGGATATCCCCATTATTCAATGGTTGATTGATGGGATTCTTCAAGGCCACTTAGAATTTAAGAAAAGGATGACATATATCTCCTTTGTTTTATATTCTTATGGGGAATTCCTTCAGCCAAATACTAGAAAAAGAAAGGAGATCAATCACCTTGTGAGGGATCAAGTTAACCAAATGGGTAAATAGTATAAAGTACTCCTATTTTGTTGATGACACACAATATTTCAACAACTATCACAAATTGTTTCAAATTGGTCTTTCAACGTCTTTGTTATAAATGGGAATAAGAGATTCATCTACTCATGGAATATCAATCATAATGTGCAAAGATTCATGTCCCACTCACTGGGATTCTCCATTTTAGGAATATGGTCCTCTTTCTCTTTCTTAGGGATCTCCATATCTCTAAATCCCTTCCATCATCCTTCCTAGGCTCTATTGGGTGTGGAGCATGATTATCATCCTAATTTAGAGGTCTTTGTTTCAGTTGGATGTATACCCCAGGAGGATTGTACACCCCTCCACGGGGGCGGGGGGGAGTTGTGGGGGGAACTTGTCCCCCCCGCGGGGTTCGGGGGGGTCCATCCCCACCTATCTAGGGGGTCTGGGGGCTAGCGGTCCCCCAGCGGGGATTTCGGGGGTAGTGCCCTTGAAGCTAAAAACATATGTAAAATTGCCTTGTAAAAGTATAGTAATTTCTAGTTAATCAGGGCCATTCATTAGGCGGATGATTTGACGGTAGAACTTATGTTTAGTTTAGGGTTTTTTTGCCCTAGAAGGCAACCCCTCTCTTTGTATGACAACATTGTATTGAGGCTATGTAATAGATGTGTATTCTCCAAGTGAGAAACAGAGGGGTGAGACTATGAGAGAAAACAGAGGATATTACAATGGATCTTATGTAGGTTGTGTCTCTTCATTTTGCTGGATAATAGAAAGGAAGGACTGGCTGTTCAGGGTGGACGTAGCCCAAACTGGGTGAACCACGTATATCTGTGTCTCTCTGGTTTTATGTGTTAGTGTTTTTCCTCATATTATATGTCTTTCATTTGTCTGTCATATATAATATTTTTCTAACAACTGGTATCAGAGCCGAAGGTCTATTTCGCTGATAAAATCGCAGGAAAGAAGGGTTCCTCATTCGAGTGGGAGAAATGGTGGAAGATGGTAAGTTCAGGGTCGAGAAATTTAACAGCCAAACTTCCCACTCTGGAAGATGCAGATGGAATATTATCTGTATCAGAAAGATCTGTACCTACCATTGAGCGAAAAATCAAAGAAGCCGACGGTTGTGGCAGACGCAAAATGAAACATTCTCGATAGAAAGGCACTCGGAACAGTACAGTTGTGCCTTGCAGCACGATCGCCTTCAACATTTCGAAGGAAACAACGACAGATGGTTTGATTCAGGTGTTGTCGAAGCTATATGAAAAACCGTCGGCCTCAAACAATGTATTTCTTATGAAACGGTTATTTAATATGAAGATGTCGGAAGGTGGATCTATTGCAAACCATTTAAATGATTTTAATACAGTTACAAGTCAGTTAAGTTCTATAGGGGTAAACTTTGATGATGAAGTTAGAGCTCTGTTATTCTTGTGCTCATTGCCAGAAAGTTGGAATGGTTTAGTAATGGCCATTAATAACTCTGTTTCTCGATCTAGTACTTTAAAGTTTGATGATGTTGTCGGTGCTATCCTTAGCGAGTAAATGTGATGAGAAAGCTCCGGTGAGACATCGGGTAATGCTTTAGGTGCAGAGTCTAGGGGAAGAAGAATGGAAAGAGGAAAGAGCTCAGGATATTGCGGTAAATCAAGGAAAGGCAGATCCAAGTCCAGATCGGGGATAGTGTGCTGGAAATGCGGAAAGAAAGGACACCTAAAGAAAGACTATAGATCTCAAAAGGGAAAATAAGGAGATGCACTGCAAGAAAACAATCATGAAGCAAATGTGATAGGTGAGGAATTACAAGATGCTTTGATTCTTTCTTTCGAAAATATTACTGATTCCTAGGTGGTAAATTCAAGGGCCTCATTCCATGCCACACTTGATAAGAAATATTTTCATGACTATGTTTAAGGAGATTTTGGACAAGTTCGTTTGGGTGATGATAAACCCTGTAAAATTGTTGGAATGGGTAAGGTTCTTGTAAAATAGTAGAATGGAAACCAATGACTACTAAAGGAGGTAAGGCATGTTCCAGATCTGAAGAAAAATCTGATTTCAACAAGGCAGTTAGGCGGTGAAGGTTGTGTGACAACTTTCACAGATAAAGCTGGGAAGGTCACCAAAGGAGCCCTGGTAATAGAAAAAGGTGAAAAGGTTGGTACATTGTATTTATGCAATGGTATTTCTAACTTTGTTAATGCTTTAACTTCCAAAGGAGCAGAGGCAGCATTATGGCATCATAGGCTCGGACACATGAGTGAGAAGGGGATGAAGATTCTTCACTCAAGGAATGTGTTGCTGGGTTTGAAGAATGTTGATTTTGACTTCTGTGAGAATTGCATTTATGGGAAACAGAAGAGAGTCACATTTCTCAGAGTTGGAAAAGAAAAGAAGAGCGAAAAATTAGAGCTTGTGCATACAAATGTATGGGGACCTACTCAGGTATCATCTCTCAGTGGCTCTCGTTATTATGTTACTTTTATTGATGATGCAACTAGAAAAACTTGGATTTATTGTATTCATGATAAATTTGATGTATTTGATACTTTCAAGAAATGGAAAGCTTTGGTTGAGATTGAGATAGGAAAGAAATTGAAGTGTCTCAGATCAGACAATGAAGGTGAATATTGTAGCAAAGAGTTTGATAGGTATTGTTCAGAGCATGGAATTCATAGAGAGAAGACAGTTCCAAGAACACCACAAGAAAATGGTGTGTCAAAAAGGATGAACAGAACAATCATGGAGCGTTTAAGGTGCATGAGATTGCATGCAGGATTTCCTTTACAATTTTGGGCAGATGTTGTAGATACTATTGTTTATCTAATAAATAGAGGGTCTTCAAGTTCCTTGGATGGTGGTGTTCCAGAGGAAGCATGGACAGGTAAAAAGGTTAACTACTATTTTTTAAAGCCTTTTGGTTGTGAGGCCTTTGTCCATTTTAATAAATAAAATCGAACAAAGCTTGAGGCAAAATCAAAGAAATGTACCTTTATTGGATATGGTGTTAATTATTTTGACTATTTCTTATATGATTATGAAAATCACAAAATCATTAGGAGCAGAGATGTAATATTCAATGAAAAGGTCTTGTATAAGAATCAGTTGCAGAAAAAGAATCAGGAAAAAGAAAACAAGGAATACACAGTTCTTGATGAGATCACTGAAAAGTAAAGGTGCCTGAAAATAATAATAATCAACAACCACAACAGAAACAACCACCCCAACAGCAACAAGCACCCCAAACATCTGAAAGTGGTGTTAGAAGATCTACCAGGATAAGTATACCCCATGAACGACACTCTCCTTCATTATATTATTTATTGTTGACTGATCAGGTGAACCCGAATGTTATGAAGAAGCAATGCAAGTTGAAAGCAGGAAGAAGTGGGAGCTAGCCATGGAAGAAGAGATGGACTCCTTAATGCATAACAAGACTTGGGACTTAGTCAGGTTGCCTGCAAGTAAAACTACATTGCAGAATAAATGGGTTTATAGGCTGTAGGAAGAAGATGGAAGAAAACAAAGGTACAAAACTAGACTTGTGGTGAAGGGGTTTGCATAGAAGAAAGGTATTGATTTTGATGAAATATTTTCTCCTGATGTTAAAATGACTTCAATCATAACTATTTTAAGTCTAGTAGCAGTTGATGATTTGCATCTTGAGCAGTTAGATGTAAAGACAACCTTTCTCCATGGGGATTTGGAGGAAGAGATATATATGCAGTAGCCACAAGGATATGAGGTAAAAGGGAAGGAGAAACTAGTGTGCAGGTTGAAGAAGAGCTTGTATGGCTTAAAAAAGGCTCCAAGGCAGTGGTATCTAAAATTTGACAAGTTTATGTTTGAACAAGGTTATACTAGATGTCACTCTGATCATTTTGTTTATCTGAAAAAGCAAAATGATGGTAGCTATATTATATTGTTATTGTATGTAGATGGCATGCTTGTTTCAGGGTCTAACATGTAGGAAATAAATGTGCTCAAAAGAAAATTGGCAAATTCATTTGCAATGAAGGATTTGGGAGCTGCAAAACAAATCCTTGGTATGAGAATAACTAGAGATATGAAAAATCACAAATTAACATTGTCTCAGAATGAGTACATACAAAAGGTGTTGAAAAGATTTAATATGCACAGTGCAAAACCAATTAGCACACCTTTTGCTAGCCATTTCAAACTTAGTAAGGAGATGTGCCCAAAGACCCAAGAAGACATGGATTATATGTCTAAAGTTCCATATGCATCAGCAATTGGAAGCTTAATGTATGCAATGGTCTGCACAAGGCCTGATATTGCACATGCAGTGGCAGTTGTAAGTAGATACATGAACAATCTAGGAAAAGAACATTGGATGGCAGTGAGAAAGATTCTCATATATTTGAAAGGTACCATAAATCAAGCATTAGGCTTTGGTGGTTCAAACATTTCTCTACAGGGATATGTTGATGCAGATATGGCAGGTGACAGAGATAATAGGAGGAGCACTATAGGATATGTATTTACAGTAGGTGGAATAGCTGTTAGTTCGGTTTCAAAAATCCAAAGTGTTGTTGCACTTTCAACAACAGAAGCAAAGTATGCTGCTGCTATAGAGGCTAGTAAAGAAATGGTTTGGTTACAAAGGTTTATGAATGAATTGGGTAAGAAGCATGATATGGGCACGTTATACAGTGATAGCTAAAGTTCCATTCATCTTGCAAAGAACTCAACATTTCATTCCAGGACTAAACACATACAGCTCAAGTACCATTTCATACGATCAGTGTTGGAAGATGGAGAGTTGAGGCTGGAAAAGATACACACTAGCCAGAACCCTGCAGATATGCTAACAAAAGTTGTAACCAGGGAGAAACTGAGAATATGCTCAGTTTCAATTGGTCGTCAAGGATGATGATGAAGATGAGAAACGGTCATGTCCAAAGAGGAGTCATTGTCTAGCAAATGAAGTAACGGTGGAGTTGCTACAATCATTCTCCAAGTGGGAGATTGTTGGTTGTGGAGCATGATTATCATCCTAATTTAGAGTTCTTTGTTTCAGTCATATGTATACCCTAGGAAGATTGTACAGCCCTCCATGGGTGGCATTGTGAGTGGGACTTGTCTCCCCCGCAGGGGTTTGAGGGGGGGGGCATCCCCCCTGGCTGAGGGGTCCAGGGGCGAGCGGTCCCCCGGTGAGGGTTTTGGGGGCGGTTCCCCCAAAGCTAAAAATATATGTAAAATTGCCTTGTAAAAGTATAGTAATTTCTAGTCAATCTGGGCCATTCATTAGGCGGATGATCTGACAGTAGAACTTATTTTTAGTTTAGGGTTTTTTGCCTTAGAAGGAAACCCCTCTCTTTGTATGAGGGCATTGTATTGAGGCTGTGTAATAGATGTGTATTCTCCGAGCGAGAAACAGAGGGGTGAGACTGTGAGAGAAAACAGACAATATTACAATGGATCTGCTGTAGGTTGTGTCTCTTCATTTTGCTGGATAACAGAAAGGAAGGAATGGCTATTTGGGGTGGACGTAGCCAAAACTGGGTGAACCACGTATATCTGTGTCTCTCTGGTTTTATGTGTTTGTTTTTTCTTGCATATTATATGTCTTGCATTTCTCTGTCATATATAATATTTTTCTAACATGCTCATTTGCTTGACAAATTTAAATTAAAGTTTTCTCAATCGAGATTGTAGTGTATATATATAGTAGTAAGAGTTTTCTTAATCAAATCAATCATTTTCTCTCTCCCTCTCTGTCAATTCACTCGTTGGTTGCCTCTTAAAAATTAGGAATTCAAACTCCAAAATATTTCATCTAATTAAATGAGATGTGGGTTTCACCCAAAAAGTATATGACGGCTTATGAATAAAAGAAATATCCCTAATAAACTTAGGAATAGGGGGGGGGGTGGGCACTTGCATAGAGCCTAATCTTAGGAAATACCTAGTAGTGGAAGAAGGTTCCGATGAAGAAATATTTTCTCAATGAAAAGAGAATTTGTCTAGATTTTCCAAATCAAATCAAAGGTGGTTCCCATATGTGGATACTTATCTGAAATTCCATTCCATTAATAAAATATAAACTCTCCTAGACTCCTAGTAATGACTACGATATTACCATCTAGTTTGCTTCCATTTTGGGGAATCCTCCCTAAGAATATTGTAATTAGTTTACTCCTCTTAAAAAATAGCTCTTAGAATAGAATAACTTTAGTTTGTCTAATATATCGACATGCATAGAAAGTAGATATTGGAAAGGATGGTTTTGGGGAAGCATTCCCCTACCTTGTCCCCTCTTGGTCATGACTTGGAACATGTGTTGTGTGACTGCACTACTATCTCCTTATCAACGAAAGATCAAAGAGGCTGGGGACAATCAATATACATGGTAAAGTCTAGTTATAGTGCATTTATTTTTCGAGATGAAATTCCTCCCAATTACGCAATTTTGATTTGCTTATGGAACTTGGACGAGAATTCGTACTTCGGTACATGAGGAAGCCACAATTTCTCCTACAAAAGAAAGCCGCAATTCTGCTTTTATCATTTGTGCAAGTCTTGAATGGGTATTTATCCTATCTATCTTAAATGGATGCGTCTGGTAGAAATTCATCTGCTGAATCTTCTGAGTCAATGGGAATGTTTGGTTCTAAGCATTTTAAATCTATAAAAACTGAAGATGAATTAAGATCTGGCCTAGAAAGTTTATGTCGTTCTGAATCTACTTCTGGTAATTCTGCCTGTATTGAGCAAGAAGAAACAGACCCTTCTGTCAATTGGAAACTTCCACCTGTCTCACCTTATGATGTATATCGAGGTCTTTCTTCTTTTAATTTCCGTGCCCTTAGTCAGATAAAAATCAAGGAAAAATCCATCAAAGCTGATTTAACATTAAATTCCATGATGACCATTCCTCTCCTCGAGCCTAAACATGTCAAAGCCGCTCTCAAAGCTGGTTATCAGTACGCCCATCTGGGGATGGTGAGGATAGGATTAAATGCCTTACATAGAAAAGGGCAGAAGGCATATGTTTTCTCAGCCCTATTTGATAATCGATGGACTACCTTCACACAAGCCATGATAGGTGGTATTGAGACTAGTCTCTCTGAAGGTCCTGTGCAGTATGATGTTTTCCCTGATTTTTCAGTTGCATTAGATGATCCTAATATCCTGCAATGCCTAACTTTAGGTATCCAGACTGCCGGATATGAAAATTTTAAATCAAAATCAAAAAATTTGGCTATTTTCTACATTACCTATGTTCGTTTTTATAACACAACTATTCCTGCTGTACTACATGCTCCTGATAAAAATGAAGGTCGAGTAACCCTTATACAATATGACTCCGCCTGCAATCCAGTAGCACTTGTATATGTTTCAAGGAATGATTTGTGTCCACCAGATGATTGGGTAACTAATTGTGGTAAACCAGCCAAACAATCAATTGTTGTCACTCAATCAATCATCACTGAGATAGATGGCACAGTTACCACATGATTCTGGAGAGTAAACACATTCCAGCATGGTGGACCCTCTGTTTCTACAATTCCAACTACAATCAGCCAATTACATCCTGCTCAAGCTCCTGCTCCTCCACAGTTTGTAATTGACCAAGCAGTGTTTGACTCTCTTAAAAGGCTTTTATCACAACCAAGTCCCTCTCAGCCATTCAGCTCAGTTTGTGACCATCCACACTGCTCTAAGACATTTTTCCAGTTTTCTTCAGAACCACCTACACCGCATGGTGAGTCTTCAGATCGTCACAGAATCAATATGATCAGATTCACTCCTCCATCTGACTCTGCTGAAGAAAGCTACAAAAAAGTTGTATTCTTTAACCCACAAGAAGAACTGCTTGTACATACAGTTTCTGGTTCTTCTACTTATGGTTTAGGTTATGTTGATTCTTCACCTATTCCTGCATATAGGAAGAATCCCATTGACAAAATTCCAAATCATGTGGAAATCCCTTCTGATTCAGAGATAATTGCCTTTTTAAAATTTTTTAAAGGAATCAGTCCATATGATCCAGAAGATCAATGGAAAAAGAAAATGTTCAATTGGGATATGTTCACACATGAAAAAGAACATTTGTACCTCGAAGAAGTGAGACTTCTTCCAAAAGATGATCGTCCTGCCTTCAACAAACAGAATGTTGAGAAATGGAAAGAATGGATGAAGGCAGAAAACCAATGGATATCATTCTATGAATGGTATTATCCTTCTGCAAACATAATAGAACAATCCTTGATTAAGCAATTCAAAAACCAAGCCAAGCAAAAGAGAATCAAGGATCCAGAAAAATTTGTAGAAGAAAAGTTGAAAGAAAATCCAGTAGTAATTCCTCCACCTCTGAAAGCTCATGTTTTCCAACCAAAAATTCAGAGTATGATGAATAAGCCAAATATTTCCAGATCTCTGATTGCCATCCAAACAAAAGGTGAGAAATTACTAAGAAATATTTGCTCTCAGCTCCGCATAAACATGATAAGGACTGGGACTCCAAATAAACACAAGTGGGAACTCCTTGATGGAAATATTTTAGAGACAGATACAAAATTTCCCCCTTGGAAGAATTTTGTTCTAAGAAGTCAAGATGGAAAATTGTATAAATTGTTTCCATCTCATACAGATGATCTTACCTTGGCAGCCAGAGATTCAGTTGCTGCTACCAACTGGACTAATCTAGCTTTGTCCAGTCTTGAAAAATTTGTCAGATCTAAATTTGATAGAGTAGAAACTGCAAATTCAGAAATGAAACTTATGCTTGAAAGAATCTTGCAAAAACAAGATTATAATACAGTTTGTTTGAATAGCAGTGTAACTACTTTAGCAGAAAATGATAAGACTCTTGCACAGAGTCTTGATAAGCTGTCTTTACAGACAGAAAAAAAGATCCATGAAGCCGCCTCTGCTCATGGAAAAGAAATTGTCAAAATCAGCACTTCATTGGATATTGTTAAGAAACAAGTTTGGGAGGTATCTCAAGGAGTAGAATCTCTGAAAAAGAAGCCTCGGGTAGAAGCCTACAAATCTGCAACTTTATTTTCAGAACCCAAGACTTCTGTTCCTTACTCCATCACCCCTTCTGTGGAAAGTCTCATCAGAACTCCCAGTTCCATAAACTTTCCACCTCCTAATTCTACTCACCCATATTCTTTGTTTGCCAATCCCAGTTTCTTCAGTCCTAGCCAAATAGTTTCAAAATCTAAAGAACCTGAAGAAACCAACAAAGATTCCTCTGATTTCATATTTGGTTCATCCTCTAGAGATGAAGAAGAAAAGGAAGATTTTGATACAAGTATCCATAAGATTGATGTTGAGCCAGAAATTGAAGACCTTGAGGCTTGTATCAATAATTTCTCTATCTCAGACAGAGAGCAGTCTGATAATGATGAAGACCAGGTAAATGCTACCTCTTCCAGATCCCGATGGGAAACTACCTGGAATCCTGCTCCTGATCGCAGAGACCTTATGAAATCTGAATACCATAAGGACTGGTCTGCAAATGCCACCTACTCATGGAATATAGACAACTGCACTGAAGCCGAAATCATTTCTGTTATGCATTCCATGCTTGTTTGTTACAGGACTTATCTTGCAGATGATATAGGTCCTATTAATGCCACAAGGAGAATTATTGGAGGATTTGAGGGTACCTTAGACTCTTGGCTAAAAGCAGAGACCCTTAAAGATCCAGGACTTTTGCCTACATGGGAACAAGCTGTTGTTCTTAATGAAGACGGATCTACACACATAGATCCTGTTACCCATGTGCCTGTCAATAACATGATAGGAAAACTCCTCTATGGCATTACAGTCAATTTCATTGGTTTCCCTCAGATAACCAATGACATTACTACTATAACCTTGCTTGCCATGAAGTTGCATAATATGCAACATTTTGAAGAATATTTTAATGAATTCCTTCACAGGTTACACACTTTGACTCCAGATCTTATCCTTGAGCCAAAATGGAAGGAAATCTTTGTAGCATCACTTCCCCAGTGGGTCTCTTCTGCCATTGTGAATAAATTACCAGGGAAGGTTGGTGACTACAAATTTGGCATAATACGGAAAGTTGTTAAAGCTATTATTGTTGAATTGTGTTCACAAATGAAGATTGCTAGAGCAGCCACTAATCCTAAAAAGCCACATGGCTATCAACAGCTCTGTAAGCAATGGCACCTTGGCAAAGCTGGCAATTCTGAGGGGCATAGAAGCAAGAAAAAACATTTCAGAAAGAAGAATTCCCAGTTTTCCCAAGAAAAACCAAAGAGAAAACATACTAAAACAAAGCCATATAAACATACGAAGATGTTTTCTAAAGACAAAGAAATCATTTGTTACAATTGTAACCAGAAAGGCCACACAGCTCCAAATTGCCCAGAAAAGAAGAAAGATAAATCAAAGAAGAAAGTTCAGTATAGAAACAAAAAAGGAAAAATTAATTTCTTTGATTTACCCAGTAGTTGTGATGAACTTATATCTTCTGATTCAGAATCAGAATATGATTTGAATTTTGTTGATTCTGAAGAAACTTCTGAAGATGAATTTTGCAGGGATCCTCACTGTACAGAATGTAAGGATTGTGATTGTAGTGACCCTGACGTCTGTAAATGCAATGTAGTCAGAATGATGAAATCTGACTATGATGAGACCAGTAGAAATATTTTTGCACAGATGATGAATGCTACTGATCCTCAAATAAAGAATATGTACAAATCTTTATTAACAGAACATTTGAAGCAGGCACCTTCTGAATCAAAGAAGTCTCCTAATAAAGGGTATGTGCCTCCAGCTACCCTATTCTCAGTTGAAGCCTTAACTCGACAGTTCAGAAATGAAGATTTTGGCGAAGATTTGCCACAAACATTGCCTAGTGTTCATCAGGCAATTAAAGATCTGAGAAAGACGATAAAAGAAAACAGGAGATTGTGCATAGAAAAACACAATGAATTACAGGTAAGATTGATGAATGCTCAGTCAGCATCTGCCTCAACATCTCAGGAACCTGAACTGTCTGGAAAAACATAGAACTGGACTTATCATCCAAAACCTGTTCAGCACCAAGAAAGTCCGCATGAAGAAGAAGAAGAGGAGAAAGACATAACAGATTTTGGATGCAATACCCTGAATCGTGATGTTATGTATTGTGTCAAAATGAAAGTTAAGATCGAAGGACAGTTTGAATATTGGAAGGTATTTTTGGATACTAGATCCAGGTTAAATATTGTCAGCAACACAGTGGTTAGCATGCATCTGCGGAGACCAACTTCCTGTCCCAGAGTTATCACTGCAAGTGGTGATATTTCCACTAAACATGAAGGAGAAGTAGATGTTTTCCTAACAAATGAAGTAGGAGTACATTTAGTCTGTCCAGTAGTTCTAGGTATAGACTGTGCCATGTCCTAACTACCTCTAATTATGGATCACTTATTAAATAACAAGTGTCCATTTACAATAAACGCTATTCAAACCAACTAGCTAACTCATCTCCTAAAATAGAGCCTTAGATACGACACATTTGGAGAGTCATATCTAGTTACAACAATATGCTAATTCTAAAAGTCTCCATTAAATAATTAATCATTCTAGAATAATAATTATTAATTTAATTTCTTAAATTAATAATTATTCTATTTCAATTTTATAACCTATGATAATAAATTATTTTTGGATCATCTAACATTCCCCCCTATGATCCAAAGATACATTACAACAGATACCAAGTTCATCCCTGAACTTAGTAAATTTTATTCTGCCAAGCGGTTTTGTGAAAATGTCGGAGATCTGATCTTCGGAAGGACAATAAACTGGCTTGAGGACATCTTTGGCAATGAGAGATCTGATATGATGATACTTGGTGTCCACATGCTTTGTCTTTGAATGAAAAATTGGGTTCTTGGCAAGTTTGATGGTTGACTGGATGTCAATGAATAACGGTGTAGCTTCTGTCTGAGAAATGCCTAAGTCCTGCAAAATTCGGCGCAACCAAACAATTTCACATGCTGCTTCCCATGTTGAAATGTACTCTGCTTCTGCTGAAGAAGTGGCCACTGTAGCTTGTTTCTTACAACTCCAAGATACTGCTGCTGACCCCATATTCATTAAATAACCTGATGTTGATGCTCGATCATCAATACTCCCAGCAAAGTTGGCATCAGAATATCCACCAAGTACAAAAATTTTAGTCTTTGTGTAAAGAAGACCAAAATATTTTGTTCCTTGGATATATCGAAG
The DNA here is from genome assembly GCA_031772625.1 of Pinus tabuliformis. Classification (NCBI taxonomy): domain Eukaryota; kingdom Viridiplantae; phylum Streptophyta; class Pinopsida; order Pinales; family Pinaceae; genus Pinus; species Pinus tabuliformis. The sequence continues at coordinate 1,087,619,660 of CM062805.1, read as the reverse complement.
AACTCTTTTGGCTGCATTCCAGTGGCTATCTCATGGTTCCTGCATAAAACGTGAAAGAATACTGACTGCATAAGATAGATCAGGACGAGTATTTGTCAAATAAATCAATCTGCCAATCAACTGTCTGTAAGTTGTACTGTCCACCTTTCCCCCCCTTCAAATTTTGAAAGTTTCAAGTTTTGCTCCATGGGGGTAAGAAAGGGGTTGCAATCCTGCATGCCAAAACACTGAAGAACCTCTGTTGCATACTTACTTTGAGAAATGAAAATATGATGTGGACGTTAGAAGACTTCAACTCCAAGATAGTAGTGAAGTAATCCCAAATCTGTCATCTTAAAACCTGCATGTAACTCCTTTTTCACTCGTGCAATATGATCATCATGGTTGCCAGTAATGATCAAATCATCTACATACATAACAAGAATTACCAGATATTTTCCCTGTTGTCACACATACAAAGTATCATCAGATTCACTTCGTTGAAAACCAACTTTCTTAAGGTATTCATCCATCTTTGCATACCAAGCTCGGGGAGCTTGTTTTAATCCATATAAAGCCTTGATCAATTTGCAGACTTTATGTTCTTGTCCTTCAACTTCAAAACCTGGTGGTTGGGTCATATAAACTTCCTCCTGTAAATCCCCGTTGAGAAAATCACTTTTCACGTCCATTTGATGAACTTTCCATCCTTTTTGAGCGGCCAATGCAAGTGTTAATCGGATGGTGTTCCATTTAGCTGTTGGAGCAAAAGTTTCTTCATAATCAATGCCTTCCTGCTGTGCAAAACCCTTTGCGACAAGTCGTGCTTTATACTTTTCAAGTTCACCCTTTTGATTATACTTAATTCTGTAAACCCATTTGCACCCTATGGGTTTAACATTTGTTGGACAATCAACAAGTTTCCAAGTGTTGTTATCAATTACTGCTTGATATTCTTCAACCATAGCCTGTTGCCATTCTTTATGTTTTACTGCCACTTTGTATGTGGAAGGTTCAGTAAAATCATTTGTTATCAAGGCAAAATTGCCTTCACTTCTATGTGCCCTTCTGGTGCCAGTTTTATTCTGTTCATCAGGCTTGAAATCTTTCAAAAGTTGAAATACCCATTTCGGAAGTTGGTGCTCACTTGTTTGTGCTTCTATAAAGTCCCCATCATTGTAAAGAGGATTAATATAAACTGATGTTCGTCGTTCAGGTGAAGAATGTGGAGAATCACTGTTAGAAGAACTGTTGCTGCTTGGAGATGCGGATGAAATGCTAGAAGACCCAGATGATGTTGTTGATGTAGATTGACTGGATGACTCATCTTCAGAGGAAGGAAAATCAAGTTTATACCAATTTGGTGGAGTTGGTTGACTTTGCATTTTTCCATTTCTTTTACTTCCTTTAGTTTCTAACTTGTGAAGAAGATTTTCAATTTCTTCAGCACTCTTACTCTCTGTTTCATCAAAAATGACATCCCTGCTCACAATGAATTTTCCATTGGTCAAAAGACGGTACCCTTTCTTCTCATCAGACTAGCCAATCATTGTGCATTTTAAACTTCTCGAGTCAAGCTTAGTTCGTTTTTCTTTCGAAACTAAGGCATAACACACTGACCCAAAAACTCTAAGATGTTTAACTTGAGGTTTGAAACCAAACCTAGATTCATAAGGTGTGATTCCATCTAAAGAAGCAGTTGGAGATCTATTTCTTAAGTAGACAACTGTATGAATTGCTTCCACCCAATATGTTGGACTTAACCTCTTGAAAGTTAACATGGATCTCGCCATTCCTAACAAAGTGCGATTCATTCTTTCGACTACTCCATTTTGCTGTGGAGTGTAAACATTAGTGAGATGTCGTCTTATGCCATTTTCACTGCAATAAGTTTTGAATTCATTTGAAGTGAATTCTCCCCCATTATCCATCCTGAGAGTACCTATCTTTTCTTTGACTTCATTTTCAACAAGTTGGCGAAAAATTTTAAACTTATCAAATGCTTCTGACTTGTTCTTCAAGAAGTAAACCCAAGTCATTCTGCTGAAATCATCAATGAATAGTAAGAAATATTTACAACCACCAAATGAAGTTTGTAGTGGACCACAAACATCACTGTGAACTAGTTGTAGCCGCCTGTTTGCACGCCATGAACTTGTTGGAAAATTTTCTCGATTTTGTTTGCCATAAATGCAAGCTTCACATTTTGCATTTTCCCTTTTGAATGTGGGAAGTCCTTTAACCGTTCCTTGTTTCTGCAATTGAGAAAGACTCTCAAAATTCAAATGTCCATATCTTACATGCCATAGCCTTATAGGTGAAATACCTGTAGTCACTGCCCCTGCAAAATCAGAATGCCTTGGAATAACTATCCCTTTCATCCGTAACAGTTTTCCATCTTCATAACCTTTCATAACTGTTTTCAAGTTCTGTTTCACTGAATTAATCTTCACTAAACCATCTTCCATAATCACCTGATGTCCTGCTTGTCGAATCGTGACTAAAGAGAGAAAAATTTTCTTAAAACTGGGTACATACCATACATTGGAAATCATTTTTTCTCCAATGCCAGGGAGAAAAACTTTTACGGCTCCTTTGCCATAAGGAGTATGTTTTGTATCATCAACAAGAAAAATGGAATTAAGTTGGCAATCTTGAAAATTCCAAAAAAAATCACGTCGACAAGTCATGTGCTGAGTTGCCTCAGAATCCAAGATCCAGGCATCTTCGTAGTCACTTCTAAGATAGGATGAAATCTGTGATGCTGGTGAGGAAATAAAAACATATTCGGAGTTATCTTCATCTTGATCATTTGCAAATTGTGCTGAATGCTGCTGAAACTTGGGAATTTTATTAAGTGATGTTCGACAATCTTCAGCAAAATGGCCAACTTTGTTACATCTTCGACACACAATTTGACTTAAGTCTCTTCCTCTTCCTGAAGATTGTCCTCTGCCTTTGCTTTGACCTCTATTTTGAGATTTTCCTCTACCTTGATTATTATATCCTTGTCCTTGAAAATTGCCTCTTCCTTGGTCGTTTCCTCTACCTTGAAAATTATTTCTTCCTCCTCTGTTAAAATTGTTTCCTCTGCTTTGGCTTCGACCTTGATTATGTGCTGCTTGATTCTGATTCCATCTGCCTCTTCCTCGAGAACTATCTGCTGATGACTTACTAGTGCTGGCCTCTAAGAGAAAAACATCTTCACCAACTTTCTTCTTCTTCCCAAAAGTTTTATCATGTTGACTCAACATTTCACAAAGCTCATCAAATTTTAGTTTCTCTAATTTCCCAGTTACTTGTAGAGTTTCTAAAAAATGCGTATAGGAAGAAGGAAGCCCAGCAATTACAATTGTGACCATAAAGCTATCATCAATTGTGGGAAAACTAGCATTAATAATTTCTTGCCTGATATTCTCAAGTCTTGAGAGATATTCAAGAACATCACCGCCTTCAATTAATTTTTGTTGCAACAATTTTAATTGTAGATCGAATTTCTTTGATTCAGGCTGAGTATCAAAGAGGTCTTTAAAATTTTTCAAAGCAGTCCATGCATCTATAGCATTTTCTATATGGACATACATTTCATCATTCACAGACGATTTAATAAGAGCTAACGCTTTAGCATTCTTGATTTCCCATTTTGCTAGTGCAGCTGCATCTGTGGGTTTATTCGGCTTAACATCTCCATCACATATTCCCTGCCATAATTCATTGTAAATGAGTGTGCTTTCGATGAGACGATGCCATGTTTTATAAGATTTGGTGCCTTCTAGTTTTTCGGAATCAGAAAACAAATTAATCAACTTAGACATTTTAGCGTTGAAGCGTCGCACCAAGAATCAGAACAGAAATGACAAGATAGTCAACACACCACACAAAAAACATGATCTATCGGGGCTTGGCCTTGACCCTCGAATAGTCGTCAAAACAGGAGACAATTGACTGAGCTTTGCACTTGGCTCTAGTCAATTTCTCAACTTTTTACAAGGCAACTTTCAAAATTTGACTTTTTACAATGGTGCTTTTGCACAATATGGTAAAAAAGAACCCCCCTCAAAGTAAAATTACTTTGAGTTACAATCTCTTCGAAAACAAATTACAACTAAAGTCTCCTTATTACTCCAAAATTTACAATCCTTAACATTTACAAATATCCCTTATTACTCCACAAAACATAAACTCCAAAATTAAAAAATCATGAGATTTCTCCAAAATACAATATGCATTATATTACAAAAAAAAAGAAACGCTATGATCCAAGTTGACAGGCGTCACTCTGGCTTCTTCTAGCTTTACATTGACAGTCTAACAGGCTTCACTCTGGCTTCTTGGTGGCTGGCTGGCTCACGCTAGCTTCTTGCTCTTTCCATAACCTCTGCACGCATTGCATAATTCGGTCTATTCTTCTTGACTGGAATTAATGTATGTTTGGCATGTTCTGCATCTCTTCTTCATCAGCTTGTGGAGGATTTATTGTTCCTTGCAGTAGATCCATTATATGGAAAACTCGTGAGTCGCCCTCGACGTGCTTACTGTTATACACCTTGCAAATTTACCAGCGTCTTCAACGCTTCCATCCACAATATCAAATCTTATATGAGTTATGATTAGCTGCAAAAAACCTTCGAACTTCAAAGCTTCCTTCAACGAATTTGCCAGACATATGTCTCTGCGTTCTCCAACATTTACTGTTAATAAACACAATTACTTCAACATCAACAAAAATCTGTTCACAAGACTGACATCGCTCCAGAAATTTTGGTGCTCATTCAATCTACAGGTCGATATTAGAATTGAACTCCTCTGACACTTTCCTCTGTTCAATGCAGACTCTTGCTACATGACATTCCAATCATAAGTCGAAATCTTCAATTCTGGATTGTTTATACACACGAGCAGGCAGCATTGCTATCATTATGCATTTCTTTCAACATTCAAACTGTATTTAAATTACCTCTGTTCCCATTACATCTCGTTGGTCTTGAGCCGAGTCTTCATTTTGTTAAAAAATCTTTGTCGCCTTCAATTGTTTACTATGCGCCCTTTATACAGCAAATGGATTCTCCAACCAATCGATACCATCCTGTAGCTACAACACACTAAACGAAGAGCAAGTACGCATCCCACAATCGACATTCAATAATCTGTGTCTTTGAGATCTTATATCAGTGCTATGTGAATTTTAACAACAGCGTTTTTAAAAACCGCACCATTAACAATAGTTTAATTAGTTTTCACCATCATGTATATGTCTTCATGAGTTCGACTTTCCAATCTGACATGCCGGAATCACACATTTACTGTACTGTTCAATGCTATTCGAAACATATCAAATTTCAATTGAATTCCGACAGAATTTCAACATAACTCTGCGCACTTCTATATTCAACTTACAAATTTGAATTGGTTTTCAATAGCCTCAAAAAAAATTGATTTTCAGATTTGAAAAATCTAAAATCAATAAAAATTTTCTCTTTTGAACAAAATTTTGACAAATTTCATACCAATTGCTGAGAAATTCAATGGAGTTTTGCACAAACTTGTAGGGCCGGAATCTCCTCTTCACATCCACTGCAGAATTACTGGAGCTCTGATACCACAATAATGGCAGAAGTGTCCTTAGACACGTAATTTTATTAATCAGAAAAAATAATTACATAATTGATTTTGCAAGAGTTTACACCCGAACAACACAAACACTCTTGCAATGAGCTATTTATAAGCTCCATGTCCTAACTACCTCTAATTATGGATCACTTATTAAATAACAAGTGTCCATTTACAATAAATGCTATTCAAACCAACTAGCTAACTAATCTCCTAAAATAGAGCCTAAGATATGACACATTTGGAGAGTCATATCTAGTTACAACAATATGCTAATTCTAAAAGTCTCCATTAAATAATTAATCATTCTAGAATAATAATAATTATTAATTTAATTTCTTAAATTAATAATTATTTTATTTCAATTTTATAACCTATGATAATAAATTATTTTTGGATCATCTAACAATGTATTGTGTCAAAATGAAAGTTGAGATTGAAGGACAGTTTGAATATTGGAAGGTATTGTTGGATACTAGATCCAGGTTAAATATTGTCAGCAACACAGTGGTTAGCATGCATCTGCGGAGACCAACTTCCTATCCCAGAGTTATCACTGCAAGTGGTGAGATTGCCACTAAACATGAAGCAGAAGTAGATGTTTTCCTAACTAATGAAGTAGGAGTACATTTAGTCTGTCCAGTAGTTCCAGGTATAGACTGTGCCATGTATCTCGGAACTCCTTTTTTCCAGAATTTCAAAAAGCATGGCGCAAAGCTTGATGAGAATAGCCAAAGGTATGGATATTTCTTCAGCATAGGAAATAAAGAAATCTTCTTTCCATTTATAAACTCCAATTCGCCTAATAGAATAAAGAGAATTGAAAGATTGGAGAATCTTTTAGCAAAAATGGAAGTGAAGAAGGAAATATTGAAGACAGAAGAACATTTGGACAATGGAAAATATGCCACAGAAATAGCAGATCTCACTGCTAAATTTAAAGAATGTTGTTCAGATGACCCTAATGCCTTTTGGCATATCAAGAAACAAGAGGTAGAACTTCCTCTTAAAAGGGATTTTAGCGGAAAGCTAAGGAGATCTAAAGCAGTGGCAATGAATGAAGAACAGATGAGAATGTGCAAAGCAGAGATCAAGGATCTCCTAAAGAAAGGACTCATCAGGAAAAGTAAGAGCCCAATAGCATGTTTTGCATTCTATGTCAATAAGCATGCAGAGATCGCCAGAGGTAAGCCAAGGTTGGTTGTTAACTACAAGCCTCTAAATAGTGTACTGGATTATGATGCTTACCCTCTGCCTAAACCTTCTTCAATACTTGCCCAAATATCAAAATAAAAAATATTCTCCAAATTTGATTTAAAGTCTGGTTTCTGGCAAGTAGGAATTAAAGAAGAAGATAAATGGAAAATAGCATTCTCTGTGCCTGGAGGACATTATGAATGGAACATCATGCCATTCGGTCTGATCAATGCTCCTTCAGCCTTCCAGAGAATAATGGATGAAACTTTTGAAGGAATGGATGAATTCCTGAAAAAGTACATTGATGATTTATTGATTCATTCTGATAATATTGTTGACCATATTAAACATTTGAAAATATTCTTGCGAAGGGTCAAAGAAATGGGTATAGTATTATCAGAATCCAAGATGAAATTATTCAGGCCAATGATAGACTTTTTGGGTTACAACATACAGTATGGATCTTATACTGTAATCCAAAGAAGTCTAAATTTTGTAGATCACTTCCCTGATGAAATCAAAGATAAAACTCAGTTGCAGAGATTCTTGGGAAGTCTGAATTATATCTCTAAGTTTCTGAAGCATTGTGCACAGGAAAGAAAGTTATTAAATAAAAGGCTTCAGAAAGATCCAATTCCATGGAATAATGACTGCACCCAAGCAGTCAGAGCAATAAAAGAAAAAGTCAGAAGCATACAACCACTCTCCCCTATCAGAGAAGAATGGGAGAAGATCATAATGACAGACGCTAGCCACGAAGGATGGGGAGCAGTTTTGTGCCAAAAGAACCCCAGCAGCAAAAATGAGATTGAAATCTGCCAGTATGCATCTGGTCTTTGGGCTAAGAACCAATTAAATTGGTCCAGTCTGAAGAAGGAACTTAGAGCAGTTTGTTTGGGAATAGCAAAGTTCAGAGATTTTGTTATTTACAAAAAATTTATTGTCAGAACAGACTGCCAAGCACTAAAGTATGCCATTCACAAGTGCGACTTTGAAGACGCCGCCATGGTAAGATGGATTATGCAGCTCAGCCAGTATGATTTTGATGTTGAATTTGTAAAAGGAGATAAAAATAGCTTTGCTGACATGTTGAGCAGAGAATTTTTATCTGAACATTCAATATTACAATGCAATTATCTCAGGAGAAGAGAGGGCACTATTGAAATTGAAACCTCCTCAGGATGGATTTCATATGATCTGAGCAAAAGCCTTCTAGATCATGATGATAATTGGATTCCCATCAAAGAAATCAGGTACAGAACAGGTTTTGATTATAAATGGACAGATCCACATCAAGATCAAATGAATGATGAAGCCCTAGAAGCCCTTGATTATTTAAGACAAATTGGAAGCATTGCTTACAGGCTTGAAAGAGATCATGAAGATGATAATAGAATCACCAGCTGTCATATAACATTCAGAAGATTTGACAATCATCTTAACAGAGAAAATTATGATCCAGAACGACAACAGGAAGCTTTCTACACAGCAATGAATTTGCAAAATTTTTCAACTAACATGTTTTATTCTTTGCAGTTTTCATTTTTGTTTGAAGGGGTCCCAGTTGAAGATATGGAAGAAGATGATCCACTTCCTGAATGGTTTATGGAATGGTGGAAAAGGTTCGGGCTATCACCACTTATCCTAAAACCATATTCATTCACTTTATTGAAGATTCCCAATTTCAGTCCATCAAGCATGCTCGTGACTCAAGTATTGTACAAGACAATTGAAGATCTAATAAATCTAAGCGATGAAGATTTTTTAAATGGGGTCCGTAGATGCGGTCATGTCCGATGGTTTATAATGAATCATTATAAAGAAAGAAAGATTATTCCGAGTACCAATTATGAAGAATTCCATCGACAAATTGACCCAGATTTGAACCCATTCATGAACCTAAACTATTTGGACTTACCTGACCCACATGACAATGCAACTTGGGAAACTGAGAAAGAAGTTTGGGTACAATACTATTCAAATTACATGATCGAGAGATGGAATTTTCAGTGCTACACCTATCCACAAGTGGATTATTATACTATGTACTAAGTGTCGTCTTTCCAACCGACGTTGGTGTTGGACGAGCTTTCGGGGATTCCCTCGTTCTGGCAATATCCCCAGTGTAATCTTTGTACAGTCTTTTGAGATTTGCATATCTCGCCTTTTGAGTCATTCACATGCTTTCGTGGGTTCCCATATCTTGGAATCTCCACTTTGTTATGAAGTCCAGTACGATTCGGTCCCCACATGCCTCTGGCTATCCGTAAAAGGAGAAGGGACAAGATAACATGGGACAGTCCTCCCATGCCTGAATCTTTCTTTCGGCGATCTGCTTAAATCTGTTCAGCATCTTTCTTTTGAGTCATCAGTCTGTACAAAATCCATTCACAGATGTTTGTTCCCTTCCAGCTCTATAAATTTGAAGTGGTTGTGAAGTAAGACTCATTCGGTTTGGATGCCATCTCACATCAAATATTGACAACCAAAAACTTACCATAAAAAGGAATAGTAGGGCATACCAAATGTGTTTTGTGTGAAGAGAAAGAGGAAAGTATCATCGAGTTATTACTAGAATGTAAGTTCTCCAAGAACATCTAGGAATTCACTTTAAAATATATCATGCACCAAATTATATGGCTTGTGAACTTAACTCAATTCTTTGATTCATGGTGTAACGATTATGTAGGATTTTTGAAAGGAAACCCTATTTCAAAAAGGATATGGTGGGCTCTTCCACCATTTATTTGTTGGAAAATATGTCTAGCCAAAAACAAGGCTATATTCCAAAGAAAATTTCCATCCGCTCTAGAGGTTGCAATCAAAGCTTCTCTCTTACTAGTTGAAGCATTAAAATCACGTACATCCTTCTCCTCTTCCCTCATGAAGTGGATGAGATGGAAGAAATGTGGATTCAAAAATTTAATGTATAGGAACAAATCAAATTGAAAGTTGAAAAAAACAGTGCAAGAAACCTTAGACTCTCAAATAAATAATCTGTTTAATGACTAGTAGCCAAGACCATCAAGTTCTTTTATCGATGAGGCCTCAAAATTTAAACCAAAAAACCTTAGACTCTCAAAGAAATAATCTGTTTAATGGCTAGTAGCCAAGACCATTAAGTTCTTTTACCGATGAGGCCTCAAAATCTAAACCAAAAATGGCCTGAGTGGGGAAGGGGTAACATGGGAGTTATATATTACCCTAAAGTAAACAATAAATTTTGTACTCTTTGGATCTAGGTTCAACTTCAAAGAATTAAACAAAAGTTTATAATCAATACAAAGGTTTTCACCAAGCTCTATCTCCAAGAAAAAACTACTCGATTAATTGCAATACAAGGCTCTCCCTCCTCATCTCTTATTTGCCAAAAAAAAAAAAAAACAAAAAACTCTTTTCCTAATAATATAAAATTGAAAACTCTCCCTTTAAGAATAACAAGTTTTCTTCATAAGCTTGAGCGTTATGAAACCTTTTATATATCAAAACAAAACTTTCAACAAGAAGGAGAATAACTGGTTGACATGATAATTAACCATCATAAATACAAATATTTGATTCCCTAGAGACATTGTATATTACCATTCCGAAAATCATAAGGGATCTTATAAATCATTGCAACAGATGAATCAAAAAGCCAGCATCGTGGCATGTGCCTTCGCACACTGAAGCTGGAATCGCCTCTTGTATTCTCACATTTCTTATGTAGTCTACACGAAGAAATGGCAGCTGATCATGATGGTTAAATCAAGATGGTTTCTTTGCCCAACGAGTCCATCATAAAAGTAACTACCATAATGGAACGGTAAATGCTCGTTCTCTCTAACACCATGGTTTGTGTGGCTGAAGATAAAGTGAGGCCTGCCGCAGCCCCTCTCCATCGACACCTTTTCCTGCCGTCCATTGGGTTTTATCTTTACTCTCGTATCAATTTTCTGAAGCTTTTCACCTATGTCCACGCATGGTTCAGATTTCAGGTTGTTATTTATCAGTTTAGTGCCATAAAATTCTGAAGAATTCCTCATGACAGCTCTTCTATTCTATGCTAAATTGTTGAAGTTTGCTGCAAAGATGTCGTTGCAGGGTGATGATGAATGCATTAACTCTGCTATTCACCAGTCTACTAGCCTCTTCCTTCATAGTAGCTATGAACAATTTATTAGCCTCCTCTCTCATAGTAGCTATGAACAATTTATTGATAAAAAATATCAAATTGGAAAAAAACCAAATAAAAGAATTAGCTCTACCAAATTCACCACAGTCAACTAGCCTCCTCCCCTCATAATAGCTATGAACAATTTATTGATCAAAAATATCAAATTGGAAAAAGAAGCAGATAAAGGAATTAGCTCTACATATTTCCAGAAAAGATATGGACTGTCCCTCTCAGTTAGTTTAGTGAACATGGAGAACCCAAAGCTCCCTAACCTCTACAGGCCACCAAAGAAAGAGAATGGACAAGAAGATAAGAAGGATTCCACAACATCAAATCTTAAGAAATAACCTTCCTAAGGAATAACCTTGTACTTAATGAGGTGTATTCTTTTTGGTTAGAAAGTTAGTAAAGGATTTACACTTACAGAATTGTAGATAATTTTTACAGAATTGTAGATAATTTTGAATTGTATAGAAAAGAACATGTATAATTTTTATGGTTATAATTTGTAACCTCTAAAGCCCATTTTTGCTGCTCAGATTTTCTCTCTTTGTCTCCATACTTGATTGTGTGGTTGTAAAACACTTAGATCCAACCGTTCAGTGTAGGTGTTGATGGATGGACAACACAAATTTGTGCAGGCATATCCACAACCCTACCCTCAACAAGTTATCACCTTATAGATTTAGAATTATATGTTATAGAATGTTACGTTTAATATGAGAGTTATGACGTTTAATCTGTGTTCCAAAAAATAGTACGTAACGGTTTTTTTGGCAGGAACCCAAACCCATTCTTAGCGTTAGTTTATCGGTTATAGTGGGAACCCACCCTTAGACGAAAATGATCACGGTTTCTCTCATGGAATTACCAACGGGAAAGACTTGGCTCAAGTTCTCATCATTCATTCGAAATCAAATTAAATTTCACTGAAGCATCTTGTAATCACAGAGTGTTTTTTTTGTTTAACGATATGTGAGATAGATTTTAGTTTAGCTCCTCATTCATTTTCAGATTCCCTATAAAAGGTTGGAAGTTTAAGATATGATGCCCGTTTATACAATTCCACTCTTTGGAGCAGGGCTCAAGGTTTGATGTTTGGTTATTTAGATCTTTTTACAAGATAACAAATAAGGTAGGTTGTTATCATGGATTGTACCAAGTTTAAGTCAAAAAATAGTATATCTATAAATATGCTCTCAAATAGCTGATGTTTAATATTTTTAAATACACAATTTTTTTTTATTTATTTTTTTTCCTATGGCAATTACTATATATTATGAAAATTATAATATTTTTTTTTTCTTCTTTATAAATGAAATAATATAATAATAATAATGGGCCAATAAGCATATATATATATCAACCTTAGCTGGCGAAGGATTGTTTACTTTTATTTTTAAATTACGGGGATAAATTATGGAGGGAATATTCCATGCATATCCTTTGTCTTAGTCGATGCTTAAAGGAGTCCGAATCGTCGAAAAAAAATATTAAAAAGTAAATTTAAAATTAGTCGATGCTTAAAGGAGTCCGAATCGTCTAAAAAAATATATTAAAAAGTAAATTTAAAAATGTAATGGTTTGGCAGCAGAAATATGCCACATGTTGGGTGGAAACATAAACGGTTTTTGTTCGTGGTTTCCCATCTTTTCTATTGGCCATCACCTGTCTTTTCTATTCACCATCAAATTTTGTGTTACCAATTCTCTGTCTGTAGAGATTCAATTCAATCTAAGGAGAAATTTTGATTATTAATGGAGCTGAAAAGGGGACTAAGGCGCAGTCTCCATGGGTCCTCTTGTCACCTATGATAAGCCCTCGTAATTATGTCAAATCATCCTATTTTTCATCCCTAGTACAGAAGAGGATGGGTGAAATCTTGGTTAGCCAAAGGAATAACCAAAGTCCGAGAACCAATGGGAAAGTCATCAAGGGAGGACTGAAGTCCAAAACATACATTTTTAAATATATATCTTTCTTAAGGTAATTACGATAGATTAGGAAAATTATAATAAATTTTTCTTTTTTTTTTCATCTTTATAAATGCAATAATATAATAATAATAATTGATCGATAAACATATATATATCAACCTTAGGTGGGGGAGGGTTGTTTACTTTTATTTTTAAATTTTGATCAACAGCAGGATAAATTATTGAGGGAATATTCTAAGCATATCCTTTTTCTTACTTGATGATCGATGATTGAGGCGTAAAGGAGTCTGAACCGTAAAAGAATATATATTAAAAATTAAATTTAAAAATGTAATGGTTTGGTAGCAGAAATATGCCACATGTTGGGTGGAAACACAAACGGTTTTTGTTCGTTATTGCCCATCTTTTCTATTATTCATCACCCACATTTTCTATTCATCATCAAATTTTGTGTTACCAATTCTTTGTCTGTAGAGATTCAATTCAATGTAAGGAGAAACTTTGATTATCAATGGAGTCGAGAAGGTGACGAAGGAGGACTCTCCATGCATTCTCTTGGCACCTGTCATACCCCCTCATAATTATGTCAAATGGTCCTATTTTTCATTTCTAGTACATAAGAGGAAGGGTGAAATATTGGTTAGCCAAAGGAAGAGCCAAAGTCCAAAAACCAAAGGGAAAGTCTAAAAGTCACGACCGAAGTCCAAAATCTAAAGGAAGAGTTGAAGTTTGAAAATCAAAGGGAAGGTCAACCATCAGGACCCGCTATCGGAACCTTAGAGCAGAAGGCATATCAGGATATAGAAGGCCAGAACTAATAACCTTGGTGGTCTATTCAAAGACAGGCCCGAAATGGAATATCAGAGCAAGAAGAAGGAAGGAAGGTATATTGGGACTCGATATCAGAATTTCGGAGTGATGTAATTTCAGAGGCTAGAGCTTTTGAAGCCTTGGAGTTTCGTAACTCCTTATAATTACAATTCTTTAAAAGCGTCAAGGTAGCAAGGAAAAGAGATTTACAAAGGAAATCGCATTTGAAACCAAAGACTAGGGACCCTTCTCTCTCTCCTCAAGATAGGACACACGACGACAAGTGATGGGTCCTCAGCAGCTGACGAGGCAGATGGCGTCAGCATGATGTGGTCGTACAGAAGACACGTTGAAATCAATTTCAACGTTTTTAGGTGGCCTAGTGGGGCAAATACGTGTGAAACGTGTCACTACTCAGGAGACACCATGTGCAGATGATGACATCCGCATGACATCATCCCAGAGGTCGACGTTTTGAGGGAAGAGATTCCATCATTCTTGTTTAAATTGTTTTATGGGAAGGTCCTGGTATGATGAGAGGGGCTCTGATGTGGATTGGCACATGGTCGTGAGAGATCTAAAGAACCCAGAGCGGAGACAAGGTTTAGCACCTAAGTGCTATGGATCACATCAGGGGTTTGGATATCAGAATTCCAATGCTAATTTATATTTAAAAAATTCATGATACTAAGGGGTGCCAATATTGAATGGTGTTCGGTCATGAGGACCTAAAGAACTAAGGGTGCAAACCAGGGCCAAGCACCCAAGTGCTATGGAGAAAATCAACTATGGAGTATTGGAACTCCATGGTAAAAGAATTTTGAAAAAGTTATGATGCTTAGGGAGCTTTGACGTGGAGAGGCACTTGGTCACAAGGATTCAAAAGAACCAACGGAAGACTATGATTACAGAGGGAAACAGGCCCTCGACAGGAGCTCAAAGGCTTTAGCACCCAACACGCCAAGCCACTGGTCATGACACATGGTTCTACGGTGGAATTGCGATAAGAGTGTTAAGAGAAAAGGGGCTAAGAGAATAAGAATGTTACAATTTCGTAATGTTTCTTCTAAATAGAGTTACGATGGGTGAAGGCTTTGATATTGTAGCACCTAAGTGCTATACCGGTGGTCATAAGAAATGGTCCTATGGTGGATAAACAAAAGGGGCTAAGCATAAGGGGGGATAAAGGCATCCGAATTTTGTGTTTTCGTAAAATCATTTTAAATAAAGTTACGATGTGTTGCTGCTCCGAAGTTGCATTTAGCACAGAGGTAATAAATGATAGATGAATCCATAGCTAAATTGCAGAACAACCCCACTCCACCACATCAAACCATGACCATCTCCAAAGAGGGATAGCCCAAGTACTTAGAGGGAGAGAATGATAGGTGAACTGGCAGATAACTGCGGGAGGGATACCATGATAGAGGCATGGCCAGATCATCAGTCCACCACTAATCCATATATGGAAACCTGAGTCCACCTAACAAAATTAGAGTAATCGACATCGAGATATTTTTTTGTGTCAATCATGACACCTCTTGTTTGTCATGTTTGGTTAATTTTTGCATTTTTAAGAAAATAATTGAGTCAGTTGGGTAATCATTAGAACAGTTAGACGAGTCACGCGCTCAAACAACTATACTATTTTCATATATTTTGTAAGTTGTCCCTATTTTGGTTTCTCCCTATAAAAGGGAAGAAGAAACTCATTGGAAAGGTTCAAAATTATCTTATTAGTGGTTCTGAATTCTGTCTTTTCAGTGATTCTGAATTCTATTTTTAGGAAGAGGTTCCAAGTTTTGGTTGAATTTCCTGTTCCTGAGGTGGCAATTGTTCTACAAATTTCACCAGTTTGAGCATGCGATATGGACACCATTTTTGAATATTAATGAAGAATATATGGTGATTCCAAGCATATGAATGTGTAGTATGTTTTGTTCCTCTATAAGTCACTTCATGTGTGTTTCTCTTCATTAGAAATTGTGTAAGTTGTAGCTAATAGATTCACTCATAAATCATAGGTTTATTATGTTATGTTGTAGCAGAAAATATTTGTGAGATTGCAGATCTACTATGTTATATTGTAGCAGAAAGTACCTATGAAATATTGAGTTGGAAATCTTAAAATGTGCTCCATAATTTTTGGACTTCATTTCCTCATTTTTTCATGATTCTACTGGGATTTACTGCTTACGATTTTGGGTTTGTTCAAGCCTTTGTACTAAGTTCCTTCCCTATTTTTCTCCTTCCCATCTTTATTGCAATGATAAATTAAGTTGCATTTATTGTGTGTAGGCCACCAGAATGAACTTCTACTCTTGGGATGTTCTATATTGTTTATGTGTATGTTTGAATTTTCCTCTCCGAAGGGTAATTGAACTAGATTTAAAATTATTTTACATTTATCTCTTGAGCAACAATGAATTATCCTCAAGAGACACTAAGATGTCCTAGGCACTGACCTCTCCTCAATTGGGGGTTGTCTCTAGGAGCTACAACATCTTCCTTTGTGCAAGTGAGGTGGACTCTCCATGGGTTCTCTCGAGCAAATTCATGTTGCGATTCGAGGGAGATAATATCTTTATCGTCCTGCTTATCAATTTGTTAAATATTTATTATAGAGTAGAGTTAATTTGTGTATATATTTTATCCCATAGTTTGCCATTTTGTACGTATATTTATATTACAAGTTTTCTTGGAGCAGAGTGATGATAACATGGCCAATGCAGATTTTAATAAAAGAGAGAGATGTTTGGATTAAACCCTTTATTTTATGATCAACAATTTTATGCACATATACACTAAATTATCTCCACAAATTTTTTGAGCAAGGCAAATTTGACACTGGAATTGGTTATGTGTACATATTTCGGCTACTTACTGATGACAAGATTATCATATATCAGATGTGATAAGTATGTACCCAGTTATCGCGATAAAACCATTCAAATTATTTGATCTCAAATATTGAAATCATATTTGAATTATTTCAAATTATTTGAAAACATTTTTTTCTTTTCTGTGAAACAATTTGGTAGCTGATAAAAAAAAATTGTACCAATTTTTTTTATAAATGACAATGCAGGCTATAGGTGGAAAATAATTTGTAAATTCCCCTTTTATTTCAAAAAAAAATAAGATCACCTGCAATTTCAAAGATTTTTGACACTTTGCATAAAACATCAAGGATTAAATGGTCATTAAAACACATAGTCAACATGGAGGAAATTGTAACACAGTGGAGAAACAATTCACCTACAAAGAGTGCAAAAATTTATAGTGTTGGCTACTGTTGTCTCTTTTTCTAGCATCTGTAGCACAAGTGCTTCAAGGGATATAGAAAGCTTCCTAGAGACAGTGTTTGGGTTGATTGTAGACCAGTGCCTAGGACATCTTAAAGAGAGGAGTGCTTTGGAATATTATCAATGGGGCTTTCTGCTTCACTCTAATTGTCATGTAGTTTGAAAAGATAATAAAGGGGGTTTGGTTCAATAGGCCTTCATCAAGGAAAACTCAAGCCAATACATGGATTGCAATGCTTAGGGGGTAAAACGGGCCAATCTCTAGGAGAAATGTCTAGTTCTAGTGGTTAACACACAACAATAGGCAGCTTAATATTGGAGTTGTAGTAAAATTAAGAGGAGGAGATAAAGGAAGGAATCCAATGCATAGGGCTGGGAATAATACATTGTCTTAAGCAACATTATTTCGGCAGAAACAATGGAGAGCTAATTAAGGTCCTAAGATCTATACATCATGAATACATTTGTTACTAATTAGCATATGTAAATTTTTGCTCATAGAGGTACTGTAGGCTATTGAATTACACAAGTAAATCTGTAAGTACCACAAGTACTGTTACCACTTAGTAGAAAAATATACAACCATGAATAAGAGTGCAACCGACAACTTCATTACACTATTTCAGAGGGAGAAAAACATACATGAAGTGATAAACAAAGGGGAAACATACTGCACATTTCTCTAATTAGAATCATCAAAGAGTTTCATTCATCCTTCAAAATGAGTCCAATTCACCAGTCCATTTACATTTAGCAATACATCGCTCAAGTCCCTTCTAAATAGGCAGATAGAGCCAAAAGTGGAATCACAAAATTTGGACCCCTCGGGTGCAGAATTTTGGAACCCTCTATTAAGATTTTCTTCCATCTATTTATAAGGTGAGGGGGAGCTTTGAATTAACAGTTACAAAATATCTTAGCTAAGGGACAACTATCTGATTGACTAACTATCTCGGTGTGTGACATCTTGCTGTCCAAAATGATTCCCAAGGATTTGATTCCTTTCTTGAAAATACATAAAAATTACATAATAATAGAAAACGGAAAATAGAAAGATGATGGAGGAAGTATCCCTATGCCATTTTTGTGCTTTCCCCTAATCAGGACACCTTTTTGCCTTGGTGTACTTCTCTTGGTGCTCGGCTAGTCCCTGTCGCTTTTGTCTTAGCTTCCTAACTTCACCACTCTTTGGAGTTAGTAGCGATCAACTTTGTTTGCTTGTCATGGAGTAGAAGTAGAGGTTTTCCTGGCAGTCCTTCATAGTATGACTGAGTGGAACTCCATGCTGAGCCATAAACTTTTTTTGAGTCCCATATCTCCATTTACTCTCTGAAGTCATGCAAGCGAAGAAGTCAAATTCATTGTTGTGGCTATTGTTGTCCAGGGTTTCTTGTTACAAAGGCTTCCATAAGATCAACCAATATCGATTTCCCAATGCTCCATGCCTTCATTCAATGCATCAACTACTGAACCATAAACATTAAAAGCTTTGTACCATACTATCAGAACATCACTACATCGGGACTTTTAATCTTAAAAACATTACAAAATAGTGAGCTTCGATGTCCCTTGACCCCCTTTGGTTTAGTGCCTTATTGCAGTTCTCATCATATGACCAGAGGCCATGACCAAGAGCTTAGCCTTAAGGCGCTAAGGATTTTAGACTCTTGTTGGGGCTATCGTTCATTTGTAAACTATTCTTCGCCCCTTGTTCATGAAGTCCTTCTTGACTGTGTGCTAACCCACATATCAGAGCTCTTCCATTGGTGATTTCAAATCAGGGATTGAACTTGGAGTGATGCGATATCATGTTTCATCGAACATCGATCACTAATCACCTTCCACACTTAGCCCTTAGTTCTTTGTCTCTTTATGTGACTGTGGACCAACGCCTATATTGGAACCCCTTTATCAGAGGATGAAAATCAGAGGTTTTACTATAGATTTGCGACAATTCTCATCCTCTAATCGTCGATCACTGATGTGACATCATCCTCTGCCATGTGTCACCTTGTGGGTAATGACACATTTCACCTTGTTTTGGCCCCTTATGACCCTCAAAATGTTGAATCTTCATGTCATGTGTCCGTTGTACTGCAACATAATGCTGATGTCAGCTACCGCGTGTCCCTTGTTGGAACCAATCATGTGCCACACGTCCTGTTGGAGGAGAGAGAAAAGGCCCAGTCCTACTCTAGTTTTGTGAGGAAATCATTTGTTAATTTGCATTAGGTCCTCCTTGGCACTTTAATGCTAAAGAAACAAACCTTTGTGATTTTAATCGCAATCATAACCTTATGCGGTATTGCAGCTTTAAAATGTTGTCACTTGTTCAATTGCCAATTGTGATGCACTGATCTCTTGATTCTTTGATGCCTTGGACCTCCGATATCTCAGATCACCGATATGTCAGGACTTCAGATATGCCGAGATCACTGATTTGTGGGATCATCGATATGTTAGGACTTCTAATATGCCGGGATTGTTGATTTGCGGGAACGCTTATATGCCGGGATTGTTGATTTTACCCTTAGGCATTTTCTCCTTGTCTTCTCGTTTTCAATTGTAACTTCAATCTACTCTAACTTTTGATTCCAGAGTCCATTTGTGGAGTTCCATATACCATTAGAAATCTAATTTTGAGAATATCCATTGCAGGGGTTTTGATCTAGCTTTGAGGGATTATGTGGCATGGGAGATGGCTATAAACTCTTCTGTTCTTTTGTACTTTGGTTAGCTGGAAACAAATTTTGCAGTGAGTGACAAAATTGTCTCCAACTAGGGACATTGCCTTGCTGGTAAGGTGTTGAGAACCTGTAGATCAGTCGCCTTCACCATTGCATTGAGTCAAAAATTATAATCCACTTATACAACCAGAAAATTTCCATGGAACTTTGTTTGCAGAGAGTCCTTTCCTCATCAGGCTGAAATGATAAAATATAAACTCTAACAACTGGAAATTAAATGCTCATCTAGTGAGATTATTTATATACAAATCCTACTTATGTATAAGGCATCAATTCACCTAAGTGAGTTCAACCCTCCAATGGAACCAGGTTAGCATTTGGGTATTGGACCAAATGCCTCCCTATTGCTGAAATTTAAAAATTAAAATAAGCATGCACCATGAAAAATATTCAAACAAAAAACTTGATGCATACTCCAGAAACAACCTTTGTTGTTGACCTAAGAATGTGGTCATGTAATCAACTACAGGGTCATAGAACAAACAAGAAAAATTTGCAGCTACCTTATTTTCATGAAAATTCTGTTGACCAATATCTTCTTGGTCAAGGTAGCCACAAATATTGTTTAACTCCCCATCTTTAGATTTTTCAAGAAAAACTTGTTGTTGATATTTTGCTGCCCATTTGTCAATGGTCCAACCCTCTTGGAAATCCGTAATAGAGTCTTCAGTTTCTAAACTATAAGATTCATAGACTAGAGGACCTACTGAGAATTCTTGGTAGGAGCCTTTCTACAACAGGTAATCATAGACACTGCTTGGTCCTTCAACTTCAAGATCTTCTTGAAAGATTTGTTCCTGGAAGCCTTCTCCCCAGTTACTAGTAAAAAACTCTGTTTGAACATTTGTAGTCACCTCATCGTTCTCTGAATCGTATGAATCTTGGAGGAGATTGAAATTCAGATAGTGGATTCTCTAGGATGTTTACCATATGATTGAAATTCATACGGTGGAGTCGCCAAGGTGAGAGATCTTCAACCCACATTTCCCTTGTTCACCTGACATAGGGAATGTAAAAAATTGTTGTACTCAAGGAAAAATATTCTGATTCATTCCCTGGAAATGGTACCAGAAATATGTTGTCCCTTTTTCTAGTACCTATAGCACAATTGCTTCAAGAGATATAGAAATCTTCCTAGAGACAACCTCTAGGTTGATTGTAGGCCAGTGCCTAGGACATCTTAAAGAGAGGAGTTCTTTCAAAGATTATTAATGGGGCTTTCTACTACACTCCAATTGTCATGTAGTTTGAAAAGATAATAAAGGGGGCTTGGTTCAATAGGCCTTCATCAAGGTAAACTCAAGGCAATACATGGATCCAAATTTTTAGGGGGTAAAACGGGCCAATCTCAAAGAAAAATGTCTGGTTCTATTGGTTGACAAACAACAATAGGCAACTTAATATTGGAGTTGTGGTAAAATGAAGAGGATGAGAGAAAGGAAGGAATATGATGAATAGGGCTGGGAATAATACAACATCATAAGCAACAATATTCCGACAGATAATGGAATACTGAAGAGGTGGAATGGAAGAAACAATGGAGCGCTAATTAAGGTCCCAATATCTATACATCATGAACACATTTGTTACTAATTATCATATAAATATATGTGCTCATACAGGTACTGTAGGCTATCGAATAACACAAGTAAATATGTAATTACCACAGGTACTATTACTACTTAGTAGAAAAATATACAACCATGAATAAGAGTGAAACCGACAGCTTCATTACACTATTTCAGAGGGAGAAAAAAATACATGAAGTGATAAACAAAGGGGAAACATACTTCACATTTCTCTAATTGGAATCACCAAAGAGTTTCATTCATCCTTAAAAAAGAGTCCAATTCACCAGTCTATTTACATTTAGCAATACATATCTTTGTAGTTTATGGAGGTTACAAAACAAGAAAGAAATGAAACCAATAGGAAACTGAATACAACCACACAAGTAATAACTTAGGATTTAAGTGGTAAAACCCTGGCAGAGTGTCAAGGAAACATCCACAGGACAAGGGATTGGAATCTCTATTCGATTAATAATATTGTCCTTATAATAGTTTAGACATTCATCAGTTTTATATGAGCCTCCTCAGTTACATAACCAATTTTTCATTATAAAACTAACTTGTTAATAACTAATACATTTTACCCAAATTTACATAATTAGTTGTCAATTTCCAACAAACTCCACCTTGACAACAATTTTCCTAATCCCTTGCCCATGCCCATTCATCATCTTTTTTGCAAGCCAAGAGAAGCTAAACACCATCGCAGCTTCTGTACTGTAACTAGCTTTGTGAATATGGCTGCACAATTCTCTCGCGTATGGAACTTTTGAAGAGCTAATTTTCCGCCTTCGATCATATGTCTTAGAAAATGATACCTTACATCAATGTTCTTGGTTCTACTGTGATAAGTAGGATTTGTAGCCAAGTGAATAGCACTTTGACTGTCACAAAGTACATTCACTTTCTCCTGCGTCCTTCCAATCTCATCAAGTAGACCCTTTAACTAGATTGATTCTTTACTGGCATCTGAAGCAGTTATATATTATGCTTCAGTAGTGGACAACGCAACTGTTTCTTGAAGATTTGACATCCAACTAATTGCTCCACCTTCAATAGTAAAGACATAACCTGTAGTAGATCTTCTTTTGCCCAAATCACCTGCATAATCAGCATCTACATATCTGTAGACTGATCCTTCACTACCATTAAAGATGATGCAATGGTCACTTGTGCCTCTTAGATATCGAAGCACCCATTTCACTGCTCGCCAATGTTCTTCACCTGGATTTGCCATGAACTTGCTGACAACTCCAACTGCATGTGAAATGTCAGGTCTTGTAGATACCATCGCATACATTAAGTTGCCTACAACATTTGCATATGGTACATGAGACATATACTGCTTTTCTTCATCAGTTCTAGGACTCAAAATCGAAGAAAGCTCAAAATGTGAAGCTAATGGAACATTAACAGGTTTCACATTGTTCATACAGAACTTTTCAAGTACTTTCTCCACATACTTCTGTTGTGATAACCAAAGCTTACCATTTTTCCTGTTTCTGTATATCTCCATGCCCAAGATATGTTTTGCTGCTCCAAGATCCTTCATATCAAACGTCCTAGAGAGCTAAGCCGTTAACCTATTGATCTCTTCCATGCTTTTTCTTGCAATAAGAATATCGTCAACATACAAAGATAAGATAATGAATATATGATTGAAACTTTTGAAGTATACACAATGATCATACTCACTTCTAATAAAGTTCTGGCTCACCATGAAGGAGTCAAACTTCTTGTACCATTGTCTGGGAGACTGCCTCAGACCATATAATGATTTCCTGAGCTTGCAAACTAATCTTCTGTTGCGACCTTGTACAAAACCTTCTGGTTGTTCCATATATAACTCTTCATTCAAATCACCATGTAGAAAAGTTGTTTTAACATCTAACTGTTCTAACTCAAGGTCAAGTAATGTAGTTAGTTCCAACACAGTACGAATAGAAAAAAGGTTTGCAACTGGTGAAAAAATCTCATGAAAGTCGATACCCTCAACCTAAGAATACCCTTTCACTACCAGTCTCGCCTTATACCTTTCGATACTTCCATCAACTTTCCGTTTTAGTTTGAAGACCCATTTGCATCCAAAAACACTTCTCCCTTCAGGAAGTTCTACAAGATCCTAGGTATTGTTCTTGGCTAAGGAATCCATTTCTTCTTCCATAGCCATTTTCCATTTTTCGCTATTTGTATCATCTACTGCTTGCTAATAACAAGAGGGTTCCCCATCTTCAGTAATCAAAGCAAAAGATGAAGCAGAATCTTCATACCTTTTGGGAGTTTTTCTTTCCCTTGTAGACCTTCTTAGAGTGACTAGTTGCTGAACTGGTTCAGAAAATTGAACTGGTTCAAAAACTTCAATAGTTTCCTTTGTATCTTCAACACCTTTTTCTCCAGAAGCTTCTTCTTTCTCTTGACTGTCACCAAAAAATATAGCCTCCAACTCAACTTGTTGATTTGGAAATACCTGTTCTTGTTCAATTCTTTCAACATTTGATTTTAAAAGAGAAGATTCATCAAATGTTACATCTCTACTAATGACTATCTTCCGCGATGTAGGATCCCACAACCTGTATCCTTTCACTGCATAGTCATACCCAACAAAGACATAACATTTTGATTTTGGATCTAATTTTGAATGCTGACTTTTAGGAATAGGAGAATAAGAATCACAACCAAATATCCTTAAATGTGAATAATCACAAGACTGACGTGTCCAAAATTCTTCAGGAATTTTACAATTAATTACTACTGAAGGTGATCTGTTAACTAAATAACAAGCAGTGGATACTGCTTCTGCCCACAACTCCTTTTGCAAGTTAGCATCGTTGATCATGCTTCTGGCTCTTTCCATAAGAGTGATTCATACGTTTAGCAACACCATTTTGCTGAGGAGTATAAACATTAGTTTTGTGTCTAACAATTCCTTCATCCTTACAGTATTATTCAAATTCTATTGAAGTGAATTCACCACCATTGTCAGTTCTTAAACATTTAATTGATTTGTCTGTTCTTTTCTCTACCATTGCTTTAAATTGTTTAAAGACATTGAATACATCAGCTTTCTTTTTTAGCATAAAGACCCAAACTTTACGGGAGAAATCATCAATAAACGTTAAAAAATATAGAGCACCACCATCTGATATAATAGGAGATGGTCCCCACAGATCATAATGAATATAGTGTAAAATATCTTTACTATTATGATTTCTAGTTTTAAATCTCTTTTTACACTATTTTCCATACACACAATGTTTATAGAAATCCAACTTCAAAGATTTCAGATCGGGAAGATATTTACATTTCATCAGTATCTGAAGACCTTTCTCGCTTATGTGACCCAATCGCTGATGTCATAGGCGATTACCTACTTCTTCTTTTTCTGACACAATCACTGCTTCACTGATCTGAGTACTTCCTTTGAGTCTGTAAATATTTCTGACCTTTTTTGCTTTCATAACAACTAGGGTGCCTTTAAACACTTTCAACATGCCATTCTGACCTGTAAACTTATAACCATCTGAATCCAACACTCCCAAAGAAATCAATTTTTTCTTCAAATCAGGTACATGTCTAACACTAGTTAATGTTCTAACTGTGTTATCATACATTTTAATGCTGATATTTCCCATCCCAATAGTCTGAAATGATACATTATTACCCATAAACACAGAACTACCATTTACATTTTCATATGAAGTAAACCAATTTATGTATGGACACATGTGATGAGAAGCACCAGAGTCTAACATCTAGCTTTCAACACCTTGAGAGACATTACATGAAGTTTTATCTATCATACATAATTCTTCAGTAGATAAAACTTCATCTATCATACCTGAATCAACTTGATTTGCTTCCTTCTTTGAGTTATTAGGCTCTTGTCATTTCCAACAGTGTTTCTTCGAGTGTCCAATTTTATTGCAGTGCCAACATTTTGCCTTACACTTCTTTCCCTTTGATTTAGATCTGGAAGACCCCGTTGTTTTTTCTTCTTTTTCCTTTGACCATCCTCTAGCTATCATGGCTTCTGATACAGCTGTTTCATTACTAGATTTCCTTCGTACTTCTTCAGACAAGAGAGCTACCACAACTGATTCAAATTTCAAAGAATCAACAGTGCTCAAACTGATTGAAGTTACAAAGTGATCCCATGATTTGGGCAGAGAACACAACAAGGCTATAGCTTCATCTTCTTCCTGAATTTTAACTTCCATATCTGTTAATTGGCATATAAGTGTATTAAAAACATTCAAATGTTTTGCAACTTTTGAACCCTCCTTCATATGAAGACTGTACAATTGTCTTTTCAAATAAATTATATTGGTTAATGACTTTGTCATATATAGTTTTTCCAGTTTTTTCCCATAAACCTGAAGTTGTACTCTCTTCAACGATGTTGAAGAGAACTTCATCCACTAGGCTAAACCTGATGGTACTGAGAGCTCAGGCATCCAAGTCCTCCCAGTCCGAATCAGTCATGGTTGCAGGTTTCTTATTTGCCCCGTCTAATGCCTTGTGCAATCCTTGTTGCACTAGAAAATCCCTAACTTTCAGTTTCCAAAGAGCAAAGTTGCTCTTGCCGGTGAATTTCTCCACCTCAAACTTTGCATTCGAAATTTTGGCCATTTCTTTCTAATTTGCTTCTAGACTGTACTTCTAGGGTTAAATTTCACCACAATCTGCTAGCAACTAGGGTTTCTTTCTTTTCAACAAAAAAAACTAATTTTGTTGTCCCCTTTTTTAAAACCCTAATTTCTGTCTTCAACTAGTTTTTTTTTTTAACAAAAAAACTAATCTTGTTGTTCCTTCAAATTAATGAAAAACCCTTTGTTTTTCTTTCCTTCAAAAAACCCTTTGTTTTCCTTTCCTTCAAATTTTAATGAATTTCTGGAAAAATTTCATGGGAAAAGAAATTGCTTTCAAATTATTTTACCCGGATCTTCCACAGAGGCAAAACCTTCTTCACACGCAGGTGACCTTCTTGGTAGGTAGCGGTTCTGGTACGGGATACGCAGAGGCACACACGGTCATCCTCTTCCAGTGCTTGATGGCTCTGGTCCATGCAAATGGCTCAGGTCCTCACACACTCTGGTCCACGTAGATTCCTTGCATATCGTTCCTCGTTCCACGCTCCTCCTCCTCAGCCTTTGGCAGTTCTGGTAGTTTTTAACATGCAGGTATTTTTAACATGCAACACTCACAACTTTTAACATGAACACAACAAATTAATGAGCCTCCACGCAGTAATGAGGTCTTTAACATGCAACAAATTTCTAGTCTTTAACACGCAACAAATTTCTGGTCTTTAACACGCACACACCAGATTTCTGATCTTTAACATGCATGCAACATATTTCTCTCTCGAGCTCCAATTTCTCCAAGACCTTCAACTGAACTTACTGGCTCTGATACCAATTGTAGTTTATGGAGGTTACAAAACAAAAAGGAAATGAAACCGACAGGAAACTGAATACAACCACACAAGTAATAACTCAGGATTTATGTGGTAAAATGTTGGGTCCCTATAATACTAGTGATTACCCCATTACAATTGTAGTTGCATCCCTTATTAATATTGTTGTGCCCCTATTATCCCCATATTGTTATTACTGTGCCCCATAGAATCCCTCTATTGTTACTTTTGTGGCTTTATATTATTATTGTTAGGTCGGCTGGGTTATATTGTGACTCCTTAGACTCCTATATATAGAAAGGAGGTTTTGTCATTTGAATCATCCAAGAATTGTTCATTTATGTAATGTAAAGGAGGTTTCCCCCTTGAAGAGCCTGAATTCTAAGGCGTTGATCTATCTTTTCTATCTTTTCTTGAGCTGGTTTCATAACATTTGGTATCGAAGCCTTAGATTCTAGGGTTTCGCTACTCCAAATAGGTCATTGTGGCATTTTCGCTATAAGTTTTTTTTTGTGATGTTTCAGAAGCTAAAAACAAAACCCATTTGAGAAGACATCACGCTGAACCTCGGGTCCGAATTTCAGAGCTTTTCGTGCTACATTTTTGGAGATATGATCTGAGGAAGTTGGTCTTCTTGCAGACTCCTGAATTACATTCCAAACAGGTGACTTGGGGAAAATCGTCATAACTTTCTCTCTGAGCATCAAATTGAAATTTCATAAGAAGTTATAAAAATAGGATGGACTGTAGTTTCTTGTAGATATTTTTCAGAGCCAAAGGTCAAAACAGTGACTTGTGGCACGTCGTACAAGTTCGCTCTACTGAACTAGTCTATAATCAAGTCACTGTGGGAGATTTCGCATAATTCTTCCTTGGAGAATCCAATTTGGGTCAGACTGGTGTCATTGGAAAGAGGACACAAAGGGCTACTACAGGAAGTAATTTTCGAATTGGATGATCAGAAAATACAGAGATACATCAGAGGCAATATCGAGCTCCTACAAAGTGAAAAAAGATGTGTAGATTTTCTAAATTTTTGCTTAAGCTTGGTTTGAAAATTTATTTTGAAGGAATTCAAAGGGCATAGTAGAGCATTATTATCGGTAACTGATGCCCTAAGGAAAGAAAATTCAAACACCGAGTAAGCAACCTGAAAGCTCTAGCATGACTCATGAAGAAGAGGAAGAAATGCTACATGATATATCAAAATTACAAGAACAAGTGCAACAAATTTCACTCTCACAAAAGCTAACAGAAGCTAAGATAAATGGCATGGAAGCTAAGATGAATGGAATGGAAGATAAGATGGAAAACTTGAAGATAGATTTGAACACAAATTTGAAGACAGGCATGACAGATTGGACAAATTTTCTACAAGAAATACTTACTAATGGTGAAAAGGTAGTAAAGGAAACTCATGATGTGAACAAAAGAAATGTTAATCATGATTTCTTAGACTCTAATGTGGGATCAAAGACCCACCATATTCCAAAAATCGATATGAGGAAGTTTGATGGCAAGGATCCTGCAACATGGATATTACAAATGGAGCAATTTTTCTATCTCAATAATGTGCAAAACACACAAAAGGTATGTATTGCAACTTTATATTTGGAACCAAATCAATTTGTATGGTATCAATGGCTTTGCTCTCATAAACAAATTATCACTTGGGCAATTTTTACGGAAGAATTGATAGCATATTATGAGGATACAAAAAGCAACACTTTTTTTAGCCAATTGATAAGTCTCAAACAAAAGGGTTCAATAATGGAGCACATTGAGGAGTTCCAAAAATTGAACATAAGGGTAAAAAATATTTTAGAGGAGCATAGGATTGATGTGTTCATAGGGACTTTATAGGATAATATCCAACATGATGTTCACCTTTGGGATCCTGATTCATTAGAGAAGGCATTCAGGTTAGCAAGAAAAATGGAAAGCAAAATTATGGCAACAAGGAAGCACATCACTCACAACTATAAAGATGGAAGTGTGGTTGCCCCTAGCCTCCCACAACCTATAAGGTTGACACCACAATGATTGGAAGAAAAAAGAGAAAAGGTGCTTTGTTACAGTTTTGATAGCAAATACACTAAAGGTCATAAGTGTGTTGAGAAGAAATTATTTTACATAGATTGCGAAGAGGAAGAAGAAAAGGAGCAAGAAAGGTCAAAAGAAGAGGATATACTCCAGGAACAAAGCCTAGATAAAGAAGAAATGAATCTGACCATATCTTGTAATGCATTGGCGGGAATTACCACTCCTCAAACCATCAAGATAGAAGGATAAATCAAGAAGAAAAAGGTAATAATGTTGATTGATTCAGGAAGTACCCACAATTTTATTCATTGTAAGGTAGCAAAAGAATTGAATTGCTTCTTATATCCAGCACCAGAGTGTGAAGTGATGGTTGCAAATGGAGGGAAAATAAATTGCTCTGGAAAGTGCCATAATATCAAGCTATCGATGGGAGAATATGTATTGACTAGCCCAATGCTTTCCATTCCAATGGGAGGTGCTGATGTTGTACTAGGATTCCAATGGCTACAATCCTTGGGTACAATAGCTTTTAATTTTCAAGAACTTTTCATGAAATTTTCCGTGGAAGGAAAGGAAGTTGAATTAAGGGGTATTGCAGGGAAACTGGGAAAGATAATTAGCTCTAATGGTATGACAAAGCTTCTAAAAAAGGAACAAAGGGGTGTAATTTCACAAGTATGTTCGCTAGATGTTTCCACATTGCAATCATCTATTTCTCCAGATCTCCAAAAAGTGTTGGACAATCATTCAAAGGTATTTGAGACTCCCAAAGGTCTCCCACCTATTCGTGATCATGATCATGCTATTCATTTGATTCCAGGAAGTGTTCCTCCAAACATCAGGCCGTACAGATATCCCTATGCCCAAAAGAGTGAAATTAAACGTATGGTTGCAGAAATGCTAGAGGCTGGTATAATTCAACCGAGTCAAAGTTCTTTCTTTGCTCCAGTAGTATTAGTGCACAAGAAGGATGGATCATGGTGCATGTGTCCGGATTATAGGGAGCTCAACAAGCTCACTATTAAAGATAAGTTTCCCATTCCCATCATTGATGAATTACTAGATGAATTGCATGGATCAATTTACTTCACCAAGTTGGATCTTCATTTAGGATATCATCAAATCAGAATGAAGATTGAAGACATTTTGAAAACAGCATTTAGAACTCATGAGGGTCATTATGAATTTTGGTCGTGCCTTTTGGCCTTACCAATGCACCTTCAACATTTCAAGGTTTGATGAATTCCATTTTCAAACCATTCCTTAGAAAATTTGTGTTAGTATTTTTTGATGATATACTAATCTACAACAAGTCTTGGAAGGATCATGTTGAATATGTTGACAGGGTGCTACAACTATTGGAGGAGAAACAATTATATGCAAAAGGATCCAAATGTTTCTTTGGAGTACAAGAGGTGGAATATCTGGGTCATATTGTATCTCATGAAGGAGTTAAGGTAGACCCTAGCAAAATTAAAGCCATTAAGGAATGGAAAATCCCCACATCCATAAAGCATCTGCGAGGATTTCTCAGGTTGACAGGGTATTATCGCAAGTTTGTTAAGAATTATGGGAGAATAGCAGCACCTCTAACAACATTATTGAAGAAAGATGCATTTTCATGGACTCCAGAAGCAACAAAGGCCTTCGAACATCTTAAAGAGGCAATGTGCCAAGCACCGGTCTTAGCTACACCGGACTTCACAAAAACCTTTATTGTGGAATGCGATGCTTCAGAAAATGGAATTGGTGCTGTTTTAATGCAAGATGAAAGACCCATTGCTTTTGAAAGTCGTCCAATCAAGGCAAAGTTTTTACACAAATCTATTTATGAGAAGGAAATGTTGGCAATACTCCATGCACTTAAGAAATGGTGACCCTACCTAATGGGAAGACACTTCAAATTAAAAACGGATCATGATATCCTTAAATACTTTTTAGAACAAAGATTATCCTCTGAAGAGCAACAAAAGTGGGTCACAAAGATGTTGGGTTATGACTTTGAAATCATCTACAAAAAAGGGAAGCAAAATGAGGTGGCAGATGCACTCTCAAGAAAGGATGAGGATATGGAAGCATTGTTGTGCGCCATTTCTATTATCCAACTAGATTGGATAAACGAAGCAAGAGAGGAATGGAAGAATGACAAAGAAGTGTGGGCATTTATTCGAAAGTTACAACAAGATTCCAGTATGTCTGATACATTTAGCTGGAAAAATGATTCTTTATGGTACAAAGATCGCTTATACCTCTGTAAGAATTCCCAACTAAAACAAAATATTCTTATGGAATTGCACACTTCTCCCTTAGGAGGGCACTCATGATTTTTAAAAACTTACCACAGGGTTAAGAAGGAATTTTTTTGGGATGGCCTTAAATCAGATATTCAAAAATTTGTGGCGAAATGTTTGGTTTGCCAACAAAATAAAGTTGAAACAATTAAGACACCGGGTCTATTACAACCTTTATCCATTCCAAGCCAACGCTGGGAGGAGGTTTCAATGGATTTTATCACATGTTTACCCAAGTCTGAGGGAAAGAGTGTCATCATGGTGGTAGTTGACAGACTTACCAAGTATGCACACTTTTGTGCATTATCACATCCATTTAAAGCTAGTACAGTTTCTACTGCATTTATGGAAACAATTCAAAAGCTACATGGAAACCCAAAGATTATTGTAAGTGACAGACATCTCATTTTCACTGGAAATTTTTGGACATAATTATTTTCTTGCCTTCATACTCAGTTAGCTCATAGCCCATCTTATCATCCTCAATCTAATGGGAAAACTGAGATAGTAAACAAATTTTTGGAAGGATATCTTCATTGCTTTGTATCTGATAAACAGACACAATGGGTCAAATGGTTGCCTCTGGCTGAATGGTGGTATAACACTTCCTTCCATGCAGCAACAAAAATGACCCCATTTATGGCACTTTATGGATATCAGCCACCATCCATCACATCATATTTAAGAGAAAATTCTAAGGTTCAAGCAGTGGAACATCACATCAAACGTCAACAACAAGTCCTCCAACTCTTAAAGGATAACCTTGTGTTGGCACAGAATAGAATGAAACAATAGGCGGATCAACATCGTAGCGAAAGAAGTTTTGATGTAGGTGATTGGGTATTCCTACGGCTACAACCATATAATCAAATGTCCCTCAAGCAAGCTAAGAAGGATAATAAATTATCACCAAAGTATTATGGTCTGTACAAGGTGTTGCAAAAGATTGGTACTATGGCATACAAATTGGAGCTTCTTGTAACTTCTCAATTGCACCCCGTTTTCCATGTTTCATGTTTAAATAAGGTTATAGGTGACAAGCTCCCAGTTCAAACAATACTGCCAGAACTTGACGAGGAAGGAAAAATTATATTGGAACCGGAAGCAGTCACAGAAACAAGAACTAAACAGCTATGAAATCGATCAATTTTGGAGTATCTTATCAATTGGAAGAACTTATCCGCTGAAGATTCCACATGGGAGGATGAAAATTTTATACATAAGCATCCAGAACTACTCAAGCATTGAGGACAACACTTTTTTGAAGGAGAGGGGCATGTTGGGTCCCTATAATACTAGTGATTACCCCATTACTATTGTAGTTGCATCCCTTATTAATATTGTTGTGCCCCTATTATCCCGATATTTTTATTATTGTGCCCCATAGAATCCCTCTATTGTTATTTTTGTGGCTTTATATTATTATTGTTAGGTCGGCTGGGTTATATTGTGACTCCTTAGACTCCTATATATAGAAAGGAGCTTTTTTCATTTGAATCATCCAAGAATTGTTCATTTATGTAATGCAAAGGAGGTTGCCCCCTCAAATAAGCTAAATTCTAAGGCGTTGATCTATCTTTTGTATCTTTTATTGAGCTGGTTTCATAACACACGGTCATCCTCTTCCAATGCTTGATGGCTCTGGTCCACGCAAATTGATCTAGTCCACGCAGATGGCTCAGGTCTTGACATGCTCTGGTCCACACAGATTCCTTGCATACCGTTCCTCGTTCCACGCTCCTCCTCCTCAGCCTTTGGCAGTTTTGGTAGCTTTTAACACGTAGGTATTTTTAACACGCAACGCTCACAACTTTTAACATGCACACAACAGATTAATGAGCCTCCATGCAGTAATGAGGTCTTTAACATGCAACAAATTTCTGGTCTTTAACATGCACACAACAGATTTCTGATCTTTAACATGCATGCAGCAAATTTCTCTCTCAAGCTCCAGTTTCTCCAAGACCTTCAACTCAACTTATTGGCTCTGATACCAATTGTAGTTTATGGAGGTTAAAAAACAAAAAATAAATGAAACCGATAGGAAACTGAATACAACCACACAAGTAATAACTCAGGATTTATGTGGTAAAACCATGACAGAGTGTCAAGGAAACATCCACGGGGCAAGGGATTGGAATCTCTATTCGATCAATAAAATTCTCCTTACAATAGTTCAGGCATTCATCAGTTTTATATGAGCCTCCTCAGTTACATAACTGATGTTTCAGTATAAAACTAACATGTTAATAAATAATACATTTTACCCAAATTTACATAATTATTTGTCAATTTCCAACAATCTCAAGTCCCTTCTGAACAGGTAGATAGAACCAAAAGTGGAATCACAAAATTTTGACCCATCGGGTGTAGAATTCTAGAACCCTCTATTAAGTGTTTATTCCCTCTATTTATAAGGAGAAGGTGATATTTGAATTAACAGTTACAAAATATCTCTATTAAGGGCCAGATGTTTGATCGACTAGCTATCTTGGCGTGCAATATCCTGCTGCCTAAAATGATTCCCAAGGATTTGATTGCTTTCTTGAAAATACACAGAAATTATAGAATAATAGAAAAATGAAAACGAAGAGATGATGGAGGAAGTATCCGTATGCTATTTCTAATATTTCCCCTAATCAGGCCACGTCTTTGCCTTGGTGTTCTTCTCTTGTTGTGTGACCAATTCCTGTCACTTTCATCTTAACTCCCTGATTTCACCACTCTCTGGAGTTTGTAGCGATCAACTGTTTTTGTTTGTCATAGAGAAAAGAAGATATTGTCTTGGAAGTGCTTCATAGTATGACTGAGTGGAGCTCCATGCTGAGCCATTAAGTCTTTCTGAGTCCCATATCTCCATTTACTCTTCGAGGTTGTGCAAGCGAAGCAATCAAATTCATTCCTATGGCTATTATTGTCCTAGGATTCTTGTTACAAAGGCTTCGATAGGATCAAACCATATCGATTTACCACTGCTCCATGCCTTCATTCAATGCCTCATCTTCCGAACCATACGCCTTCAAAGCTTTGTACCATAATACCAGAACATCACTCCATTGGGACTTTTAGTCTTAAAATATTACAAAACAGTGAGCTCTGATTTCCCTTAGCCCACTTTGGTTTAGCACCTTAGTACAATTTTCATCATATGAACAGGGGCCATGACCAGGAGGTTAGCCTTAAGGCGCTAAGGCCTTTAGACTCCTATCAAGCATATTGTTCCTTTGAAAACTATTCTCTACCCCTAGTTCATGAAGTCCTTCTTGACCATGTGCTAGCCAACGTATCAGAGCTCCTCAGTTGGTGTTTTCAAATCATGGACTTAACTTGGAGTGATGCGATATCAGGTTTTGTTGATCGTCGATCACCGATCACCTTCTGCGCTTAGCCCTTGGTTCTTTGGCTCATTATTGACCATGGGCCAATGCATGTACCAGAGCCCCTTTATCGATGGATCGCAATGAGAGGTTCTTCTATGGAGTTGCGACAATTCTCATCCTCTGATCACCGATCGCCGATGTGACTTCATCCTATACCACATGTCACCTTGTGAGTGGTAACACATGTCGCTCTTTTTTAGCCCCTTATGACCCTCAAAATGCTGAATCTGCATGCCATGTGTTCGTTGTACTGCCACGTCATGATGATGTCAGTTGTCCCATGTCCCTTATTCGAACCAATCATGTGCCACATGTCATGTTGGACGAGAGAGAAAAGACACGGTCCTGCTCTATTTTGCGAGGAAATCCTTTGTTAATTTGCATTAGGCCCTCCTCAGTGCTTTGACACTAAAGGCACAAACCTCGTTGATTTTAATCTCAATGAGAACTTTATGCGATATTGCAACTTTTAAAGGTTATCACTTGTTTGATCGTTGATTTTGATGCATCAATTTCTTGATAACTTGATACCTTGGACCTCCAATATGCGGGATCGCTGATATGCTACGACCTCCGATATGTCAGGATCGCCAATATGTCGTGACCCAGGATTTTACCCTTAGGCAATTTCTCCTTGTCTTTTGTTTTTTCAAGGGTAGCTTCAATCTGCTTAACTTTTGATTCTGGAGTCCATTTGGAGAGTTCCATATACTTCTGAAAAGCTAATTATGAGAACTATCCATTGGAGGGGGTTCGATCTAGGTTTGAGGGTTTATGTGGCTTGTTGGATGGTTGAAAATTTTTCTATTATTTTGTACCTTGGTTAGCTGAAAACAAATTTTGCAGTGAGTGACAACAACTACTAAAAAATAGCGTTTATTTTCTGCAATGAAAAAATTGAGTGAGACAAATTAGCATTTGCAGGAAAAAAAATTGCAAAGAAGTTAGATTTTTTTCCGTAAAAAATATTACAAGCAAATTTTTACATAAAAAAGTTGCTGCAGTTTTGTTTTGCAAAGGACAAAATAGCGAGAGTGTTTTTTTTTTGCAACAACTATTTTGATATGGAAACAATGAGAGCACCAAAAAAAATGGACAAAATATTTGTTTTGCATTGGCCAAATAATAAAAAGATTTATTTCAAAAAAATTAATGGTTTCTTGCAAAAATATTTATAAGAAAATTAAAAAAAAGAAAAAAGAAAAAACCACATGTAGTTTTTTGCACAACACAAAATAGTCGGAGTAATTTTTTTTTCAACAACTATTATCGCGATGTCAATACAATGTATCAATTATTACTGCCCAGTGGACATCAAAGGAGGGTCATTGAGTAGTTATGGGAGCAACCAAGGCTAACCAATAAAGGGTTTCTACTAAACCCTAGGTTGATAAGCCCAACTACCAAACACTAAGCATTGCATCATGACTAGGAAATCCTAGCTGTTAGGAGGAAACTATAGGCACAACCCTATTACAAGAAGAAGCCATGGCAAGAATAACCGATAAGAGGAATGACTGCGAATGTGAATGTTTGAGTGACTGAAACTGACGTGGGCACTACCTAGATTCCCTGAGAGCATGCCAGTGTCGGCAAGCACAGTGGTCGAAGGCACAAATCAATGTAAGTAGACGTCAAGTATAGACCCTTGCAAATAAGGAAACAATGGGAGAGGTTATTCAATTTGAGAAACATGAACAATCAAGGGTTGTAAGATTAAATGTTTTTGAAAGGTAATGGTAAAACATGTAAGCGCCATGGAATTTTGTCGAGTCAGGAAGCGTTGACAGCCAAAAAACCTACCTCTCACTGAAAGCCTTCCATGTGACACTTGCATCGACCTGTTGTGTCAAAGCCCTCCCTATGAAAGAGAAAGGCTTTCCTATCAAGGCCAAATCTCTTTCTCTGAAAGAAAAATACCTTGACATCAAAGCCAATGTTTGACAATTTAATTGACCTTAAATTGCTTACATAAATTATTAACCAAGGATAGTAAGTTGATGAAGTGTAAGTGCCCTGTATATGCTAGAAGCCTTTTATTCTAAATTGAGTTATTGAGATGCACATGCCTTCTATGAGTAAATTAGTTACTCCTAGAATGTAAGATTAAATCTACAATGAAGATCAAACTATCTTGCTTAAAACTACTTTTTCTTATAGAAATATCACACTCTGCTTTGAAATAAATAAAATCTCACACTTCTACATATATGTAAATCAATTGCACACTTGATGTAAATGAAAATTGATTCCACACTTTTCACAAATAAGAATTATATACACACATTCAATTACAAAAGAAAATACTACTGTTTAATCTCATCACACATCTATATAAACAACAATCATACTTGTGTGAAAACAATAATGAAACAATCTCCTGCTTAAAATACATTCATGGTTGCTTGAATTATAGATCAGACATGCTTGAAATTTAACATCCAATTTTGCAAATAAATCCTTTGTCTATAAGAAAGATAAAATTAGGTCTAATTGATTAATGTATAACACTATGTCATTGTTGCTAAGCTCTATCCATGTGCATGCAGAATATATGAACAAAGAAATGATTAGTAGAATGAACTTAATTCAAATATGGAAGAAATTAGAATACAATTACTTAATCAAAAAAACAAGAAGCTATGAGAATATAAAGACAATTTCTATCTACTGAAAACCAAATAGAAATCGTTATTGCTTGAGGGGTCCCTCCATGAGAAGCAGAAAATCATGTTATTGATCAAACACTTAACCACACATGAGAAAACAAAATGATTCTTTTATTAAAAAAAATCATTAAAAATAGAGTTTAGGTCTCACTATCACATCCTTACTTAATAACGTTTTCATTTCTGCCGAGAGGAATATTTATAGAGCTCATAGCAATAAATTTTTTGGAGCTATACACCTAATCCCTATCAGAAGAAACTATAATTAACTTGAAAATATATCGTAACATAATTCACTCATGATTTTCTATTATCAAAGCAAATTATGAGGCATACATCTGATTCTTGCTCGCTTGTTGCTGACTACAGAGGTTGAATTCATCTTTGACCACATCACCAGGACCTGCTTCCATCAATCTGGTTCATGAGAGTAGCAGGAAATCATTGAGTGTGCCTACCCATATATTTTGCTTCCTAGCTGGCACCTTGAAACCTGTCAAACCACGAACTTGGCTGTAGAATCATGTATTAGCTACAAAATCATTGCAATTGGGTAGTTGAAGTAAACATTAAACTAAATAATAAAGAACCTTATCAATTTATGAAACAGAAGACAATTGCATACCATCCATGTCATAATTCCTGTGATTTGATGCCTAATGTGTGATTATGAAGGTAAAAAAGAAACATATAAAGTGAAAAAGGGTGTCAAAAAGAAGCAATTGCGAGGCTCAACATTCCCCTACACGGAGGTCATTGCATGCCCTCATGCAAATATTTCAAAACTTATGAACCCTTCCAGTTACTGAATACCTTCAGATACTTGAACTAAAACATCTAGATTTGTGTTCTTTGTCTTCTTATTAGTGACTTCCATCCTTGGTTTCTTCATCAAAATATTATACTTCAGATTTAAGACTTTTCTCCTAAGGGATTTGTGCTTTTCTTTTAGCTTCGTATTCTTATCATAGCATAGAGAAATATGTAAGAGAATATTGCCATTCTTGGTCCTCTCTATTTCATTTTGCAATTTCAATGTTTCATGTTGTTGTTTTAAGTGCCTATTTAGTGTCTGTAATTCATGTATTTGTTGTTTGAAAGTATTTATAATTGGAGGTTCTTATGGATTATCATAATGAATTTCTTTTTCTTGATTTGAAGAGGATGCATTGGCCTTTTCTATAGCTCTTTTCTCCAAAGATTTCTATGCAATAATATATATCTTGTTGGGCAAAAATCAGTTTCAGTAGTTCTTCTTGCTGTATTAGCAATTGGTGATGGAACTGGTGATAGAACTAGTGATGGAATTGTAGGCGATGGAATTGGTGACAAATAATTGGTGATGGAGCCTTTAGCTCTTCTTCTTCCTCTGGATTGAAAAACTCTATAGGTTTTCGAGATGATTCCTTCGTTGTTTTGTTGAGTTTTGCACTCCTCGTGATAGTGGATGAGGTTTTGGCAACAGGAATTTTCTTTGTTTTGTCTTTGCTTGCTCTATTCCTTTGTTTTTATTCTAGATATAATTTCTTCCTTATAATTGGTTTTTCTTCTTCTAACATTCTTCTTTTTAAGATTTTCTAATATGTCAGCAAGGGGAGTTTCATCTTTTGAGGGTTGCTCTTATTGTAGAGGTAGGTCATCTTTAGGGTTTAGAGATAACTTTCTTCTACTTCTCTTTATGTTTCTATTTTTTTCTTGTTGTTCTACCTCTTTAAAGTGGTTTCTAACTAGAAAATTTTCCCAATAATCTCCTATACTTTTGAGGCGGGTTCAATCAACATTTTTATCAGGCCATGATGATACATGGTATTTTCAATAGGCTATATTTTTCTCCAAGTATTATCGTTCATTTTCTTCGGACTATAGAGTAATTAATAAGGGAAATTAATTTCATTACCCTCAAGGAAAGGCATCATCAAACGTATATGATAGAAAAACATACTACCGAATCTACTTTCACAAGTAATAAATTTTTGAATAATCAACAATAAATTTCTCCATTTTCTTTTAAGAGTTGTACTTGGGATGCCTTTCTTAAAGATTGAAGTGTCCATACTTGGGTTTTTTAGAAATTCCTCCATTCATTTCCTTCAATTACTCTATTTTTGAACCATCTTTCACCAACCCTAGGTAGCCCAGTTACTTTTTCCATGAAAGATTATGTCACTACTATTTTCACGTCTCCAATTTTTGCCTCAACTCCATCAAATGCTCGGGAAAATGACTTTTTTACTTCTTTGTCATA
The DNA here is from genome assembly GCA_031772625.1 of Pinus tabuliformis. Classification (NCBI taxonomy): domain Eukaryota; kingdom Viridiplantae; phylum Streptophyta; class Pinopsida; order Pinales; family Pinaceae; genus Pinus; species Pinus tabuliformis. The sequence continues at coordinate 1,087,580,304 of CM062805.1, read as the reverse complement.
GTTGTTAATTTTTTTCTACAAATTCCAACCATTGTACTTGTTGTAACATCTATATTACTTGTGAATAACCATTTATGAATTTCTTCCCATCTAGCTCTATCCTCACAATAACCCCCATGTTGGAAAAGTCTCAACCTGCAATTTCTTCTTTCGATAAGGTTATGGAGGGAAAATGACCTTGGAAAACTAAGTATGGATGAGAGTGAAATCGTCAATGGAAATGAATGAAAAGGCTTTCGTGAAAACAAAGTATGAATGAGAGTGCAATTATCAATGAAACAGAGTTTATGGAGTGGAGTATTTGTGCAATGATGAGTGATGAATGGGCTTACGACCATTTTCGTTGATAGGACATAGTATTTCTAGTTAATTCTGAAGTTGGAATAGTAATGATTACTTCAAATGGCGGTAGAAACATCTATTTTATTTCATAATCTAATCTTTGTTACCTTTATTATTTAATCCAATATTTACATACCTTTGGATTTATGATACTATTGCTTTGATTGACCTTTGTATATTGTCCTTGGATGCCTTCAATTGCAATCTTGATCATTTTCTTATGCCAATATCTTTAATTGTATCAGTTGATCCCTGTCAATATCAGTTGCAAAATTTTGTTAAAGCTGCAGATTCTCAACAATTTTGTAGCTGCTTATTTTGAAAATAAAAAGAGAGTACAAAGAAAATATGATTAGAACAAGGTTTAAAAGGAAAATCTAGGGTGCTAAGAGTACTTGGTTTTCATCTTAATTTTTTTGTATAAACATGCCAATAATGTTGGTTTTCATGTTTATACCATTTTTTGTAATATATATATATATATATATATATATATATAGATATATATATATATATATATATATATATACATATATATATATATATATATATATATATATATATATATATATATATATATATATATATATATATATATATATATATATATATATATATATATATATATATATATATATATATATATAAGGAACTGCTTTGTGAGTCAAGTTGGAGAAGAAGGGAAATCCTTCCTAACCACCTTCAAATTAATTTTTCCTTATAGATTTTTAACAAATTCTTCCCTTGTCAATGGTTTATGATAAATTCTCAGTCGATCACCATTTACAAGGAAGGTCACTTTTTCTTATTCCATGGTTCTAATCCTGGATGCACCATTATCAAAGATAATTTCAATCTCATACGGCCCAAGCCAATGTGTTTGAAATTTTCCTTGAAAATATTTAAATTTTCAGTCAAAAAGTAATGCCCAATCTCCTGGCTGAAATTTCATTTCTTAGCATCCTGTGCCTCTGTGGGAATGTAATCTAACAAAATCATCTGCCTCAATACACAATCTCTGAGATGATGATACCGGATATCTATATGCTTGGACTGATCATGAAAAATTGGATTTTTAGAGAGTTTGATACAACTCTGATTATCACAATAAATCACTATCGGATCCATCTGTTGACCAAACAAACCAACCAGGATCTTCCTCATCCATAGAGCCTCACATGCTTCTTGACTTGCAGCCATGTACTCTGCCTCTGCCAAACTAAGTGCAATCGATCTTTCTTTCCTATTGTACCAAGAAACTGCAACTGACCTAATAGTAAAGATCCCTCCTGATTTTCTCTTCCTGTCAGATGGACTCCCCACCCAATCTGCATCAGTGAATCCTTGAAGCTTCACTCCCTCTGTCCTTTTGTACCACAACCCAAACTGAGTAGTACCTTTGAGGTATCTCAATACATGCTTAGTTTCCTTCCAATATCTCTTGGTAGGCCTAACCATCGCTTGACTAAGCTCGTTAACTGCATAGCACATATTTGGTCATGTTTTCACCAAATACATGAGTGAACCCACAAGCTACCTACAAACAGTAGCTTCCACTACTTCTCCTGAAGTATCATCCTTCTTCCTCTAGTTACCAGCTAGAGGAGTCACCATGGGTTTACTGCTCTCCATGTGGAATCCCGTGAGTGTCTCATTGGCATACTTTCCTTGAGAAACAAACAACTCCCCATCTCCCTACCATACCTCCATGCCAAGAGAGTAATGCATGAGCCCCATGTCCTTCATCTAAAACTCTCTTGCGAGGTCATCCTTGCAATATTTTATGAGCTTCTCATCACCTATCAGTATGAGATCATCTACATAAAGTACAGTGATCAAAAGCTTACCCTCCACCACTATGTGATATAGGTTCACATCCGCTTCACTCTTTATGAAGCCCAACCCAGTGAAGTAGCTATCTATCATAGTGTATCAAGCATAGGGTGCTTACTTTAGCCCATACAATGCTCTCTTGAGTCGACACACATGCGACTCATGGTCCAAGGTTTCAAAACCTTCGGGCTACTCTATGTACACCTCTTCCTCAATCATGGCATTAAGGAAGGCAGTCTTCACATTCATCTAATGGATCTTCCAACCCATATGTACTGATAGTGCCAAAGTAGACCTGATTGATGAGTACCTTGCAACAAGAGAAAAGGACTCATAATAATCAATCCCCTCTAACTGTAAAAAGCCACGAGCCACAAATTTAGCCTCATGCTTGTCCACACTACCATCTGAAGCTTGCTTTACCTTGTAAATCCAATGGGAGCTCACAACTGACTTGTCCTCCTGTTAGAGCCTAAATCTACCTCAGGCTAAGAAAGGTAGGATCCAGGGCCAACATCAAACCACGCTTAACCTAGTAGCTAGCCCTACCAGGTCGGGAGAGGGCTCTCTCCGGGTCAATCTCAGCAAAATATGATCACTAAGGGCTTGAGATGACTGATATAACTACTGATTTTAGGCTAGGTATGTGTGCAAAAGAGTTTGATTGAATAAAATGATGTTTTTGCTAGCTCAAATGGAAAAGCAGATTTTGGGTGTGGGGAATGAGGCTCAGTTTTGTAGAGATCTCAATGGGGCAAGGTAGGAAACTGATTTTGGCATTTAAAATTGAATGAGGTGGAGGGATTAGATAGGTGAGGAGTTGAAGAGGGTAGGAAAAGCCATGGATCCTCTCCAAACAGTTGAAAACATTAAGAAACTAAAGCAAACCTCAAATAGAGCATTGCAATTTCAATGGATTCTACTTACACTCTTGTTTGATTTAGTTAGGAAGAAACAAGATAGATAATATCACACATAACACATAAGTAAATTCACAATTACAAAGAAAAGCACTGTACCAAAACAAAATGCCACAAGGATCCCAAAGAGTGCTGCAAACCCTCGCCTCAATTCCTTAGCCAAAATGCTGATATGAGTGTATAATGAAGCTCCTTGCTTTCTCAAGAGTCCAACCATGCTAATGACTAAAAAACCACATAATATAGAAAAACCATAGCTCATCCTAGCCTCTAGGGGTCGAGTTTACATGTTTACAAGCTATTCCAACTAATTCTAAACTGAGAACTAGAAATCAGCCAATGGAACAACATGCCTCTAGAAACAAGGGCATTGATTCATTCAATTTCAAACAACTTTTTAACAGATGAATCTACCTCCATAAGTAAAAATTTGACATATTTACATCATGATCCATCAATGTACATTAAATTACATCATAAATTTGACATTAAGAAGGTGAAAAATTCAAACTGGCAAAAGCTAGGTGAAAAATAGAGCATTCCTGGTCAAACTGGACCAAATTTCCTCTATGCATTGCGCCAAATTCTCTATGTGTAGTGCCTGTTTGAAGCCACTTTTGGAGGCCTTCCCTGTGTCAAAATTCACACCAAGTGTGCTTGTTGGAAATTTCTACCTGTCTACTTTCTAACCCAAGTGGAATTTTCCAATTTGGCCTCCATTTACCCCTCCGAAAGTCAGTTCCCCCAACACTGCTTCTTGTGTGTCAAAATAGGGGCAGTGAGGTCATTTTTTGAGTTTTTTTGAACTTTTTGAGGGCTCAAAACCTATCCAAATTTCTTGGCCATTGGTAGGCAAGCATATTTTTCCATGCCAAATCCAAAAATGCTGAGTTTTTGTCATTTGGAGGCTCCTATCAAAAGCGAGCGCCAGGTGGCGCGACACATAGAGCAGAAACTCTTGTTTTTTGAGCAAAAAATTCCAAAAATGAAAAAAGTGACCCAAATTTTTTGGAATTTGGGATGAGTCTTCTCCATCAAGTGCTGTGTTGGGCCAAGGAAGCCTCAGCCAAGATCTGAAGTCTATCATGCTCCTTTTTCCTCCTTGATGCCCTCTTCAATTTTGCCTTCAAGCTCCTTATTCTAGCTTGGCAAACCATATTCCTTGACAAATAATGATATGCCATGTTTCGCAACATATTATTGTCATTGATGGCTTTTTCTAACCTCCTCTCCAAGTGGATATTGACTCTTTCAAGCCATGACTCCCGACCGGCATTGACCTCTTTCTCAAGTGAAGTGAGCTCCACCCTCCTCCTTTGGGCAGCTTGGCGATTCTCCCGAATGTTTTGCAACTCCATAATCGATTGTTGATCTTCAAGCTGCTTATTTCTTTGCTCCAGGTACTGTATTGTCCATTTAGCCCTCTCCAAGTTGAGGGACAAGGAATTGATGTCTGTCTGCTGCTCTTGAATGACTTCTTTGAGATTTGTGCTTTACAGGCCCATATCAGTATCATCACCCTCAATGAGAATGAAATCAGTCTCCCGCTCACTTGATGGTCCTTCATCTTGTAATGGCCTCTTGCCTTTGTCTTGAACCTGTTGTGTTGATGACGGAAGCAAGACCCCTTCCACCCCGGGTGGAGATAATACTCACTTTTCTACTGCGAACAACCATCTAGTGCCCTTCTGATAAGTGATAAACACCGGCATACTGGCGGTCTGCATCTCATGACCCTCATGCTGATAAGAAGTTCCACCTGTCTCATGAAAAGTCTTTGAAGGTCCCTGAGGAGCTGTGAAAAACTCACGAGAAATGAAGTCCTCCCAAGTGATGCCCTGTAAGCCAAGCTGATGGATGACTACAATTTTAATGACAGCAAAATGATATATACTGTTGAACTGCTACTGAGGAGTCTTGTGCTGTACTAGGGTGGTCATCTTCTCAATGTTTCAACACATGAAGTAGGGGAGGTTCATCATCCTCAACCTGGTAAAATGCATCAACAGCCTAATATGATAAGCATATAAACAGGAAAACCGACCCTCATAGCTGAAATACTTCATTATCAGTTTCATCAAAGGAGCATAAGAATCTTTGAGGTACCGAAAAGGAAAAACTCCGCTGAGCTGTCTCAAATAACCGAGCTTGATGTATGGTTCATAATGTTGCCTGTCAATTTACTGCCTCTTGTTCCATTGCTCTCCAATGTTAGGAATACTGGTTGCTAGTGAAATAGATTCTAGTGTTAAAGTGAATGTGACACCAGCTAGAGTGGCTTGACCATCATGTAAATGAATCACAAACAAACGAGCCAACTCAAGATGAAACTGAATTCTAGCAACTAATTCACAAAATTCATAGCAGGACTGGTGTTGGAAACAAGTGATGGCAAGAGGGAAGGACTGTAACTTAGGAAGAGTGGTAGGTTCTTCTCAAATATGTTTTCCACCTCTATGAGGCCTCTTGGGTGCATGTACCTCTATGGGAGAGTCACTGTGTGTATTTTCTTCATGATCATATGACGGATCAGATTCCATCTCTGCTAGTGGGTGAGCTGTCTTGATGAGAAGTAGGTGGTTTATGATGTTTTTGACTTCTGCCACCAAGGGAAAAGTGATATGAGGGACTGTAGAGGGATGGAAAAATGAGGGATTTTAGGGACTGTTGAGATAGGGTTTAGTTAGGGAAACAAGGGATTAGGGAGTAATTTAGGAGTTTTGGGTATAGCACTAGGGTTTGGAAATTATATTTGGGATTTTTGGAAAAATAGGATTGGGGATAGGGATATATGATTTTGTATTGGGAATATGGGAATTAGGTAATAGGGGAATAAACTAGTAAAATGAGTGAGGGAGTGGAAAGGTGAGGGAATAACTCGGCAGCCAAAAAAATAGTACAAACCCTAGGCACTGTTTCCTTTGAGAGATGCAAGAGGTAGGGTTTTATTTTTTGTTCACACAACCACCATAAATTTGATGACAAATCCTTTCACTAGCCAAGAGGAGAGCTGCACTTACTTGTACACTGGAGGATTTGGGCGAGTTTGGCATTTTTGAGGAAGTGTTTGAAGAAACTGGGCTTGGCAGCTCTATGCGCCGTGCCTCAAACCCAACGTGCCACACCCTGTGTGTGCGTCGCGCCCATTTAATTTTAAATTGGAAATCACGGCCCTATGCGCTGCGCCTGCTATGTGCGCTGCCCCACTTTCCAAGTGTGCTCGCCTTTGAACTTGGGCAGTTTTTCACCAATGTTCTCCCTTGACTCAAACACAACCTTGCTTTGCTCACTTTTGGTTCTTTGAATGCAAATGGACTTTTCAAATTGAAGAAATCATTCATATACAAGGAGCTTTTGATTTTTGATTCATAAAAACCCACTTTTATAATGTTGGAAATATGACTTTATTTTTGTAACTCTGTTTTGAGCTTTTTCACTTTATTAGAGCTTGTGATGAACTAAATGAATTGTGTTTTGTTTGTTTTGCAGGGGGTTGGAGCTACTGAGGTTAGGGAAAGTGACCAGGGTTGCAGGTGAAATGATTTACATATGAAAGAGATAAAATTACATAAATTTGTACAATAAAATCTAGAATACTCTGTTTTTCCTCAAAACAGAGTTTTGAGGAAAAATACATCTTTGAGCACTTGATTATGAACCTTATTGATATTGGAACCTCCTCATGTGACTGTTGGCTATTATTGGACATTTTAAAACCCTTTTTGATGAAACCCTAATGAAACCATAGACCTAAATGACAATGAAACCCTAGAAAATACTTTTGCAATCTTAAAAACAAAACAGTGACTATACATGATTTTGATGAATAAACATGAGCCAGCAGTAAATGACATGAGGGAAACTGTGGGAGAAGCCACTACCGTCAGATGATCCATGCGCCTAATGGAATGCAGCTGACTGGGCGGGACACCTAATATGCAATGCAACAAGAGGATTTGATCTCTGACAGAGGGATGAAGATACCGACACTAACATTGGCTCCAATGGGGATGGTAGCTCCTTGGAGATGCCAAGAACTACAGATCTCTTGGAAAGAAAACAGTGCCTTCGTCCATTGGGCTATGGAGTCAATAACTTCGACAAATCAAAACCAAACTCTTGACTCAATAACTCAATTTCAGGACTGAAAACTGACTCAAAAATGACTAACTTTCAAGATTGAAATCGACTAAAAGACCTGACTCTAACAAACCAAACCAAAATTGAAATCAAACCTCAGCTTTATAGCCTTCACCTTGGGCCCCAAATTGAAGAATGAAAATAGTACACACTTGCAATGGAATTTTAACAAACTGGTATCTACAATGATGTGTAGGACAGCAGAAAACATTTCACAAATAATACCATTTGAGGAGCCGGCCGTTGACTGGCCTTCCAGGATATTCTTCACCATTCATTTCTTGCAAAGAAAAGCATTCTAGCCCCAATATGCAGCGATCTTGTATGGTCCTTTCCAAAGATTTTCAAATTTTCCATGTTTACCTTTCTCCTCATTCCTTGCATCCCATTTCAGCACTATGTCTCCTATTTCAAACCTGTCTGCCTTTGCTTTTCGGTCATATATCCTCTTAATTCTCTCCTGCAGCTTGAAAGTGTTTTGAAATACCTCCTCTCTAGTTTGCTGCAAATGAATCATTTGATTGATCCTCCGCTGCAAACTATCATCTTCGCTGCCTGCTTCTTGTAGAAGTTTGACCACCGGGACTGCCAGAGAGGTCGGGAAGACTGTGTCCACACCGTACACAAGCTCAAAAGGAGACATGCCTATAGATTTCTTTTGACTTACCCTATCTACCCAAAGTGCATTGACTAGCTTTTTGTGCCAACTTTTCTTGTTAGTTTCCAACAGCTTTTTGATAATGTTGACAAGAGATTTATTTGAGGATTCCGCCAATCCATTGCCTTGTGGGTAATAGGCATTCGAATGCCACAAAGTGATTTGATACTTATGAAAAAATTCAATCATTCTTTTTTATTTAAAGGCTGCTGCGTTGTCAGTGATCAGCTTATTGGGACAGCCAAAACGAGACAAAATGTTGTTTTCAAGAAATGAGATAATTACCGAATCAGCGCCTCAATCCATTTGGTGAAATAATCCATTGTTGTGAGGATCCACTTATGTTGTGCTGAAGAAGAAGGATGGATCTCACCAATGAAATCCAAACCCCACTATTGAAATGAAGCACTTACTTCAATGGGCTTGAGTGATAAAGGCTGCAACTTCCTCTTACCTTGAAAAATTTGACATTTGTGGTAGCTGGCCACTGTTTCGTACACATCAAAAAAAAGAGTTGGCCAATAATACCCTGCTCTCAAGATTTTATTGGTTGTTGTCTTCTAGAAAATATGGCCTCCACAATCTCCTTTATGAAAGTCTTCCATAACCTGTTTTTCCTCTTCTTCTACTAAACAATTCAGCAAGACACCATCGGGGTCTTTCCAATAGAGTGCACCATTCATTATACAAAATTTTTCAGCCTTTAATTTCAGTGTCCTACTTTTGTTCTTAGCCATTCCAGGTGGTGATGACAGATTTTGGAGTACATAAATAATGTTCGAATACCAAGGAGAAAGAAGGAAAATTTCTGATACCTGAGAGGGCAGATTGTCTTCATCTTCCTCAGACATAGCAGCAATTAGATTAATGTCCAAGGCATGCAAATTTGACTCAGCCATTAGCTTAGCCAGCCCCTGTCCTTTGATGAGCTTTGTTGGTTTGATTTCCACGTCATACTCCAACAAGGCAGCAATCCATTTGCCTCCTCTCACCTCCGGATCTATTTGCACTAAGACATCCTTAACAGCAGCATTAGAGACATAAGCAAGGATGTGAGAATGAAAAATATAAACCCAAAAATCTTTCAATTCTTTTACCAAAGAAAGGGCCTGTTTTTCAATTATATTGTACTTCAATGCCGCATCCCTTACGGTTCTTCTGAAAAATGCAATTGGTTTCTCGAGCTGGTCTCTTTTCTGCATTAAGACCGCTACCATAGTATGATCTGAGGTAAATGAAAACAAAATAAAATCCTGAGTATAGTCTGGGCTGATCAAAACCGGAGCTGAAGAAAGAGCTAATTTCACCAAATTGAAAGACTTAACTACTTCCTCAGTCCACCTTACTGCACTATCTTTTTTGAGCATGTTTGTGATTTCTCTTAAATGTTCTGCAAGATTGGGCACAAAGCAATGTAAGAAATTTATCTTACCATTGAAGGATTGGATTTCTTTCTTACTTCGTGGGAAATCAATCTTTTGAATGGCCTCCACTCAAGCTGGATTGATGCGGATGCCCTCCTTTGAGATAATATGCCCGAGAAGCTTGCCTTCATCCATGGCAAACAAACTTTTCTTTGGATTGAGAGAGATGCCATACTTCCTACACCGCTGAAATACAATCTTCAAATGATAAAGGTGATCTTCATCTGAATTAGAGAAAACGGTCAAGTCATCAAGATAAACAACTAGAAAGACATCTTTTTCATTAGCAAATGCGATATCCATCGCCCACTGAAAGGTTGCACCAACATTTTTCAATCCGAAAGGCATCTTTGCATAATGAAAAGTTCCCCACGGAGTGGTGAATGTTGTTTTGTCTCTATCATCCTCATGGACCAAAATTTGGTTATAACCTGAATAACCATCGAGTAGCGACATGCGGGATGCTCCAACTACTCTCTGAAGTATGTGATCCATCTTAGGCAATGGATAGTTTTCTTTCAAGGATACCTTGTTCAGGTTTCTAAAATCAATGCATAACCGGATCTCACCTGTTTTCTTGCACACGGGCACAAAATTTGAAATCCAATCTGAAAATCTTATGGGGACTATGATACCAGCTTTGTAAAACCAATTCAATTCCTTCTCGATTGAGGGCAGTAGCTTCGGATTTATTCTTCTTATCTTTTGATGAAAAGGCTTTTGATTTGGCTTGATCGGGATGACATGCTGAATTATGCTTGTGTCATATGCCTTCAAATCTAAATAATCCCAAGCAAATACATCAGTAAAAGAGGATAACAAACTGATATACTTTGCTTTTACCTGTGGAGGCAAGGCCTTTGATAATTTCACCATCTTAGGATTTTTAGTTGATCCAATGTTCACATCCTCAACTCCTTTCTTGGTTGGCATCAAGCTCAATTTTCAAGCCACATCATCCTGATCGAAAAACTCCTCTAAAGGTATTAGACCTTTAGGAATGATGTTGTCTTTGAACTACAAAACTTCCATCTGATTGACTTCTATATCTACCTCACCATCATCATACTCTACATCAATAGAAGTGTCTTTGAATTTACCTTCATTTTGCAGAAATTCATCGATCTCATCATCATCTTGAAACACTTGCCAATACCTTTGATTGTCGGGGACATTTGGGCGATGCTTCACATGAATCTCAAACTTGTTATTTGAATTCATCGGAATTTTTAAATTACTTGTTGCTGTTGCAAGTGAATCTGCATTGACATTCTGAGCATGGGGGACACATGTTAGAGTATAATCAGAAAATAATTTCAAGATATCCAACACCGCAATGCGGTAGGCCCACATTCTAGGATTCTTAGCTTGGTATTCCCCTTTCACCTGCTTGATAACTAACTCGGAGTCGCCATACACTGAAATCCTTTTAGCATTCAATTTTCTAAGAACTTTCAAACCAGCAATTAAAGCTTCATAATCGGCCTCATTATTTGAACAATCAAAAGCTAGTTTATAAGAACAGACCCTTATATTGCTTGGCACTTTGTTTGGGGCGAAAATAGGGCTGCATATCCAAATGTAAATTCCAGCACCTTCCCTTCCTATCGCGCCATAAAAATCCATGCTCCATAGGCCTACTTCATCCTTTTCCAAATGCTGAAATTTTGTTTGTTCTGTTTCTCTTCCTTGTTGTCCATCAATATGTTGCTGCTATTGGAAGGTTGATTGCTCGGCGACACTATCAAGTCTTTGCCTTTCTTGCTTTTAGACTTCTCTAAAATTTTCAGTGATCTCGGGAATGTCTTCTACTTCAACTACTTGGCTATTTACATCATTAAAGCTATCTGAATACAAAACAAATGATTCTAAATCAGTATGTACATAGTTGATTGGATGATTTACCAGCTTCTCCTTGCTAGTGATCATGTACTTGATTTTTTGTTCCCAGTATAGTTTCCTCATTTGACTAAACACGGGAATGGTAGCATAGGAGAAATCAAGCTGCATTGTCCCTTTAATCTTTGCTCCCCAAGATCTGGAAAGAAGCATGCCAAATCTAGGAGGTATATCCGCCACAACCACGTCCATCAAAACATTTTTTGCCAGAATATGATCCAAACTGACCACCAAATCCTTGATAAGACCAATGCACCTTGCTCTACCAGAATCGAAAGAGTAAAGGTCATGATACTTTCTAGTGATATCCAATCCCAATTTCTTCATGACGGCCTTAGGCATGAGATTATGAGAGGCTCCAGAATCAAACATAGCATTATGTAACACAAAGTCATGCACCCTGGGACTGATATAAAAAGGAGCGACATCGTTGTCTTGAGACTTACCTTCCAATGCTAGCCCAAAGATTAGCTCGGGACTGTCATCGTCCACGTTCACCATGTCGGATGATGGATCTAAATTCAAATTTTAGACACCTGACCTTTATAATTGTTGTTCTTCATCAACTCAGTCAAAGGAATGGATATTTTTAACTTAGCAATTTCATTTTCTAAGTTAAAAACTGAAACTTTTTCTACCTCTTTCACTGAAACATCCTTCTTTTCTATTTTCTCCTTTGACACACTTGGCTAATTGGGTCTTTCACTTGCTGATGGCATTTTGTTGGTGTTAGGATCAACTTCTCTTTTCCCTTTTTCTGCACATTAGGAGGATCATTCTTTGGTGCTTCTGCCTCCTTCCTTTTCTGAATTGGATTTACGGGGACATCTCTCCTTCGGAGTGAATATTGTCACTACTGAGTTGACAAAGCATTAATGTATCCTATTTGGTATTCATCGGACTCTTCCGCAAGAACTATTTCATTTGCCAAAATGAAATTTTCATCCCTTTGTTCAGCTGAATTCTCAGAGTACTCTTCATCTTTAGTGATGAAAATTGGCATATCATCAGGCGTAAAGAAATGATTCTCTTCTCCAATTACATTCTCCTCCTCATCTGATTCCGGACCGTGTACAAAATTCTGCTGCAAGGGTGTCTTCACTTGCTACTGCGTTGCTTGATCTTGGGCTCGCTGCTCTCTTTGTTTTATCCAAAATTGTGGCTATTGTTGGCCATGGAAGTTGGGATTTTTGACTTGTGGCTCAGATTTGTCAATTGTCAATCTGTCAAACATCTTCTCCATCTTCCGAAGCACTTGATCCGAAGTGGAAACCTCTTCCTTTATTGTTACCTTCTTTTCAGCCTTTGCTCTAGCTCTCTTAGCAAGGATATTAGCTTCAACGCTGACTGCAATTTTTTTGCATGTATTCCAAAGTAGTTGGATCTCTCTCTCTTAATTAATAGGCCATATCAGTATCAAAACCATCCGGAAACTAAATCAAGGCCAGCCCCATTGGTGGTTTTATATGATTAGGAATTGCATCGTAGACTGAATTGAATTTAATACAGTAATCTTGAACAGACTCACCAACATTTCGCTTGATGTTCTCATATTCAGAAGGGATCTGAAGAGGATTTTTCTTCACTTCCCAACGATCTAAGAATTGTCTCTGCAGATTGGCCAATGTAGTAATACTTGCAGCCAGCAAAGCTCTGAACCATTTCCTCACTTCACCACCAAAGGTTTGTACAAACAATCTCATGGTCACTTTTTCTGCATCAATCTCATGGAGGTCAAAGAAATTTGTCATCCTATCCACATGTTGCTGAGCTATAACACTATGAGGAGTGCCATCAAACAATGGAATTTTGCTTTGATAATCGGTGGGCATATCATCCAAATTTTGAGGCAGCACAAGGGGTGCAAAATGAGCAGCCATTGCTCTTGGTGGATTTGCAATTGGTCTTGGGGATGTTGGGGGAGTGGGTGCAACTGATGTATGGGGAATATGAGGAGGTGTGTGTGGAGGCGAAGAAATATTGGATGCTTGAGGGGTAGAAGGAGTAGACAGAGGTGACACCACTGTAGACTTTTGATTAGAGATAGTAGGTTGCACAGGGATGGTGGGAATGAAAGGAGGTTCAGTGGGAATTTTTGAGCTAGATGCTATTGTAGATGACCCAAGGGTTGCATATGCAGTCTCTAAGAAATCAGCGATATTAGAAGCCACAATTGAAGTTTGGAGTTGATTCAAGATATAATCGTCAATGGATTTGTTGGCCCTTTCAGTTTCAAGATCTTTAACAAACTTTGGATTTAAGGCAGTTGAAGCAACAACACTTTCAGATTTGGTTTCAAACAAAGACAACTCAAACTACTCGTCAAACTCAAGATCTTCAAGATCTTCAAGATCTTCAAAGACTACAGGACATGAATGAGATTTGAAGACGGGAATCACAGAACTTCCTTGGCAAAGGATTCTCGAAATAAGATTGGGATTTTCGTACACAGGAGGGGGATTTAGATTTGGATTAGCTCTGGTATATCTTCTGGAAGCTAGTGTGCTATTATTTCCAAGAAATCAAATGGACATTAACAACTTGTTCAACCTATCAAATCCTAAACTTATCATCCAGTAGCTTATAATTATGAGATGTACTGGGGTGATTTGCAAGTTAGATATTCCGTTTATAAGACTAGACCGGAGATTGATTGAAGTAGCATTTATCTACCTGTGCTAATGCAAAGCAAAAGCGTTTCCAAGGCTACCTGGCTAATCTTCAGGCTCCGTCTGTAGTTTATAAAATGAAGAACACTAACAAACAAACAATTTGATTCCCTAGTATGGTCGCCACTATGTTAGAGCCTAAATCTACCTTAGGTTGAGCAAGGTAGGATCCAGGGCCAACATCAAACCACGCTTAACCTGGTAGCTAGCCCTACCAAGTCGGGAGAGGGCTCTCTCTAGGTCAATCTCAGCAAAATATGATCACTAAGGGCTTGAGATGACTCATATAACTACTGATCTTAGGCTAGGTATGTGTGCAAAATAGTTTGATTAAATAAAATAATGTTTTTGCTGGCTCAAATGGAAAAGGAGATTTTGGGTGTGGGGAATGAAGCTCAGTTTTGCAGAGATCTCAATGGGGCAAGGTAGGCAACTGATTTTGGCATTTCAAATCAAATGAGGTGGAGGGATTAGACAGGTGAGGAGTTGAAGAGGGTAGGAAAAGCCATGGATCCTCTCCAAACAGTTGAAAATATTAAGAAACTAAAGCAAACCTCAAGTAGAGCATTGCAATTTCAATGAATTCTACTTACACTCTTGTTTGATTTAGTTAGGAAGAAACAAGATAGATAATATCACACATAACACATAAGTAAATTAATAATTACAATGAAAATCACTGTACCAAAACAAAATGCCACAGGGATCCCAAAGAGCACTACAAACCCTGGTCTCAATTCCTTAGCCAAAATGTTGATATGAGTGTACAATGAAGCTCCTTTCTTTCTCAAGAGTACAACCATGCTAATGAATGAAAAACCACATAATATAGACAAACCATAGCTCATCCTAGCCTCTATGGGTCGAGCTCACATGTTTAGGAGCTGTTCCAAATAATTCTAAACTGAGAACTAGAAATCAGGCAATGGAACAGCATGCCTCTAGAAACAAGGGAGCTGATTCATTTAGTTTCAAACAACTTTTTAATAGATGAATCTACCTCCATAAGTGAAAATTTGACATATTTACATCATGATCCATCAATGTACATTAAATTACATCACAAATTTGACATTAAGAAGGTGAAAAAGTCGAACTGAAGAAAGCTAGGCGAAAAATAGAGCATTCTTGGTCAAACTGGGCCAAATTTCCTCTATGCGCCGCGCCAAATTCTCTATGTGTAGCGCCTGTTTGAAGCCACTTTTGGAGGCCTTCTCGGTGTCCAAATTCACTCCAAGTGTGCTTGTTAGAAATATCTACTTGTCTGCTTTCCAATCCAATTGGAACTTTCCATTTTTTCCTCCATTTGCCTCTCCAAAAGTCAATTCTCCCAACACTGCTTCCTATGTGTCAAAATAGGGGCAGTGAGGTCATTTTTTGAGTTTTTTTGACCTTTTTGAGGGCTCAAAACCTATCCAAATTTGTTGTCCATTGGTAGGCAAGAATATGTTTCCATGCCAAATCCAAAAATGCTGAGTTTTGGTCATTTGGAGGCTCCTATCAAAAGCGAGCGCCAAGTGGTGCAGTGCATAGAGCAGAAAATCCTGTTTTTTGAGCAAAAAATTCCAAAAATGCAAAAAGTGCCCCAATTTTTTTGGAATTTGGGCTGAGTCTTCTCCATCAAGTGTTGTATTGGGCAAAGGAAGCCTCAGCCAAGATCTGAAGTCTATCATGCTCCTTTTGTCTCCTTGATGCCCTCTTCAATTTTTCCTTCAAGCTCCTGATTCTAGCTTGGCACACCATATTCCTTGACGAATAATGATATGCCATGTTTCACAACATATTCTTCTCATTGATGGCTTTTTCTAACCTCCTTTCCAAGTGGATATTAACTCTTTCAAGCCATGACTCCCGATCAGCATTGACGTCTTGCTCAAGTGAAGTGAACTCCACCCTCCTCCTTTGGGCAGCTTGGCGATTCTCCCGAATGTTTTGCAACTCCATAATCACTTGCTGATCTTCAAGATGCTTATTTCTTTGATCCAAGTACTTTATTGTCCATTTAGCCCTCTCCAAGTTGAGGGACAAGGCATTGATGTCCGCCTGCTGCTCTTGAATGACTTCTTTGATATTTGTGCTTTGCGGGCACATATCAGTATCATCACCCTCAATGAGAATGAAATCAGTCTCCCGCTCACCTGATGGTCCTTCATCCTGTAATGGCCTCTTGCCTTTGTCCTGAACCTATTGTGCTGATGACGGAAGCGAGACCCCTTCCACCCCAGGTGGAGATAATACTCGCTTTTCTACTGCGAACAATCGTCTAGTACCCTTCTAATAAGTGATAAACACCAATATACTAGCAGTCTGCGTCTCATGACCCTCATGTTGATAAGAAGGTCCACCTGTCTCATGCAAAGTCTCTGAAGGTCCCTGAGGAGCTATGAAAACTCACAAGAAATTAAGTCCTCCCAAGTGATGCCCTGTCAGACAAGCTAATGGATGACTACAATTTTAATGAGAGCAAAATGATATATATTGTTGAACTGCTGCTGAGGAGTCTTGTGTTGTACTAGGGTGGTCATCTTCTCAATGTTTCGGCACATGAAGTAGGGGAGGTTCATCATCCTCACCCTGGTAAAATGCATCAACAACCTGATATGATAAGCATATAAACGGGAAAACCGGCCCTCACAGCTGAAATACTTCATTATCAGTTTCATCAAAGGAGCATAAGAATCTTTGAGGTACCGAAAAGGAAAAACTCTGCTGAGTTGTCTCAAATAACCAGGCTTGATGTATGGTTCATAATGCTGCCTGTCAATTTGCTGCCTCTTGTTCCATTGCTCTCCAATGTTAGGAATACCGGTTGCTAGTGAAATAGATTCTGGTGTTAAAGTGAATGTGACACCAGCTAGAGTGGCTTGACCATCATGTAAATGAAGCACAAACAAACGAGCCAACTCATGATGAAACTGAATTCTCACAACTAATTCACAAAATTCATAGCAGGACTGGTGTTGGAAACAAGTGATAGCAAGAGGGAAGGCCTGTAACTTAGCAAGAGTGGTAGGTTCTTCTCGAATATGTTTGCCACCTTTATGAGGCCTCCTGGGTGCATGTACCTTTGTGGGAGAGTCACTGTGTGTCTCTTCTTCATGATCATATGATAGATCAGATTCCATCTTTGCTAGTGGGTGAGCTGTCTTGATGAGAAGTAGGTGGTTTATGATGTTTTTTACTTCTGCCACCAAGGGAAAAGTGATATGAGGGACTGTAGAGGGAGGGAAAAATGAGGGATTTTAGGGACTGTTGGGATAGGGTTTAGTTAGGGAAACAAGGGATTAGGGAATAATTTAGGAGTTTTGGGTATAACACTAGGGTTTGGGAATTATATTTGGGATTTTGGGAAAAATAGGATTGGGGATAGGGATATATGATTTTGTTTTGGGAATATGGGAATTAGGTAATAGGGGAATAAACTAGTAAAATGAGTGAGGGAGTGGAAAGGTGAGGGAATGACTTGGCAGCCAAAACAATAGTACAAACCCTAGGCATTGTTTCCTTTGAGAGATGCAAGAGGTAGGGTTTGATTTTTTGTTCACACAACCACCATAAATTTGATGACAAATCCTTTCACTAGCCAAGAGGAGAGCTGCACTTACTTGTACACTGGAGGATTTGGGCGAGTTTGGCGTTTTTGAGGAAGTGGTTGAAGAAACTAGGCTTGGCAGCTCTATGCGCCACACCTCAAACACAACGCACTATGCCCTGTGTGTGCGTTGTGCCCGTTTTATTTTAAATTGAAAATCGTGGTCCTATGCATCGCGCCTACTATGTGCACCGCACCACTTGCCTAGTGCGTTGCGCCTTTGAACTCGGGCAGTTTTTCACCAATGTTCTCCCTTGACTCAAACACAACCTTGATTTGCTCACTTTTGGTTCTTTGAATGCAAATGGACTTTTCAAATTGAAGAAATCATTCATATACAAGGAGCTTTTGATTTTTGATGCATAAAAACCCACTTTTATAATGTTGGAAATTTGACTTTATTTTTGTAACTCTATTTTGAGCTTGTTCACTTTATTAGAGCTTGTGAGGAACTGAATGACTTGTGTTTTGTTTGTTTTGCAAGGGTTTTGAGCTACTGAGGTTAGGGAAAGTGACCAGGGTTGCAGGTGAAGTGATTTACATATGAAGGAGATAAAATTACATAAATTTGTACAATAAAATCTAGAATACTCTGTTTTTCCTCAAAATAGAGTTTTGAGGAAAAATACATCATTGAGCACTTGATTATGAACCTTATTGATACTGGAACCTCCTCATGTGCCTGCTGGCTATTATTGGACATTTTAAAACCCTTTTTTATTAAACCCTAATGAAACCCTAGACCTAAATGACAATGAAACCCTAGAAAATACTTTTGCAATCTTAAAAACAAAATGGTGATTGTACATGATTTTGATGAATAAACATGAGCTAGCAGGTAAATGACATGAGGGAAACTGTGGGAGAAGCCACTACCGTCAGATGATCCATTTGCCTAATGGAATGTAGCTGACGAGGTAGGACACCTAATATGCAATGCAACAAGAGGATTTGATCTCTGACAAAGGGATGAAGATATCGACACTAACACCTCCTATCTCGGGACCACATCCCAAACACTGTTTCGAACTATGGAGTCATACTCCTCCACCATTGCATCAACCCAAACTGGTTGATGCATTTATTCCTGAAAGGAAGATGGCTTTGTCACAACACATGCACCCATAAGTGCCATGTATACAGTGTACCTCTCTGGTGACCTCCTATGTTTGCGCTGAGAAGAGGGTATGTTACTCCCACATTCTCCCTTGCATCATCCAACAATCTATCAGCCTCTCTAGTGCAATTTCTTCCCTCTCTGGAAGACTTTGCCTGAGTGGATGTCTCTTCTCGCGAAACCTCTACATGTGGCAACTCCACATCAATTTGAGGCTCCTCAACCTTAGGAACTAAAATTTCCTCCTCTACATGTAGCTCAAGCTCCCTCTCAAGGGATACTCACATGGCCTTCCCCTCATCAAACTTGGCATCCCTACGAACCACTGTCATCCGACTGGTATGCATGTACCACCAATAGTTGTGGAGAGTATCATTGTACTCCACAAATATCTCCAACTTTGTTTTTGGCTCAAACATCTTCCATGCATATTTGGTGATCTAGGTGGATATTGGTGGCCACCCGCCAAGTCCACTCGGACATCCACCATTGGTTCTTTTAGCTTTTCAGTTTAGTTAATTGTAGCACAGTTTACTATTTTTAGCAGTTTTTGGGTCCTGAACTTTCGGAGCCATTTTGAGGCCCCAAAAGACGTTTTTTTGGGAAAACTGGGAGTGACATGGGTCCATGGACCAATGTTGTTCTTCCCAAAGTTGTAGTTCTCAAATAGATCTTTCTATTGAGATATTGTACGTGTCAAATGGAGATCGTATGCCAAAGTTACGACCCCGGGAAGTTGATGTACCAATTTACCCAAACGGGGCCCACAGTTCCGCATTTCATCTTCTAGGGTTAGGTTTCTTGATGTTTAGGGTTTTCCATTATTTCTCAACAATAAATAGGCCTTTGAGCCTCATTGTAACACAGTTCAGAGGTATGTAGCCACCACATCTCTTCTTAGAGATGAGCTACCATCGCCCTAGCTATTTATTTCCACTTTTTGTTTGTAAGCATAGGTCAGTATTTTACATTAATGAAATGAAGTATTACTTCCACTGCATCTTTATGTTTATGGTTATCTCTGTAATTTGTTGCATTCCTATTTAAATCTAGATCAGTGGTATCAGAGCGGTCTGCTTTTTCTCTGTTTTTCTTTGCATGTCCCCGACGAGGTCAAGATATAAGGAGTTAGGGCTTGAACCGGTCGAACCTTTGCAAGACCAGCCTCGCAAAACCCGACGGCCTCCCATGGCAGATGAAAAGAAAGATGAGGGAGCAGGAGATCCTATCAAAATCTTGCTCGAAGAAGCCCTTGAGCGATAAAGGAATGCGATGATCGACAACTTTACCTAGATCCTTCAGCGGCTACCGAGGGGCAACGCATCGGCTTCCCATAGCTACTTTGGAAATGCCACATCGTTTAAGGTATAAGTTAAGTTTGAAATCCCCATATTCGAGAGTCAGATAGACACAAATGCCGTCAATAAATGGTTAAATCTACTAGAGGGTTATTTTTATATTCATGATTTTTCCAGTCAAGAAAAGATTATTTTCACTCTTCTCAAAGTAGCCCCCCACATCAAGGACTGGTGGGAAACCTACTGCAAGTAGAAGGATGAAAGTACGAGCTCACTATTTTCAGCCGCACCTGCCTGGATTTGATTGGTACCTAGTGATATCCTGACTTCAAATCTATCTTGCTGAAATATTTTTCCCCCTTCAGTTGGTCCAGGAGGTCATCAATCCATGGGATCAGGTACCTATTACAGATAGTGATCTTGTTTAGTGCCCAATAGTCAATACAAAGTCTCCAAGTCCCATCCTTCTTCTGTACCAACACAATCGGGCTCCCACAAGGAGATGAACTCGGACGGATGTGACCTTTCTGTAGCAGCTCCTAAATCTACTCTTCATTTCATCGTTCTCCAGAACGGAGTGCCGATAGATTGGTCCATTAGGCAGTGGCACACCTGGGGTTAGATCGATGGGGTGTTGACCTAATAGTGTAGAGGAACCCTAGCGGGGGAGGTGAAGATGTCCTCGTACTCCTCCATGACCTTGTACATTTGTAGTTGTTGTGCGGAGGGGCCCTGTCTCGAGGTTGTGGCCATCGTCTTCTTCTTTCATTGAGGGCGTATCATCAGGAAAACAAATTTCCCAGTTTTGGAAATGAGCTTACTGCATTGTTTTGCAGTAACCAAAGAGATGGCGGTAGGCGGTGCTACCTTCGGTATCTTGTATAACTTATTTCCCAAAGTAATAATAACAGCACGGGGCCTTGATTCATACATAGCATGTCGCTTCCACAAGTATGGTTGTCCTAATAATACATCACAAACTTCAAGGGGAGCAATATCACACAATACCTCATCCGTGAAGGGCTTGATGTTGTATGGAAGGAAAAATTGTTGGCTCACACGAAGATCCCATCCTTGGTGAAGCCACCCGATGGTGTATGGTTGTGGATGTGTTGTGGTTGGTAAGCCCAGCTACTTCACAAACTCTGCCAAAATGAGGTTCTTTTGTCTCTCCCTATCGACAATGAACTGTAGCGGGGATCCCTTTACGCACATTTGGGAGTGGAAGAGATGCTCCTCCTCCTCTGGATCTTCGGGTTCCTCCTTCTGGATCTTCATGGTGGCAACGGTGGCATTGGGCTCCACATCGATAATCTGCTTCCCTTTGTCATTCCCCTTGTTGGGTTCTGACTCAGAGTCAGAACATGCATCTGATTCTGAAACCTTTAGCTCAGCCACTAGTGACTGCTTGGCCCGACACTCACTTGTGTTGTGAGTGGAGCTCTTATGGAACTCACACCATTTTCCTGTGTCCTTTTTCGGCTTCGCAGCACTGTTCTTTACTTGTAGCTTTGGCCGTAGATTCATGTTGGGATTTTCTCATATCACTTGGCCCTTGAGTCAAGTCACCAAGGGAGGAGTGAAAGAAAATATCTTTTGGTCTGAATCTCAACAGAAGGCATTCATAGAATTGAAAGATCGCCTCTGCTCGGCACCAGTTCTCACATTTCCAGACTTGCAACAATCATTTGAGGTCGAGATAGATGCCTCCGACTATGCTATTAGGGCAGTCCTTACTCAACACAGGCATCCAGTGGCATATCACAGTGAGAAACCTTTAGACACAGTACAGAAGTATCCCACTTATGACAAAGAGATGTATTCCATTGTGCAGGCAGGCCGACAATGGAAAGATTACATTTTGGGGAAGGAAACGGTCATCCACATAGACCACCGACCCGTCCAGTTCATACAGACCCAAGGGAAATTGCAGAATGATCGCCATCAGAAGTGGTCCACATAGCTGCAACAGTGTGATTTGAATACCAAGTATAAGAAAGGCATCACCAATAATGTTGCAGATTGCCTTAGTCGACCACCGATCATGTCATTAACCACCGTGCTCAACTCTTGTGGGCACGAGACTTCTGATTGGCCACTTCTCTAGAAAAGCAACTCAAAATTTGGCCACACATACTAGACACTCTTCGAGGGTTGGCATGTTCCAGATTTTCACCTCCAGGATGACCTATTATGCCATCTAGGTCACCTTTGTCTTCCTTCAAGCGATCGTGCCAAGATGATTTTAGAATCACACTACAGTCGGGCTGCTAGGCATTTCGAGGTCGAAAAAATGGTGGCAGTACTACAGAAGTATTTCTATTGGCCGCATCTTTGACGGGATGTCGGGAAGTACATTAGATCATGCACTGCCTGCACCATTGCCAAACCGACAGTCAAGAAGTAAGGCCTCTATACCCCGCTACCTACCCCTAACCGACCTTGGGAATCCATCTCCATGGATTACATGTCAGGCTTTCCTTCCACTAAGCATGGAAACGACTGTGTTTTTGTGGTCGTCAACAGGTTCTTGAAGATGGAAATTATGGCAACCTGCAAGAAGAATATCACAACAGAAGCCACTGCTAAAATCTTCTTTGAATGAGTATGGGTACACTTTGGTATCCCACAGTCTATCATCTCAGATCGGGATAGCAAGTTCCTCAGTACATTTTGGTCTAGTCTCTGGTTGATGTTGGACACCAAACTCACTAAGTCCACAACCTTCCATCCTCAAACTGATGGCCAAACAGAGGTTGTCAACAGGATGATTGTACACATTCTTGGCATGTACAACTCAAAAAATCCACGCACATGGGATGAGAGCCTCCCCTATGTTCATCATAGCTACAACTAGCCTCTCCATAGCTCAACTGGCCACAACCCTTTTTAGGTGGGCTTAGGATTCCAATCACTATGTCCCATTGATGTGGCCATGCCATTTGTAGCTACTCACGCAGATTCAGCTCATGTCCAGTCCGAAACATATAAGGCAAATAGCTTCATTGAGCACATCCAACATATTCGCCAGCAAGTCGATGACATTCTGGAGAAATCAAATGCCAAGTACAAGCAGTGACATGATCAACATCGGGTGCCACACAAGTTTTAGGTGGGCGATAATGTCTGGTTGCATTTGCAAAAGGAACGCCTTACCGGAACCTATCGGAAGCTCAGACCACTCCGATATGGTCGTTACACCATTACCAAGGCTGTGGGAGACAATGCATTTGAGCTCAGCACTCCCCCATTCCTTGGCCTGCACCCAGTGTTCAATGTGGACCGCCTTTGGCCATACTTTTCACCATTACTAGACACATTCGACATTGCAAAACAGCTCACACCCATAGAGTTAAATCTAGATTGCATGGAACAAGATGCAACTGATTGGATCATGGACACACAGATCAAGCACACTCGCCAATAGAACATCCAATTGTATCGAGTTATCAAAGTAGGCCAACTCCTTCACCAGGGCAAGTGGCTCACTAGGGACCAAGTTTAGCAGAAGTTTCCTCATCTCATGGAGGAACTCAACGCAATGGGGACCATTGCTTCCTAAGGGGGGAGGAATGATCCAGGTGGATATTGGTGGCGACCCGCCAAGTCCACTTGGACCCCCACCATTGTTTCTTTTAGCTTTTCAGTTTCCTTAATTGTAGCATATTTTACTATTTTTAGCAGCTTTTCGGGTCCTGAACTTCCGGAGCCATTTTGAGGCCCTAAATGACATTCTTTTGGAAAATTGGGAGCAACATGTGTTTATGGACCGATGTTGCTCTTCCCAAAGTTGTAGTTCTCAGATAGATATTTCTAACAAGATATTTCACACGTCAAACGGAGATCGTATGCCAAAGTTACAACCCCGGGAAGTTGATGTACCCATTTACCCAAACGGGGCACACAGTTTGGCATTTCATCTTTTAGGGTTAGGTTTTTGGATGTTTAGGGTTTTCCATTATTTCTCAACAGTAAATAGGCCTTCAAGCCTCATTGTAACCCAGTTCAAAGGCATGTAGCCACCACATCTCTTCTCAGAGATAAGTTACCATCGCCCTAGTTGTTTATTTCCACTTTCTATTTGTAAGCATAGCTCAGTATTTTACATTAATGAAATGAAGTATTATTTACACTGCATCTTTGTGTTTATGGTTATCTATGTAATTTGTTGCGTACTTGTTTAAATACGGATCATTTGGTCACATGGCAATAAAATGATGACCCAAAAATCCTGAAGTGACCAACATCTGGCCTCTTACTGGAATACGCTTCCTTTGGTGTTTTAGTCTCAAGTATCTAATGTGGGCTATGGTTCTGAACGTAAACCATTGTGTTGCATTCCTTGGCCCACAAGTGTAGTGGTAGGCCCTGATCATGCAACATCGCCCTTACTACCCCTACTATGCTCTTGTTCATCTTCTCGGTAACCCCATTATGTTGAGGGTTATGAGGTGTCATCAACTTTCATTTAATCCATTCCGCTACACAGAAGTTACTAAACTCATTGGAGACATATTCTCCATTGTTATCACTCTATAGAGCTTTAACCTTCTTGCCTAACTCTTTCTCAACCAATGCTTTTAATTCACAAAACCTTGTGAATGTCTGATCCTTTCTTTGCATGAAAAATAACCAACATCTACGAGAATATTCATCTATAAATATAACATAATACTTATGTTTGGTGGTGGATACTATCGAGAATGGTCCACACACATTTGAATGGACTCTCTCCAGAATAGATTATGCTTAATTGTCTCTATTTCCAAAGGAAGACTTGGTGTATTTTCCAAAAGTACAACCCTTGCATGTATCAACTTGCTCAAGTGTACCTTTGGGAAGACTGGTAGAGATTTGTTGCAATGTATTCAAATCCCCATGATGCAAGTGGCACAATCGCCTGCTTCACAACTCGTCGACGTCTCGGCTCAACATCTTTTTTGCTTTTGAACTCAAAGCAGCACAATCCTCTACCTCTATCTTAAATACATTATGAACTCGAATCTCTATCTTCTTTACTTTACCTGTGGCTATGTGTCGAAGGAACACCTTTCCTTTTGAAAAGATCACATCATAGCTTCTACCCTCAATCATGGCAACGGATACCAAGTTCTTTGTCAGTCCGAGTACATGCATAACATTCTTCAAGGTGAGTGGAGCCACATGCTCCCTCTAAAAAGTAATAGTGCCGAAACTAGTAACATTATACTTACCATCATCACCCACCTCGATATGCATCTTGAGATCTTTCTCCTCCAGTTCACTAAATAACTCTTTGTCGCCAGGCATGTGGAGAGAAGCTCCACTGTCTAAGTACCAGACACTTCCCATCATTG
Source organism: Pinus tabuliformis (assembly GCA_031772625.1). Taxonomy (NCBI): domain Eukaryota; kingdom Viridiplantae; phylum Streptophyta; class Pinopsida; order Pinales; family Pinaceae; genus Pinus; species Pinus tabuliformis. The sequence goes on along the minus strand of CM062805.1, from coordinate 1,087,555,076 downwards.
AATAGACCATGCATGCAATGAGGAAAAAGTCCAATTTGAATTGGGAGGCCAAAGCCTCACTCGCCACTCCTCCTGAGGACTTCTCCTTGGACTTCTTCAATGGACAATTTGTAGCACAATGACCCATCTTGTGACAATGGAAAAATTTAACTTTCATCATGTCCTTCTTACCTCCATGATAAGAATCTGATTTGGAACGATAAATTTTACCTTTCCCCTTCCTTTCCTTAATCGTTAAGCCACACTTCTCTTCATCATCAATATTTAATGAAGAGTCATCATTGGTGTTCCTAATCTCATCCTGCATCAAATCCGACCATAGTCGTTCCTAATCTGGCAGCGTCTCCTGACCATTGATAGAGTCCTGATAACTATTCCATCTCTTTGGGAGTCTAATAAGAGCAAGGCTCACCATATCCTCCTCGAAAACTGTGATTCCAACACTCAAGTTCATCCCTACATTGAGTGAACTTGGTCAAGTACTTTGGAATCGTCTCGCCTTTCTCCATCTTGATTTTACAAAGTTTATCCTTCAGTGCCAACTTCCCTTGATCACTATTATTATGATACAAGTCTGTCAATGCTTTCCACATAACATGCGTAGTTTTCTTGCCATGGAGACTCAAGACAATGTGGACTCGAAATCCCTCAAGGATTATCTTCCTTGCCTTCGCTACACACTTCTTCCATTCAGTCAAGTTCTGTGCATCCGTAGCTGCTTTCTTGGGGACTTCTTGATCAAGGAATTCCTTCAAGCCATTATCTTCTAATCGAACCTCCATCTTGGCCCTCCAGGCGATAAAACTCGAGCTTCCTTTGAAGGCATATTCAAGCCTCAACCCATGGAAGGTCATTTGTCTATCCTAAATAATGTATGTAAATTCGACTTTCACATGTAACCTAGAAACTCAAAACTTCGAAATCTCCTCTAGAGAGTTGATTTTAAATCAATGATATCTCTCTCATCTAAACTCTGATTCGGCCAATTGTTTTTATGAATCCAAATCTACTATTTGTTTTTGAAAAATTTTCACAGAAATTCTCACAACTTCTCTACAAACTCTCAGCCCAAAAAACAATCTTTCTTTGATACCATGTAGAAAAACCTGTATATTCACAAGCTAATGCAATTTGCTAAATCAAGAGACAAGAATATACTTCTACTCTTTACAGTGGAAGCCCATAAACATCGAGAAAACAATAATCAATTGAGGAAGACAATCAAAGGCACATAACACAATAAATATCTGGGGAAAGCCACAGCTCAAAACCACACTATCTGTTTTATATTAATTCGGAAAATCAAGATGAAATTACAATGTTTTTTCTCTCTAGAACAATCCCATCACTCAGCGAATGCAATCTCCAACCCATAAGCAAGCTCAAGGCCAAATCTTAGCCAATTCACAAGCTCTCCAAGTATCTATTCCAATGTGTAATTCCTATGAAGAATAGCTTGTATTTAAAGGGAAATAAAGCCTCTAAAAAGAGTGCAATCCCTCAAGAATCAGTTCTTGAATGCATGCACTATCAGTGCAACTCAGAAAAAATATAAAACAAATAGTACGCTGTCCCTGCACTGTAGTCTCAACTGGGTCTTTCTCAGAATCAACATGCATGAGTATCTGATGGTGGAATCGTCAGTTAACTAGAGTAGCACTATTTAGGTCACTAGTGTCCCAACAGACTTTTTACTCACTATTAGTTCCTGAAACTGATTGGAACTAATTTAACTGGACTTAACTCAATAAACTGAGTTAACTAATTACAACTCATTCATAACTCATCCTTAACTCCTATAAGTTAGGGACAACATATACATGTCTTATAAAAGACTTCCAATTTAAATTTCCTAAATTAATTAAGTTAATTAAACTTAATTAATTATTTTCAAATTACTATGGGAAAATAATTCTATTTTAATTCACAGTTTAATTCAAGGACAAATTAAAATGGAATTTCTTGTTGCCATTTCTCAAAGATTTGAGACATATATAAAAATGTTCAAAGCTTCCTACATTAAAGTGGATTTTTGACCAATTAAATTCATACAAGTTTTCCCAACACCAAATGACCATGTTTTTTACTTATTTGATATCTGGGTTCTACAGACTCACGGGAGTCATGTAAAGTTTGTACAAATTCTCTACTTAGTCTCTCTATTGTTTAGAAATACCCTAAGCCATTGGGTGATTTAATTTCTTGTGGTAGATGCCCACATTTATTATTCTAAACTTGGCTCTTATTTCTTAAGAGAATAAAAATGATGATTTAATATTTTAAAAAATAAAAATCTATGTACAGACGAACAAACTATTGATATTGATTTTGCTATTTATAAAATATGATAGATTTTGTTTCAAATGTAAACTATACTTTTATAATGTTTGAATTACAAGATTGATGTAGCAAATGCTCATAAAATGATTTGATATTATTCTTTTATTTTAGTAGTTTAATTGGTTTATATTTTTACTTTTAATTTTTGGATGATATTAATATATATATATATATATATATATATATATATATATATATATAAATTCAATATTTTGATTTTCTTCTTTCATATTCAACATATTGATTTTTTTTAGATGTTTTGAACTATAAAGTTTAATTGATTTCCAATATAAAATGACAACATTAGAATTTGTTTTAATTAATTGTAAAAAAGAGCATTCAAAGAGAGGTTCCACTCATTATTGTTTTGTGTTTTCAACTATAAAGTTTGATTCATCTTCAATATGAAAAACAAAATTAGAATTTGTTTTAGTTAATTGTAAACGAGAGTATTCAAAGAGAGTTTCCCCTCATTATTTCAAAATTATGTGATTTGAAATGACTTAGAGCTTCTTCTAGGATCCATGATATTGAAATTAAAGAGTTCAAAAAGATGAACCTTATAAAGTGTTTATTTTCAGTATAAGGTTAGTGTTTCAAAATTGAGGCTTTGTGATTTCAAATAATTTGAACTTCTTCTTCCCAATTCAAATTAAAGAGTTCAAAAAGATGAGCCTTATAAAGTGTTTATTTTAAGTATAAGGTTAGTGTTTCAAAATTGAAGCTTTGTGATTTCAAATAATTTGAACTTCTTCTTCCCCATTCAATGTTTCCAAAATATTTTCAATAAAAATATTTTTAATACATTCAAATTATATTAACTCCATAATTCAAATTAGCAATTTTCATACATGCATATTGAGAATAACAACCAGAAATTAATTATATGGAGAAGATTGTTCATAAAAGTAGAGGTAGCAAATTTTGAATAAACTTCAATTTGATTAGTTTAATTGACATTTGTCAAATTGCTAAATTAAATGCATCTTCAATTTATGATGCTAAGTGAATGGATGATTCAATATTTGACTTTGTCCATAGAAACTTTAGCGACCATTACTCATCATTTGTCTTTGTTTATAAATGTAAAAGTATTAGGGAAAAAGATACTCTTAAATATCATAAAATTGCTTATTCTAAAAGTACTTCCATAATTGAATTTTTGCATTGTGGTGATTCTCGAAATATATTATTTCTCGTTCTCCACTTCATTTTCAGAACATATATTTTTAATGGTTTGTCACTATTAGTATAATGAAAGAAATTGAAAGAAATTCAATGTTTTTCTTTTCAATCAATATGACTAATAACTATTAGCCACATTCATTTAGTGATAATCATTGAAAATAAAATAAACTTATCAAATTTCTTTCATTATACTAATATCTTAAAACTATTTAAAATATCCCTACTCAAAATGAAGTGGATGATCAGTGATATGCAAAACTTTGAGCAGCTAAGTATTTTGGGAAAAAAAATTATGATATGTAAGAATATTTTTTCAATTAATTTTTATTTTACATTTATTGGAAAAAAGTATTTTGGGAAAAAAAATTATGATATGTAAGAATATTTTTTCAATTAATTTTTATTTTACATTTATTGGAAAAAACAAATGATAAGTCTTTTGATTATAGCTTTGTTTTAGATTTAAAAGCAAAAAAAATTATAAATATTTTATTTTCTTATTCTTATTTTTATTTAAATTTATGACTTTTTTAAAATTATTTAAATTATATTTTTAATATAAAAGATGATTCAATATAAAAACAATTCAACATTTTTGGACCAGTGGTATAACATTAAAATTTCCTTGAAATTATATTTTTAATATTTTTGAATAATTTTTTTTTGATAAAAACAAGTAAAACATAAAATAAATTTATTATTTCAATTTTAAAATATATATTATATATATATATATATAATTTATTCTAATATAAAATAATAATAAAAAATTAAAAATTAAATTAAATTTAAAACACTTATAAATTTGTCTCATCAACATCTATCAAATCTTACATCATTCATTTTTTGTACCACATATTTTTTTTCCCAATTTTTTTATTTTTTCTTATTTTAAAATTTGATAAATGTAATTCTTCTCAACTTCACTCACCAATCACAACACTGATATCCACATCTGTCAACTTTCTGCCTTTCAGTTTTCCTTTACATTCATATGCAAAAACAAACGATTAATTATTATCGGAGGTAAACCTTTGTTGTCGTTTTTTTAATACTATTTTTGTTCAAGCTATTTGAATGGTATTTTTAATATAAAAAATAATTTTATAAAATTTAAATTATAAAATAACTTTATAAAATTTAAATTTTAAAGATTTTATAATTTTAAATTAATTTTTTTAATAAAATTAATTAAAATTAATAAAAAGTGAATTAAATTTAGCTTTCCGATTTTAGCTTATATTTTTTTAGTAGATTTTATAAAAAATATTGAGTGAATATTGATAGCCAAGATATACATATTGAAAATATGTAAAACATTCTCAAATTCACAAAAAAAAAACCTAGAACGGATAAAAAAAAGACCTACAATTCATAAAGCATAATAGATATTTTCTTTGTTTTAGTTTTCATATCTTTTCACATAGTAGCATAGTACAAAGAGGAATTAAAAATAAATGGAATGAATATTTCAATGCAAGGAGTGAAATTAGTATTAATATCTATAAATAACCATAATAATATTTTCTTCGGGGCATAAAAAATTATTAAAAAAATAATAATTGAAAATTCTATTTATTTTAACAATATTAATGATATTAACATTAATATTGTTAATATAAAGTGTATTGATATTAATATTAATAAATAATAAATCAATAATATTTACATTTTAATTATTTTAATTAAATGTGGTCAAATATTGCCAATACTTTCAATCATTGTTATTCATTGTCACCATTGTTTTAAGATTCGACCGACTCTGAACCGATTCAACCGGCTCAGTTCGAGTCAAGGCCTCACTGGGTCGACTCGACCAGTGAACCGGTTTGGTCGGCCGAGTTATTACCGAGTCGGCTGAGTTGTCTAACAACTCGGCCGGCTCGGTAATAACCTAGCTGGCTCGGCCGAGTTTGGGCCTACTCGACCGGGTTGGATGACAATGGCCCATGAATTAAAAAACAACAATTTTTACTTTTTATTTTTTTGCTTTTGGGGGACTCGAAGGTCTTCACGATGATACTTTAATGGTTTTTTGTCCCTAAGTAAGTTTATCTCACTTGATCTTGAGAGGTTTGTTTAGGTGGTATCACATATGTCATAGAGATTCCTTAAGGGATAGCTTCATTCTTCTTCAAAGCCTTCCAATAGGTTCTTTGCCCATTTCTTAAAGTAAAGCTAACTTTGTGGCCCCAACCTTGGCCCTCCAAAGATGAGCATCGAGCCTTGAGTTGATTCCATGTGATGCTACACCCCTTTATGAGCCTCCAAATGCTAAAACAATAAACTTAGAAGCTTGGAAGTTGGACTATTTGATGATATGCCCAAATGGACTGAAGATGCCCCCTCACTGGCCTTGACCCTATTTTGGTGGATGGTGCCTTCTTCCAAAGCACAGATGAGGATGGTTATCATTGAGATGACTTAGGAGGGCTAGCACATCCCTCTTTGATACCAATTCTTACCCTTAGGGGTGCCATGTCACTCACATGCTTGAAAAGGGTGACATAGGATCTCTCCTAGATGACATCATGGTGGAGGATGCACCTTTTGAAGATGTACACATGCACTTTGGGACTATCTTCGAGTGAGGAACACTCTTGGACCCTTGTATTAGTTCTTTGATGACTTACAATCTATTTTGGAGGATAGTGCCATTTCTAGCCTCCTTGGTTATGTGTTTTTGTTTTGATCTCTCTATCATCATCATGTATGTATTAGACAGTGCACTAGGTGCCATTTTGATATAATGGATATATTCATGATCCTACTTTGATCATATGATGTCTTATATCTATTTTCTAATGTTGTGTGTTTGGAAACATGAATGAAAATCTTTAAAATTATGTTTTTAAATAAAAATTTTAATATTTAATGTATATTTTACAATGACCAAGTCATTGAAATTGGGCCAACCGAGTCGATATCGAGTCGGAGTTGGAGTTGAACTCAACCCTTGGCCGAGTCGGAGTTTTAAAACATTGGTTGTCACTAATGCTTAATGATACACAACCTTACTTTGCCATAGTCAACCATGGTTAACCTTGGTCAACCTTGGTCAACTATTATCATCCCTCTCACTCTAGAAAACCCCCTGGTCTATTCATTCCTAATGGTCAACTAAGATCTACCCACATTATAATGGCCAAACATGGCCAACCAAGATCTCTATTGTTGAATGTGGCCAACCATTGTGAAAATAGGTAACCATAATCTATCACATAAAAGTATGGTCAATCATGGCCAAATATATGAAACCATCACCAAACATGTTCAGCCATGGGAAACTTATGTCAACCATGGCCAATCATGGTCATCTTTGGTCAACCATATTCACCATAATCAACCTTTGAAAACCATGGTCAACCCATGTTTAACATGGCCAACAATGGTTAATATGGTCAAACATGGTCAACCTAGGTCACCATGGTAAAATGTGGTCAACTGTAATGGTTAACCATAATGGTGTACCATTTTTAGCCATGATTAGCCATTATCAACCATTATCAACCATGCTCAACCAAGGTTAGACATGCTTGAACGTGGTGAACATGTTTAGTCATGGTCAACCATTATCAACTATTTTTTGTAATATTAATCACTTGGGTTTATTAATCCCTTCGGTTTATAATATTAATAATCCCTTCGGTTTATTTCTTAGGGTTTATAATATTGGTTTTAATGGAACTTATAATATTAGGTTCAAAATATTGGGTTTAATATAGTTTATAATATTAGGTTTATAATATTAAGTTCAATATTAGGGTTTATAATATAGGTTTTATAATATTTGGGCTTATAATATTTAAACATAGTCAAATAAAGTCAACCATTGGGTTTATAATATTGGGGTTTTTAATATTAGAGTTTTAAATATTAGGTTTATAATATTGTGTTTAGTATTAGGATTTGAAATGTTGGGTGTCTAATCTATCCAATGTCGAACTGTGACAAGCATCGTCGCAATGCCATGACTAGTGTCACAATCGTTGTTACAATGATACACTACATTGTAATTTATTCAATGTCACATTGCGACATTGAATAAATTAGAGTTTAATATTCTAGTTTATCATATTGGGTTTAGGGTCTAGGATTTATTTTGGTTTATAATTTTGAGTTTAGGGTTTATAATCTTAAGATTTTTAATCATAGGGTTTATAATATCAATCAATCAATTAATATTAGGTTTTATAATAAAGGATTTATAATATTTGGTTTTATAGTATTCAAACATAATCAAATAAAGTCAGCCATTGGGTTTATAATATTAGGGCTTTTAATATTAGTTTTATAATATTGTGTTTAGTGTGAGGGTTAATAATAGTGATATTAGGATTTATAATATTAATAATACTTTCGATTTATTTCTTAGGGTTTATAATATTAATAATACTTTCGATTTATTTATTAGGGTTTATAATATTGGTTGTAATAGAGTTTATAATAATGGGTTTAATAGATTTCATAATAGTGGGTTTATAATATTGAGTTCAATATTAGGGTATATAATATAGGTTTTACAATATTTGGGTTTATAATATTCAAACATAGTCAAATAAAGTCAACCATTGGTTTCATTAAAGTCAACCAATTAATATTAGGTGTTATAATAAAGGGTTTATAATATTTAAACATAGTCAAATATAGTCAACCATTGGGTTTATAATATTGAGGTTTTTAATATCAGTTTTATAATATTGTGTTTATAATCTTATGGTTTTTAATCATAGGGTTTATAATATTAATCCTAGGGTTTTTAATCCCTTGGATTTATAATATTAATCCTATGGTTTATAATCCCTTGGGTTTATAATATAAATCCTTGGGTTTAATATGATTCCCTAGGGTTTATAATATTAATAATCTCTTGGGCATATCATATTAATCCCATGGGTTGTTCATATTGGGTTTAGGGTTTATTTAGGTTTATAATATTAGGTTTAGAGTTTATAATCTTAATGTTTATAATCGTAGGGTTTATAATATTAATCCTCAGGTTTACAATACAAATCCTAGGATTTAATATGATTCCTTTGGGGTTATAATATTAATCCCATGGGTCAACGAATGTCTGCCAAGGTCAATGTCTCAATGTTACATTACATTGCAATTTCGCTATGGTCAAATATGGTTGACCATGATCAACCATGGCCAACCATAGTCAATTATGAACAACCATTATCACCCATGCTCAACCAAGATGAGACATGGTTGAATGTGGTCAACATGCTTAGTCATGGTCAACCATTATAAACCGTTGTTTATAATATTAATCCCTTGGGTTTATAATATTTATAATCCTTTCGGTTTATTTCTTAGGGTTTATAATATTGGTTGTAATAGAGTTTATAATATTGGGTTTAATAGAGTTCATAATATTGGGTTCAATATTAGGGTATATAATATAGGTTTTACAATATTTGGGTTTATAATATTCAAACATAGTCAAATAAAGTCAACCATTGGTTTCATTAAAGTCAATCAATTAATATTAGGTTTTATAATAAAGGATTTATAATATTGGGTTTATAATATTCAAACATAGTCAAATAAAGTCAACCATTGGGTTTATAATATTGGGGCTTTTAATATCAGTTTTATAATATTGTGTTTAGTGTGAGGGTTAATAATATTAATATTAGGGTTTATAATATAAATCTTAGGGTTTAATATTAACAAACTATGGTTTAATTTCTTGGGTTTATTTATTAGGGTTTATAATATTTAATATTTACAAACCATGGTTTGATTGTTGGGGTTTAATTATTAGGGATTATAATTTTAATCTTAGTGTTTATAATCCATTGGGTTTATAATATAAATTCTAGGGTTTAATATGATTCTGTTGGGTTTATAATATTAATAATCCCTTAGGTATATCATATTAATCCCATGGGTTGATCATATTGGATTTAGGGTTTATTTAGGTTTATTAATCCCTTGGGTTTATAATATAGCTCCCTAATATGTATGAACATATATTAGGGTTTATAATATTAATCCCTTGGGTTGATCAATCGCTTGGGTTTATAATATCAATAATATATTGGGTTTATTAATACCTTTCATTTATAATATTAATCCCTTAGGTATATAATATTAATAATCCCTTAGGTTTATTAATCTCTTGGGTTTATAATATTAATAATTTCTTGGGTTTAATATTAGGGTACAACTTATAATATTCAAATATAGTCAAATAAAGTCAAGCATTTGTCAAACATAGTCAACCATAATGGTTAATCAAAGTCTCTATGGTCAACCATGATCAATGATGGCTAATGATAATCAACAACGGTCAACCAAGGTCAAAAATAGCTAACCAAGGTCATCTAAGATCAACATGATTAGAATGGTCAACCAATGTGTACTAAGCTCAATGTCCCATAGCTACATTACATTGCAATTTCCCTATGGTCAACCATGATCAACCATAGCCTACCATGGTCAATTATGATCAACCATTATCTACCATGCTCAACCATGGTCAAACATGGTTGGATGTGGTCAACCATGGTCATTCATGGTCAAACATTATCAACCCTTGGTGAATGTGGTAAAACATGGTGAATCATGATCTCAATATCACTAACATAGTTGTGGTGTGACAAGCATCGTCACAATGCAACAAGCATTGTGACAATCATTGTCACAATGACACATTACATTGCAATTAATTCAATGTCACATTGTGACATTGAATAAATTAGATTTTAATATTCTACTTTATAATATTGGGTTTATGGTTTATAATCTTAGGGTTTATAATATTAATTCTAAGGTTTTTAATCCCTTGGGTTTATAATATTAATCCTAGGGTTTATAATCCCTTAGGTTTATAGTAAAAATCCTATGGTTTAATAGTATTCCCTTGGGTTTATTAACACTTGGTTTTATAATATTAATCCCTTGGATTTATTAATCCCTTTAGTTTATAATATTATCCCCTAATATGTAAAATAATGTATTAGAGTTTATAATCTTAGGGTTTACAATATTAATCTTAGGTTTGATATATTAATATTAGGGTTTATAATATTAATCATAGGGTTTAATATTAACAAACTATGGTTTAATTTCTTGGCTTTATTTATTAGGGTTTATAATATTTAATATTAACAAACCATGGTTTAATTGTTGGGCTTTATTTATTAGGGATTATAATATTAATCTTAGGGTTTATAATCCCTTGGGTTTATAATATAAATCCTAGGGTTTAATATGATTACCTAGGGTTTATAATATTAATAATCCCTTGGGTATATCATATTAATCACATGGATTGATCATATTGGGTTTAGGGTTTATAATATTAATCTCATGGTTTTTAATCCCTTGGGTTTATAATATTAATCCTAAGGTTTACAATACAAATCCTAGGGTTTAATATGATTCCTTTGGGTTTATAATATTAATCCCTTAGGTCAACAAATGTATACCAAGGTCAATGTCTCAATGTTACATTACATTGCAATTTCCCTATGGTCAACCATGGTCAACTATTATCAACCATTATCACCCATGCTCAACCAAGATCATACATGGTTGAATGTGGTCAACATGCTCAGTCATGGTCAACCATTATCAACCATTGTTTATAATATTTATCTGTTGAGTTTATAATATTGTGTTTAGTGTTAGGGTTTGAAATGTTGGGTGTTTAATCTATCCAACATCAGAGTGTGACAAACATTGTCACAATGTGACAACCGATGTCACAATGATTGTCACTGTGATACATTACATTGAAATTTATTCAATGTCACATTACAACATTGAATAAATTAGAGTTTAATATTATGGTTTATCATATTGGGTTTAGGGTTTATAATCTTAAGGTTCATAATCATATGTTTTATAATATTAATCATAGGGTTTTTAATCCCTTGGGGTTAGAATATTAATTCCTTAGGTTTATAATATAAATCCCTAATATGTATTAAAATATATTAGGGTTTATAATAGTAATAATCCCTTGTGTTTATTAATCCCAAGGGTTTATAATATTAATCCCTTCGGTTGATTAATCACTTGGATTTATAATATTAATAATCCATTGGGTTTATTAATCCCTTGTGTTTATAACATTAATCCCTTAGGTTTATAATATTAATAATCCATTGGGTTTATTAATCCCTTAGGTATATAATATTTATTTGTTGGGTTGATCAAATTGGGTTTAGTGTTTATTCTAGTTTATAATATTGGGTTTAGAGTTTATAATATTAAGGTTTATAATCGTAGGGTTTAGAATATTAATCTTAGGGTTTTTAATTCCTTGGGTTTATAATATTAATCCTAGGGTTTATAATCCATTGGGTTTATAATATAAATCCTAGGGTCTAATGTGATTCCTTTGGGTTTATAATATTAATCTCTTGGGTTTATTAATCCCATGAATTTATAATATTATTAGTCCCTTGGGTTTATAATATCAATAATCCTATAGTTTTATTAATCCCTTGGGTCGGTGAGTCACTTCGGTTTATAATATCAATAATTGATTGGGTTTATTAAACCCTTTCATTTATAATATTTTTTTTTTTTGTAAGCTTCGATAGGACCCACTCATTTTCCACATTTTTACAACCTCGCAGGATTCGAACTTGGGTGGGGGGTGTGAAAGCCATCCGCCCCAGCCATTACATCATGCACGTCATGTGCCCCTTTCATTTATAATATTAATCTCTTAGGTTTATAATATTAATAATCCTTTAGGTTTATTAGTCCCTTGGGTTTATAATATTAATAATTGCTTGGATTTAATATTAGGGTTTATAATACTCAAACATAGTCAAATAAAGTCAAGCATTCATCAAACATAGTCAATCATAATGGTTAATCAAGGTCTCTATGGTCATCCATGATCAATGATGGCTAATGATAATCAATGAAGGTCAACCAAGGTAAAAAATAGCTAACAAATTTCTGTATGGTCAACCATGGTCAACCATGATTAAGTAGTGTGACAATCATTTCCACAATGATACATTGCATTGCAATTCATTCAATGTCACATTGCAACACTAAATAAATTAGAGTTTAACATTCTGGTTTATAATATTGAGTTTAGGGTTTATAATCTTAAGTTTTATAATCATAGGATTTATAATATGAATCCTAGGGTTTCTAATCCCTTGGGTTTATAATATTAATTCTAGGGTTTATAATCCCTTGGATTTATAATATAAATCTTAGGGTTTAATATTATTCCATCGGGTTTATAATATTAATTGCATTTATTAATATTAATCATAGGGTTTATAATCTGTTTTTCTTATAATATTAATCCTAGGGTTTTATATTAATCCCTTATGTTTACAATTCCTTAGATTTTTTAATCTTAAGGTTTATATTAATAATCCATTTGTTTTATAATATTAATAATCCAAACAATTTATATAAATATATGATAATGGTGATGATGGTTAACGTCCAGTCATACCAAACTTTGGTCTATCAGACCTAAAGAAATGAATTATTTAGTTTGATTTAAGATTTTATTCCTATGCTCAAAAAGCTTGGAGAGAAGCCTCTTGATCTCACTATAATTTTCACATCGTAAAAGGCTAGGAAGGTCAGTATTGCAACAAAGATTGTGAAACTGAGATCTAATGTGGTTGTACACAGGGCACTCTAAGAGGAAGTGATTTTCATCCTCGATGTCCATATTCTCACAGAGATGGCAGATCCTTTCCATCCATGGTGTTTTAGCAATTGCCCAACAACCTGTTTCACTATGGAGCTCATGAGAGTTTGTTCTAATCTTGGCTATATTAATTTTCTTCTTTGAGATAGTTAAAATAGAGAGATACTTTTGATCTTCTAGGGTGGGGTTGATGACCTCCTTATAATATCTTAATTTTGTTTTAGCTACTAAATATTTCTCACACCACATTTTTTCTTTGAACTTAGAGGTACCAATATTTTTAATGTTATTATGTTTTGCAATGCAGCATTCGCATTGATCTCCCAATGGTTTAACAAGGCCCTCGTGTCTTTATACCAACCTCATTTGAGCCTTAGGTGGTTTTGGTTGGAATTTAAAGCTAGCTTAGGAACTCTATGGTCACCTATGTTATTGATATTCTGCTTGAACAGCAGAAACCTAGTCATAGCTAGGCTCTCGATAGGGGAAGGACCCACTTCTATAAGCAGAATAGGATAGGGTGTATTGCTTTTAATTTTGAGGTTATACATTTTAAAACGCTTCTGGACTTGCTCAATCCTTCTCCAAGATTCTCTAGAGATGCTACAACCCCAAACCTCACATCCATATAAGATAACAGGAGTGACTAAAGTTTCAAATAGGAACTTCTTTCTATCCCACATTACGAGGTTTGTCATTTTACAATTATTTTCAAGACCAAAATAAGCTTTCTGCCCCCGACTAATCCTTTTCTCAATGATGTAGTTCCAGCTAAACTGGTGATGAATATCAATTCCTAGGTACTTGTAAGAAGACACTTCCTCCAAGTTACTATTGTCAAACATAAAATTAGCGTAAGTGTCATTGGATTTGATAATCATAACTTTTGTTTAGTCAGTGTTAACGGTCATACCCATGGTAGAGCAGGAATCCTTAAGAAGTCTAAGTTGCTTATCAAGATCAGATGGGCACGTTGTGAGAAGGACAATATCATCAGCATAGAGAAGAAGGATGATGACTATCCCAGCTAATATCGTGCCAGCACAGCTTGCTTCCTGTAAACATCCTTCTAGCTTGTCGATGTAAATGCGAAATAGGGTAGGGGAGAGGGGGAAACCTTGTTTAACTCCGATATTACACTCAATATATTTTGACCACCCCTCATTGCTCTTTAAATTGGCAATTACATTCTCGTATAACCTTATAGCGGTAGCTCTCAACTCAAAAGGAACCTTTAGCTCTTCTAATATATTCCATAGGTTGTTTCTAGGAACCGTATCAAAAGCCTTTTTAAAGTCCACAAAGCAACAAAAGAGATTGGATTTAGCACTATGGCATTCCTCCACAATGATCCTAAGCATAACGAGGTGGTCCGTTGTTCAGTGTTGCCTTTTAAAACCCGCTTGGCCTTTAGCCCACTTACCTTCACTTTCAAGCCATATGCTCAATTTCTCTTCTAAAATAATACCATATAACTTGGATAAGAGAGGGCTTATCATAATATTCTGATAATTAGAGGGGTTATTTGTATCCCCACTTTTAAAAATAGGGATAATGAGGCTCTGATTCCATGGTTTAGGGAATTCTTACTTGACTGCTTGATTGAAAAGCTTTTGGATGTGGGGGATGAGGACAGGGCCTCCAATTTTTAAGATTTTCACTTGGTAACCTTCAATGTCCTTAGCTTTCCCATTTTCCAAGCGTTTGACCCCAAAATCAATGTCTTCTAATGAGAAAACTTCTTTTGTTGTGAGCAGGGTTTCAAAGTTATCCTTGACATTTGCAGATTCATAAAGCTTTTTAAGATAGGAATTCGAGTCGTGTAAAATTTTTTTATTATTATCTTTAGTTTTCCTAGTTAGAATCTATCTCCAGAATTTCTTAGGAGCTACCTTAATATAATATCAATATTCTTGATACATAGTTATGCTTCTTCGGTCTAAAAAAAATTCACATATATGAACAAATTATTATATGATGTACCTATTCTATGAGTAACACATACTTTCCACTTTTGTTGTGCAGTTTGGTGGAGCTTTGCTGTTGTTGTGTATTGGAGTTATGCTAAAGTGTTGTTGTGATATTTGCGTGGCGTTGTCAATATTTCTGACGTGTCCACTGAATAATGTTTTGATGAGCATGAATTGATGTTAAATCGATATTCTTTGCTATTAATCGTTGTTACCAGATGATATCTTGGTGACCATGTTTTCTATTTAAGGACATATACTTATATTTAGAAATGGAGAAGCACATTTTTATACACAAATCACACTATATATTATTATATATCTGTATTGATCACAATAGTTATATATATAGTATTGATTTTGACAAATTTAGATCTTAATAAAATGGATTTATGATTGGGATATGATGCAATTAAAACTCATACACATAAGAAATAACAATTTCTAAATTGATATTTTGGGACTCACAATGATAACCTACAATATACATGGAGGTATTACTTCCAAGTCCCCCCTTAATGCTTATATGGAAAACATTTAAAACACACATTACAACAACAATATGAATCTCTTCACATTTGTCTGATATGGTCCTTACTAACACATAAAGGAACTTTCAAGCTTCCCACTTGATCCATTTAAGACATAATGGCTTATAACCATATTTGATATACTTTGCAAAATTGACCCTCCTTTTCCTCCCAGAGGACAATCTCAATACTAAACCATCTTATGAAACTGCCACCATCTATTGAATCCACTACTCTCTGTAGTATTCATCAATTATCGAGGGTAACAATTTGGGTACATAATGTCTTTGCAAACAATTCTACAACTTAACCTCATATTAAAATAACATGTGTAGATGCTCCAAGAGCACTACCTGTCACACTAGCTTGACCTTATTAAGAAAAATTTGTAAGAGGAAGACAAGTCACATTAACTGAAGTTTCTTTTGATCAAATTGGTGGCCTGAGCAACTCAAAACACTCCACGAAACAAATCTAAAAACAAAAAAATAAAGTTTACTTACACCTTGACACTCACACAAATAATAGATCAAACACTCTCCTACCTATCTATACAAAGGATTTAACATTGCTAAATTGCATTATCACAACTGTTTTTTTTAGAAAAAGAATTAGACCTACTCTAATACCAATTTATAAATTAAAAGAAGGCACATTGTTACACACACACACACACACATATATCACTAACTTATTGCTAAATTACATAATCAAAACTTTTTTTTAGAAAATCAGAATTGAATGTGCTCTAATACCAACTTAGGAATTAAGAAAAAGAACATTTATATATAGAGAGAGAATATAAATCACTAATTTTGACAAATTTAGCTCCTAACAAAGTGGATAGACACTTACAAAACTATAACTCACACACATAAGAAACAATTAATAGATTAACACCCCTAGATTCATAATAATAACTTACAATACACTTAAAAAAATTACTTCCAAATCATATTAGCAAGTATATACACAATATCCAGAAATTGTTTATTTACAGAATTTTCAGATTATTATGTCAAATTTATCGATTGCCCGTGATTTTGAAATAGACTTTTTCTTTATATTCACATTTATTCCTATGAACGATTGTGTGTGAGATACGAAAGATACATCTAAAAATTACATAAGTTAATATTAATATAAAACAATGTTAATAATGATGACTATTAATTTCATATTAAGTTAACTAGCATTTGCACCACATGTTGCAAAGGAAATGCCATAAGGCAATGATATAAGAAACAATAGCATAGAAGAAAGAAGTCAAAATTTTATGCAATTTTTTTTCTTTAATGATGCTTATTTTTTTATCATCAACAAATGCCTAGATCAGCTATCCAGATTACCAAGAACCTTTGCGTTTGAGGGCATTGCCACAATGCCACAAAGCTCATTCCGATGATCACCGGGAAGGGAATTTTTGTGAGAGATGCAAATTGTTTCCATTGTTTCTCGAATGGACTCCGTTCTTGCACCGATTATTGTAACTCTAATTTCAAATCGTCTCATACAAAATAGTGTGACTGCAAGCATAAGCAATTACTTGCCTTTTGTGACAAGCATATGTTTGATAGAGAAAAATGGACAAATGCAAAAGCAGAGGGTATTAGTAAAATATTTGATGTGTATTAGTTTCTGTTCGGTGTAATATAGGGTGCATACATAGCAAAAACATACCTGGATAGTTAGTGACATTTTCATAAGATAGATTGAATTTCTACCTGATTCATTTCTTCATATCGGCCATAATTACAAAAAATGTCAAATAGGGGTTACATTGAGTATAGTATCGCTAGCAATTTGCATAATGCAGTGTTGTTGGGTGGTATGCCAATGGTGACACATCATGTAATCATATTTCATTGATATAGACAGTATTTCAAGCATAGTTATTTAAGGTTACATGTAGAAGATTTGAAGAGAAGCTATGCATGGCAGATTCTACCTGCCCTAACATAATTCACCCAAAAGATACAAAATTTATCTGACAAACTGATTTATCTTGGACAATGTGATTGTTATATGAGAAGGCGTGCATTGGGCTTAAGATTGTAAAATATCTCATAACCTTTTCCAATATACTATAAATCAAGGCCAAGGAACACTAACGTAGGGAATAATAAACATGTGTAGAAGCTAGGACATTCATAACATAGTAAGAAGAGCATTCCCTACAGGGTCCTCTAAGTCGAACCCATTTCTAATTACATGGCCATGCACCTTGTTTCCCTGTTGCTAAGCTTCTGGGCCATCACACGCACCAAGTACACTGGTAAAGGTAACATGATCTGTCTCTATAGTTGTCCATTGCATCCGGCCATAAAGCCTTAATGCCTCCTGACAATACCCATTTTTAGTATATCCAATAATCATAGTATTCCATGACACCACATCGCATTCAGACATTTTGTCAAACACTGTCCATGCATCCGCTACATATCAATATTGACTTGTTCGACTTACTCAGAACTAGTAGCTAAAGCTGATCATATAGTGCAAGAACTCCAGTCCCTGCTACTCCTAACATAATATTAGTTGTTACTCCTCTGAAGATGGCATGGATGGATGCCCTCCTAACGCACAATTTGTTGAAAAACATGGACGGTGTTGCTATAAATTGTTTCTAGAAAAATAGCTTGACATAAAATTTTATGTGAGATCCATTATAGTTGCTAGAAGTAACATCACAAGCTCAGAACATGAGCAAGAATGTAGATTTTATTTCATATTTCTTACTTGTATAATGTCTTCAGCATGTCATGTATAAGACAAAGAAAGAAAGTCAATGTTGTTGTGAACTCCCCAAGATGCAATAACCTTCAAAGTAGAAACAACAGAAATAAATCAAATTACAAACCTTGTCATAATCAAATCACATGATGCACAATAAAATTTAGCACAAAAATAGACTAGTGCCCTGCAAACCTTGTCATAATCAAATCACATGATGCGCAATAAACTCGAGCACAAAAATAGACTAGTGCCCTGCAATTTGTAAGGTTACATTTATTTCATGAGATCAAAGCTTGAACTATCTAATATTTGAAGAGCGAGCGTTACCACAATTAGCAAATGCACAAATTAATTTATTTGACACTTTGATTTCATGTTAGTTACAGACTGCATGTTTACAGTTTATAAGGTTTATCCTAAGGTCCTTGATAGAAGCCAATACCGTCTTCTGACATTGCTTGATGAACATTTGACAAAGGATGAGAATAATGAAGTAATTGACCTTCAAAGATTATGAATAAATAAGGAAGACCTTTATATTAGGAAAATTAACTCAATATGTTCATTTTAAAGATATGCTATCACCAATATTAATATTCATTAGGTTGGGGACAAATAGAAAATTAGAATTAGGTTTCTAACATCCAGATGGTCTCACCATTGTTTGAATTGAGCACTCCTAGTGATAAAAAGAGTGAAAATATGTTAAAAATTGGATTCTATGAGCTTCTAGAGGGCATTATGTTGTCAAAGATTGCCCCGGGTGAGAATTAATCAAGTGGTGGATACCCAAAAAATCAGCCATTGGATTTAGTAAACTACAAGTAAACCCTGTTCAAGGTGTAAGATTGAATTTACCATAATGAGCATAGACAAACTAACTAGTGGACAGGTAGTCAAACAAACTATGTGCTTCTAAAGGCATTATGTCGTCAAATATTGCAGATGCCCCAAGGTGAGAATTAGCCAGGTGGATGACACTAGAATTTGAATGTGTAACATCAAAGTTCCAAATGACTAGTTTATAAAGAGAAAATTAGTAAGAAAGGAGCAGG
This sequence comes from Pinus tabuliformis, assembly GCA_031772625.1. NCBI lineage: Eukaryota > Viridiplantae > Streptophyta > Pinopsida > Pinales > Pinaceae > Pinus > Pinus tabuliformis. The sequence goes on along the minus strand of CM062805.1, from coordinate 1,087,535,605 downwards.
GTAATCTTATATAATTTCATTGGCTTCACATTTGAACATTATGTTGTTTTAAACCATGATACCTTAAATTCATATATTAATTCAATGGATTTCATTAGGGATATTCTCTGAAACAATTCCCTATCCTTGAAGCAAAGTAATAGAAGAGTACTGCCATTTCTGTGGAAACTGTATATGTTATAAACCTTCTTTCTTGATAAGTTAATGTCGGATATATGATCTGTTGGCTATTTATTTATGTGAATGTTGTCACAGTTTGCTTCTGATATTTTTTCCAGTTGATAGACAACTTTCAAGACTTTTTCTGACTGCAAAACACAATTTCATGACCAACGCACAACTAAACAAAGTAAAGCAAACTGTGTGAATGGAAAATAATGCCAAAGGGAAAAGAATAATCTATAAAATCAGTGAGAATCTATGCCCATGCAACCTACAAAATTTGTACGTGCTTAATATTGGCATAAATTCTACACCAATTGGACTTCACACACACCATTTTTCTCAACCCATATTTAGGTAACTCTTACATTTCCGAAATCTTCATTGATGACTCTTCCCTGGCGAGTATTCATTAATATCTGACTTGAAAACCTAGAAAAAACAGTGAATTTTGGCCCATCAACTGCAACAAAGAACTGAACCATTTGACATTACCCAATTGTAGTTCTATGTGCTAAAAATAAAATTACAGCATTAAAACAATTACAGTCAGTCATGACCATGGACCCTCTTTCTAAAAAAATTATAACTATATTGGTAACTAACACAGTAATATCCATGCTTGCAATTACTTACGTGCTTACCTGTATCACTCAGTGTCAAAAGATCAATATGAACTTGAGTGGAATGCATTGTAAACAATGGACCAACAACAGTTGCACTATTTTTGACACGACACACTATATCTTGATCCTTAATCTCTGCAACCTGCAATCAGATCAGTTAGCAGATATTTGACACTGGAACTCTATCTATATCAAGATAAGATGTGCAAATGTTCCTCTGCTTGGATATTCACAAAAACAGTGTCAAAAGAGCATAGATGTTAAAATTGAAACAAGGCAGGGTGCAACCATTTGGTTTCCATCTCTGTTACAAGTATTCCATGTCAGAGAAGCTATCCATTGAATATATGATAGGTCTTGTCTCTGTGTAGAGGCCCTTTTGGGCCAAGATCCATTTTCCTTTGAAAATATTACATTTTCCTGCATCTTTCTTTGGATCGATTTGAATTGTCTCTAAAACCTTGCATTCATTCCTTTTAATATCTTGAATTTAAGACATTTTATCTATGCTACTTCTTGTGTTTACACCGTCGTTGTCAAAGAAATAGTGACTAGTATGGGACCATTTTTATTGTACAGGCAAGAACAACATGATATTGGGTTTAGGAGCTTCAAGGCCATCAAATATTGAACTGAATGATTGTCAGGGATCAAATGTACCCACAACTCTTTCAATCAAGGAATACTGTCAAATTGAGAGAGAAGACATTAGAACAAAAGGGAAGGAAGACAACTAGTGCCATATCAACAATGATTTTTTTATGTGAAAATAACTTTGACTTACAAATCATAAGGCCTAAATTATCCATATATGCTAAAAAAATTTGCAGAGTAATATGGCAGCTTCATTAACTTGGGAAATAAACATGCCACTGAAAAATTAAAGGAATGGACAATGCCTTCATGTTGACTTCTGATTTTGAAAGAAGGGAAGCTTTACACATTATTGAGAAAATACTCTATCTACTTGAAGATAGAGGGACTGACTTAGCATGAAACCCCCATTTTCATCAAATGCTTTCCTTTATCAATAAGAGAAAGTAACATATCCAAGTGTTCATCAAGATCTTAACTTTCTAGGAAATCATACAAAAGTCATTGTTCAAAAGTACAGAGTTCAAGCAAGTACACAGATGGTCTACAAGAGTCTTAAAGTTACATAACGGTTGCAACAAAAATTGAAAGATCTCTCGAACATGGGAAAAATTTTAGGAGAAGAAATTTGTGCAGGGCTACCCAATTTGGGCAACACAAATATATAGAGGGAATATATGTAAACCTAAGAGGCCAAAATCATTAGAAATTGTATAGTAGGTGGTAGCTTCATAATATTAATTTTCACATGTCTCACAGTGAGCCAGAGACGAAACTGGTATACTTGAGGATTAGACATTAGTGTCTGATCAATCCAATTTCTATGAAAACTCAAGAGTCATTTTTCCAACAACATAAAATATTACATTTTCCTGCATCTTTCTTTGGATCAATCTGAATTGTCTCTAAAACCTTGCATTCATTCCTTTTAATATCTTGAATTTAAGTCATTTTCTGTATGCTACTTCTTGTGTTTACACTGTTGTTGTCAAAGAAATGGTGACTGGTATGGGACCATTTTTATTGTACAGGAAAGAACAACATGAAATTGGGTTTAGGAGCTTCAAGACCATCAAATATTGAACTGAATGATTTGTCAGGGATTAGATGTACCCACAACTCTTTCAATCAAGGAAGACAATCGAATTGAGAGAGAAGACATTAGAACAAAAGGGAAGGAAGACAACAAGTGCCATATCAACAACGATTTTTTTATTTGAAAATAACTTTGACTTACAAATCATAAGGCCTAAATTATCCATATCTGCTAAAACAATTTGTAGAGTAATATGGCAGCTTCATTAACATGGGAAATAAACATGCCACTGAAAAATTAATGGAATGGATGATGCCTTCATGTTGACTTCTGATTTTGAAACAGGGTAAGCTTTACACATTTTTGAGCAAATACTCTGTCTACCTGAAGATAGAGGGACTGACTTAGCATGAAACCTCCATTTTCATCAAACGTGTAGCGAATCACATTAACCCCGTTGCCTCTCCAGAAAGACAGAGGACCCTCCTCACGCATTACTCAGGCAAAGTAATGCCCAATCCCATTATAGGGGTAGGCAAGGTGACCCCTCTTGAGAAATTCACCCTGGCACTGCATCAATAGCTTCACTCTTTCAATAGGTGTTGCAACTATCTTTGACACCACAGTTGCTAGGTCTTCCATCAAGAAGCCTGCTACAAATCTCTCTAAGGGTGAAGATTAATGTGACCCTAAGGGCCCATTACCATCTCTGTTCTCCTCCTTCATAAGAGAGATTAAGATCCTGCAATCTACAATGAATTTACAACAATTTTGTAACAATCTGAAGAGTAATATGGTAGCTTCATTAACATGGGAAATAAACAAGCCACTGAAAAATTAAAGGAATGGAAAATGCCTTCATGTTGACTTCTAATTTTGAAACAAGGGAAGCTTTACACATTATTGAGAAAATACTCTGTTTACCTGATGATAGAGGGACTGACTTAGCATGAAACCTCCATTTTCATCAAACGTGTAGCGAATTGCATTAACCCCGTTGCCTCTCCAGAAAGACAGAGGACCCTCCTCATGCATTACTCGGGCAAATAAATGCCCAATCCCACTATAGGGGTAGGCAAGGTGACCCCTCTTGAGCAATTCACCCGGGCACTGCATCAACAGCTTCACTCTTTCAGTAGGTGTTGCAATTGTCTTTGACACCACAGCTGCCAGGTCTCCCATCAAGAAGCCTACTGCAAATCTCTCAAGGGCGAAGATTAATGTGACCCCAAGGACCCATTACCATCTCTATTCTCCTCCTTCACGAGAGAGATTAAGGGCCTGCAATCTACAACAAAATTACAACAATTTTGTAACTACCGTCTCATGATCGGACGATTGTGTCGTTTTGAATCATCTAACACATAATCGTGGGGTTCACAATGATGACAGGTGGGAAAGAGGGGAATTGATTTCAAAGGGAAACACCTTACGGCGTAAAAATAATAAAAAATTAATTAACATTTTTATTCAATATAGCGTGTTTAAGAAGGCAATATTCAGGATAGGCTATTTAATAAACAGGGTATCTGAGGCTAACGTATCATCTCTTGGATTACGTTCATCGAGTTGATGGGAAACAAAATGAAATCAACGTTAATATATTCCTTCTTGTTGTGTAAAAGATGTTTTTTTGTTTAATCAAAATTTATAATTAATATTCATTTACAGATAGGCAATTTTTATTTTTTATAATAGATTTTTTAAAATTATTTATTATTTTCATTTTACATATTTTCTATTTTATTTTTTTATTATTAAAATATCATAGTTTCACAGAAAAAATTACAAACTATATATATATATATATATATATATATATATATATATATATATATATATATATATATATATATATATAGATCATACTTTAAATGTTTTTTATTAAATATTTTTCTTTGATATGTTTTACATATAGAAATTTATTTTCTATATATTTTTATAATATATTATGAGGTTGATGATAAATCTTTTCATCTTTCTATTCTTTCTCCTTATAGAAATAAAATAACATAATAATTATTTTAAGATATAAATAATATGAAATAGAAATGAAGTATTTGACACGGTATATATAATAAATTGAATTAATAACCAATCATAATTTATGTGAGTGATCAAGGAATTTTACATATGATATTTGAAAAGACATAATTAGCAAAGATTAGTTGCTTTTATTAAATAGAATAAAGAATAAACTTACAACTGCAAAGCTTTAATGTTACAAGCCCCTTCTCACAATCTCCAACCCTCTCCTTGGATGAAAAGCCTCCTAGCCTTATTTCTATAACATAATCCTACCTTCAAATGTCCTCTCCAATCCTCTGTGATGTGTTTGTTTTATAGGCCAAGATGAGGATTATTGGGATCTATTTCCTGAGGGATGAGATCCACAAATGGTGCGATAGGGGTTCCACAAAGAAAGGGAAGTAGCTTCATAATGGGAGGGATCATGATTGAATAGAATTCCATTCAAACCTTGTTAGTTGGGAAATATTTGACTAACACCGCTTATAAACTTAATTTTTATTTGAACTTGCAATAAGTCATGTGTGTAGGCCATAGTGTCAAATGGAGGGCACTTTTGCACAGTTGCTAATGGTGTATTTTGCGTATGCGCAGAAATGGAATGGGGAACTATGCAAGAAGCCAAAAATAGTTTTTTAAGCCTTGGGGTCTAGGAATTTCATTCTCTTTGGGATGGTCTGGGTTCTACCTTTTTAGGGGGATGCTTTGGAACATTTTGATGGATAGCGAAAGATCCAAACCAATGGTCATTTGCCTAATGTTACAAAATGAAATATAACAATAAGTGAAATTTATTATAGTAAGGTGGAATTTTATTTTTCAAATCAAATCAAGGAGGTTGCAATTAGAGATCCAGAATATATGTTCTTATGGAAACAAACTAAACAATTAAACAACTCCAAGGATTAGATAGATTATGACATAAATAAAGACATTATGTTGACCTTTAGGGAAAGGATATATATCCCTAATCTAATGGTTGTTAGAAAACTACTATTGGATGTGTTTCATAGAAGCCCCTATGATGCCCACCCCGGGTATCAGAAATTATTTTCTGCTATAAAGAGAAATTATTTTTTGCCTGGAATGAGAAAATACATCGTTGAATACTTAGCTAAATGTTTAGAATGTCATCTAGTTAAGGTTGAGTACCAGCATCCAGCTAGTTTGCTCCACCCATTACCCATTCCAGAGTGGAAGTGGTATGTCATTACATTAGACTTTATATCCGGTTTGCCAAAAACTAAGAAACAAAATGACTCGATCATGGTAGTAGTTGATAAACTAAGTAAGGTAGCTCATTTCGTCCCTGTTCAAGCGACGTGCAAAACTCTGCAAATCAAAGACATATTAATGCAAGAAATCTTCATATTGCATGGGAAGTCAAAGATAATGATTTCTAACAAAGATATGAAGTTCACATCAAAATTTTGGAAAACTCTTTTTACATTTTTAGGAACATAGGTTCATTTTAGTACATCATACCACCCATAGATAGATTGTCAAACTGAGTGGGTGAATCAGGTACTAGAAGACACATTAAGAATGCATGTAATGCAACAACAGAGTAAGTGGGAGGAAAGCATTCATTTGGCTCTTACAACAACAACTATCATGAATCACTTAAGATGAGCCCTTTTGAGGTCCTATATTGGAGAAGGTACAAAACACCAGTCAATTGGAACATCCCAGAAGAGTAAGTTACTTTTAGGACCAGACATGCTCGCAGAGATGGAACAAATTGTGAAGAAAGTCAGGTAGAATTTGTAAGTTTCCCAAGATAGCCAGAAAACATATGCATATAGGAAAAGGTCTTACAAATAATATCAAGTAGGGGACCATGTATATGTTCGAGTGAAACCCAGGAAAAACACTTTATGATGGGGTGGGTGTGCAAAATTAGCCCCTCAGTATTGTGGAACCTTCCAAATATTGGAAAGAATTGGACCTGTTGCATATGAACTTGCATTACCCAGCCAAGTGCGAGTCCATAATGTGTTTCACGTCTCTTTGTTAAAGAATTACTTTCATGACTCTAGACATATTATTAACTTGCAAGATGTACAATTGAGCAAAAATGTAATAAATTTTCTTTCTATGTTAATTAATGGTACCTGCTAAGAACTGTTATGCATTAATAACATGTCCACAATATGGACCAGGTCGAACTGAATGGAAAATCCCTAGTAGAGCCCTTGCACATTCTCAAACAGAGAGAAACATCATTACGAAGGAAAGCTATCACCTAGGCTAAAGTGCAATGGAGACACTTTAGCTCGGAAGAGGCCACCCGGGAGTATGAAAGCCTCATGCGAGAAACATACCCAAACCTATTCCAAGTAAAAGGATGAACATCGGGGATGGTGCTTTTCTCAAGGGGGGGGAGATGTAACACCCTCCTTGGCTGTGTAAATATTTCTCATTTACTTTACTATACAAATGCTTGGTAAATTATGGGTTAGGTAAAGTTTAAAAAAAATAAATTACAAGTTAAAGCTTATTGTTTGTTTTATTTTAAAATAAATGTTACGTTCAGCCATGGAATTACAGGAGAAGACCTAAAAGGATATTTTAATTTTCCAAGTAGTTGGGACAACTACATCATCCTCCCTTAGAGATGAAAACATCTCATTTTTGGAAATAGAGCCAAGGGAGGCAACAAGGGAGAGAGAGATATATATATTGAGCAGGACAATGCCAAGGTGAAGACATTGTTGAGCTGTTCTTGAGTTGGTTAGGAGCCAATGGAAACCCTGAAGCTAGAGAGGTATTGGATGGAATGAGAGTCTTGAGGTCCAAGAACACGTATTGCCTGCGAACTAACTCTGGACAATTATATGAGGCTCCTGGGGGTGGAGAATTGGACGTAGTTTCCAATCTTGTAGGTTGGGAGGAAGAGTCTTCTATCCCAAATAATTCCCTGATAAGTTTGAAATATGTAGATAGGTACACTAAACTTTCATATTGAATATAATTATGTTCTATGTAAAAATGTTTTTATATGTCCTGTAATATTAAGGAATTGAAATAATGGGTATTGCAGTCAAAATAATGGGCTTATTCTGTGAATAAGATATTTTGAGGTGATATTTTAATATATATCTATCGTTAGTTCATTAATGATATCGATGCCTTGTTAAGTTGTACACTAGGGATTTAGTGTCAGTATGGCATATCCCACCCAAATAGCATGATCTCTTGGGGAACGAGGCCTAGAGAAAGTCATAGGAAATTTTTGTGAAATAGCTCACCATCAAACCTAGCATCTCAGCTAAAGGAATTTGTGATTGTATGTTTGTGTGACTATTAAACAATCCTTGAACAATTGAATGCCCTCTATTTCTTGGCACAAGAAAGAGAAAATTTCACTTATTCAAAACCACAACCAAGGATAGGACATGTGGCAGATTCCCCTTTAAAATCTAAAAAAAATTACTATCCCCCTTTCTATAATTATTGTAAACCTTAGTAATTGTCGTCAATCCCAAATAATAAATTAATGAAAGAAGGCACCCAATCTCAAATAATCAAGTCAAACTGAAATAATAAAAATGGTAGAGTGAATAGGGTTTTTGATGAATCCTCCATTAGCTAATGAAATAAATTAATGAAAGAAAGAAAAAGATGGATTTGACTGTGAATTTAAGGAATTAGACCAAGTGGCAAGTTTAAGGAATTGTTCTAGTCTAACAAAACTGACTAACCAACCTATCAAAACTTTGGAAGAAAGGTTTTAGTGTTTTACATGGTTTGATTTTTGAACAGTTGTTGGCCCGGTCAGCTATTCAACATCTCCAATCCTACCCATTGTGTATATAAAGACATCCCCCAACCCATTGTATTACATATGCCTCCTAATTTTGAGGATTACTTCTGATCAGTAATAGCTCATTCTAAGGGAATTACTTTCATTAGTTTGCTGTATTCCTATTTCCATTTGGACATTTCCTGTTTTGTCTTGAATATAAGCGACTAGGAATTACATTTCATTTCATTGATTGGTTGACGTGAGAGCCACCTCTGGTGGCATTATTAACAATTGAAAGTATTATTATCTAGGACAAATGATCAAGTTAGGCAACTTGTTTCTACATTGTTTTCTCTACGCAATGCAGTTGTTAGGACATATTTCTTAAAGCACTTTCAGAAAGAATTACTAAGACAAAAACTAGTAGGAGTAGACCATACCCTGTACTGCCACTCTATTCAGTTGTTGATTACAAAATCCTAACAATTGACAATGTCTATTAGGGATACATTTCTACACTCACTAGATGAAAGAAAACATAGGAAAATATGCTCAGTTTCAATGGAAACCTCATTTATTCCCAAAATTCCAATGAAACCTTGGCTAACTCGTGAGCTCCTCTAGCCCCAATTCTCACTATGGTGTGCCCGACCAGAATGACATTTCAAAAAAAAATGAGGCCTCTTTGATTTCACACAAATATAACACCACAAAGAATTCTAAGAGCAAGCATGCAACCCGAGGTCTCTAATTTGTGACTATGCCCGTGACATGAAAAATAGAGGTAAATATTCACAGAAAATACACAACTAAATGAGCTCTATATCCTTCTAATTTATATAAAATGTATGTTAATCACGATATAAGAAAGCTAGTTCAAACTTCCCTAAAATAAACCAAAAATAGAGAGATGGGTGCCCACAAAGGGAAATTTTTGTCAATGTCATCTCCCAGGGTTTTAGCAAAGAACAAAAATTCAATAAGATTCGAGCAAGAAGTATAATTAAGACATAAAACCCTAATTTTAGTTTAGGTTCCATACCTCAACATGCAACAAATAGTCATAATTTTAGTTCTGGCCATATTGTGAAAATATTAACCCTTGTCGTGGTTGTTGAAAATCATGGAGACGTTGGATGGAGCAAGGGCTACGAGAACCCTCCATTTTGTAGTGCATGGCATGATAGTTACAATGTCAGATTGAGAGAGTGGCGCGACTGGCAAAGAATGGTTACCAAGCCTCTTAGTGGCAGTAATAAATGCATGAAAACCCAACTGCCCATCTCCATTAGCCTTCATAGATAGATAAAGTTGGTGATACAGTGCAGTCTCAGGAAAATAAATCCCCATTTTCTTAGCACCCTGCAATGCCATACCCATATTGTTAAGCATATAATATGCAAAAACCCTAGGAAAAAAAACTCATCGATAGGCCTCTCTCCAAATAGATGTTCCATCACCTTCGACCATGTTGCTCCTTGGGAAAGAGACAAGTACTCAGACACATATAGCCCATCTTTGTCAATAAATATAAGGCCCTCGCTCATACCTCCTAGGTTCGTTGCAACCATAATTTGATTCATTATCTTGTAGCTCTGGCTTGAGCCTGGAGGCCCCAGATAAGTCGCTAATCCCATAGCCCTGAACAAGGAGTCCAACTTCGCCACAGTCTTGGCATGGATCCCCACCAAGATAGCCAGTGTTGTCCTTAGCCCCTTTGTCACCACTCAACATCACCACATCCACAGATTCACACCCTATAACGCAGTCATCCCATAGCCTGAAATAGGGATTCTAGCTTCCCCATAGTCTCGGCAGGACCCTCCACAAAGATAGCCAGAATTTTTTTCCTTATCCCCTTTGTCCCCGCATGACATTGACACGTCCATGGATTCAGAGATCCCATAGCCCTAAATAGGGAGCCCAGGTTCGCCATAGTCTTGGCATTCTCCTCCAAGTGTATTTGGAATTTCCTTGCAAAAAAATTAACTTCTTGCCCCTTTTTCGTAGTGAAAGTAGATTTCTTTCTATAAACTAGCCCGACTTAATGAAAAAATAAATATATAATTTCATTGCAAATATGATAATAACCAACCTTAATAAATGTTAGTGCTTGATATGTTTGTCAACCAACCTTAATAAATGTTAGTGCTTGGTATCTTTCTCAAGAAAGGAACCTATTGGACTAAATGGAAAAACGAAATGCATTGTGTATAAAACAATTTCCATGCACACATAGAACTAAGCTACTTAATTAATATTTGTCTTCATGCCATTGACAGAATTTTCCCTTATTAAGTAATTGATATTGTGATTGTTAAGTTATTTGATAAATTGGAATATATCAGCCAATTATTATACATGTTTTTTATTTCAATGTTTTTAATAATAGTGTCAAAGGTTTAGTTAAGAGCTAGTAGTAATAAAAATTAGTTCAATTGGTAAATTCTCTTGCAAAAGATTTCATAGAGTTCTCAATACAAAATCTTATTAATTCCCTTAGGATTACTAGTTAGTATTTTAGTTTCTAGTTACTATTGTGCTCCATTTTAAGACCAAGAAAGGGGGTAAATATATGGGGATTGACAATGTACCACCAGCCTCCCTTAGCACTTTTAATACATTGGTGAGTGAGGGAAAACATTTTTTGAAAAATGAAATGAACAATAGTTCATTTACTAAGTAACAGCCAAATATTAATAATATATAAGATATATATGATAAAATATAATGGAGCCATTTGTAACACTCAACCACCAACTATTTTATGTTACGATTAGTTATTATCCTACCTACTAAAAAATTGATTTCTCGATAACTTCTTGTTGGTGTTATTAGTATATATACAAGGTATGTGTATGCTATCTACATACCCATAACTCACATGGATACACTAGTATTCTATGGTCTATTATGCTAAATGATTGATTAATGATTAAGCTTATGATTAGAGTTAAGATTGATTAAACTTGATTATGCTTTTAAGTATAACCTTATGAATAATTTAATATTAAATTAATTTTGGTCCTCTCGTGACTCTTTGACTTTGATTAAATAACTAAAACTGTTTGATTATTTATCATGTATTAATTCTTATTATTTGGTGGGGGGTGGCGGGGTGGAATGTTAGTAATGGGACTTAAAGAATAGGTAGGTGAACCATTAATGGGAATTAAATATTTTAGGGAAGGAGAGGATGGTGAGAAGGAACACTAGTCATTTTGTCATATTTGGGTTTTTTGAAGTTTTGGGGAGGAGAGGAATAAAGTTGAAAGAGTTTGGATACTAAGGGTTCTCTAAGGAGGCTAAGAGAGGTGATAGGAACTTTATGATTTGAGCACATGGTTTGAAAACACTATGGGTGGAAATTAGGGCTTGGGCATAGAGGGTAAGGGAATTTGTGGAGGTTCCCTAGGGCTAGGATGTCGGAAAGGTTGTTCCTAGTTGGTTGGGTCACAAATTCAGTCAGGTGGGCTTGAAGGTCATGGGAAGGAAAGCGACTTCATGGACCTCACAAACTCCATGTACTCTTCTTACTGTTGATGTTATCTAAATTAGTTTATGAATATTATGTTTGTGTGTGTACATATATCTACATATACATATTTACATGCTTGAAAAATGTTGTTAAGTCAAATGAATATACAAAATGTAACATGGGCACATGGTAGCTCAAAATTCTTGATGCCTTGTCATAGGATCACATGGTATCAGAGCCCAGATTCAAAATATAGGGCCTAAAACCACTATAATATCCTTAAACACCCTTCACCCATTGGTAAAATTTCTTACCTGCAATCTAGAAAACTAGGCACGTAGGCCTACATAAAAGAACCCTTAAAAAAGGGTGCATCTCTCAAATTCCCAAAGTTAGGCATCAAACCATTACAAAATAGGTCAAAACCCCAACATATAACCATGAAGAAAATGGCACAAGGCCACCAATAGAGCCACCATGGAATAACCCAGAGCATATCTGATAGGAACCAAAATGATTATGAAGCCCTAACCATGGCCACCTTGATGCAAGCCAACAAAACACACTAGCAGATAAGAAGAGAAAAAGGATTGCAGGCCCCATGGCATCACGTCATCCTTCACACCGGCGAACCCCATCGCTGATTATCTCCATCCTATTGTGCCCAAGCACCAATGAACCAACACGATAACCCATTGAGGAGAAAATTGTTGTGTGTGGAGCACAATTGTTCAGAGGTCTTTGTTTCAGCCGGATGTATACCCCAGGAAGTTTGTACACCCCCCCATGCGGGGAGGTGCGGGGGGGACTTGTCCCCCCCGCGGGGGTTCGAGGGGCCGATCCCCCTCGGCTGGGGGGTCTGGGGGCCAGCGGTCCCCCGGCGGGGGCTCGGGGGCAGTGCCCCCGAAGCTAAAAACAAATGTAAAATTTCCTTGTAAAAGTATAGTAATTTCTAGTCAATCTGGGCCGTTCATTAGGCAGATGATCTGACGGTAGAACTTATGTTTAGTTTGGGGTTTTTTGCCCTAGAAGGCAACCCCTCTCTTTGTATGAGGGTATTGTATTTGAGGCTGGGAAATAGATGTATATTCTGTGAGCGAGAAACAAAGAGGTGATACTGTGAGAGAAAACAGAGGATATTACAGCGGATTTGTTGTAGGTTGTGTTTCTTCATTTTGCTGGATAATAGAAAGGAAGGACTGGCTGTTCGGGGTGGACGTAGCCCAAACTGGGTGAACCACATATATCTGTTTCTCTCTTGTTTTGTGCGTTTTCTGTGTTTTTATTTCTGCAATATTTTATGTGTTCCATTGCTCCGTAATATATAATTTTCTAACAAAAATTTCATTGACGATGGCACCGAAAGGCATAAATGAATTAGTGTCCCCTTGTTGTGTATATCTCTCGCCAAAATAGAGGAGTCTAATTTGTTATTCCTCAGCGAAGAACAATTGTCATTTTCCTTGTGACCTACCAAAATGAACCTCACAACCTTTAACATCTTCACCACGGCAAAACCTATAGATGAATCCACCTCCTCTGACCACATTGCATTGGATAAAACCTCCTCATGCCACCATTTTGATAAACTATCGAAACCTATAAGCCTACCCTCGTAGAAAACCTTCGCAAAGTCCTCTCCATTCACATTTGATCTGAAACGTTATAAAAAGGTATTGCTAGCGTATAATCTTCTCCCTCGTGTGGTTTCTTGAAGTCGTAACATCCTTTCAAGTGGTGAGAAAAACAACCATCAATTTGTTCGCTATTTAGAATAACATTTTATTTTTATTACTAAATAGTCAATACTACTCCATGCCTATTTTAGTAGATATCCCCTAGTTTTACCAAATACTCATTTTAATACCTCCAAAACCTATAACCCTCTACCCAAAATCCGCACCCCCAATATTTATAATATATTAGCTTTATTTATCACAATTTAAAAATCCCCTTTATGAATGAATATGATAATTAATAAATTGAAGCCTTTATGACTTACGGGTGTGCTCATGCAACAAGAAAATAAATAGAAAGACTTCAGATTGGAAATGTTGACACCTAATCTTTGGGATTAGGAAAACTTATGTAAATGTTTGTAAATAGAAAAAATTAAAGTTAGAAGATGAAGAGACATTGGGATATGAAACCCAATAATCTCCCTCTCCTTGTATATATTCATATTCTCTCTTAATGTAAAACACAATTTAATTTGGAGTTATAAACTTGGCTTAACATGGTATTAGAGCAACAAGTCCCAATTCAACTCTCTTCTTCTGTAACTCTTATTCACTGTCATATTCCCTACCATTATTCCTACCATATTTTGTCCCTTTTCTCTATATGGCAAGGTTGAGGTTAGAAAAGAATCACATCACCCACTTGTCATGAGTGGGATAGAAGAAGAAAGACTTCTAAAGATGTAAGGAACCTCTTCTCATGCACAAGCATTTTCATATAATTATCATTATGATGAAGGTACACTTCTATCAAGTCTTTTATGGCATGCTAGATTTGGACATCTAAACTATGACAACCTTTGCTTGTTGAAGAAAAATGGTGTTACTAGTTTTCCAACTATTCCTAGGAGACTTAAGCAATGTGATGATTGTATCTTTACAAACAATCATTTTTCATGATTCTCATTCCAAAGAACATAGAAATCTTGAACTCATTCATTCTTATTTGTGTGGTCCTATTTTTGTTCCTTCTATAAATGGAAATAAATATATGATGACATTTAATGATGACTACACCAGAATGTGTTGGGTTTATTTATTGAAGAACAAATCTGAATAATTTGAAACATTTAATAACTTTCATGCATGGATCAGTGACATCCATCCTAAGCAAACATGCCATCAATGACACTAACATAAGCATAAATGGTGTTCATATTTGCACAGTCTCAAGAATAACCATTGAGGTTAATGAGTCTACTCCAAAGAAAAGAGGAACATATTCTATATATATGTGTGAATTTAATATCAATGAACCAAACATGAAGAAAGATAAATATTACTGTACACATAAGCCTTGTATAGTAAAAAAAAAAAAAAATTATTTTGTGGGAAGATGTAGGTCTTATTTTCTTTGATTCATCAAAAGGAAGCAGCCATAAGTATAAATATAATGCAAAATCCTTACTATCAAAAGGGTATGTAAGGTTTTCTAGAGAAAAGATATGTGGCAGCTTAGGCAAATACAAACTTGAAAATATTTTTGGTGAAAAGGTGTTTTAATTAGTTTTTTAAGGCACTATTAAACAAATTTATAGCCTACAAGCATGAAAATTTGACATTGCCCTATTTTATATGATAATATAACACAATAAAAGGATATTTCCTCCTTGAGAGCTTGAGGTGGCTACATTGGGTCACAAATTTTGTGGTAAGGATGAGATTTTGGGGTTCTCAAGTGCTCCCAAGACAAACAGATCTTACCCACAATCTTTTGCATAACTTTGGGTGGTCCTAAAACTACTTCTTGAAGACAATGATTGTGTTGTTGTTTGTGGAGCCAGATTTGGATTTTAATTGTGTTGAAAGTGTGAGGATACTGAACCAGGTACATGACATACTAAAGTCATAAATGAGAAGTTACAAATTCCATATTAAATTCATAAATGGGAAGTTACAAAATCCAAAGGGAGCTTGTGTCTCCCATTATCTGGATGGAAAATAAATAAGAAGGTTTTCTACCAATGGCCAAAGTACTAGGGTGATTAGGGTATGCTAGATGCAAAATAACCATAAGTTTTCAAGAATTTATTTTAACAAAAGGGATGGTGTGAGACAATTTACTCCAACTTAATCACATGTCATTGGGTGAAGTTGTGCATCCAACGCTACTTGAACCAATTGTTTCAATGACAATGGTATAAGGAAATATTGAACCATGCCATGATCAGGTCTTAGAATGTTTTATAATGTTTTAGAAGATGATGAGATAATGTTTTATAATGAGTGGAATTCTATTAATTTTAGGTTTCAAAATTTATCTATGAAAAGAGGCACTCGTAATTTTCTTCATGGCATTCAAAACTGCAAAATAAACTATCCTTTTCGTAATGCTCTAGCATCTGTTTATTAGCAATTATGTTCATCTATCAAGGTAAGGTATGAAGAAGCTCATAATAATGTCAAATGAAAAGAAAAAGTCTACAACAAATAAGCCTCATTTCTTCTCCTCAATAAACCCAAACTCAAATGGTGAAAGCCTCTTTTCTACTCCTCGATAAACCCAAACTAAAATGGAAAAACCCACACTAAGTAAATCACTAGTAGGATCAAGAAATTTTCCCATGCCCTGCAAGTATAGAAAGTTCAATATAAATCACTCTCTGCAACAATTCATCCTCTCAGAAATTATAAGGATCTATTCTAATAAAAATCAAAGATTGTTACTAACCACATAAACAAAGATTTGTTCACTTATTCTGATAAGGGATCGTGGAAGGTACAGATCAATGAAAGTTGTCCCTTATTTTTGTTTTAGAAGAAATAAGGTCGAGTGGAAGAAATTAAGATCAATCTTGACTTAATGAAACCTAGACAGAGGATTGTCCTAGTTTCTCTGGTGATTTATCTATGTGTGTTATGTGAAAATGATGGGCAATCTTATAGATGAACAAATATCTGAGTTCAGGGAGGTTTTTATCTTGTTTTAGAAGGATGGAGGTGGATGTATAACAACAAAGAAGCTTGGAACAGTAATGCATTCTTTAGGTCAAAACCCCAATGTATATAGGAAGTGGTCCAAATGTTTTATATTCAATAATCCAATCTTAAATACAATCAGCCACAAAAGAGAATTTCCAATCTGCCTATAAATGTAGCATATTAAATACACCCTTCCAAATTGATTTTGAAAAGGAGCATTGAAGAAATATGTGATTCGGCTCATCCATTTCCTCCATATAGAGTAAACAACAACCAGTCCCACTATGTCCATTACGACATAGATTGTCCCATGTGAATATGAAGCTGAAAAGATCCTTTTAATGATATTCGTAGGCAGAGCGAAAAGATGAAACTAGTATACAGAGATGATCTGAAGGACAACTCGAACTAGGGTCATCTTGCCTCCTAGGGAGATCCCCCTATGTGCCCATGATAACAATTTACGATGGATTTTCTCTATAAGCCAGCTCCAATTATTAATTCCATAACAATTAGGTTGGAGCATAAATCCAATATATTTAAAACCCGAATCCAATGGAGTGCATATAACACCGAAAATCTGAGAAATATCCAGTACTAGTGCATCATCTGGGTAAGTAGAAATCATATGAGATTTATTATTATTCATAAGGATTCCATAGACCAATCCAAAGAGGTCAATAATACCATAAATGTGTCTCCATTCCAGAATAGATAATCTACCAAATAGTAACACATCATCGACAAAAATCAAAGGAGTAACCGTGACTTGTCTACATACACCTCTGTAGCCAAAATTACATTTAATCCATCTACCTCCACACTTGTAGCCAAAATTAATTCCCTTGTGAATTTTCTGACTAATTCTTCCATAATCCAATATTTTATGCTCAATGTATGCTTCTCGTAAAAGTTGTTGTAGATATTTTGAAGTAGGCATATTGTCTACTAATGAATATTCTATAATTTGCCTCCACCATCCTTGTAGAAATTATGGTGTAGATTTGCAACTACTCATGAAGTTTTAATAAAAATCACAAGACACAAACCTACTCTACTACTCTGAGGAAGTTAATTCACAATTTAGAACAAAAATTTCAGATATGCAATAAGAAATAACACACATGCACAAAATATTTTTCATGGGGAAAGTAATCTGCTAAAACTCCCAATGCCTGCTTGCATTAATTTTATGAATAGAGATGTATTACAATTTTTTTGATCAATTGAGCACAACCTGCAAGTAAATAACCTATCTCTCTGCTCGCTTAGAAGCTCTAACCCAAACTCAGTCAATTTTTACCTTTGTTTGAGCCCATATTTTTTTGCGCAATTCCTTGAGAAATTAGGCCCCTATTATTTAGGAATTTCTCAAAATGGATTATGCATTTCCAAGGTTGATAATCTTACTACATGCAACACTTGTACACTGAAGACTAGTCTACAACTAATGTTGCATTGCTTTGGAATCTCCACCACAAGTGGGGAACTTGAATTATTTGCATGCACTATCTATTTTGGGTTTATTGATCAGTTAATTGGATGATCATTGAGTTTTACTAAAGTCCCACTAAAAAACCGACCCTCCTCTAATTCCTCAAGCAATTGGAACTAGTTTAAGTGAAAACAGCTTGAGATAATTGACTTTGATTGCTAAAAATTAGAAATCACGTGCTTAATTGAACTCTAACTCCTCCAAATCGAATTCACTGAGTAAACCAAGTGACACAAGCCATGTCACACAAGTTAACTGCATCCAAGTTGTTTGTTGATGTGGAAATTCAAATCTTCTCAATTTAATCATGGAAAAATCAAATTGAGAATTTCTTGTTGCATTTTTCAAGACTCCCTCTCAGTAATAAATGGATGATCAACCACCCCTATCCCTCACCTGTGGAACTCGAACTTCTCTCTTTACAAATATTTTTTCAAAATGTCAGCATCTTGTTCCTCTGTCATAATGTAGTGTAGCAACAGCATCCACCTCTGCACACAGTCTCGTAAAATATGATACTAGATATCTATATTCTCAGATCGATCATGAAATATAGGATTCTAAGAGATCTTGATGCAACTATTATTATCAAAGTTGGACCCATCATCTAACCAAATATTCCAACAACTATATTTCTCATCCATATCGCCTCACATGTTTCTTGACTTGCAACCATGTATTCTTCTTTTGTCGAGCTGAGCACCAAAAATATTTGCTTCCTATTGTACCAAGAAACAACTGCAGACACAACACTTAAAATTCCACCTGATGTACTCTTTCATTCTAATGGACTTCACACACAATCTACATCTGTGAAGCTACACAAATTCACTCCCTCTCCTCATTTGTACCATATTCCAAACTGGGTAGTGCCTCTGAGGTACCGTAAAACATGCTTATATTCCTTCCAAAATAATTTGGTTGGCCTAACCATAGCTTGGCTTAGTTGGTTGAATGCATAGCACATATCTAGTCATGTGTTCACAAGATACATGAGTGAACCCACTAGCTACCTATAAATGGTAGCATCCACTTCTTCACTTAAAGTGGCATCCTCCTTCCTCTAGTTGTTCGCTAGAGCTATCTCCATGGGTTTACAACTCTCCATGTAGAATATCTGTAGCATCTCATTTTCATACTTTCCTCGAGAGACAAACAGTTCCCCATCACCTTTTCATACTTCCAACTTGAGGAAGTAGTGCATGAGACCCATGTCCTTCATTTAAAATTGCCTTTCAAGGTCCTCCTTGCAAGATATGATTAGTTGCTCATCACTAGTTAAAATCAAATCATCAACATATAAGACAATAATAAGAAATTACCTTCTACCACTATGTGATAGAGGTTTGCATCCGCTTCACATATGGTGAAGCCCAAACTGATGAGATAGCTACCAAAATTGATGTACGATCTAATGGATTGTCCTCCTCAATAACCCCATTGAGAAATTTTGTTTTGACATCCATCTGGTGGATCTTCCACCCCATATGTGTAGCTAGAGCAAGAATTGATCTAATGGATGAGTACCTTGCTACAAGAGAAAAGGTCTCCTCATAGTCAATTCCCTCAACTTGAGAGTACCCCTTGGCAAAAAATATGGCCTTATACTTCTCTATGCTTTTGTCTGTTGCCTGCTTCACCTTGAAGATCCATCTGAAACCCATTATTGATATATATGCTAGTCTTGGGACCACTTCCTGAACATTGTTATTTGCAATGGATTTGTATTCCTCCACCATTCCATAAACCCATACATGTTTCTCTATTTCTTCCTCAAAATAGGATGGTTCAATCTCTATAAGCTCAATCATAAGAGCCATGTAATCAATGTACCTCTCAGGTGACCTCCTTTTCCAACGCAGATTTGAAGGAGCTCCCACATTCTCCCTCACATCCTACACAAGTCTGTCAGCTTCCTTGTTTCTTTTTCTGCCTTCTTTGGATGGTTCTACTTGAGTGAATGTATCCACTCTCTTCTCCTAAATTTTTGGTTATTCCACAACTTCCTAAGGCTCCTCCTTTTGAGCTAAAAGCTCCTCTTCTGGTGGGATCTAAAGCTCCCTTTCAAGAGAGCACAACATCGTTTTCTCCTCATCAGAATTTACATCCCTTTACACAACTATCATTCTGAGGGATGAGAAGTACACATGGTATTTGTGGGGAGTTTTTGTGTAACCCTCAAATACCCCCAATTCTACAGTCAGCTCAATATTATTCCTTGATTCTTTGGAGATATGGTAGTAAACAGAGGCTCCAAAAATATTGAAGTGTGACACATCCGACTTTCTCCCCAAGAAAGCCTCCTCCAGTGTAATCATGCCAAGAATCCGATGAGGGCTTCGATTCTGTAAACATACTATTGTATTGCATGCCTCAACTTGCAAATACAAAGGTAGGCCATAGTCATGCAACATCACCCTCATTGATCCCACAACACTATGGTTCTTTCTCTCAACCACCCCATTTTGTTGTGGGTTGTGGGTTGTTGTAAACTCTTATCGAATGCCTTCTTTCACACAATATTTTTTAAATTCATTCAACACATACTCACCTCCATTTTTTCTCCTGAGAGCCTTCAAATTCTTATTGGTTTCTTTTTCAGCCAGTGCCTTGAATTCTACGAACTTGGAGAATGTCTTATCTTTCTTCCACATGAAGAATATCTAACACTTTCATGAGAAGTCATCAATAAAAATGAAAAAATATTTGTGCCTGGTAGTGGAGGCTATCAAGAAAGGTCCACAAACATCAGAGTGGATCCTTTCTAGGACTACATGTGCTTTGTTGTCCCGATCATGAAATGTGGATTTTGTGTACTTCCCCAATGTACATCCTTTGCATACATCATACTGATCAAGTGATCCTTAAGGATTCCAATGGTTATTTTTTGTATAATATTCAAGGTTCCATGATGCAAATGGCTAAGTGTTCTCTGTCAAATTTCACCGACATCGCGGCCCTGCACTTTCTCTGTCCTAGTGCTTAATGCAGCACAGTCTTCCACATCTAGCCTATATAATTTCTTCACAGAAACCCTGATATAATTCACCTATCCCGTGGCTATATGTCTTAGGAATTATTTTCCTTTACTGAAGATCACATCATAACCACGGTCTTTCAAAACTGCAACAGAGATGAGATTTTTCCTTTAGGCCTAGAAAAAACATGACATCCTTGAGCCTGAGAGGGGAGACTGACTCGCTTTGAAAGGTGATTGTACCAATACCAGCCATGTAGTACCTTATATCCTCCCATAGCTTGATGTACATCTAAATATCTTTCTCCTCTAGGTCACTGAAAAAATTTCTACACCTTGTCATGTGGAATGATGCACCTGAGTCCAAGTACCACACACTCCCCATCATTGTGTTGGATAAGCATGTGATAAGGGTAAAGTCAAGCTCGAACTGTGAAGCCAAGGCTTCACTTTCTTCTCCTCCTAACGTATTTTTACTTGCCTTTTTTTGTGGACACTTCGTGGCATAGTGCCGATATCCATGACAATGGAAGCATTTATTTTTTGGCAAATCTTTCTTCTTGACCCCTTGATTAGATTCTAGTTTTGTTTGAGATGTCTTCCATTTTCCCTTGTTTCCCTTTCCAACCAATGTAAAGTTTTCTTCATCCTTTCCATTGGTTGAGGTTCCATCTTTGGTATTCCCCCTTATTTCCTCCTGTACCAAATTAGATCATAAGTGTTCCCAATTCCGTAGTTTCTCCCTCTCGTTCACTGAATCTTGATAGCTATGCCAACTCTTGGGAAGGCCCAGAAGGGATATGCCTACCAATTCATCCTCTGAAACGGTAACACCAACCCCTGCAAGATCATCACGAACTTGTGTGAACCTCCTCATATATTGCGAGATAAAGTCATTCTTCTACATCTTGATATTTCAAATTTTATCCTTAATCAATAGTTTCCTATGGTCACTACTGTTCTGGAACATATATGTCAGTGCCTACCACATTTCATAAGGATTTTCTTTCCCATGGACATTGGTAAAAATGTGGTCCCGTACTCTCTCCAATACCATTCTCCATGCCTCGGCTACATCTTTCTTCCAACGAGCAAGGTTTTTGGCATCAAATTCTGTCGGTATTGCAACATCTCTCTTGTTGTATTCTAGTAGTCCATTATAATTGAATATCTCCTCCATGTTATCCTTCCATGAAATGAAATTAGAGTTGCCTTCCAAGGCATACTCTAGTTTCGACCCATTGAAGGTCATCTTCTTAGCTCTTAAGAGATCCTGCTATAGTCAACTACAAATTCTAACCTCCTGAGAAACAACTTCGAAATTCTTGCTCTAATGTGAATCCTACTATAATACCATGTAGAAATTATGGTGTATATTTGCAATTTCTCATGAAGGTTTTTCAAAATCACAAGGCAAAAACCTTCTCTACTACCCTGCGGAAGTTAATTCACAATTTAGAACAAAAATTTTAGACATGCAATAAGAAATAAAACACATGCACACAATATTTTTCTCAGGGAAAGCAATCTGCTAAAAAACCCAATGCGTTCTTGCATTAATCTAATGAATATAGATGTATTACAATTGCTTTGTGCAACTGAGCACAACTTGCCAGTGAATAAGTTATCTCTCTGTTCAGTGAGAAGCTCTAGCCTAAACTTAGTCAATTTTTGCCTCTACTTGAGCCCCTATTTCCTTGCACAATTCCTAAAGTTGATCATCTAACTGCATGCAACACTTGTACACTCAAGACTAGTCTACAATTGATGTTATGCTGACTTGGAATCTCCACCACAACTAGGGAAATCAAATTATTTGCATGCACTAGATATTTTGGGTTGATTGATTAGTTAACTAGATGATCACCAGTTTGATTGAAGTCCCATTGCACAACTGACCTTCCACTAGTTCCTCCAACAGTTACAACTAGTTTAACTGAAAACAACTTGAGATAACAGAATTTTATTGCTACAAATTAGCAATCACACATGCTTAACTAAACTCTAACTCCTCCAACTCGAATTTAGTGAGTAAATTGGGTGTTACAAGCCATGTCATACAAGTTAATTGCATTCAAGTTGTCTGCTAATATGGAAATTCAAATTTTCTCAATTTAATCAAGGCGAAATCAAATTGAGAATTTCTTGTTGCATTTTTCAACAATCCTTCAGGTGAATCTAATACATGTTTCCAATGACATTTAGGAGTTCCAGCACAACAATGTGCTGATAACAGAAACCAATGGATAGAAGTAGCTTTCAAAATAGACAAAATAGTCAGAAAAACACATATTAAAACACAATCGATGGAGACCCTGAAAAGTACTCCACCTATGTTACTGCCTATCCACGTTCATCGAAAGTGACTCCATCACTCGTCTCATGAAGCACACCTCTGTTGTCGGCCTCCATCACCATAAGTCCCATCAGTTGTTGTCATCCTCCATCGCTCTGCTTCCTAAAGAACCCATCAATAGCGTGAAGATGGACCCCTAATCCTTTACCTTTTTTACTAGCACCTCGTATTGAAAATTTTAAGACAAATATTTATCTTGTCTTAAAAAAATGTCTTAAAATCCCCCTCCATCTAGTAGTCCGAATGCAATGAAAGACAAGTTGTCTCTAATCGCATCAGCAGAGATCGAAGGAACAAAAGAGGAATTGATGTCTGATAAATCTTGCCAAGTTGTCTCTTTCTTCATAGTCGACTACCCCCACAAAATGAAGAGTCCAACAAATCATTGTCTTTATATAAGATAACATGAATGGAAAGTGAAATAACAACCTTGGTATAGGCGCGAGACAGTAGTAGCCTTCAAGTTGGCAGACTTAGGGCACACTGTCAGAGCCAACTTTGTAGTTGTTAGATAATATTTTCTTAAATTGATAATTTTTTGTCTTAATTGTTAATTGTTTTAAATGGGTTTTGTCTTAAGTGGTCATTGTCTTAAATATAAATTTGTGTCTTAAAATATTTTTGTCTCAAACTACTTTTGTATTAAAGATAAATTTTTGTCTTAAAATAATTTTGTCTTAAATTGTTTTTGTCTTTATATAAAATTTTGTCTTAAAATATTTTTGTCTCTCACCATTTTTGTCTTAAATATAAAGTTTAGTCTTAAAATATTTTGTCTTAAATTTTATATTTAAAACAATTCAATTGATATTAAATTTTAATGTAAAATAACTAAAATAAAAAATAATTTTTAAGACAAAAAAATTCTTGTCTTAAAAAAATTGTTTTGAAAATACCCTTAATGTACATTAAGTAGTGACATTTATAGAGAACGATCCACCACCCTAAATCACTTCTCATTATCTAAAAGCAACACAATTATCAAAACCCTTGCACTTAAGCCAAAACTCCCTTATGTCTCCACCATCAAAGTTACAAGAGATATGACTTTTCACATACATCAATTTTATCAATACTATAAACTAAAATATATTTTTAATTTATATATGCATTTTTTATATATCTAACATAATATTATTAAAATATTACCGTTTATATATATATATATATTAAATATATTAAATATATTTGATAGGAATAAAAAATTAAGACAGAATAATAAATGACAATCAAATTTAAAGATAAAATATTTTTATGGTTACTTCTGTATATAAAACTTTTATATTTAATAAAATATTATTGTTGGCTCTCTTTTAACCAGACGCCCACAACAGTCTGTCCATTTCTAAATTTTTATGTCCACTGTCCTAGTTTTGTAAACAAAGTAAATAAAGGTATTTACCCACTGTTCTAAATCCAGTAGGTTTTGTAAACGGATTTATAATACAAAGTAAAGAAAGGTATTTAAAGTAAATGTTGATGTAATAATTCATCCTAATAATAAATCTATGTTCCATCCCTAACTCAATTACAGAGAGGAAAGTCTTACGGTCCCTGAGGTTTACAGGTAGCTCTCAGGTAGACGGTTGGGTTTTTTTTATTAAAAAATAAAAATAAATATCATAGATTTATATAAGCCTAGGTTTATAGATTTTTCCAAAAACCCATATTATAGGGACAAAGTGATATTTCACTTCAATTTGCTTGGTTTATTAATAAAAAATGACCATATAATTAGGTTTATTTTTACTAAACTATAAAAATTTACTAATTAAAATTAATTAGGTATGTAATGTATCGTTCACTTTGTCAATTTAACATTAACTATAAAAGGTATAGGGACATAGTGATATTTCACTTCTATTTGCCTGGTTTATTAATAAAAAATGGCTATATAATTAGATTTATTTTTAGTAAACTATAAAAATTTACTAATTATAATTAATTAGGTATGTAATGTATGGCTTACTTTATCAATTTAACGTGAACTGCAATTTAACATTAACCATAAAAGGTATGGAAACAATTATCAATTATTTTATATCTTACACTGTAAATTGGTTTATTATATATAATTATGTTTATAATGTATTATTCAATTTGTAAATTTGAGATTAATTAAAAAAAAAGAAAATTACATTGTAAATTGGTTATATATATATATAGATAGATATATATATATTAGTGAAGCAATTTTATATTAATCATATCAAAAAAGGTTTAAAAGTCATATCTTATGAATAAGAATAGGTCATTTCACTAGACAACTCTTATGTATAAATATGTGTCGTAATAATGAACATATTTGAGTTAGGGTGGATTAGTGTTATTGTATTTTCGCCAAATTATTACTTGTGTGTAAATCTTCATTTGATATAAGAAATTGGTTTTATGAGCCCATTGCAATGATAAGTGAGTTTTAATAAAAAATTGGTGTTGTGAGAAAAGGATAACAATTGTTTATACAACAAATAGAGCTACAATTTGAAAAACTATTGTAATTAGAGTGTCTTACCTTTTAATTGTAGCAACTTAAAGCCAAGTAGAATAATAAGAATCTACCAAAAGGTATTGGAGTAAAAGCATTTTGCCATCACCCAAGAATCTTAATAATAAACATAGAGTGAAATGACAACAAAAATTGAAAGACGACATACAATGGTCACCCATGAAGGAATTAGAATTGAACATGGAGAACACCCCCAAGCTAGATCCCCCTTTAAAACTTGTCTTTGTAGTGATTGAATTAATGTCCATAACCAATTGGTCTAGTTAAACAAAGATTATGATGTACATTTAAATTTAAAATTCCCAAGGTAATATTACCCATGTTGTAGATCTTGGATAAAGTCTATCAAAGGAATGATGTGGAGTCATATTCTATGAATCTATCAAATAAATTATTTAATAAAATTTTGATTTGTCTTATTGGAATAGGTTTGAGTGTTGTTGTAAAAGTCAACCTCACATGCGAAAATTATTGAATGACATTGTTTTGCTAGTAAGGGTATACATATTTCTTTCTTTTTATAAAAAATCATCCTACTTTGGGGATATCAAATTTTATTTAGAGTGTTGCTCAAATGTTTATATCAATTTATAAAGTTAAGAGGTTGTAAAACTTTGTAAATCAAGCATGCAAGGGCATCCAAAAATGTTTTTTATAAAGGTGATTAGTTAATATGTGAATCATTTCAAATATTTATCCTCTATCTTTCTCCTTTTTTAAATTGTCTTGCACAAGAAAAACATGTAATAGGGTTTACCCTCGAATCACATTGAAAATAGATATGCTTGTGATTTCCCAAGAGTTTAGCAGCTTCATTATATTCCAAAAATTAAGAAAAAAAAATATAATTTTAATTGACACCTCTAGAGCTCATTTGCACATTTGATCTTAGAGCTCTAACTTTCCCAAGTCTATTTAATTGACACCTCTAGAGCTCATTTGCACATTTGATCTTAGAGCTCTAACTTTCCCAAGCATATCAAGGAACCTTCGGTGCAATCACTGTTGCTTTTTCGAGTGAGTTTCGCTTTTATCTTCTTTGGTCACTTTTTTTGTCGCTTTTTGTCATTTTTCTTGTGAGTGTTGTTTTACTTATTTATCTTCATGGTTGCTAGAATTTCAACTTATTTTAGCTTGTAGAAGTGTTTTTCTAGGTTTTTGTTTGCCTTTCACAAGTGTCACATCAGTTTTCCTATTTTTTCACTGATGGTCATCATTGCAGCAACTCTCCTCACATACATGATTTTTCTTTTGTTTGATTAGTTTCTACACTTGATTTACATTGATTCACTCATAATTAGTTATTTTTTCACTCAAGCTCATATCATCATTCATATTTTTGCACTTTTCACACTTCCACCAGGAAGATCTGCACTTTCTTTGGCCAGATCTTTCCTTGCCATGCTAGGCGTTGTGCAATCCTAAGGCTCAAGCCAAAATCTTGGCCTCTCGAATTGCATAGTGCACAGTATATGTCGACCCATTTGTGCATTGTGCAGTTCTAGGGCTTAGCCTATCACATTGGCCACTGAGACTCACAATGCATAATCTCACATAGTCTCTACCCAGGTTGGACTACACATTACGTAGTCTCAAGCCTCAGGCTTCATCCTTGGTTGTTGGGACTACGCAATGTGTAGTTCCCACAGTCAACCAGTCTCCCTTGTTAATAAAAATTGTGCAATCCTTCTCTCCAGTCACCCTATTTTCTACTTAATCATGCTTAGACGGTATATTTGCAAGAGCTAATGTTTTATTTCCATGAGTTTCCTTTTGTCCCACAGCTACCATACTTGTGAAGCACTTTCTCTAGTAGTCATTGTTACAATGGAACCAAAGAGAGATGCTTCAAAAGAGACCAATGAAAGTATTATTGGGGAAGCAGTTGAGCAAACATCAGTAGAATTTCTAGTGTATGCAGATACTCAGTTGTTTATATAAAATGGATTGCCACTAACATGGTAGCAATTTAATGAATCTCTTTCAGCAATGAGCCTTGAGGCAGATCCAGAGGACTATCAAGTTTATCTCAGTATATGGCAGTCAAGACTACATAAGGTTGCATGCAGATATTCAGCCTTCCCATGTGCATATGTTATCAACTGTATTGTCTCACACATTAATGAGAAGACCATGACATTGAGCAGTGCCAATGGATAGAATCTTGCTACATTTTAGGCAGAATATTATCAGTGCATGTATCACCTACCCAAGCTAGTGAAGCTCATGGACTCATTTTTATATGCCACTAATAGCAATGCAAATACATGAGACATTATTAAAGGTTGGGTGAAAGAGCCATCGAAGTTTCAATAGAAACCCACCCATTTATATAAGACAAAGTCTCTCAGGAAATCCTACTAGATCTTGGTTATCTTAGCTTGTAGTATCCATGTTTAGTAGAGAACGGAGACCTTTCATGAAGGGTCGGAAATCTAATTGAACCAGGTTTTGAATGTTGGAAAGTCGTTCAACTGGTCAAATTTATTGGCTCAATGGTTGAGAGCCCATGTAGCACAGGCTCTGAGTCCTCCTGAGGGTGAGAAAGCAAGGTTCTATATGTCTTGATATTTACTAGATGAAATTTGTGCACAACAATAGTTCCCTGGCATGAACTATATATGGACTCCATGAGAAATTGTCGTGCATATTTACTGTAGGCTTCTTTCATAGTGTAGTCATCAAGGGGTAATGGAACAACTAACTGACCACTTCATCATTCCGCTCTACTAGCTCATATTTGAAGAAGATACACCTTGCATGTCATGAGGAGCAATAAAGGAAATAGTATAGATGGCAGATTGGTATGCCTCACCAGGTGGCACCTTCCTTAGAGTGTTCAGTGGAGAGAAGCCTCCACATGTTTTACCAAGGTATGCCACTGACAAGCTTTTCATGCAAGAAGTGTCATATCATCTTATATGCTTTTCAGTAGCTTTGCACATGAAGAAGAAAGCATCATGGCCCACTCTTCCTTCGCAAATTAGACTATACAAGATAAAGAACTTAAAATTCATGGATACCAAGGGAAAGGAGATAGTGAAGTTTACATTCGGTACTCAAGGCTTTAATCCATATGATCCCCATGGTATTTTCAAAGACCATTTTGTGAGAATTTGCTTTCAATGGATTAGCGGGGAATTTCATTAGCCAAAGGAGGATCCATGGAGGAACTGCTACAATGTCGGAAAACTCTGTGACTTGGTCATTTTAGCAGGTACTTCATAGCCTACTCCATAGAGGGGAAACAATTCTGGAAGAAATAGTAGCAAAAGGCAGCAACCCCATGCAGGACAAGGGAAAGAGAAAGATTTTTGACAGTCCAAAGGGAGAACAAAGATGCAATATGAAAGAAGATCATATTATTATGAAATAATCCTTAGCAACAGAAGCAAAGAGGAAGCAGAGGATATAGAGAGAAGAGTAGAGGAAGAGAGAAAATAAGAAGTTGCAAGATGCATAACTGAAGTTGTGGGAAGAAAAATAGACACTGAAGGAAGAAAAGGAGTTGAGGAGGAGAGAACAAGAATAGAAGCAGAAGCAGGAAGAAGAACAAAGGCAAGGCATAATGGCAAAAGAAATAGAAATGATACAGGTTGAAGAAAAAGAACAAAACCAGCTAGCAGCTGAGGAGGAAGGTGAACAGATGCAGGATCAAGAGCTTTCTCAGCAGATTGAGCACTTGATTGAAGTGACATACATGGATATGGAACAGGAGTCATAAAATGAAGATGTTGATTTGATGCTAATCACACCATAGGTCATCGTTCAGTCTCGACCACCTACACTAGCAGAGTCATCCTTGAGCAAGGAAGGGGATGTTGTTCCTCTTGATGATGATCCAGTAATGGATGTGTACAATCTGTCATTTGATGAGTTCCAAAAGAGGATTGTACAAGCATGGAGAAAGAATTTTCCAGATGATCACACATCACCTACATTCATTAGAGAAAGGGTGATAGTGGTGGACAATAGTAAGAATCCAAATATCATTTTCGAAGCCAACTTGACCTTTGCAGGAGCAACAATATCAAATTTGACAACCGAGAATGAGAAATTGGCATAGAACTTGCAGGTTTTCAGGCAAGAGGCAAAACAACTCCATGTAGTAGCATAGAATGTAGTTTCCGCATAGGTGATCTACTTGGAGGAGATGAGAGTAGCAATACTTGCTAAAGTATCAACACTTGGGGAAACCATGCTAAAAATCTATGAGTGGTTTGTGAGTGTACATAAAGTAGTTTTCCATTTGCATGGCCTACAGCAGTAGGCAAAATATTTTGTTAAAACACTCAAGCACATACAAGCTGTCATTTCCTATGTGCAAGAACAGACAATGCGATACAAATGGGCACTGCTTGACTCAGTGAAGAAAATGAAGCCACAGGCAGAGCTGGAGAGAGCGAGAGTTCAAATGTTGATTTAGAACAACAAGTAGCTTGCCTCATTCATTTTTAGAATTTAGCCCTCATATGTACAATTTTTCATTAGTTTGGATGTCTTGGTGAAAACACACAAGATCCCATTATTTGGTTCACTCACCAAACCTAAACCTAGGAACCAAGTCCAGCAGGAGATTGATTATTACTTGGAGCGGCTAAGACATATTTACACCAAGGAAGATTTGGAGCTGAATAGATAGAACATGCAGAATTACATTAGTGTTGCTATCCAAATTAGAACAATCTTGCTCATGCTTCAGAACGAGGTTGAAATTGGTTCCAAGTCATTGTAACCGGATGCCATGGATGCTAGAGTCCTCTTCCAGCCAGACACCATCATAGAGTTTGGGGATGTCATCACACAATATCGAGTTTGGCACCAATATGTTTCCGAGAAGCATCAAGTGGAAGTTTTTGAGCTAGAGTTTTCCCAAACTCAAGCATCAGAGTGTTTTTTCTTGTTAGGCTATCAAGTTGTCTCTAACCTATTTTTTCTTATGTAGGTACAATTGTAAATTGTAATATTGTTTCTAATTATGTTGTAAGTGAAATTCCAAGTGTTAATATTGGAATATGAAGAGTCATGATGTAATGTAATGAGTCATTTTGTAAATAAGTTGAAGAGTCATGAGGGTATTCCAAAGGTCACAAAGGGGAGTTGAAGAGTCACCCCCTCTTGTTATAAATAGAACCTCATAACTCATGTAGCGAGCTTTTGGGAGCTAAGCTTTTGGATAGGTTTAGGCTTAGAAGGAGCTTGGGAGCATTGTGAAGAGCCTTGGCTTCTTCGTAGTGTAGGGTGAGTATACTTATTTGGAGGAGTAGGTGTTCTTCACTTTAATGTTCCACTATTGGGGCTAGTGGTCCATCAATGGTGTATGTATGAATGGAAATTTCACTTATAATAAAATCAGAGTCAGCACGCTTTCATGCATATGTTGTGAATATAGTAGGACTATTCTTGTTATATTTGCAATGAATGTAATTTAACTTACGGTTATGCTTATGAACTATTTCATTTGCATTTGTATGAATCTTCTTGAATATGTGTTGTTGTATTAATTCATCACTTTAACTTATGGACTATTATGCATCTTAGCTTGTGATGTCATTATGCTTGTGTGCTCCTTTCAAGCTGCATACTATTACACACTTCCAAGGGGTGAATTTCATTCTCCATTCATGTGTTGGAACCTTCATGCATCGCACTTGACTTTCCATAGGGTTATATACTTGCTCTCACACAAAGTTACCATACTTCACTCTACGTGTTTTCACAGTCAAGGCATAACATTACCACCCATTGTTGGGACTCCTACTCCAAACGGTGTGAGGTCTAGTTGGGACTTCATATCGGGGAGATCCCCTAAATGTTGACGGGACTACCACCATCAATATTTATAGCACTAGGAGGGCCAAATGACAAGTTGATCCCTTGAATTCTGTTTTGAATTTATACACTCATTTAATTAATTTTTCCTAAATCATAACCCCGACATGTTTTTCTAGACACACAAATCTAAAAGTGTTGGCAAGAATTATTGATGACTTGTCCAATTTGAAATTCAATGGTGAGGGTGAAACAACCTTATTTGAGCACACCACACATTTTTTTGATTTCTGCACAAAGCATAATATCCACTGTGAGGATGTTGTTTGTAGGTTTTTCATTCTCATGTTCGAAGGGTGCATACGAGAATGGTGTAACACATTGCCTAATGAATCCATTCACTCTTTCAAACACCTTGTCACAGAGCTGTTTCGTGCCTTTGATATGTATGATCGTAAAACTATGTGCAAGAAAATTTTAAATTTGTGAAAAGCGCCTGATGAATCTGTTCAAGATTTTAGCGATCATTTTATTCATTTTTTCTTTAAATTTCAAGAACATGATGTTTATTGGTCTTTTTTGGTTGAAAAATTACTATATCTTGTTCACATGTGAGAAAAATTGCATGAGCTTGAATCTTTTGAACCTTTCCCAACATACCTCGGTATTAGAGCTTCTAAATCTACAATGGATGAGGTTGTTGTTCCAAGTGACCCTTCGTCCCTTTCTCATCAAATAGCTCCAATTCCACAGGTTGAGGTGGGAGAATTTGAGAATTCATCTATTGATCTACCACCATCTTCTCCCACCCCACATACTTACAATTTTAGCGCAAGTTTAGACTGTGAATCTGATGGTTACTCTGAAGTGTTATCTCCTCATCCTCCATCTTTTGGTTCCTTTGATCCTCTAGATTGTGAGTTGTTGAGTTCACCTATTTTGAATCTTCTTTTGATGCTCATGAGGATTAAGTTTTGGATGGAGTCACTATTAAGCAGCCAACTTGTGATATCATTTACAATGATTATGTGTTGGAGCCGCTGAAAAAGAATCTGTGATGAAGGATGATTCTTCTCCTTCAGCACCTCTCCTTTACTATCCTGACATCTTCCACGTTCTTGTCATCCATGTTAAATATTGTGAAGAATCAGTTTATGATCATTCTCAAAACACATGGAATATTAGTTTTTCATCCGAAGGTGGAGATGACAAATTTGTTTTCCCTGATCTTTCTAATCTCTCATATTATCTTTCTAGAAATATAGAGGGTGAAATTGCTCGTTCTCCATCATCCCCTCTTTATGATTCTTCAGATAATGAGGATGCCTCTGCCTATAATCTTGAATCTTTTCTTCATGGCTGTCGTGAACTTTTCATTGATTTATTTGATCATGATTCTTATTTTTCCACTATTGACATCTCCAAGCTATCGATCTTTGATAATCCATCTTCTAAGATATTGGAACTTCCCCAAGTTGTCAAGGCACTTCAGCCTGAGTTGATGGTTATGTCATGTTCTCATAGTCTTGAGCTCAGTTCCACTTCCAATCAGAAATCTGTTGAATCTTTCCCATCTCCTCATCACTTTGTCGCACGTATTGAAAATCAATTTGTTTTAAAATTTTTGTACCCTCCACCTCTATCACATGATCATATCACTTAGTCATTAGAGGAGTCATATATGGTGAGAACGGTTGCAAAACAAAAAAATTATTCTTTCTTTATGTTCGCCCATTTCCAAAGTTCAAAATTTTGTTCTTGCATGTCTACAGGTCACAGTGTATCCAAACACCATAATGCACCTGTTTAATGTCTTCCATGCACTTTTCTTTCTTTCTTTTCTACGTGTTCTTTCAAACACTGAATGTTTTGGTTTGCATTGCATTATCTTTTTTGTTTTTTGTTATGCTTGTATAAATTTCTTGACATGCATTCCCTCATGTAAATGGGCCATCCAATGCACCAGTGGTTGCATTGGAAGTATCACTTCACGTAAGTCTGGCCTATTCACTATTAGATTAGGAGTAGGAGTCGTTGTTTTATTTTCTTGATATTTTTCATAGATTTTCTTTTTTTTACTTTCCACTCTGCCCTTTTATTATTCTTTTTCTTTGCAGTCATAGGATAGCTTCCACACAAGATCGTGTTTGGATTCTAAAGCAAGTAGGGTGAATTCCAAGAGGAAGTTGTACGGCTATCAACTCTTATTCCCTTTCTTTACGTCAATATTTCATCTCTTTAGTTGATGATACTCTGATGGAAAATATGTTCCTTTCAGAGAAAATCATGGTGAAATCATGATGCTTGCACTTTTAACTAGTATCGCCTACTCTAATTGGTCTTATATTTTCAGTTAATCCTTGTCAACTAAGTCGAGTAGAGTAAGGAGAGGAGGAAAACCTTAACAAGTATTTCAGAGGTGTATATAAAAAACTTTCTTTGAAGGGACAACCCCTTCTACTCTCAATAATTCGAGATCCCTCTTCTGCCCCCATTAAATAAATAAGTTCCTTTGCGCAGTTTTTTGAACAAATGAAAATGAAAAAAAATGAAAGTGAAATAAAGGGGAAAATAAGAGAAAGCTTCCTGCATAGAGAGGTGAAGAAATCAAATTCACTGGGGTACTTTCTAGGCTTGCTGGAAATCAAGAAATGCTTATGTTCCTAAAGTGACTCCACTAGGGTATTGTTCAGGCCTACTCGAAGCAGAGCAACACCAGAGATGAAAACTAAGACTTTCACATTTTTATTTTACTTGTGCATTATATACTCCTCGTCCCCAATTGAAACAACTCAGCCTGACCTGGGCTGGTATGTGTGTTTTCAATGAAGAGAATGGTAGGGACTATATCATTAACTCAAGCTAAGTGAAGAAGTTGTGACAATAAATGAACTGAACAATACTCTGAAATAGTTAGACCTATTTTACATGAGACAAGATCCATACAGAGAGCTAGATTTCACCATTGTGTCACCATTGTTGTAGCAGCTACGACCACCCTCCAAAATTTCACCTATGCTTTGATTTTAGAGCCTTCCTTCCTATCCACATGAGCTAATATTGCACTGATTCAGGTATTCATGTTATGATTGTGTTGTAGCAGCTACAACCACCCTCCAAAAAATTTCCTATGCTTCGTTTTGGAGCCTCCCTCCTAAATCATAGTAGTTTATCTTGCACTAAACCAGAATTGCCTTAGTGAACTGTGCAATCCTTGAGGGCAACCAACCTTTCTCTTGGGATTGCACAGTCCAAGTCAATAAGTGAGCCTTTATCTCTAGAATTGTGCAGAGCCAGCATACATCCTGCCTTCAGTTGGGAAGTTATGCAGACCCTAAGAGGCAGCATAGAGCCACTCAACTCAGAAATTGCATAGAACCTACTGTGCTCAGCAACTGCTCAGTGCATGAACCAAAGAGTTTCCCAGGCCTTCCCAGAACTATGCAATCTTTCTAGGAAGTGAATGGAATTTTTCTTGAAAAGAAATAAACTAAGAGGAAAAGCATACCTAGGAATTAGGGATCTATTATTAGTTTCTTGAAGGTGACACATTTCCATCCTTAAAATTTTCTTCCAAGTGTCGTTGTTGTCCTTGATCTCAAGCATAATCATCATGAACCCCATTTTGCTCAAATATATGTAATGGATGCCTATAGAGCTCATTTATACATTAGATCATCAAGCTCTATCTTCCCTAGGAGATTAAGGAACCTTCAGAGCATTGTCATCACTTTTCTAGATGAGTTTTTCTTTTATCATATTTTACTGTTTTTTTGTTGCTTTTGTTAGTTTAGCTTGTGAAAGTGTTGTTTCACTCATTTTGTTGAAGGGCCACTCGCAATTTAACCTGTTTTAGCTTTTAGAAGTGTTTTTTCAAGTTATACATTGCCTTCCCCAAGCGTTGCATGAGTTTTCCCAGTTTTGTGCCAACAGGCATCGTGTGGCAACTCCCTTCACATGTGTTATGAAACCAACTCAAAAAATAAAAGAAGAGATAGATCAATGACTTCAAAATTAGCTTCTTCGAGGAGGAAACCTCCTTTACATTACATAAATGAACAATTATTGGATGATACAAATTACAAGATCTCCTTCCTATATATAGGAGTCTAAGGGTTCATAATATAATTAGAGATGACATAACAATAATAATGTAAGGGGACTACATGGGCACAATAATAACAATATGGGGACTACATGGGCACAACAATACAATAAAGGGGTGTCACTAATAACAATAAGGGGCTACACTAGTATTATAGGTATGTGACATGGCCCTCTCCCTCAATAAGTGTTATCCTCAATTCTTGAGTAATTCTCAATGCTTCTGTATAAAATTCTCATCCTCCCATGCGGAATCTTCAGTGGTTAATTTCTTCCACTTGACGAGATACTCTAAAATAGATCAATTTTGTAGCTGTCAGGTTCTTATTTCCATGACTTTTTCAGGTTCCAATATGGTTTTTTCTTCCTTGTCAAGTTCTAGAAATATTGTTTCCACTGGGAGCTTGTCACCTATAACCTTCTTTAAGTATGAAACATGGAAAACTGCGTGCACTCGAGAAGATGTAGGAAGCTCCAATTTGTATGCCATAGTACCAATCTTTTGTAACACCTTGTAAGGACCATAATACTTTGGTGAAAATTTACTATCCTTCTTAGCTTGCTTGAGGGGCATTTGTTTGTATGGTTCTAGCTGTAAAAATACCCAGTCGCCTACATCAAACTTCTTTCGTTGCAATGTTGATATGCCTGTTGTTTCATTTGATTTTGTACCAAAGTGATGTTATCCTTTAAGAGTTGGAGAAATTGTTGTTGATGCTTGATGTGATATTCAATTTCTTGAACCTTATAATTTTCTCTTAAAGATGATGTGATGGATGGTGTATGATATCCATAAAGTGCCATAAATGGCGTCATTTTCGCTAAAGCATTATACCACCATTCAATCAGTGGTAACCACTTGACCCATTATGAATATTTATCATATACAAAGCAACAATGATATCCTTCCAAACATTTGTTCTCTATCTATGTTTTTTCATCTATCTTTAGAGTTTTAGGAGTGGTAATTCCTACCAATGAACTACAAGATATGGTCGGATTCATTTCTTCTTTCTCTGGGGTTGGTTCCATGTGTATATGCTCTTCTTTTGATGTTTCTTGATCCTTTTCTTCCTCCTCTACACAATCTATGTAAAATAATTTCTTCTCAGCACACTTATGACCTTTAGTGTATTTTCTATCACAACTGTAGCAAAGCTCGTTTTCTCTTTTTTCTTCCAATTGTTGTGGTGTCAACCTTGTAGGTTGTGGAAGGCTAGCAGAAACAACACTTCCATCTTTATAGTGTTGAGTGATAAGATTCCTTGTTGCCATAATTTTTATTTCAATTCTTCTTGCCAACATAAATGCATTCTCCAATGAATCAGGTTCCCAAAGATGAACCTCATGTTGAATGTTATCCTTTAAAGACCCTATCAAGACACCAATCCTATACTTCTCTGAAATATCATTTACCCTTATATTCAATTTTTGGAAGTCCTCAATGTGCTCTGCCATTGAACCCTTTTGTTTGAGATTTATCAATTAGCTAAAGAAGGTGTTTCTCTTTGTATCCTCATAATATGCTATCATTTCCTCCATCAAAATTGACCAGGTGACAAGTGGTCTATGATAAAAAATCCCTCTATACCATACAAAATAATTCGGTTCTAAATTTAAATATGCAATACGTACCTTTTGTAACAGTTGCACATCATGTAGATCAAAATATTGCCCCATTTGTAGTACCCAAGTTATCAGATCCTTTCCATCAAACTTCCTCATATCTTTTTTTCTTGATTTTAGGAGCTCGATCTTAAAATGATTGTAACTATGTAATTTCAAATCTCCAAGTTCTGAAGTTTCATTCTGTGGTAGCCCTATGAGTCCTCTTTCCAACCCCATAAGTTTGATGGAGATTGGATTTTTCAAGAAAGAGTTATGCATAATCTCCCACTATGACCTAATTATAGATGGGTTCAGTAGAGCAAACTTGTATGAAGTGCCACGTGTCAATTTTTTTACCTTCGGCCCTGAAAACGATACCCAACAAACTACATTTCGTCCTATTTTTGTCACATTTTATGAAATTTGAATCCAATGCTCATAGAGAATGTCATGACAATTTTTCCAAGGTCTCCTATTTAAGACGGAATTCTGAAGCTACAAAAACCCTAACTTCCTCAGATCATATCTCCAAAAATATAGCACGCCAAGATCTGAAATTCTACGAGGTTCATCATGATTTTGTCTCAAACAAGTTTTAACTTCAGCTTCTGAAGCTTTGTAGAAAACAAGTTATAGTGAAAATTTCATGATGACCTGTTTGAAGAAACTAAACCCTAGAATCCAAAGCTATGATACCAAATGTTATGGAACCAGCTCACGAAATAAAAGAAGAGATAGATCAACGACATCAAAATTAGCCTCTTTGAGGGGGAACCTCCTTTACATTACATAAATGAACAATTCTTGGATGATAAAAATGACAAGGCCTCCTTCCTATATATAGGAATCTAAGGGGTCACAATATAATCGAAGTCGACATAACGATAATAGTATAAGGGCACAGCCCCATCCTTTGCCTACATAAATCACAAATTACACAACCAACACAACCATAAAGTATTTGAAAGACTCAATAAATCCTTAATCCACCTTGAAATACGCAGGTGCAGAAATTTGTTATGGCGATTATCCACAACAACCTTTCAAGCCCACTTAAAACTTGCAGCAATGATCCGGGAAGACCTTTGGATGGTCATAAATGCCTGCACAGCTCTCAAAGCAAACAAAGAAAGACATACAGCTCAAACAAAACATAAAAAAAAACTACAGAAACTGGAGTGGCTACAAACGCACAAAAATTAAGGAACTAAGCCACGCAGTGGAGAAGACACGCGGTCAAAGAAAACTCTAATAAATCACGCTATCAATGAAAAGAACGATGTACACAAATACAACACAGGGACTGAATTAGAAGATCATTGCATAAACACATTAGACAACGTGGAAACAAAATGCAGCTCCAGGCAGTCACGTAGAACACTATCCTGGACACCCAGCTTGAACGAATCGGAGCTTTGTGAAGAAAATAGAGAACCAGACAGCAATAAAACATTGAACAACGATGCTTAGACTGGAAGAATTAATGGTAAACCTACATTGGACAGCGCAGGAACTGAATCAGAGAATCAGTGTATTAACGCACCAGACATGGACAACACAGAAAAAGAAAAAGAATGCAACTCCAGGCTGAAAAAACGCAGAACAGGGGCATGGAAACCCAGTTCAAGCGTAGCAAACAAAGAACTGAGAAGCGAAGATATAGTGAACAGCGCTACCAAGAATAAAGAACCACGCAGTAGATTGGACAGGGTAGAAAATTCATTCAACCCCAGCCAAAACCCGTGCGTAAATCTGCACAACAATAACAACATTGAAAACACAAGCATCAGGTTTGAAGCGATTAATTATGATAAGGTAAGTGTAAATAACAAGAACTTAATTAACATAGATTATAACTTCAATAAAAATAATAAAACTAGTAATGGGGATAATAATAATAATTGTAACATAAAAAACATAAGTAAACACAATGAAAAGGGTAATAGACCATATATAAACATAACAAATGATATTAATAGGTTAGATAATAATATAAAAAACACAAACAGTATATCTGAAAATCACAATAATCTAATTAACAACAATAAAGTCATAAATATTTCTTCTTATAAGTTGAAAAAAGAAGAAATTGAAGTCCTAGACAAAGGACTCAATTTTGCCTTAGCCCCTAAACAGATCCCTAATGAAGAAATTATCTGTAGCGTGGAGGATTGAATCAAGACGCTCAAGGAAGAAGACAAATAACTTGTTAGACAAGAATGTGCGGTCATCCTAAGGAAATCTAGACCACCTAAAAAGAATCTGAACCAAGAACAACTCAGAGCCATAAAAAATCTAAGGAATAAAAACGATATTGTCATTCTAAAAGCTGACAAGGGAGGTGCCACTGTTGTAATGAATCATGAAGATTACATAAACAAAATGAGGTACCACTTATACAACAGTGGTAGCTACAAAAAGCTAGAGAAGATCCGCATCTCTAAAATTACAAGACTAGTCAAAAAAGCCATAAAAGAAACTAATCTAGATGAAATATTGAAAAACCACCTCACTCCTAACAGTGAAATTACCCCTTGTATTTATGGAGCCCCCAAAATTCATAAAACAGATGTCCCCTTGAGACATATAGTCAATACTATGGGATCACACACATATGAATTAGAAAAGTATGTCGCTGGAAAATTAGCTCCGCTAGTGGGTAAGACCAGTTCTTACATAAAAGACTCCAACCAATAAGTTGAATTCATTAAAAATGCTAAGATAGATCCAGGTGATAAAATCGTCAGTTTTGATTTTGTCCAGTTGTTCACTAAAATTCCCTTAGATGAAGCATTTCAAGTAGTGAAAGAGGTGGCTGACCCACAAACTGCAAGATTAGTTGAAATCTATCTGCGATCCACCTTCTTCACCTTCCAAGGGGAGATTTTTGAGCAAACGTCAGGAGTGGCTATGGGATCACCCCTTTCACCTATTGTAGCCAGTCTATTCATGGAAAATTTTGAAAAGAAGGCTCTTGACACCTACCCATTGACACCTAAGTTTTGGATCAGGTTTGTGGATGACACTAGTGTGGATTGACCCCATGGTGAGGACGAGCTTAAATTTTTTTTAAACCATCTCAACAGCATTTCCAAAGACATAAAATTTAATATGGAAATTGAAGAGAATAATTGCATCTATTTCTTGGACATCCTCCTATAAGAAACAAGGATGGTTCTATAGGTCACAAAGTGTTCAGGAAAAAGGCGCATACTGATAACTATCTCCACGCAGATTCCCACCACCACCCAGCCCAAAAAATGGGGGTTCTTCAAACCCTCTTCACTAGAGCCTGTAGAATTTCGGATGAAAGCCACACTGAGGAAGAAATCACTTACTTAAAAAGAGCTTTTTCCAAACTAGGATATAATAATAAAGATATCTTCAAAGCCATTCAAAAAGCCAAAACTAGAAACAATAAAAACAAAGCTAACAATTCCCCAGCCACTAGCGCCTACCTTCCGTATATTCATGGTGTAACTGACAAACTAGCCAAATTCTCTTAAAAAAGAATATCAAAACCTCATTCAAACCCTTGACAACTATTAGACAAAGAATGAAATCAGTAAAAGACATCCCAGAACATCTCCAGCAAAAAGGTGTTTATATTATCGACTGTTCCTGTGGAGAACAATATATTGGGGAAACAGGTAGATCAATCAGTATCAGGCTAAAAGAGCATAGTGCAGATATCCATAGGGAAAGAATTTGTTCCTCAGCCTTGGCAAAACATGCAAGTAAAACTAACCACCATATATGCCTTGAAAACACAAAAGTCATTGCTAATGAAAAACACTATTTCAAGCGAAAAGTCCGAGAAGCTCTTGAGATCATAAAACACCCTCATAACCTCAACAGGGATGGGGGCTTGGAAATTAGTAGGAATTGGACCTCACTCCTCACCCCCGTGGATTAAAGTGACCCTCCCCCTTTTTCTCCTTACCCTCCCTTCTTTAGATCAAATCTTGGGTTTAATATGCTATCAAGCTTATATTAAATTAGAATCTCAGCATTAATAATACATCAACTTCCTAAGTAACTAAGAAACTTGCTAGAATTGAATAAAATAAATAAAAATAAACTAAAATAATCAAAATTAGCATAAAATTACAATTAGATAAAAAAATTAATACATAAACAATCAACTCAAGCAATCAATTAACAACTATAATAATTACATACATGTATAATAAATAAAATTAACTTTAATTTATCAAAAAATTATAAGAATATTAAAATATTAAAAATCATCCTTACCATAGAAACTTTTTAGGAATTCATTAACAATCATATAAGCTTAGAACACAACATTAATAATACATTAACCTCATAAGCAACTAAAAACTTGTAAAAATTAAACAAATATAAACAAAATTACTATAAGTTACAATTAATTAAAACATAATCATTAAAAAAAAAAAAAAACTTATTACATAAATAATTCACTTAAATGCAATTAATAAAAAACTTTAATAATTATATCCATGTATAATAAAAAATAAAATTAAATTAAAAAAGAGCTTTAATATATTAGGATAATTATAAAAATATATAAAAATATTAAATATCTAGTTAATTCTTAATCATTAAGCTGGTTGGCTCTCAGACTTGACATCTCAACCTAACCTTATTTATCTCTACTGTCTCTCTCCTTTGTAAAAACAAGTCCTGATGATGAGTCTTGGTCTAGACTCGAAACGTCGACAAAAGCAAAGATGAAAACTGTGGAATATCCGAGTTCAGATTCTAAAAAACCTAACCACAGAAATCTACAATCCATTATCTTGACCCTGTACGGAGGGGAAACATGGAAGGAGATACGTAGTCTCGAAAAGACAAGGGTTAAAATACAAAGGAAAGAGTCAGATCTTCACTTTCTCAAGCAATGCAGAGATTCTAATCTAACCCCATCCTTTGCCTGCATCAATCACAAATTACACAACCAGCACAACCATAAAGCATTTGAAAGACTCAGTAAATCCTTAATCCACCTTGAAATACACAGGTGCAAAAATTTGTTATGGCGATTATCCAAAACAGCCCTTGAAGCCCACTTAAAACTTGTAGCAATGATCCGGGAAGACCTTTGGACGGTCATAGATGCCTGCGTAGCTCTCAAAGCAAACAAAGAAAGACATACAGCTCAAACAAAACATAAAAACAAATTGCAGAAACTGGAGTGGCTACAAACGCACAAAAATGAAGGAACTGAGCCACGCAGTGAAGAAGACATGCGGTCAAAGAACACTCTAATAAATCACACTGTCAATGAAAGGAACGATGTACACGAATACAACACAAGGA
The DNA here is from genome assembly GCA_031772625.1 of Pinus tabuliformis. Lineage (NCBI taxonomy): Eukaryota > Viridiplantae > Streptophyta > Pinopsida > Pinales > Pinaceae > Pinus > Pinus tabuliformis. The sequence goes on along the minus strand of CM062805.1, from coordinate 1,087,493,147 downwards.
TTGAATCAAAAGATCATTGCATAAACACATTAGACAACATGGAAACAAAATGCAGCTCCAGGTAGTCACATAGAACACTATCCTGGACACCCAGCTTGAATGAATCGGAGCTTTGTGAAGAAAATAGAGAACGAGACAGCAATAAAACATTGAACAACGATGCTTGAACTGGAAGAATTAATGGTAAACCTACATTGGACAGTGCAGGAATTGAATCAGAGAATCAGTGTATTAACGCACCAGACATGGACAGCGCAGAAAAAGAAAAAGAATTCAACTCCAAGTTGAAAAAATGTATAACAGGGGCATGGACACCCAGGTCAAGTGTAGCAAACAAAGAACTGAGCAGCAAAGATATAGTGGACAGCGCTGCCAGGAATAAAGAACCACGCAGCAGATTGGACAGCGTAGAAACTTCATTCAACCCCAGCCAAAACCCGTGCGTAAATCTGCACAACAATAACAACATTAAAAACACAAGCATCAGGTTTGAAGCGATTAATTATGATAAGGTAAGTGTAAATAACAAGAACTTAATTAACATAGATTATAACTTCAATAAAAATAATAAAACTAGTAATGCGGATAATAATAACAATTGTAACATAAAAAACATAGGTAAACACAATGAAAAGGGTAATAGACCATATATAAACATAACCAATGTTATTAATAGGTTAGATATTAATATAAAAAACACAAACAGTATATCTGAAAATCACAATAATCTAATTACAAAAATAAAGTCATAAATATTTCTTCTTATAAGTTGAAAAAAGAAGAAATTGAAGTCCTAGACAAAGGACTCAATTTTGCCTTAGCCCCTAAACAAATCCCTAATGAAGAAATTATTTGTAGCCTGGAGGATGGAATCAAGACGGTCAATGAAGAAGACAAAGAACTTGTTAGACAAGAATGTGCGGTCATCCTAAGGAAAGCTAGACCACCTAAAAAGAATCTGAACCAAGAACAACTCAGAGCCATAAAAAATCTAAGGAATAATAATGATATTGTCACTCTAAAAGCTGACAAGGGAGGTGCCACTGTTGTAATGAATCTTGAAGATTACATAAACAAAATGAGGGACCACTTATACAACAGTGGTAGATACAAAAGCCTAGAAAAGAACCCCATCTCTAAACTTACAAGACTAGTCAAAAAAGCCATAAAAGAAACTAATCTAGATGAAAAATTGAAAACCACCTCACTCCTGACAGTGAAATTACCCCTCGTATTTATGGAGCCCCCAAAATTCATAAAACAAATGTCCCCTTGAGACCTATAGTCAATACTATGGGATCACCCACATATGAATTAGCAAAGTATGTCGCTAGAAAATTAGCTCCGCTAGTGGGTAAGACCAGTTCTTACATAAAAGACTCCAACCAATATGTTGAATTCATTAAAAATGCTAAGATAGATCCGGGTGATAAAATCGTCAGTTTTGATGTTGTCCAGTTGTTCACTAAAATTCCCTTAGATGAAGCAGTTCAAGTAGTGAAAGAGGTGGCTGACCCACAAACTGCAAGATTAGCTGAAATCTGTCTGCGGTCCACCTTCTTCACCTTCCAAGGGGAGATTTTTGAGCAAACATCAGGAGTGGCTATGGGATCACCCCTTTCACCTATTGTAGCCAATATCTTCATGGAAAAGTTTGAAAAGAAGGCTCTTGACACCTACCCATTGAAACCTAAGTTTTGGATTAGGTTTGTGGATGACACCAGTGTGGATTGGCCCCATGGTGAGGATGAGCTCAAAAACTTTTTAAACCATCTCAACAGCATTTCAAAAGACATCAAATTTACTATGGAAATTGAAGACACTAATTGCATCTCTTTCCTATACATCCTCCTCATTAGAAACAAGGATGGTTCTATAGGTCACAGAGTGTTCAGGAAAAAGGCGCATACTGATAACTGTCTCCACGCAGATTCCCACCACCACCTAGCCCAAAAAATGGGGGTTCTTCAAACTCTCTTCACTAGAGCCTATAGAATTTCAGATGAAAACCATGCTGAGGAAGAAATCACTTACTTAAAAAGAGCCTTTTCCAAACTAGGATATAATAATAAAGATATCTTCAAAGCCATTCAAAAAGCCAAAACTAGAAACAATAAAAACAAAGCTAACAATTCCCCAGCCACTAGCGCCTACCTTCCGTATATTCATGGTGTAACTGACAAACTAGCCAAAATTCTCTTAAAAAAGAATATCAAAACCTCATTCAAACCCTTGACAACTATTAGACAAAGAATGAAATCAGTAAAAGACATCCCAGAACATCTCCAGCAAAAAGGTGTTTATATTATTGATTATTCCTGTGGAGAACAATATATCGGGGAAACAGGTAGATCAATCAGTATCAGGCTAAAAGAGCATAGTGCAGATATCCGTAGGGAAAGAACCCGTTCCTCAGCCTTGGCAGAACATGCAAGTAAAACTAACCACCATATATGCCTTGAAAACACAAAAGTCATTGCTAATGAAAAACACTATTTCAAGCGAAAAGTCTGAGAAGCTCTCGAGATCATAAAACACCCTCATAACCTCAACAGGGATGGGAGCTTGGAAATTAGTAGGAATTGGACCTAACTCCTCACCCCCGTGGATTAAAGTGACCCTCCCCCTTTTTCTCCTTACCCTCCCTTCTTTAGATCAAATCTTGGGTTTAATATGCTATCAAGCTTATATTAAATTAGAATCTCAACATTAATAATACATCAACTTCCTAAGTAACTAAGAAACTTGCTAGAATTGAATAAAATAAATAAAAATAAACTAAAATAGTCAAAATTAGCATAAAATTACAATTAGATAAAAAACTTAATACATAAACAATCAACTCAAGCAATCAATTAACAACTATAATAATTACCGATACATGTATAATAAATAAAATTAACTTTAATTTATCAAAAAATTATAAGAATATTAAAATATTAAAAATCATCCTTACCATAGAAACTTTTTATGAATTCATTAACAATCGTATAAGCTTAGACCACAACATTAATAATACATTAACCTCATAAGCAACTAAAAACTTGTAAAAATTAAACAAATATAAACAAAATTACTATAAGTTACAATTAATTAAAACATAATCATTAAAATATATTATTAAATAAAATAAAAAAAAAAACTTATTACATAAATAATTCACTTAAATGCAATTAATAAAAAACTTTAATAATTATATCCATGTATAATAAATAAAATTAAAAAAGAGCTTTAACAAAATAAAAAAGAGCTTTAATATATTAGGATAATTATAAAAATATATAAAAATATTAAATATCTAGTTAATTCTTAATCATTAAGCTGGTCGGCTCTCAAACTTGACATCTCAACCTAACCTTATTTATCTCTACTGTCTCTCTCCTTTGTAAAAACAAGTCCTGATGATGAGTCTTGGTCTAGACTCGAAACGTCGACAAAAGAAAAGATGAAAATTGTGGAATATCCGAGTTCAAATTCTAAAAAACCTAACCACAGAAATCTACAATCCATTAACATGCCTCTTGTTCCTTTAGTTTGATCCATTGCTACACTTGTTTTACATGCATACATATACACGTAGTCATATTTGCACTCATCCTTACATCATCCTTTAGATATGCTTATTTTCACATTCCCCGTGGATAGATTTGGGCTCCCCCCTACCCTCATCTCACACTTCACTGCATGCACTGCGCAATCTAGGAGCTCAAGGCCTCTGCCTTGGCTTCTGGAATTGCACAGAGCATGTCCTAGGATGGCTTCAACTATGCACTGTGCAGTTCCAAGAGCCAGTCTCCCTGGCACCAAAGAGAGTTGCTTCAAGAGAGACCACCGAAACGAGTATTGGGGAAGAAGTTGAGAAATTTCTAGTTTACTTGCCAATATATGCATACACTCAATTGTTTATAGAAAATGAGTCAACAATAACATGGCAGCAATACCAATAGCAGTGGTAGAAGGGATCAATCTAGTACAAGATCGGGGAAAGAGGAAATTGATGACATAATAAAGGGAGAAAAAAGTCGCAAAGCAAAAGCGAATTCAATCTTCATATAGGTAGCTTTGATAGTAGAAGTGAAAGGAGGCAGAGGACACAGACAGCAGGGTGGAGGAAGAAAGACAATTAGAGCTTGCAGGTAGTAGAACTAAGACCACAACAATCAAAACAAGAACCAAAGGAGGAACAAGAGCCGAGGAGGAAAGAACTGGAAGAGAAGTAGAAATAGGAAGAAGAACAAAGGAAAGGTGTAGTGACTAATCAAATAGTGCCAATATAGGTTGATGAGTTGGAACATCTAGTAGTTGATTAAGAGAGTGAACAGATTGTAGTTTCCCTCACCAAAGCTAAGCATAAGAACCAAGTTTGGTTAGAGGTCGACAAGTACATGGAGCATCCAAGGAGAAAGGCCACAAGGGATGACTTGGACCTCAACGCAAAAAAATGCAAAGTACATCGGTGATCTAATTATGGTCTACACCATGTTCCACATGCTTCAAGATGAGTTGGACACAGGTTCCAAGACCATATGCCTAGATGTTATGGAGGTAAGATTATGCTACCACAAAGACACCATGAAGTAGTTTGGGTATGTCATCATGTAGTACCAATATTGGTATCAATATGTGACTAGGAAGCATCAAGTGGAGGTTTTCGAGTTTGTATTTCCCCAAGCTTTGGAGTCATAGTGTTTTTCCTTGTTAAGCTAACTCTAGCCTATTTTGTCCCACATGGGTATATGTGGAAAATGTATATTATTTGTAAATATGTTGTAAGTGAAATTTCAAGTGTCATTAGTGGATTGTGAGCAGTCACTATGTAATAAAGAACCTGAAGAGTCATGAGGGTAGTCAAAGAGTCAAAGGGGAATGTCAAGGATTTCCCCACACTTTGTTATAAATAGAAGCTCATAACTCATAGAATAGGATTTTGGGGAGCCAAGGTTTTACCTAGCCATTGCTTAGAGAAAGCTTGGAGAGTATTGTGATGAGACTTGTCTTCTCCACAAAGTAGAGCGAGTACACTTCTTTGGAGTAGCAAAAGATGTTAACTGTAATGTTCCACTATTGGGGCTAGTGGTTGTCAATGGTGCATGTAAGGATGGAACTTTCACTTAATAATATAACTGAGCCAACACGTTTTTATGCTTATGTTGTTATTGTACTTGGACTATTATGGTTTCTTTAGAAATTTATGTTGTTTAACTTACACATTTTTTTATAAACTATTTTGTACGAAATTGTATGAATCTTGTTGAAGGTGTGTTGTTGGATTAACCCGTCACTTTGGTTTGTGGAATATTCAGCTTCTAGCTTGTGATGTCATTCCACTTATGTGTTCCTTTCAGGTTGCATACTATTACAGACTATTACAGGATTCTATAGGACACACTTCATCTCCCCTATGTGTGTTAGAAGCCCCATGCATCTCATATGACTCGGTACAAGGTCACACACTTGCTTTCGACCAAAGCTATCATACTTACCTCTGTGCACTACCGCAGTCAAGGCACTACATTACCACCCATTGTTGGGACTCCTACTCCAAAGAGTCTGAGTTCTAGTTGGGACTTCTTACTAGAGAGATCCCCTTAACATGTTGGTGGGTCTAACACCATCAACATTTTTGGTGCTAGAAGGAGGGATAGATGAAAAATTGAGCCCTCAAATTCTGTTTTAAATCTCTACACATCATTCATGACTTACATCACAATCTCAACTCTGACATGTTTTTCTCATGCACATTATTTCCAAGTGTCAGATGATGTCATCGATGACTTGTCATGACTCAATTATGATGGTGAAGGTAGAATAACCTTGTTAATACACAGAATTTCCTTTTTGGGATTTTGTAAGAGGAATGAAGTCCCCTCAGACGACATTTCTTGCAGGTTGTTTGCTTACATGGTCGAAAGTCATGTTAAGCAATGATGTCTCACATTTCCTGCGACCTCTATTCACTCTTTTAAACACATGATCAGAGAGTTAGGTAATGATTTCTTCCATTATGACTGTAGAGCGCTTAATAACAAAATGGATTTATGAAAAGCACCTGATGAATCTATTGTGCAATTTTGGGAACACTTTCATAATATTGCTTTTCAAACCCCTAAATATGAAGTTGATTGGAAATTTCTCAGAGAAATAGTTCAGTATCTTCTTCACGTATCTGAAAATCCACATGAGTTATAATCATTCAAACCCCTCCTAGCATTCCTCAATGTTAGAGCTTCCAAATATAAGATGGGTAAGGTTGCTGCCACAATTGACTCTCCATCCTCTTCTCATCAAACAGCTCTAGCTCCATAGGATGAGGTGGGAGAAGTTGTGAACCAATATGTTGAACTATTATCTCCGCCCGCCCCACCTACTCTAGATATCTATAGAAAATTTAGACTGCAATTCTAATGGTTGTCATGTGATATTGTTCTCTCAACCTCCATCCCCTGGTTCCTTTGATCCTCTGGATTTTGGTGTCTTGCATTCATTTGTTCTAGATTCCACATGTGATGTTCATGAGGTTCAAATTTTCGATGGAGTTGGTGTTGGAAAACCTACCTGCGTTGTCATTTTTTATGAGTATGTGTGGGAATCTGAAGAAGAATTTGTGGTGAATGATAACCTCCTTCTGTCTACACCTCATTCGCTTTATCCTGACATATTATGTGATTTTCCATTTCTGATTTTTCTTGTGAAAATTCATACTCGGATGTTTCTACTTTCGATCATTCATAGAACACATAGGATGTCAATCTTTCATTTGATTGTGAAGAGGAAAAATCTTTCCTTCCGAATCCACCCAATATTTCATCTTTCATTTCTAGAAATTTAGAGGGTAAAATAGTTTGTTTCTCATCAACCCCTCTATATGATTCGTTAGATCATGAGGATGTCGATACACATCTCTAATTTTCTGATTGTGGTTGTTGTGATCTTTTCACTCATTCATTTGATAACGATTTTGATCCACTTGTTGTTGATCTTTATAAGCTACCGATCTTTGATGATCTATCTTCTGATGAGGTCGAAACCCCTCAAGCTATTAAGGCACTTCAACCCAAGTTGATGGATATGTGAGGTTCTCATAGCCATGAGGACAGTTCCACTTCTGATAAAAAAATTATTGAATCATCCCAGGCTCCTCATAACTCTCTCATTCACATTGAAGGTCAATCTGATCCACAAATTTCACATCCTCCACCACAATCACACGATCCTATTTCTCATGCATTGGAGGAGTCATACGTAGCAAGTCATGTTGTGAAACGAAAGTTTTCTTGTTTCTGCATGTTTGCTCGTTCGTCAAGATCGAAAGGGTGTATGTGCTTGTCATCTGTGCACTGTGTGGTACAACACCATGATTTATCTATAGAGTTCCTGTCATGTGCTTTTACTCTTTTATTTTCTGTGGACGCATTCAAACTTCAAGCATATTGGTTTTCATTTCTTTATCTTTCTTGTTTGCTGGTTTTCCTAAACATATTTCTTGTTAACCATGCCTTCACCTACATGGGACAACTAATGTGCTAATGGATGCATTGGAAATATCACTTCACATGAGTAGGCCCATCATTCACTACAAGAAAAAATGGCATTGGTGAGGGGTGAAAAATGTCACCATAAGCTCATTGGTGATGGTCAAAAGAGCCTTCATCACCAAAAATGAATGTGACAAAAGGTGGCGTCGCCAAAAGTATAGGTATTGTAGTGACATTCAAATTCTGTCTCCAATAATGATTTATAATGAAGGATAGCAACCATCACCATTTCATATGAGAAATAGTGACGGAGCATAGCCTCCGTCACCAAAAATTGAACATCACCAAAGGTGGCATCACCAAAAGTATAGGTGTTGTAGTGACATTCAATGTCTATCACAAATACTGATTTACAATGATGGATAGCAACCGTCACCATTTCATATGAGCAATTTTGATGGACCATAGCCTCCATCACCAAAAACTGAACGTCACCAAAGGTGGTATCGCCAAAAGTATAGGTGTTATGGTGACATTCAAGTTCTATCACAAATATTGATTATAATGACGAATAGTGACCGTCACCATTTCATATGAACAACAACGATTTATTGTGATGGATATTTCATGGTTGTCGCTATTAGTGCATATATATGGTGATGTTCATTGACCATCACCAAAAGTCACATTTCCAAAAGTATAGGTCTTGTGGTGACATTCAAGGTACATCACAAATAATGACTATAATGACAGACATCGACCGTCACCATTTCATATCAACAACAACTATTTATGGTTAGAGACCTTTGAGGGTCGTCACTATTGATGTGTATATATGGTGGTGTTTGTTGACCATCACCATTTCACATTTTGGTGAGAGTCGAAAAATGTCACCAAATCTCATTTGTGATGGTCAAAAGAGCTTCCGTCACCAAAAATTGATCGTCGTCATTCCATATGGATGTCAGGGCACAATGGAATTGAACCACCAACCTCCTGCTTGTAAAGCAGGTGCTCATCCATTGAGCTAGCACCCTTTAAAAAATTAGAATTTTAAAAACTAGACCTTGAAACTTCATAAATTGTAAATTCTACATCTTTGAATAAATTAAAGTCTTAGCAATATTTTACTAAACAAGAAAATAAACATCAAAGTTGTAGGTCCCTACCCAATGGTTATGGAAGTTATGAAAAGTGGCTGGAGGTAAAAATAGTTATGTATAAGAGAATCAATATGTTCAATTGAATACTCAATTAGAAGTGAAAATTTGAAGACATTTATAATCTATAAATGACAAATAACTAGCAAATGCACCAAATATTGCAAAGGAAATGTCATAAGTGGATAGCATATGGAAGAAGAACATTGATGAAAACATATGCAATATGCTATAGGTTGAGTGAAAGAAAAATCTCAATGTTGTTGTTGTTTGGTGTTTAGATATATGAATGATATATAAAATTTTGTGCAAATGTAATGCAGATCTCCAGAAACCATGAACGACATATGAAAAAAAAAAAATTATATATATATCCCCTTTACATAGACCAACATGCAATTTGGAATTTCACAAGTCCGCACTCAAAACATGACAGCAACCAACAAATAAAAGAAATTGACTTGAACAGAAAGCAATAACTTCACCTTTATTCTTGAGTTGCTTCTGTTTATTTGAATTTGACTCGTGGCATTCTTTATCTGACAAGGAATCAAAATCATCACTAGTATTAAATTCATCCAGCATGGACTTTGGATATCCCACTGACATCTGCGTTTTTGTTGCCATGTCTAAAAACCATGGAGTTTCCTGTTGATAGTAGAATAAGATGTGTGCCTACTGCTTAAGAACACATTCCTTATTAACCATTGTCACCTGACACGAACCAAAGAGACAACACAATATCAGCATACACAAAATCCCCTACCGAAATATAATCATAACTTAGCAAAGAAGTCTAAAGATGTTCTTAATTAATAAACTTTGTATTTGGAAATATTGTTTCTTTAGATTTAAAAAAGACTATGTTGTACAACACTTCTGTCTATTTATCCAGGAAATTATATCATAGCATATGTTAGACAGTAGCAATTTACAATACCTAAAGTAAAAAGACAAATTTGCTCAAGAAAATAGATTTAGAAAAGAGATTTGAAAACTATAATTTTGTCATCAAAGCTTTAATTAATTTAACAACAAACTAGTTGGAGTTTGAAAATCAAAATCATTCATAGGAAATGAATAGAACAATGGCCAAAGTCGTTATTCATACAAATAAATCTAGAGTCACTATTGCCATTGCAGATAACTGAAATTTGGGCAGTGGTATAATAGTTAGAGCTTATTTTCCAGGAAGACTCATCAATACCATCATTTTTTTTCCACGGTCTATTGTGTCTCTAGATCTAGATCAGATAGCTTGCCATTCTCAAGTTTTACCTTTCAAGTACTGATTTCTCACTCACCCTTTAAAACACAATTCTACCACTCCAATTTATTTTGTTTTGTCAAGAGAATTGGCAGGACCTTCCCATCCTCTGTTTTCCATCATCAATAACTATCCATCAACGATATAAAGAATAACAGATACGCAAAAAAGGCCAAAGATGTGCTTGTTGTATACCTATGTTCTAGGACTCATCTGACCTTACTAGTGCAAAGAGCTCACCCTGAAAAAATAACATCCACGTGGAATTTACAAAACTTTTTTAAATCAAGCTCCAAGTAAACCAATCAAAATATGAACATCCTTTTAATCAATAAAATCTCTGACTTAAAATAAAAGTGGCCTAGAATTGAATGTTATATCAACCATGTCAAGTAACTAACATCGGGTGAGAAATACAAGCCATGCATATTGGATTAGTGAAATAATTGATCTGATAAAGCTCAAAAACAAAGGACTTAAAGCTAAGAAATGCAAATAAATGACTTAGAACTAATACATGAGGTTTCCCTTTCAACCCCGTCATTAAATAACTCTTCTTTATGTCACTTACCATTAAATTTTTTCTGATACCGAGTGGAAGTGGTATTGTAACATTAAAATCTGATAGCCTGTGTCCATGACTACTTCTCAAGATCCTCTCCATTACCAGCATTTGGGGCTAGATATGATACATGAAAAAACCATCAACATGAAACTCAAATCTACATCCTTGTAAAAAAAATGGGAGGAAAAAAATATCCACAAATTGAAACAGAATGTAGGATACCTCATTCGTGTATCATGATTATCTTGTCATGAACAATAAAAAAATAAATCAAGAGAAATGTAATTTTTTCCACATTTTGACAATGAAATCTTTTTCATATTCAATGAACAATTGATGAAAAAAGTTGGCTAAATCTTGTCAATATCAAGATTATAGTAAAACATAAAGGAACCGCTCCAACACATATATAATACTATACATATAAGTATTTATTGAGGACATTGTATTTTGTGAAAATATGGAAGTCAAATCTTTGAAATAACACAATTTATGGTACCACTATCTTATGAAGTCCATTCATTCGAGTATTTACAAAGACCATTCAAGAATTTATTCAAAGTTCAAAGTTCAAACAATTAATATGTAGCCTAAAAAAGCTCAGATTTGAAAAGGAGATAACCTAAAGATGTATAGTATATATCTCACATTTATATATCCTAATTTCCAGACATTCCCAAAATGCTAGAAAAAAATATTTATGGTTATTTTTCTAATATAGAAGTTTTATACATGAATTTATTTAAACAGTTAGCTTGCAATCTCAAACATATCTAAGGATGCACACAATACGTTGCATCTTTAGTGCTGGTGTGTGAACATGAGACATCGAAGTCCAACATTTAACAGTTTACCTACAATATGCACTAGCTGAATAGGTGAACAATAATATTGTAGGTATGTGTAATGAATATATGTATTGCAAGCCAATAAGAGTATGGTTGGAACAGTGACGTCCAACCCTTCCAAGTTTGCCTATAATTTGCACTGATCTAATAGGTGAACAATAGAACTATAGGTGTGCATTCTGCATCACTTACCTAAATCCAACACCTTCAACATAGAAATTAACATAGAAATTTCAAAGAATATGTCCAGAACTGGTAGGTAATTTGCAAAATGAAAGAGTTGGCTTGATTGTTTCTGGAGAAGACTAGATTCTTACATTGTTCAATGTAAATTCATGACACTTTGCCAAGATTATATGGAACAAAAAGGAACCAAGCGATAAGGTTATTTAAAGAATCCTTACTTATCCAAGGTAAAATGTTAGTCTTTTTTTGTCAAAAATCATAAATGTAAAAACTTTAAGAAATTCAGTGAAGAGACTGCAGAAATTTTCTTATCAAACCACTAATGTAAATAGAGCTAAGAAATATTGCTTTGTAAAAGAGATATTCATGGTCAAATTAACAAGAAAGTTGCCTTTTAGCACAGTTAATGCGGTAGTGCTACTATTACAATATTTGGCCCAAACAATAAACAGAAAAAACCAATTTCCAACTTAGTAGGAGCATGTTCGGCAAATAATCTCATAATAATACCCATCATTGAACATTCTAACCCACTAAATCACTTTTACATTCTTTTGAATTCCTTCAACAAAGTACTGAAAAGTTTTGAACAATGTCATAACAATACTTCTAACTATAGAACAAGCATTTCAATCTTGCCTATGTTTTATGATATGGATATTTGTCCTTCAAACAGAGTTATGTGGCACATAACCACTTTCACCCTTAAGAAAAAATGTGGTTGTATATGCATGTTGAACTCTCTTAGCACAAATATGCTCTTAGTATGGCATATGATTCTCAGACTAGTGCCAGGTTTAAGGGTGCCAAAGACTTTATATTTTAACTATGATCTGGGGCACGCTTGGCTTCAAGGAAACATATTCTTTAGGAATTTCATGTTGGGAAACCTTAAAATCTGTTTCTAGGAAAACTCAAGTTAAATGGAATTTTTTTTTATAATGGTTGTGATTCATATGGATGCACATTAATATATATATTTTTTTCCTAAATTTGAATAATTTGTGTATTTTTTTGTGACCTTTTAGCATTGTTAATGCACTAGTGTTGCTGTTACAATATTTTGCCCAAACAATAAACAGAAAAAACCAATTTTCAATTTAAGTAAGAGAATGCTAGGCAAATAATCTCATAATAATACCCATCATTGAACATTTTGACCCACTAAATCACTTTTACATCCTTTTGGAGTCCTTCAACAAAGTACTTAAAAGGCGAACAATGTCATAACAATTCTTCTAGCTATAGAATAAGCATTTCAAGCTTGCCTTTGTTTTATGATATGGATATTTGTCCTTCAAACAGAGTTATGTGCCATAGAACCACTTTCACCCTTACGAAAAAATGTGGCTGTAAATGCATGTTGAACTCTCTTAGAACAAATATGCTCTTAGCATGGAATAGGATTCTTAGACTAGTGCCAGGTTTAAGAGTGCCAAAGACTTTACATTTTAAATATGATATGGTGCACGCTTAGCTTCAAGGCAACATATTCTTTAGGAATTTCATGTTGGGAAACCTCCAAATCTGTTTCCAGGAAAACTCAAGTTAAATGGAAATTTTTTTGTATACTGGTTGTGATTCATATGGATGCACATTAATATATATGTTTTTTTCCTAAATTTGAATAATTTGTGTATTTTTTGGTCAACCAGTTTTTTTATCTAGTTCCGATTCAATTTGATAGTAGAAAGAACTCAAGAACTTGAGAGGTTAAATTAATATCCTCCCTAACCACGTTCAATTTCCACTTGTGATGTGATTGTTGTTCGTGAGACAACTGTTGATCTGTACAACAAATGTATATATTCTTGGAATATGATATAACTATGAATATGGAAGTGTTCAGCTATCTTTTTGAGGACATTGTATTTAGGAAAATCTGGAAGTCAAATATTTGAAATAACCCAATTTACGGCAGTGGTAAGCTGGAAGTAAAATCTGAAATAACATAATTTTGGACAGTTGAGAACTTCATATGTGTGTGTAAGAACTGAAATCTATGAACACGATCACAACTCATCATATAATGCTCTAAGTTCTCCAAAACCCCAGATAGAGAAAACCAATAGAAACCTTAGCTCCACCAAAGATATTTCAAAAATATATTCAAAAATATTGATTGTTGGAGTATCTTTGTTGGAGTTAGAGTTTCTCTTGGTTTTCCCTATCTAGGCTTTTTGAAAGCATGGATAATTATATGATAGGTTGTGATTGTGTTCATGAGTTTCATTTCTTCTTTATATATATGAAGTTTTCGGGTGAATGCTACAAGAAACACTAGCACCTTAAGATAAAAACACATAAAGTGAAAAGAAGATTGAACGAGAGAGAGAGAGAGAGAGAGAGAGAGAGAGAGAGAGAGAGAGAGAGAGTAGCACTACTCTTACATCTCTAACCCAAGTATGAAAAGGAATATGCATAAGTGCATGATCAACTATAATAACAAATCACTCCTTCCTCTATTTATATGAGAGGTAAAGGGGCTTTACAATAACAAGTGTACCTAGTCCACTACAAGCAAACTTGAAGACACATGTAGGTCCACCCATGTGAAGCACTCTACTCTAAGTGACATGTGTGAGGCTCAAAGGTGACAATGATTAACATGCAAGGCATCCATGGCATGAGCACTACTCCCCAAGGTCCAAAGCTCCAATGCATCTCCATGGTCATGTGTCTCCTTAAGGACAATGCATGTCCAGGGTCATATGTCTCCTTAAGGACTCCCACACCTACATATCCACTCCCTCAACCCAAGAGTCCACGTGTCAATTGTAAACCTCCATGAAATCAACCAAGAAACGCCGTGCTATCTAGGGCTCAATAACCTCCTCTGAAATACCCAACTCTACTCCAACCACATAAACTCCCTTCAAGCATAAGCAACATAAAGTCACCAAGCTCCATACTTATCTAACACTTTGAGGAAGAATGTATTTCAAACATCCAAACAAGTTATAGCAGCAAATAGTAAACCACATCCAATGTCCAAGTCCATCATGGAAGAGCATGGTCCAACCATACACCATGCAACCCACATATTTCATTTATTCTTTATATATATGAAGTTTTCGGGTGAATGCTCCAAGAAAGACTAGCACTTTAAGACAAAAACACATAAAGAACAAATAAGATTGAACAAGAGATAGAGAGAGAAAGTAGCACTGCCCTTACATCTCTAACCCAAGTATGAAAAGGAATATGCACAAGTGCATGATCGACTATAATAACAACTCACTCCTTCCTCTATTTATATGAGAGGTAAAGGGGCTTTACAATAACAAGTGGACCTAGTCCACCACAAGCAAACTTGCAAGACACAAATAGGTAGACCCATGTGAAGCACTCTACTCTAAGTGACATGTGTGAGGATAAAATGTGACAATGATTAACAAGCAAGTCCTCCATGGCATCATGATCCAAAATGGATTTTGGATAGACTCCTAAGTGTAAGTGTTCCTCACAAAGGAAAATGAAAGTCCAAGGAAGTTCTTGGAGGTAGCCCCATTGCAGAGATCTTCTCCTTCTAAATCTACTGCAACTTGAATGGGGAAAAATGGACTTAGGATGTAGAAGTTATCGCAGAAAGAAGATGCCCTATGTTCTTTAGAAAAAGAGTAAAAATCCTCTAAAATGGACATGGGCAAAAAACCCTTATAAAGGGAAATCGCATTAGAAGAGAGCCAAAGGCGGACTTAAGCGAAAAGGGGAAGAAACCCCTGATTGCCAATCCCCAACATATCGGGTCGGAGGAAGACACATGCGCATGATATAAGAAAAAGATCCATGCCGATGCGACATTGCGATCGCCAATCGGCAAGTCGGCATCGGCGAGGGCATGGGACTAAAGGCGAGACCCCAGGTAGAGTGATATTATGATTGCGATAAGTTGCATCACTAAATCGCATTGTGACAATACAGAGGAGCCAGACCCAATGGATCTTATGGGTAAAAATAGATACATTTTGAGTTTCGTAAAGAGGAGTTTTTCAATGTAAAATCGCATTTCGACATGAAAACCGAAATACAAAGGAAAATGCCTCGAAGCGATTCGATGGGATCTGGATCATTGGATCACGGGATCAAATCAAAGGCCAGGATTAAATCAGCGATCAGCGATCGACAATCCCCGATGCCGATAAGGGCCGGACCCGATAAGTTATAGGACCAATTTCATAATTTTTGAAGTTCGATATGGAGAAATTTTATGGGTTTTTCTGTATATTTGGAGTTTTTCATTATAAACACAAATACGAAGGAAACCATGACTAGTGACTTGCGATAACGATTTAAAGGTGGACCCGATGGAATTTAGGGTGGAATTAATAATATTTCAAGTCTGGAAAAAGGCGTTTTGGCATACTTTTATAATGTTTCTGTGTATTTCTCTATGTAAACGGAGAAAGATTGTTTTGGGAATTCTAATGCACTGAGGGTCCCTTCCGTTACAAAATAGGTGGCCACCATACCCAAAGACGTTTAACAATGATTGTTTGACGCTTAGAGGGGACTTGAGCGAACAGAGGCCAGAAGCCAAAGAGCCCGAAAGGGAAAACGAACAGACAAGCGTTGATTGGCTTAAAAGCCATGAATGTCAGAGACAGAAGGGGGTCATTGCTGAAACCGAGCATAAGCAGGCAATGCAGAGAGCTAAAAGAGCGAAAAAGCCTAAGAGCATGATTGACAGGCAACAAAGCTGCAAAAATTTCACTGGAAGGTTGTCGAGGATTGCTTGTAGGTCAAGCGAATCACAGAGGCATGCAAAGGCCGAGAGAGAGATCAGAGAAGCCAGAACCACGAGCCAGAGCCACTAGCCAGAGCCAAGAGCTAGAGCCAAATGCCAGGGATAAGATGGTGTCTGAGCCCATTGTTTTTGTGTAAAACAGTGGAGTTAAGTGTATAGATCATAAAAGGACTTATACCATAATCCCATAGAGCCTAGTCGAGTTGACTAGAGCTCTAGGAGATGTAGCCCAAGAGTTTTGGGTGAACTCCAAATTAAGATTGTTGTCCATGTGTTTGTTATTGTTGCATTTGTCTACTGCCATATGTATTTACATATCAGTACAAACAACAGAGTTTTAAAATCACATAAACATACATAAGCATTTTAAAACAAATATAAGCATACACCTAGCTTTTCAAGCATATTCTCAATTCCGCATTGGTTAATTAGTAAGACTTGGGAATATTTAAAGCTTTGGAAGTGGGAGATGTTCTTGTAAATTAGACAAGAATCCTAAGTGCCCCATTTTTCACATCACGTGGTATCAAAGCTTCAGATTGGTTAACCACACCTTAAAACAAGGTTATATAAGAATTCTTGATTAACAGAGCAAATACTGCTTGTCTGAAAGGTGTTTGGGTAGTCAGGGACTGATTGTCAGATTAACTGCATGCTTGTAGTAGACTGACTATTTTATGAGTTTGTAGAGGTAAAGGGAAAGCTATTGATAGCTCAGTCCAGGAAGGACAAGAAGGAAGACGGGTTGAAGGCATTCTTCTATCCGAGAGGACCTCAAGGCAATCCTTGAAGCATAAGAGGTTTGCTGCAAAAGGTTGCTGAATAAGATCTTTATTAACCTTGTTTGAAGTTCTTTTGTTTATTTGCATAATGACAACTTCTACAAGTGTATCCTCAAATTCCTCCTTCATCACAAGATTCTTTGATGGATACATGAAGCAAGACTTGTTCATCATGACGGAAAAGGTGAGAGAAATGTATGAGGATGGATGGAAGAGCAACATACTTATAGAGCAGTTGAATTCTGTGGAGGAAGAGAAGCAAATGTTTTCTAACAAATTGCAGGAACTGGAGAGGCAACTTCATATTGCAAATATGAACCTAAAGAGGATGCATGAGTTGGAGCCCCATCTCTTTGTTGCCAAAGAAGCCTTGGTCAAGTATCAGCTTGAAGAAGAGGTAAATAGTTCCTATTTGTCTTCAAATTCTTCTAAGAATGCTTATATTGGTTCTTTTGAAAAACATACTAGAGGCATAAGTTCCAAGCTAATGTCCAAGATGGGATACGAAGGAAAAGGCTTGGGAAAGCATGCACAAGGTATTATTGAGCCAATAATGGTTGAGGAAAGGCCTAAGTATTTGGGTCTTGGCTATGGATAGTCTTATGGAGAGAGTTCCAAAGCTGCCATGAAGGCCATTGAAACAGTCCCAAGAAGGAGCTTCATTTCATGTCCTCTACCTCAGAAGTGTGGAGATTGTATTAAGGAGGAATGCAATAGCTTGAAACATCATTTGCAGGATGTAGGTGTTCAGAAGCACACACTTGAACCAAAGAGTTGTGGAAACTCTGATAGCCTTGAAGAGATTGATGGTGTTCCAACAGGAGCCACTTCTTCTTTCAATTCACCTCCTCATGAAGGCAATAAAGGTGAAAGAGAAAGGTATAAATATGGTCCTAATCATATTCCTTTGGATTTTGCAAAGCATGATAGATTTCCACATAGATATGGGAAAAGAATGGGATGTTCCTTTTGTGGTTTGGATAACCATCATGTTTCTAGATGTTGGAAGAGAATGGCCACATACAAGAAACTTTTGAAGGAAAAGAAGAAAGAAGCCAAAGGTCCATTGGACAAGGCAAATCATGTTGTCAAGAAGATGCACATGTGTTGCACTTACTGCCATAAGCAAGGACATGCTGCTGCAAAATGTTGGACTTTGAATCCAACAATGCTTCCACAAATGTTGAAGAAGGTGGAAAGAGAAGATGGCAGAAATGGAAAGGAAGTTTCCATGAATGATGTATCTCAAGATGATTCACGTGTTGATGCTGATGTGAAGACAAAGGAAAGACCTTTGAAATGGATTGGTAAGAAATGGCTAGAGTTCTTATCCAGTTAAGATTGCATGCCTATTGATGCATCAATTTTCATTTCTTTGTTGATGAGATGCAAGTTGCAGGATTTTAACAAGAAGGCGAGTAGAAAAGTTGAGTAGGAGGCTTACTTTGTTTTTGCAACATTATATTTCATTTCAACCTTGAAAGTACAGTGTGCTTAAGTGAAAGTTGAAGGATGAAATGCATGCATGAGCATGAGATACATGAACACAGGGATGTTGATGTTTTCCTTGTATTTAAACATGTATATGTAATTGACTTGAAGGGTTGATTGCTTTGTTTTTAAACATGCATGTAATGCAATATTGACATAGGAAAAGTGATTTGGTCTCCAAGATGGAGACAATGATGAAGTGTTTCATCTTTTGAAAAAGAGTTCTAATGGTCCTTTTTTCTACATGCTTGACTTGAAGGGTCATTTTTTTTAAAGGCATGGTTTGTGGGCTTGTGGTCTAATCCATCATATGTATGTAGATCTAAGACATGGAGGTGTTCATAAGATGTGAAATTTGTTTCTTTTGTTAGACCATCCAATTGTTGTCTTAATTTCTATTGTTGTTAACAGTGGTTATCGATGGCTTTTCAAACAGGTACAAATGAGAATTTTGTGGAGCAGATGTACTTCACATTTGTTTAAGCCACCTTGGATCAATGATCAAGGCAAAGAAGTGCAAACTACTTTCTATGACCATCTCAACAGGAGTTTTGTAGGAAGGCAAGGAGGAAGGCAATTCTTCCCGGGAGGACCAGCACATCCAGGAAGGAAAGTGGTCAAAGGCCTTGGTTCAGAGGCATTCTACAAGGCAAGTGTATGGAGGTTGAAAGAAGAGGGTGTTGTTACTCTCATTTACTATTCAGATCAATATATTAGTCTTTTGGAGACCAAAAGTTCTTTTAGTGGGAAGGCGTGATCCAAAATGGATTTTGGATAGACTCCTAAGTCTAAGTGTTCCTCACAGAGGAAAATGAAAGTCCAAGGAAGTTCCTGGAGATAGCCCCATTACAAATATCTTCTCCTTTTGAATCTATTGCAACTTGAATGGGAAAAAATGGACTTAGGATGCAAAAGTTATCGCAGAAAGAAGATGCCCTATGTTCTTTAGAAAAAGAGGAAAAATCCTCTAAAATGGGGAAAAACCCCTTATAAAGGGAAATCGCATCGGAAGAGGGCCAAAGGCAGACTTAAGCGAAAAGGGGAAGAAACCCCCGATTGTCGATCCTCGACATATCGGGTCGGAGGAAGGCACATGTGCATGATATAAGAAAAAGACACGGGCCAATGTGACAATGTGATCGCCAATCAGTAGATCAACGTCGATGAGGGCATGGGACTAAAGGTGGGACCTCAGGCCGAGCGATATTGCAATTATGATAAGTCGCATTGCTAAATCACATCGCAACAATACAGAGGAGCGGGGCCATATATATATATATATATATATATATATATATATATCTGTGTGTGTGTGTGTGACTTGCGATAAAGTCAGACCCAATGGGTCTTATGGGTAAAAATAGATATATTTTGAGTTCCGTAAAAAGGAGTTTTTCAATGTAAAATCACGTTTCAGCATGAAAACCAAAATAAAAAGGAAAATGCCCTGAAGTGATTCGATGTGATCTGGACCGTCAGATCGCAAGATCAAATCGATGGCCAGGATTAAATCGTCAATCGGCGATCGGCAATCCTTGATGTTGATAAGGGTCGGACCCGATAAGTTATAGGGCCAATTTCATAATTTTTGAAGTACGATAGGGAGCAATTTTATGGGTTTTTCTATGTATTTGGGGTTTTTCATTATAAACCCAAATACGATGGAAACCACGACTAGCGACTTGCGATAACGATTTAAAGGCCGACCTAGTGGAATTTAGGGCAGAATTAATAATATTTCAAGTCTGAAAAAAGGTGTTTTGGCAGATTTTTACAGTGTTGCTGTGTATTTCTCTATGTAAACAGAGAACGACTGTTTTGGGAATTCCAATGCACTGAGGATCCCTTCCATTATAAAATAGGTGGCCACCATACCGAGAGACATTTAACAATGATTGTTTGATGCTCTGAGGGGATTTGAGCGAAAAAGGGACAGAAGCCAGAGAGCCCGAAAGGGAAAACAAGCAAACAAGTGTTGATTGTCTTAAAAGCCATGAATGTCAAAGATAGAAGGGGGTTGTTGTTGAAACCAAGCATAAGCAGGCAGCGGAGAGAGTTGAAAGAGAGAAAAATCATGAGAGCACAATTGACAGGCAACAAAGCTACAAAAAGGTCGTTGGAAGGTTGCCGAGGATCGCTTCAAGTGAATCACAGAGGCACACAGAGGCTGAGAGAGAGAGCTCAGAGAAGCCAAAGCCACGAGCCAGAGCCACGAGCCAGAGCCAAGAGCCAGGGCAAGAGTGCAGAGCCAGAAAGTCTAAGAGCTTTAGGGCCAGGGATAAGATGGTGTCTGAGCCCATTGTTTCTATGTAAAATAGTGGAGTTAAGTGTAGAGCTTGTAAAAGGACTTATACCATAATCCCAGAGAGCCTAGTCGAGTTGACTAGAGCTCTAGGAGATGTAGCCCAAGAGTTTTGGGTGAACTCCAAATTAAGATTCTCAATTCCACATTGGTTAATTAGTAAGACTTGGGAATATTTAAAACTTTGGAAGTGGGAGAGGTTCTTCTAAATTAGACAATAAGCCTAAGTGCCCCATTTTCATATCAGACCACTACTCCCCAAGGTCCAAAGCTTCAATGCATATCCATGGTCATGTGTCTCCTTAAGGACAATGCATATCCAAGGTCATGTGTCACCTTAAGGACTCCCACACCTACATATCCACTCCATCAGCCCAAGAATCCACATGTCAAATGTAAACCTCCATGCAATCAACCAAGAAACCCCATGCTATCTAGGGCTCAATAACCACCTCTGAAATGCCCAACTCTACTCCAAGCACATACTACCTTCATGCATCAACAACATGAAGTCACCAAGCTCCATACTTATCCAACACTTCGAGGAAGAATGTCTTTCAAACATCCAAACAAGGTCTAGCAGCAAATAGTAAACCACCTCTAATGTCCAAGTCCATCATGGAAGAGCATGGTCCAACCATACACCATGCACCCCACATCTCACGAAGCACCCCCAAGGCCCAAACATGGTGTAAACATTTTCAAAGTAACCTGAAAAGCTAAAAATTATGTCCCTCTCATCATAAAATCCTTTGTAACTCCATGCATATTCGGTTACAACTTTCACTCATAAGTGTCACTAATCAAAGTTTGCAGCTCCTCTTTTCTACAAAAAGTGGGAAGACTAACTATAAAATTACCATTAGACATTGGAGTAGAGGATTTTTATGAAGGTGGTATGAAAGAGACCATTTGGGGCAAGGGCAGTATCCATACTGCCTTGGTCCTCAGTTGGCATCCATACCTTGACGAAGTTGTTTGTGAAGTGTGTTATTGCATGGATTTTGGAAGAGACTATTTGGGGTAGGCAACATCCATATTGTTGTTGATTTGACCTGAGTTGGCATCCATACCTTCTTAGAATAATTCCTTTGTATCATATTTATTTTTTGGGTTACTCAACTACAAACTACTTCCTGCTATCATTTACATTTGTTCTTCAAAGTCAGTATCCAGTTCTAGTTGAAATCACTAGTATTTTTTGTCGTTTCTTGTCTTCATATCTTTACTATTATTTTGTAATTATTCAAGTTTTTTCTATAGTTAGGGTCCTATTAATTTCTAATTTTTAGTTTTCTTTATTTTTCAAATTTCAGATCTAGTTCTGGAATTTTTGGATTTCAAATTTCCTTGGTCCCATAACTCATTTAGTTCATCTACCAAGGGTTCCAAATACACATCAATGTCATTGCCTGGTTGCTTGGGACCAAGTATTAACAATGTTATCATACAAAAATTCATTTTTGTGTTCAACCATGTTGGAAGGTTGTATGTAACTAACACTATAGGCCAAACATTGTATGTGTTGCTCAAGTCTCCAAAAGGATTAAATCGATCTACTACCATTGCAAGTTATACATTGCGAGGTTCGCTAGAAAAACTAGGCCATTTGTCATCAATAGTTTTCCATACTGGGCTAGCAATAGGGTGGCGCACTTGACCATCATTGCTTGCATTCTCATGATGCCACCTCATTTTTTATGACATGTCTGCCGAGTTATAATGAAAAAGATTTTTTTCATTTATATAATATATTATCATATAATAACACTATGACAAATGGTAATGATAATACAAGAAGGGGAAAACTTGAATGAAGTTACAGTGTTCAAGATCATACCTATACATTCTTTTTAGCCTTAGTGCTATGGGAAAATATCTTAACACCTTGGCTGGAACACCTTTCCACACCTTTTGAGATTGAGCATCCACCTCCCATCGAAATTTTCCACATGTTGGGCATTGATATTTACTTTCATAACTTCCTCGAGATAAAATGAAATATTTTGGACATGCGTGTATCATATCATAGTTTAATCCCAATGATTTTATCAACTTTTTTGCAACATCTGCAAAGTTTGGAAGTGTGTTATCTTTAGGAAGCACATCGTTTTGCAATTTTAACATTTGATCAAAACTTGTATCAGACCATCCACTCTTCACTTCCAAATTGTAGAATTCTACAGTGGCTGATAGTTTTGTGAAGTCAACAAAACCTGAGTACAATGGCCTCTTGGCATCTTCAATAAGCTTCTTATATTCATTAAGTTCATTTAGTACATTTGTTGATTCCAACCCCTCATTATCATAACTCTCATTGATGTTTTGATTAAGACATTGATTGACATCATTCACTATTTCAATCATTTGATCACCAACAATGGTTGCATCATCATCATCATTTAGAGGTTCACTATCATTCTTAAACAATGTTTCATGCTCATCAACCTGATTATCATAATCATGTTCCACAAAATGTTCATAGCCCTATTAATAAGAAAATCAAAATTTATGTTAATAATTTTATGGTTTTTATGAAAATTAAAATCAATGATGTTTAGTATTTATAGAGTTTTGAATACATATTTATACAAATATGTGGAAGTTATTGTGACTCTATGTAATAGACTCCACATATTGGCCAACACATACATATCTGAATATTTATTTGAAGGTTGATACTATTCTAAATTCTAACATCCCCCTCAACACACAAATATTCTCACACAAAAGCTCCCAAAATTTTGCTTACTTGTGATGGATAACAATTTGGAGCTGATTACAGCTTCTCTTGCAAGTCCAGAACTCTTCTTTGTCATTCACTCTAATGGTCTTCCATCACTTTCACATCGAAAGTAGAACTTGCAGCTTGATGTAGAACTTTCCTAAGAAACCATCATTGAACCCTCAAACATTATCTCTGCTAGGACGCCCACTAGACTCTTTCTTCATGCTACATGTTACCCCTCCTTCTAGCAGGGGTACCTATAGTCAAATTCTTCACTTTTATTTAGCAGATCAGAGTCCAGACTAGAGACAGGACTATTTTTGGCCATTTTCACATTTCCCAAGGCACTTCATGGATCCCAATGCATAGGGTCCCCACTCCAAAATTCAATAAGGGCTCCTTGTGATCAGCAAGAGGCATACTTGACACACCACATTTAAATTTTAGCAAAATGATGATATCTCAAGGTCAATTTCAGCTCTAATGGGAACAAGGGCATAGTATATTCCATGGGCATAAAGGTGGAAAAGAAAATAGAAATTGCATGTAGCTCATAAGGCCTCCTATCAAGCATGCAAACCTTTTCAACCTCAAAAGAAGAGGGGCATTGGTAATCTCAAGCCCCATGCAAGAAATTTGAACTCTCCTAGCCAACATGAGGGAGTAGTAAGGTGGCCTAGGTATAATGCCCTAAATCAAACATGATCAAACAATGGCTTGTGGGCATCCCCAAGCTAAAAAGTAGCCTCTCCAAGCAAAACACTCCAATCAAGCAAGACATGGCCAAAGGAAAGGGAACGTTGCTAGTCAAAGGTTTAAGGGAGTCAACTAGCTATTAGGGGTCCAGGAAGGTTCCAATTTGAAATGTGCATGTTAAAGCATCCCATGAATATGAAATGCAAAAAAGTTGGCATACCAACATCAATTCAAAACAAAGCACACATAAAGCAAACCCTTCAACCTATTTAATCAAATGAAGATGAAAAAATGTGTACTTCCTAGAGGCATGTTGTCTCAGAACTATATCTAAAACCCTCAATGCATCTTGGGCTTTATCAGAAACCTCCCCTTGAATAACAGCCTGCAGGGCTTTCATTGAGATCTTTGCAGCAAATGTGATTTCTACCTTGAATTTCTCCCCTCTATCTTCTCTTCTCTTTTTTGACTGCTTAATCTGACTGGAGCTTCCATTTCCAATAGGCTTAATTAATTAACCACAACAATTAAAATGAACAAAATGCATCAGCATTACACTGTCATCCCAACCTACCCGAAATTTAACACTGGAGCATAGAAGTATGGCATTCAAAGACTCATGTATGATCCTTATTCCTACAACTGCAACTAATGTTAGAGCCTAGGACTTGAAATAATAAATTATCATGCCAACACTTTGCACCCATTTCACCCATCATTAATAGTGAAACCTGGGGTGTTGACATGAAAGAAGACTGCATGGTAGCTGATGGAATCATCCCAACAAGTGGAGACACCATGCCTGGCAGTCCAATTCTAGGCAAAGCTCCAGCCCCAACAAATGGTAGCATTGTTGGGATAGCCTAATCCAGTAGATATCAACGATTCTGCCTAGCAGTCCCATTTTCTCTTCTTCCTACAATATTACACTCACTCAACATTTAAATAGCATATATAGCAAACCATTAACTATAATTGGTTCTACTACAAGCAGCAAAACATGGTGTCTTGATGGTAGAGAAAATAAAGTTGTCCTATGAGATATTCTTGAGAGTTGGATGTATAAAGTTAGATTAATCTCAATCTTTACAGAAGATACTAAATAGACCTTAATATCATTCCAACTAAGACAAAATACATCAGGAAGAAAAAAATGCAACTTTATCCTCCTTAGAAAGAAAGAGCTAATAAGAAATTTAATCATCAGCAAAGCCCTGACCACAAGGTTTCAAACAATGGATAGCTATTCTGCCAAGGATTGAAAACATGCTCGATTTGTTGTCTAAGAAATTTACAAGGAGATGTTTACATGAAGCAACATTACAAGGTTCAAAAAGTTTGGTAAGTCAAGTGGAGCATGTTCAGAAAAGTTCAAGATTTTGAAAGAACTTCACAAAATTTGAATAAAGGTTTCAAAAATATGGAACAAATAAAATTATATAAATTACACAATAATTCAAATAATCACAACATAATATATGAACACACAAAAACAGTAATTCCAAAAAGAGATACATAAATCTCAATAACATAATAGCATTATCCATAGTTTATAGTTTTAACTAAATGTTACGAATATTTAAGAATGTGTACACCAAGACCTACTTCAAAAAAATAACCTATGTTGATATTTTCATCTAATGCCTCAGTATTAAATGTGGGACACAAAAGTAGGTTTCATTGCTTTTAAATTAGATATTTCATACTTCTTTATTTCATTTTCAAGGGATGTTTCAGAGGTTAGGCCCAAACCAACTTGACCCATCCACGAGGTTCATATCTGATCTGAGACATGTCTCGCCAGAGATAACAACTATGTTGTTATGTTGCAAAAGGGAGGGTCAGCACCTTTACACCTCATGTCCCAATCAATCCAGTGCTTTGATGACTTCTTGTTAAAATTGGCAACTAGGGCCAAATTCCACTTTGGTCTGCTCCTTTGAGGAATATTATTGTTGCATTAAATTCCTTTTTTCAAGAGGTCCAAAAGAAACCTTAAGATAATGAAATTTGGATAAGTAAAAATATTTATTTACTTCAAATAATTTCTAGAAGTCATGACCTTATTAAGGCGGGAAAATTGAAAATTTGAAATTCAAATTTGCTTCCAAAATGTTAAGGTTGGCTTTACCTCCATAAGGTGAAATTGTTATATATATATAGGTGTCCTCCATTTTGATTAGACACGTCAACTTGCTTGGATAAGGTCTGAGGCAGCTAAGGTCTTCATGGAGGTTGATGGACTATTTGTTTCTGGGTTAAGGGTTGATATTCTTCATGATAGTTAGCCGCATGTCTAGATGGATTAGTATGGGAACTTTGATAGCCCAAGTTTTGTAGCAGAAAGGGAAGCCAAGGTTGTTTGGACTCTAGAATGAGTGCAGGTCTATTTGAGAATGGTTCTGGGCTCAATACTGCAGCTTTGAATGAGGATTGATCTCACAATAAACGTTGAAGCAAGCTACACTTATCTAGGTCACTTCCATATAGACCAATCTCTGTTCACAAGACCGAGAATCTTCTAAAGGAAGGTCACAGTCTATTATGTTTGATCAGCAAGCTGTATGGTCTATTTTTTAATCTTAGAAGGAGGTTAAGGTGCATCTAATTGTTTCAAGATTTGTTTGAAGGAAGGTTGCAGTTAATGGAAGGTCCATCGAGTATGAAAAGTGTGTTGTAGTTGATTGTGCTTGTGCCTTAACTAGTATTCAGAAATGTAGAGTAGAAGGCTGTAGCCCTTGGTGCCAGAGTTGCCATTTGATTGAGTCATCTTCGTGTTTAAGGGCTTTGATATAGGATCTTCATCTTGGCAAGTTAGTCTTGACTTTAAATCATTGTACTCTTTCTCTCTCTCTCTACTGAACATTTCATGATTAATAATAAGAATATTTGATCAAGGGTTTCCCCATCTTGGGGTTTTTCCCTAGCTTGTTCCATATTCTTGTGTTCTTCTGTCTTGCATTGTCTTCGACATTTATCATGTATGTTCTTTCATTGGTTACTATATGTGACTGTTAATGGATTAACGGGCAAATGGATGGATGAAGTAACTAACTGAAGCAAAGAACACGTTAACTCAAAATTAACATGGTATCAGAGCTCAAGAAAATACAAGCCCAAGAAAATATGAAAGAGAAAAGCAATGTCATGAGAAGGTTCATTTCTTAAGAGCTTATGGGCATCAAGCGGTTGCAAGGAGCCTCTCTCATTGCGATATATGGCCTTTCCCATGGCCATCTCTTGAATCATTATTCCCCTTCGAGTTGAAGCATCAACCTTAAAGTTCCTTATGAAGACAACAAAGCCCTTGTTCATATTGATTATAGTATGAAATTATGTTCGAACAGAGGAAGGCACTTTATCCAGTACAATGGGATAACATCAGAATCATGAAATTTCCAAGGCCTGCAATCAAACCTCTGGAAAGGATAATCATGTTCTCCCATAGAGAATTTGATACGTTGTCCTAACTAGAGATACTCTCAGCCTTCAAATTGCAAAAATCTTACATATTTTTGGCTTGATCTAAGGTATATCTATGTCAATTTCAGATCAATCCCTTCCTCAAAAGATGGTGTTCTATTGCAAGCAATTCTTGTAGGTAAGTGATGGCCTTATTTCTTGTCCAAAGTATAGTATTGGATTTCACTTGGCCAATTTTCGGTTTTCTCTGAGAAACTCTAAATAAAATGAAATTATCACATCTCATAGATGGAAATGATCTATCCATTGTGCTATCTACAAGAGTTTGAGTTGGAGGAGCATCTTGCTTTCAGATGTCTCCTCTACTATGATATTAGAGGGATAATTCATTGCTTGTAGTAAGGCTAACCAAGACTCTTATGATCCCTTATTTTTCTACTCGATTCATTCATGATGTGATTTCACATATATAAATGATCTTATGAGGTTCATGTATGATGGTCTCCATAAGACACAATTACTTTCTTCTTTCCTATGTTAACTGTTATCACTCCAAGAAACTCTCCTAGGTTGTAGCTCAGAGATGCCTGGTAACATATAGTCTTCAACATTGTTCTTTGAACTATTGGAATAAATGAGGGTTTGGATCAAGTTAGATAACCATTTCAGCTCTTTTTTCACTCAAGACATGCATGAACACTCTCACCAATACAAGGCCCTAGACCACTAATGCTCAATAAATTATAGATTCAGTAGATAGACGGAGAACACTAACTGTACCAGTAGATTGCATACATAAACATAAATGAATGGCTAGCTACAGGCAACAAAAGAGAATACTGACTGTACTAGTAGATGTATATATGACCACACATGGATGGCTAGCTATAGGCAACAAAGAAGATTGCAAATCTAATATATCAAAGAAAATATAAGATGACAGTTATCTAGCCTTAGACATAAAGAAAACATGAACAAACTATTCAAGTGCAAGCATAGAATAGCAAAGAGAATGGACATTGAACATATAATGGCAAAATAAGCTTATATTGCTAGAATGAAGATAAGAAGCTTGAATGAACAGAGGAGGAATAATCTCCAAAAGTTGAACCCTTGTTACATTTAGTTTCTTGCCTTTTATAGGCCTTTTACAATGCTCCTGAGCTCTCTAGAAGGCTAGGAGTCTTAATCTTCCTGATATGCATTGTTAACTGATTTGATGCCCTCTTGGCAAGCATGGGATTAGATTTTTCTGCTTCTGACAGCAAAGTAACCGATTTCAGATATTTTTGGTGGCTTTCTGCATTGTCTGGGAGTTTTCTTGTGCCATAGGTGCTCCATAATGTTTGTTGGTGTGGCTGTTGCACTGTAAGTGCTATTGATGCTCCCTGATCTTGTTTGATTTGGATGTGTTGCGCTGTTGATGCTCCCTGATCTTTTTGTTTTGGGTTGCAGCATGTTGTGGCCCTTCTCTCTCCCTTTCAGGGCTCCTGTTTCCTGGCAATATGTCTCCAAAGGTCTATTATATGGTGGAATGGGTCTTCGGGCCCTTATAATCCTTTTAAATGACCCCTCTCTGTTAATACATGATTGTTTTTTGTTTTAAATAGAGAACGCAGTGACACTGTGAAAATCCCACCCATCTCTATCCTTTTTGAACTTAAGAAATCCTTAGAAATGGCTTATTCTCCTCTTGGGTCTACCTTTGCAGTGACAACACATCTCCATCGTTGATCTGAGAGTCCCAGATCCAATGGTGATGATCCATTTCGGGAGCCTCTTTTGTACTGGAGTTAACCTCCCGATGAGGCCGGTTTTCTCTCTCCTCATCTTGGACATGTGGCAGCAGCTGTATGGCATCGGGCAGAGCTCGACCTAAACCACTTTCTGCCTGTTGCCCGCCTGAAATCCTGCCTGTTTTGTGATTTTTCCTTCATATCAAAAATATGTCGAAACACTGAAAATTTATGAAAAACGGCCCTGGCGGGTTTCAAATATTGTATATTCCACTTCCCGTACCCTTTTGGGTCCAGGCTCCATCGCAATCGGCACTAGCCTAAGGTTCCATCATATTTCATTGCATAACAAAATACATGGGAAATACATTAAAATTTCATGGGCACGGACTTCAAATATTATCAAACATTGTAACACATAACTGTTAGATTTGGTTATCGCATCGCAAATACATATGCGCATAAGCCCCACCTGTGGTATTGTTTTCGATGCAATACAGTGATGTGATCCAATCGCAATTGTTGGTCACTCAATACCTGGGTCTTTTATATATACATAACATAGCTCCCTGCCGATGCGACCCGCCGATCCGATCATCGGCGATCGTTGATCAACAGTTCCATGTGCCCGTCTTTAGACTGCTACCTCTGTCTAGCCAATATACAATTTTCCACTTAGATCTGGGTTGTTGATCGACCAGATCTAACAACTATTGTGCAATGCCTAGTTTAAGCATGCAATAATGGTTTTTTCATGGTTTTAGATTGTTTTTAGCCTCCTAATAGTGTATTTCTTCACTTCCAAGGGCTTTCCTCTTGCAACCATTTCGAATTTAAACGATCCTTAAGAAGATTTTGAAGAATTTTGGGGCATACTTGGATCCTTTGGGATGATTTTAAGCAATCTTGGAAACTTTAATAGCATACTTGGATCCATTTTTGGACCGTTTGCCCACAAGGCTAACATTGGCTCCTTTTGGGGATGAAAGCCTCCCTGTGAGGTTTCAAGAACTGCAGATCAATGCCTTTCCTATAAAAACAAAAATTAAATCTTCCTTCTAGTGTTCCATTGGGCATGGAGTATATTTTGTAATGAAATAAAATTTGGAAAAACATATTTACAATGACAAGGCCTTAAAGCCTTAAACAAAATAAAGTTTCAAGAATTGCCCATTTACTGGGTTGCCAAAAGTATCTTCTCCTTCCATATTGTGCAGAATGAATGTATTTTTCTACTGAACTTGAGTGATAACAAAAGGACCTACCCATAAGGAGTCAAAATTGCCATGATTACATCTCCTTTCCTTAAATTCATCCCATTTAAGCACCCAATCACCAACTTGGAAATTGTCCACTTTTGCCTTCCTATCAAAGGTTTCTTTGATTTTCTTCTGATGAGCTTTTGACTTCTCAACCAGCTGCTCTCCAATCTGCTATAGTTCAACCAGGTTATTCATTCTTCTTACCATGTCATTTTCTTCATCTTGTTCTTCTTGCAAGAACTTAGCCACAGGGAGAATCAGCTGGATGGGGAAAACAACATCAGTGCCATAAACCAGTTTGACTGGAGAATTCCCTATGGATTTTTTGATGGTAACTTTGTCAGCCAATAGTGAAAACTTCAACTTGGAATCCCAGCTCTTTTTTTTGTCCTATAATAGTTTTTTTATTACCCTTACCAGACTCTTGTTAGATGATTCTACTAGGTGATTGCCTTGAGAATAATATGAGGTAGAATGCACCACTTAAATTCCCATGGATTCAGTCATGTCCATCAATTCTTTTTCCTTGAAAGTTGTGGCATTATCAATGACTAGTTTGGTTGGGCAACCAAATCTAGTGAAAATATTCTCATTCAAGAACTTTATGACAACTTGATGATTGGCATTCTTAGTGGGTATAGCCTCAATCCACTTGGTGAAATAATCAGTGGCTACTAAGATCCATTTGTGTTGGTCACTGGAATGTGGGTTGATCTCACCTATAAAGTCCAAGCCCCATTGTTGGAAGGGACCATTAACATGTATTGGTTTCAAGGGCAGAGATTTTAGTTTTTGTCTTCCTGCAAACCTCTGACACTTGTCACAAGCTTTTACAAAAGAAAACACATCAGAGAACAGAGTAGGCCAATAATATCCAGCCCTCAGGATTTTGTGAGTTGTGGTTTTCCAATAATGATGCCCTCCACAAATTCTAGAATGGAACTGATCTATGACTTCCATAGATTATTCTTTATCTAGACACCTCAAGAGGATTCCTGATGGGTCTTTCCAATAAAGAAATTTTTTATCAATATAGAATTTGGTTGATCTAAGTTTAATGGCACGAGCTTGACTTGAGCTAAGCCCTGGAAGGACTTCCAGCTTTTGCAAAAAATAAACTATGCTGTAATACCATTCACATGTGGCTAGATTTTCAGCCAAAGACTGATTCTTCTTTTGCTCTTCTCCTGCTCCCTCTGCCTGCTCATAATATGAATTTAGACCCATGGAATTTATATCTAACAAGCTGCAATTTTCTTCATCCATAAGTTTAGCCAAGCCCTAGCCTTTGACAAGCTTAGTGGGCTTCACCTCTATGTTAAACTCTATGAATTTTGCAATCCATCTAGCTCTCTTCCCATCAATATCTGGATGAGTTAAGACATCCTTTACTGAGGCTAAAGGTACATATGAAACTACTTTGGAATGCAGAATATAAATTCTGAATGCCTTTAAAGACTTTATGAGAGCATAAGCTTGTTTTTTGATAAGGTCATACCTTAGTTCAGCATCCCTTAAAGTTTTGCTGAAAAAGGCCACGGGGTGCTCTATGCCTTCATCATTTTTCTGCAACAGGACTACTGCAAATGTATCATAAGAGGTAAAAGAGAAGATACAAAACTCTTTAATGTAATCTGGGTTGATTAGAGTGGGAGCTTCCATGATAGCTTGCTTGATGGCTTCAAAAGAGCTTCTTGAAGCATCTATCCATTTTATTTCTGCTCCTTTCTTCAGCATGGAAGTGATGTGCTTTACAAGCTCTGCAAAGTTTGGAATGAACCTCCTTACGAAGTTAATCTTACCCAAGAAGGATTGAATGTCCCTTTTTGACCTTGGGATGGACAATGTCTGAATGGCTTGAACCCTTGCTAGATCAATCTTCACACCTTCAACAGAAACAATATGTCCCAGAAGTTTGCCTTCTTCTAGAGCAAACTGTGACTTCTTTGGGTTCACTGAAATTCCAAACTATCTGCACTTTAGGAAGACCTTCTTCAAATGTTGTAAATGGTCTTTGTGGCTGCTGGAGAATACTTTTAAGTCATCAAGATAAATAAGGATAAATTTGTCCTTCTCTCCCATGAAGGCTATGTCCATGGCCCTCTGAAAAGTAGCCCCAGCATTCATCAGTCCGAAAGGCATCTTGGAGTACATGAAAGTGCTCCAAAGAGTAGTGAAGGCGGTCTTTTCATGATCTTCAGGATGTACAACGATCTGATTGTAACCTGAAAATCCATCTAAGAAAGACATGACTCTAGCCCCTAAAACTCTTTGCAGCAAATGTTCCATCTTGGGTAGGGGATAG
This sequence comes from Pinus tabuliformis, assembly GCA_031772625.1. Taxonomy (NCBI): domain Eukaryota; kingdom Viridiplantae; phylum Streptophyta; class Pinopsida; order Pinales; family Pinaceae; genus Pinus; species Pinus tabuliformis. The sequence goes on along the minus strand of CM062805.1, from coordinate 1,087,460,174 downwards.
TTATCTTTTTTAGAGCACTTGTTCAGGTTTCTGAAGTCAACACAAAGCTTGATTTCTCCTTTTTTATTTCTTACTACCACAAGGTTCACTATCCACTTTGAATACCTCAGGGGAACCATGATTTTGTCATCCAAGAGCTTCTTGATTTCTTTTTCAATCAAAGGCAGTAAGAGAGGGCTGATAGGTCTTAATTTTTGCTTAAAAGGGATGGTGTTCTTTTCCAATGGAATCTTATGTTGTATGACATTTGTGTCATAAGTTTTAAGATCACTGTATTCCCAGGCAAAAATATCAGTGAATTTCTTCATGAGGGTGCAATACTCAGAATTCTGGGTAGAGGATAATTGAGTGGACAGATTTATGTATTTCAAATGGGTTGGGCTCCCTATATTGTGTTTACAAACAATAGACTCATTTTTTGCTTCAACAGGCTTATATGGTATGCCATTATGATCGAAAAGCTTCTCTAGAGGTACCAATCCTTTTGGTATGTGATTACTAGGCAACTGGATGATGCTTCCTTGGCCGATCTTTCTTTTTAGCTTGGGCTGGCCGCATTCTCCCATGGCTTCATTTTCCTGATCGACGTGCATTTCAGAAAATTCCTCCACGACTTGCAAAAACCTGTTAATTTCCTCATCATCTTCAAAAACCTTCCAATATTTGACATTGTTAGGCAGAGACAGTCTGTATTTTACCTGAACTTTGTATGCCAATATAGGAGGCAAAGGAAGAATAAACATGCTAGCAGAGACAACAAGGGAGTTAGCAAGCTGGTTCTTCATTCTTGTAATATAAGAAATGTTGAAATCATTAAAATAATCCTTGAGCCTCCATACCTCATCTCTGTATGCCTTCAGCCTTGGATGCTTAGCTTGGAAAGTTCTATTTACCTACTGAATAATGAGGTTTTCATCTCCAAACACTCTTAGGCCTTTGATACCCATTTCTTTAGCAGCGTTTAAGCCCATAATCAAAGCTTTGTACTATGCGATGTTGTTTATGACCTGAAAGGTTAATTTGAAAGACAAATGAATGTATTCCTGTGTTGGGGACACAAGGACTACAACTGCCCCTGCAACTTCTTTAGGGGAAGCCCCATCAAAAAACATATCCCAAATCTGTGGGTTTTCTTCCTCTGTGATTTGGAAAACTGGTTTCTTGAGCTACGTGGAGACCAATTGAGATTCTTCAATATGAAGAATACAAGCTCCAAAATCAGTGTTGATAGCATATATGGGATGATTGGTGGGATTCTTTTCATTGCTGATTATATAAGCCAACTGAGCTTCTCTATATAATCTCTTGCTCTCTCCTCCAAAAACTGGAACAGTAGCATAAGACAGGTCATTTTTTAATGATCCACCTAACCTCTTGATCCAACCTCTGGAAAGTAACATACCGAACTTTGGGGGTACATCTACCACCACAATATCCATCATCATGCTTTTCATAGGCAGCTAAGACAAAGTGATGGCTAGGTCCTTGATTAATCCTAGACATTTCACTTTTCTAGAGTCAAAAGAAAATAGGTCATGATAAGGCTTAGTGATATCAAGACCCAACTCATCCATGACAGCCTTGGGCATTAGATTATGGTTGGTTCTACTGTCCAAAAGGAAGTTGTGAAGGATTTTATCATGAATAGTCAGGGACGCATAGAACGATGGGGAGCTATCTTCACAATTTTCAATCATTGGACTGAGAATGATAGCTGCCTTATCATCTTGCAGATTTACATAGTTAGTGGAGGCTTGGATGTCTTTAGGCTCAAGGGCCTCGAGGATGGATCTTTTGAAGGAATCAGTCTTCACTAGTTCAATCAGAGGCATAGGTATTCTTAGCTTCTGAATTTCTGATTGAAAACTGAAAGGAGGAGACTTGTCGAGGCCTCTTACCTCATTAGCTGGAGCTTTGAGGATGATGGGATCAACTGCCGATTGTTTTTGCTTATTATCTTGTTGTATTGCAGGGACAATAGCTCTTTGAGGAGTTTCCTTGGAACTATTTATCTTTAACCTCAAATTATATCTTTGTTGATCTATAGTTTGTAAAATAGCTTTACCATCCCATTCTTGGCTGAGCTGGTCGTTGCATAATGACTTTTCATAGGCAGATGAGGTCAAAAAGGAAGCATTTCCTTTGTCTTCTAGACAATGGACCTCAACATCTTCTTCAAACTACTCTACTTCCATGACTGCATTCTGAAAAGGAGCCTTCACCCTTTGGTCTTCATTTGCATCTTTGCTTCTTTGCAAAATTTGCAATTGCTCATTCATTCTTATATATGGATTCGGATTTGGATTTGGATTTCTTGGGGCAAAGGTATTAGGCATTCTTCCTTTCCTTGGGTTCTACTCAACCTTCAATTTAGATATTTCATAGGCTAATGACTTGATCATTTTGGTCATTTTATCTATCTTAGGATCAGAGGATTGTTGTGGGGAAAAATGCCTATGCAGGACGATCCTATCCACCTAAGGTGTGATAGTGCCTTAGCAACAAATGAGTACAGCTATTTTGGTTTCTTCCTTTATGAAATGTGAAAGAAGGGAGATCAATAGACTTACCGGTGTCTTCCGTTTGTCCCTCGATCCGATCTCTCTTCTCTTTGGGTGTTCACAGCTACTTGCCTTCTTGCTTATCCAGCTTCAACTTCCTGCAAGACCACAAGAGAACAACTACTTGAGACAAGAGAATAGCTACTTGCGACAAGAGAAGAACACTACACAAAGACAGATATTCACATTCATAACTAGTTTAGGATTAGAAATAAACCAAATACACTAATACATTCATACATCAAAACACATCAGCATATAGGAGAAACCAAGATAGCTTTATTGATGAATAACAAGGTTCAGGAAGAGATACAACCCAAAGGGCTCCAATCCAGCATCTCCTTCTCAGCAAATGGAATTCCTCTCTTTTCCCCCTTCAAAGCATTAAGCACCCAATGATTCCAGTCTCAAACCAACAGCAATTCTTTGCAATAACAAAATTCCAGCCTCTAGATCTCATGGAGGAGAGATCCATATATAGATGTTTGGAGAGAGGATGACTCAGCTTGAGATCTGACTAGTGTCCTCTCCCTCTGTCAGTTCTTGAGTCCACTTGGAGGTTCTTGCTTCCACTTGGAGATTTGGAACCTCTTACTCATCACCAGTCGAATTCCCTGAGGCAAGTGTCATTTTGGAAGCTTCCTGGGTTTTGACACCTTGAAAAATGAGCCTGCCACTTGTCCACTCTCGTTCAGCGCAAGTAGCCTTTGTTCTAGTTGACATTCAACGTAGGTAGCTAGTGTTGGCTTTGACATTCAGCGCAAACAGCTAGTGTAGCCACTGAAATGATCCTGAATTGACTTGTTTTTGAGCAGTTTCAGGTGGAGAACTTCTGTGAATTGCTGTGGTTTGTTAGCCTTGTTCCTCTAGGGGTAGGAACAACATTTTTAGGGACTTTGGATCCCTTGGATTATGGACATTTCATGCTCAATGCTGTAAGGCACAAAAATGTCTATAACAATGATGATGAAGACTTACCCCTTTGTCTTCTTCTATCAACAATTCCCTTGAGCTTCTCTGCAGCCATGATGTTTGATTCCACTTCCAAGGCTACATCTTGCATGTTAGCCAAAGTAGCACATCACCTCTCTCTCAACAGTAGGCAAAAGTCAGAATCGAAAGCACTGGCATAGGTGAGTTTAGCAGAGGTAGTAGTGGATTTTACTTCAGCTGGTATCTTTTTGTACATACAGTTAAACCTCTTATTAAAATTAGATAGCAACTCACCATTTTTCCTCTTTAAGTTCCCAAACTCAGTGTGGTAGTAGAGGAGATCCTTCTTATTCCCCCAATGCTTTAGGAATGCATCATCTAAAGCTTCAATATCTACTTTATATCTGGGGGTTAGTTCTCCGAACCATTTTCTAGCCTCTCCATCTAGGCTTTGGAGAAATACTCTCATCCACACATCATCTTCACTAATGTCCAGATTATCAGCATAGCTCTAAAATGACTCAAGATGTTCTTCAGCAGTAACACCTTCAGTGCCAGTGAACTTAGGCCTATATTTCTGATATTCTCTAATAGGCATGGCATTCAAAGGAGTGGGCAGTATTATAGGTCCATACCTAGCAGCTATGATTCTTTCCATCTTGGTAGGTGCTTGTGGGCCTGCCATAACTATGGTAGCTAAAATAGTATTGGCAATAAGACTAAAGGAGTATGATGGATAGGAGGTGAGGTTTCCTTTGGGCTTACAACAAAAGGAGAACTTAAAGAATAAGGAGCTTTATGAATCTCTGAGAGTTTTTCTTCACTGCTAGTATTAGATGCTATACTCTCAACATGTATTTATTTTATTACAAGCCTTTCTTGAAGAGATATAGGAGATTGTTTAGGTTTACCTAAACCTGATGCTCCTTTCTGCAATACCTTTCTCTCTTTGATAATTTTTTTAGGGCCAGGTATTGGATCATCTTGTAGCTTTTGAGGATTTCTCCGAGTATGCCTCACAAACTAAGCCAGAACTATGAAGTGGAGTCACCAAGAGGTTCGGCCTCTAGTAGAGTCACCTAATAGATGTTTACAACCAGAAAAGTGCCCAGACTTTGTCTGTCATCAAAGCTGGATCTATGTTGTTTCCCAGGGAAGTTGAGCTTCAGTTTCCTCTCCCCAGCAGCGTCACCAATTATGTTATCACTCCAAGAAACTCTCCTAGGTTGTAGCTCGGAGATGCCTAGTAACATATAGTCTTCAATATTGTTCTATGAACTATTGGAATAAATGAGGGTTTGGATCAAGTTAGAGAAATATTTCAGCTCTATTTTCACTCAAGACATGTATGAACACTCTCACCAATACAAGGCTTTAGACCACTAATGCCCAATAACCAGCAGATTGCATACATAAACATAAATGAATGGCTAGCGACATGTAGCAAAAGAGAATACTGACTGTACTGGTGGATGAATATATGACCACACATGGATGGCTAGCTACAGGCAAAAAAGAAGATTTCAAATCTAATATATCAAAGTAGAGATAAGATGACAGTTATCTAGCCTTAGACACAAAGAAAACATGAACAAACTATTCAAGTGCAAGCATAGAACAACAAAGAGAATGGACATTGAACATATAATGGCAAAAGAATCTTATATTGCTAGAATGAAGATGAGAAGCTTGAATGAACAGAGGAGGAATAATCTCCAAGAGTTGAACCCTTGTTACATTTATTTTCCTGCCTTTTATAGGCCTTTTACAATGTTCCTAAGCTCTCTAGAAGGCTAGGAGTCGTAATTTGCCTGGTATGCATTGTTAAATGATTTCATGCCCTCTTGGCAAGCATGGGATCAGATTTTTCTACTTCTGACAGTAGAGTAACTGATTTCAGATATTTTTTATGGCTTGTTGCGTTGTCTAGGAGTTTTCCTGTGCCAGAGGTGCTCCATAATGTTTGTTGGTGTGGCTGTTGCGCTGTAAGTGCTATTGATGGTCCCTGATATTTCTGTTTTTGGTTGCAACGTGTTGTGGCCCTTCTCTCTCCCTTTCAAGGCTCCTGTTTCCTGGCGATATGTCTCCCAGGCTCTGTTATATGGTGGAATGGGTCTTCGGGCCCTTATAATCCCTTTAAATGGCCCCTCTCTATTAATACATGATTGTTTTCTATTTTAAATAGAGAAAACAGTGACATTGTGAAAATCCCACCCATCTTTGTCCTTTTCGAACTTAAGAAATCCTTAGAAATGGCTTATTCTCCTCTCGGGTCCACCTTTGCAGTGACAACACATCTCCATCATTGATCTGAGAGTCCCAAATCCAACGGTGATGATCCATTTCTGGCACCTCTTTTTTACTCGAGTTAACCTCCTGATGAGGGCGGTTTTCTCTCTCCTTGTCTTGGACATGTGGCAGTAGCTGTATGGCATCAGGCAAAGCTCGGCCTAAACCACTTACCGCCCACAGCCCGCTTGAAATCCTGCCTGTTTTGTGATTTTTCCTTCATATCGGAAATATGTCAAAACATTGAAAATTTATGAAAAGCGGCCCTGATGGATTTCAAATATCATATATTCCACTTCCTGGACCCTTTTGGGTCTAGGCTCTGTCGTAATCGGCACTGGCCCAAGGTTCCATTGTATTTCATTGCATAACAAAATACACGGGAAATACATTAAAATGGCATGGGCGTGAACTTCAAATATTATCAAACATTGTAACACATAACCGTCGGGTCCGGTTATCACATCGCAAATACGTATGTGCATAAGCCCCGCCCGTGGTATATTTCCAATGCGATATAGCGATGTGATCTGATCGCAATCACTGATCGCTCAATACCCGGATCTTTTATATATACATAGCATAGCTCCCTGTCGATGCGACCCACTGATCCGATCATCAGCGATCGCTAATCGGTGGTTCCATGCGCCTGTCTTTAGACCATCACCTTTGTCCAGCTGATATGCGTTTTGCTGCTTAGATCTGGACCGTTGATCGGCCAGATCTAACGGCTGTTGTGCAATGCCTAGTTTAAGCCTGCGATAATGGTTTTTTCATGGTTTTAGAGTGTTTTGAGCCTCCCGATAGTGTATTTCCACCCTTCCATGGGCTTTCCTCCTATGACCATTTTGACTTTGAACAATCCTTAAAAAGATTTTGAAGAATTTTGGGGCATACTTGGATCCTTTGGGATGATTTTAAGCAATCTTGGAAACTTTAATAGCATACTTGGATCCATTTTTGGATCATTTGCCCAGAAGGCTAGCATTAACTATGGGCGGTAAAAAATACCATGCAAAGGTCCCTATCTTGGATACACGCGGTACTAGAGCTCTATGGCCTCACACTTCCTTTTTCTATTTTCCTAGTATAGCTACTTCAATGAAGCCATATTTCAGAAGGTTTGATCTAAAATCTCTTCTCCAAGAGATGAATTAAATACTCCTCCACTCTGGATATAAATATTATGAAAACCCTCTATAAAGAAGGTCAAACTTGCAGCCCTGTATATCAATGAAGAGGACAAAGATCTAGTCTTAAGACTCGTACTCATTTTTAGTCCAAGAATGCTCAACAAAGTCTAATCCTGAGCAACATATGGGAATAAGCTCAAAATCTGGTCTTACAAATTACTTCAGGCAGTGAGAATTGTTTCTATAAGAAGCTTTGTGATCCATATTAAATGACTAAGAAGTCGAGATTCAGGTGAAGTCAAGATCCTAGATCTCCTGGAAAGGAATGGTCTCACTGAAAGTTCAAAGACTTGAAGTTACCATAAAGCTCAAGAACAACCACATCTTCTATGCCAGGAAGGCCATATCAAAAATCACAGCCTTGTGCAGTTAAAGCTTCTTAGTTACCTCATAGGTAGCATCAATACCTCTATGCATAGTATATCAACAGGTATGCTATCTCCTATATAACTCTGCATCTCTTTTGGCCTCCTTTTAGTTTAATATTGTATGATCTGTAAGCAGTGATTATATTGCAGCACTCATAAATTGATGACAAATGTATAGTCTTGTTCACAAATAGAGTTGTGAACAAGACAAACATTATATTTTCTTGATTAATGATTTTTCCTCTATATTATCTATTAGTTAAAGATATTGGAGCTCTTTTGTCCTTGGCTTCCTGGATAAGGGTTATGGCATACTTGAAGTATTGAAAGAAAAATTATTCTATTTTCTCAAGCCTCTCCTGGATAAGGGTTATGGCATACTTGAAGTATTCAAAGAACAATTATTCTATTTTCTCAAGCCTCTGTCATAAAGGAAGAGGAGCCAAAGAAACCTGAGAAATGGACTATTACCCTACTCTCAATTGAAGTATCTATTCATTCTATTATGATAAGAATATGTGCTGACGAGGGCCAAATTCCACATTGGTATGATCCTTTGAGGAATATTATTGTGGCATTGAATTCCTATTTTCAAGAGGTCCAAAATTGACCTTAAGATCATCAAATTTGGATAAGGAAAAATATTTATTTACTTAAAAGAATTTCTACAAGTCATGACCTTATTAATGTGGGAAAAAAGAAAATTTGAAATTCAAATTTTCCTCCAAAATGTTAAGGTCTGCTTTACCTCCATAAGGAAAAGTTGTTAATATAGGTGTCCTCCATTCTGATTAGACACATCAACTTTTTTGGATAAGGTCTGAGGCAACCAAGGTCTTGACGAAGCTTGACAGACTATTTTTTCTGGGTTAAGGGTTGAGATTCTTCATGATAGTCAACTGCAGGTCTGGATGGATTAGTATGGGAACTTTTCTAGCCCGAGTTTTGTAGAAAAAATGGAAGCTAAGGTTGTTTGGAGTAAGTGTGGGTCTATTTGAGAATGGTTCTAGGCTCAAGATTGCAGCTTTGAATGAGGATTGATCTCACAATAAACCTTGAAGCAAGCCACACTTATCTAGGCCACTTCCAGCCAGACCAATCTCTGTTTAGAAGGTCGAGTATCTTCTAAAGGAAGGTCGCAGTCTATTATGTTTGATCAGCAAGATGTATGGTCTGTTTTTAATCTTAGGAGGTTAAGGGGCATCTAATTGTTGCAATATTTGTTTGAAGGAAGGTCGCAGTTCATGGAAGGTCTATCGAGTATGAAAAGGGTGTTGTAGTTGATTGTGCTTGTGCCCTAACTAGTATTCAGAACTATAGAGTAGAAGACTCCAGCCCTTGGTGCCAAAGTTTCCATTTGATTGAGTCATCTTCGTGTTTAAGGGCTTTGATATAGGATCTTCATCTTGGCAAGTTAGTATTGACTATAGATCATTGTACTATTTCTTTCTCTCTGCTGAACATTTGATGGTTAATAATAAGAATATTTGATCAAGGGTTTTCCCCATTTTGGGGTTTTTCGCTGGCTTGTGCCATATTCTTGTGTTCTTCTGTATTGGCTTGTCTTCATAATTTATCATGTATGTTCTTTCATCAATTATATATGTGATTGTTAATGGATTAATGGGAAAAAGGAGGGATGTAGTAATTAACTAAAGCAAAGAACATGTTAACTCAAAATTAACACTTCTGTATTCCTTGAAAACATCCCAAAAATGGGTGGGGATACTTTCTAGGACCCGACCACTTTTAGGGGACCATCCCCACAATCATGGTAAAATCTAAGGGACCTTTTGGCTACCCAATCACCCCATCCAAGAAGTTTAGGATCTGACCTTAGTCATGTCTAGCCAAATCTAATAACTATTTTTTTATGTTTCACATGTGTCCCTACATTTAAGCCGTGGGTCCCAACTAAGTTAGAGTTGCACGAACTTTGGTACCCATTTCAAAAATCTTGAAATATGTAGGGATGTTATCATGGACTCAAAGAATTTTTTGGGACTATCGTGACATCCCTCAATTTTTCAACTCATAGATATCCCTCCTATTGTAGCTTTCTAATTGGGTTAAAAACTGGCAAAAAAATAAATAATGCCACTTGTATAACATGGATCCCATTCACTAAGAAATAAGACTTATGTAATAAATCCTAACCTAAGTTAATTCTCTCATTTCATGCTTCATTTTACTCTCATTGAGAATCTCAAGTATACCTATGCACAAATTCATAGACATCCCTCATGTTGTAGCTTTCTAATTGGGTTAAAAAATGGCAAAAAAATAAATAATGCCACTTGTATAACATGGATCCCATTCATCTAAGAAGCAAGACCTAAGTAATAAATCCTAACCTAAGTTAATTGTCTCATTTCATGCTTCATTTCACTCTCATTGAGAATCTCAAGTATACCTATGCACAAATTCCTTTGGTGACACCATTCTTCCCTAATTCTCAGAGTCTCACATCTTACATCACTTGGCACATTATTATTTCTAAAAGTTCATATCTATTCAGTAGCCTAGTTCTATTTCATCATTCATGTGTATGTGTAAGCCCAAGGCATCTTCTCAACTAGTTGTTGCCAGAATTGATCATTTGGTTACTTCCCTACCAACAAGTGTTCACATAGAATTCCCTTCAGTAAGGTGGACTAGTCTATGCCAATGACTTTACTAAGGATACCATGTGTAAAGGTGGGGAAGCATCCCTTGGATTTCCCCATGAGATTTTCCTTGGGAATAAAGATACATAGATATATGACATACCGTGTTAATTGGGTTCATCTCGGGTGGTTGGGAGGAATGATTATTATCTTCCCCACCACCAATTCAATTCCTACAATTGACATCTCTCTCTCTCTCTCTCTCTCTCTCTCTCTCTCTCTATATATATATATATATAACATAAAATGTCAATTGGGTTTATCTTGGGTGGTTCGGATGAATGATTGTTATCTTCCTCACCCCATGTTCAATTCCCGCAAGTGACATGCTGAGCTCATATAGAGTATATTATTGGAATGACTTCAAGCCTTCTTGTTGTATGGCCTTGAGCCCTAAAGAATATCCCACCCTTTCCCATGCACTTGAGGGTGGGGTTCTTCGTTACATGGTAAAAAAATATACATATACATATATATGTATATATATGTGTGTGTGTCTTTGTATACACATGCATATCTTTCTTACAAAATTAGTTACAAAACAAAATTATGTACCCTAGGGCCTAGATCACCACAAGTGTTATTTTTAATATAATTCTTGTAAGATAATTTTTTACCAAGTTTTAGGGCTCAAATTCCAAATGCAAGCCCTATATTAATATGGGTTTTTTGGGGGCTAAGCACAAGGCACAAAAATAACTCCATGCTTGTTAGGCACCTGCATTCTCACTGTAGCTAGGGAGGTCAACATCAGATGCTTACAATTTTTTGAAATCTAGCATAGATCCTTCTTAAACTCAAATCTATTTGAACCGCAAGGGATAAAAATAAAAACATGTGATAACCTCTCAACACTTATAGATCTGAGATTAAGATGGATCTACACTAGTTTTGTTGAAAATACAACAAGAAATGCTAAAAATAGCATTTATATAAATAGCATTTCAGGATATGCTCCAACTCTGTTGAAAATAGAAAAAAATAGAAATGCTAAAAATAGCATTGCTATAAATAGCATTTCGGGATAGATTCCAATTTTAATTAGTCCCTGAATTAATTTAGTTTCAACAGCTGCTTAAAAAATAATTAATTAATTGATCTTGAGTTAATTTGCTGGAGAAATTCAAGCTAGAAGTCTTTGTGAAGTCATGCAACAGTTATCCCTTAAATTAAGGAGATTATCCCTTAATTAAGGAGATAAGGATGAGTCGTATTTGAGTTGTAATTAGTTAGCTCAGTTAACTCAGTTAAGTCGAGTTAGATTAGTTCCAATAGTTTGTGGAATTGGTTGTGAGTTCAGTTAGTCAATGCATGCATGCATGCAACTAGTGTACTTCAGTTAACTAAATATTATCTCATAAATAACTCATGCATGTTAGTTTAGTCAGAGACCCAGTTGAGATCAGAGGAAGGGACAGTGTACTATCAGTTGGAGGAATTTTCCTATATAGGAAACGCATCCATGCAGAAGGAATTATCTCCTTCAGGATTGCACATTTATTTCAAAGGTTAGTGAGCAGTGTGTGAGGTAATTACACACAGGTGGCAACTTGAGGACCCAGGAGAAACTACGCAAGGAAATAGGAGGCTTGGAGGGCAGAGGAGAAGGTTTTTGAGAAGCCTTTGACTATCTATGAGCAGCAGTGAGGGATTGTACTGAGAGCTAGATAGCTTGTGATCTAAAGCTTTGTGTAATCCAGAGATATTTCCACTTGTATGATAATACAGAGATTGGGGTTTTTAGCTGAGGCTTTCCCTAGAGTATTATTCTATGTTCATGTGTGATTGTTTCTTCTTCATCTGTTATATGTGTTCTATTTGATCTTGCTCAAAATCGATTAAGCTTCCGCAAGTTTATTTTTAGAAGTAGATCAAGTATGTTGCTTTAGTATATTGCATTATCAGGTGATCTACAGTGAGAATTTCTACAAGTTTATCTTTACACTACCATTTTTTTTACATTAGAGACTGGGCATCATCCTTTTTTTGTTTTAATTTATTCAACCCACTCTTCCTCCCAAAAAAAGTTCTAAAAAAGGAGTGATTGAACCTTCCTAAACCTTAATCCTTACCTATTTATGAACAACCATGCCTTTTAGCTTGCATCACAACCTTTTGGATTCTCATATAACATTTGTGAGCTTATGGAAAATTTGTAGTTATGGAAAATACTTGAGAGTTGTTAATACGAGCTCTTCTAATGGCAATTAGGAGCTCTAATTTGAAGTGTTTCTTGGGTTGATTTGGGGTGTTTCTTGACTGATTCGCATCCAGAATGCTTCTTGAAATGATTTTTTAAGCTAATCTTGGGATTAATTTAAAGTGCTTCTTAAACCTGATTTAAATGTGTTCCTCAGTAGATCAGAGTGTTGATTCAGAGTTGTTATAAGGTTGATATGGAGTGTTAATTCACAGATTCAAAATTGCTTTTGGACTTCCACCGCCAGAGTGTTAGTTTAGCTGTATGTAGCTTACCAAACCTTTCTTGTTCTAGCAGAGTATTGTACAGTAGTACGAAAACCATAATTTTCGTAGTCCGTAGAGAATTTACAAATGCACACTAGCAATTATAGAGGAGATAGAGAGATGGAGGGAACATGCATGGTTTTGGCATGAACACACCATCCTGTTTTAATTTCAATTCTAAGTTTATATGTTTTCCTATCATCAAGTCAGTCTCAATTCTGAGTTCTTGCTTTAATTAGTTTTGCATGCACTGTTATAGTGGATAGTTCAGTAGACACTCATGCATCAAGATTTCAATCTAAGTTAAGCCAGACAGATCTCTGAAAGGATGCATGCTTAGGAATGATTTCAAGTGTTGATAGTTACCCAATGATAATTGTAACGATAAGTTTTCAGAAAAATTGTTGCAATAACTACTTAGTACATGTTTTCTTTTATGACGGTCACCCAAAAAATTAAACAAATGATCCCGTTACAAAAGGAGATCAGCCTGGAAATGATTCTTTACACATCAAAATTCCATAAAATGCTCAACCCATCAAAAAAGGGAGACAAATGAGCTCAGACAAATCTTAAATTTAATTTTTAAAACTCACGAAACCCTAAATTTAATTTAAATAACTCAGCAAAACCCTATTATTTTTCTAAATGGAATAAATGGACTCATATAGAGGAGGGGAAAATCTTGTATCGAATGAGGAATGAGATCAAAATGGTACCTTTGGCTGACCGTCGTGGTGGCTCTGGGATTTGAACCAGCATCCCGTGTAACCTTGAAATACTCTATAACTTTCGAGGATATATCATCTGTTATACTATGAATCTTGTAGACTTGAAAGTAGCAATGGAAAAGAAAAACAAGAAGGGCACCACTGCTTTGTTGGAGAACGGAAAAAATCAAGGAGAAATTCATGTATTAAATACTCTATAACTTTTGAAGGCATATCATCTGTCACGCTATGAATCTTGTGAACTTGAAAGTAGCCATGGAGAAGAAAAACAAGAAGGGCATCACTGCTTTGTTGGGAAATGGAAAAATTCAAGTACATTCATGTATGAAGAAATATTTGAAATTTTAGGATACGAGTTTTTTATCGAGTTTGTGTAAATGGTAACATATGCTTGATGAAGCCCCACATTACTATTGAGGAGACAACTTTGGAGCATGGCCATCATGTGGTTTATGAGCAAAGATTTTTTTGGGAAGCCTATAATAGAAGTATACAATGTATTTAGTTTGTAGTAGAATTATATTAGTTGTACTCAAAAGTAAGGATAGGATTTTGAGAGATTGGTGAATATAAATTTTATAAGGATAAAAATGTTGTTGGTGAAGGAAAAGTTGTTTCTTACTAACTCACTAAGTATGGTGGTGTAAAACCTTGCATTAAGGAGTGGGTTATAATGGGGTTAGCAAAGATGAGAATTCAAAGGAAGAAATGATCGCAGAGGAAACAAAAGCTAAAGAGAAAGTTGAACAAGCTTTGAGGAAGTAGAGATAACTAATTAGTAGTGATTGAACTAGATGTGATAAAATGAAGAAGGAAATAAGGAGTTGCAAAAGGAGATTAGAGAGGAGGGAAGTAGTGAAGTGAGGGCGAGAGAGTTGGAGAATTTGAATGGGAAAGGTGAGTTGGCCAGTGAATGGTTGTGAAACAAAGGGTTGATGATAAAATATAGCTCAATAAGAAGTAGTAGTCAAGGCACCTCAATGAGGTTTGATGAACATAGTGGAGATATGTGATTACAAAGTGACAAGATGGATGCCAAGAAAGAATGAGAATGTGGCCAAGAAAGAATCAAATGAACTAATGGGCAACCATATATTAAGGCCAACGATGTGTCCCAACTATTAAGGGAGGATGAGAACATAGTAGTGGGCATGGCACTAGACAATAGCAAAGTTGGCCTCATACCAACCCCACCCCTTATGCTTCTTAAATACAATTAGGTAACATTACACTAGCTTATTAATAATGGTTCAAGTTCACCTAGTAGACAACTTACTTATGGAGGAACAATAAGAATTAGAGGAAGTAGTCTTAACAACAGTGCAATTTTGAATATTAGGAGTAGCACAACTAGGATTTTTAGTTATTTAGAGAAAAAAAAAAAGAGTTTTGTGATTTTTACTACCTATGATTCTTTGAATTATAACCTAGGAGCATGTAAGAGAAATAATATTAGAGTGGTGTACTATTTAAAAAATTTAGTCATATGTAAATGCTTTGGGAAAAAACATAATGATCCACATACCTTGATATAAAACAAACCCTAAAAATATCATTCTTAAAATATCTTATGTAGTTACCTAATTTCATTCAAGTAGACTATCACAATAACTTATGTTAGTAATAGTGCGATCATCTTTTTCATTCTCATAAAGGAACTCTTTCTAGAAATGTATCCCATCAACAATAAATCATCCTAAAATATGCCTTTGAAGTAATATAAATCATCCTATGACTATCCTCAAAATAATTATCACCCATAGCATTGGTGATGGTGTAATGCTTGTATTAAAGTGATATGAGCTTTTTATGGGAGTTTATCAATTTCTCTTTATGTAATTCCAACCACAACTTGTCACCAACCTGAAACTTATGTGGAACCCAATGGATTGTGTATTTACTTGTACTTGGAGTTGGAAACTTTCTACAAAGTATCATGAACTCATTGTTGAATTTGTTCCTCAAAATTGGTTGCTTTGCTTACCTTGTTCCAAGTATGGGAGGTGTCTTCATGTGTTATTCTATGAACATAGCTCATGAGTGGATTTTGTTGGTACAATATTCTTACAGGATACCAAAATTCCCATCCTAAGGAAGATATCAACAACAAACAAGCACATTCGTTACCATGCTTGGTTGAGGGAAAACATGACATAAAATCCACGGTCACTAACACCCAAGGATTATCTAGAGTAGGAAAAGGCCTAAAACTAGCGTGGATGGCCATTTTCTTTGGCATAATATAATTCTTTCACTTCATATAGGCTTCGATAATAGAATGCAATTTGTTGTCATAGGGTGGGTATATATGAAACCCATGATAGAGTGTTTGGTTATGATAGACCATCAAATGTTTGTGTTGTGTGGGCACTACATCGATGACATGAATTATTGGCCTGTAGGGTCCCTATTTTGTAGCCATTCATTGATGGAAGCTACTTCCCCGAAGGGATAGAAGTGATAACTGATAGTTGCAAAGGTAGGAATAATAAGGTAGGAATAATAAGGTAGGAATAAATATTCTAATCTATGTTAGGATGCCTCAAACCAAGCTGTAGAAAAAAATAGTAATCTTCTAATTTCATATCCTAGGTGCTTGTAATAATTGAGAAGATGCATGCCATGGGGAAACTATGCAATATAATTCCTGAGATAGTTCACCATTTGCTTGAAATATTGTAGGTCAAGGTTGATCTTTGGTGGTGGCCAAATAACAATGGTTGAAAACTTCATTGGATCAATGCTTATTCAATCGTGGTTCACACAAAAATCCAAGATGATCAAGCTTCTTCTACCCAAATTCACACTTATCCATGTTCAAAAATAACTTGTCACATGCTACAAACATGGTTTATTCATCCTAGGTTTGGTTTAAAAGTAATATGTCTAAGTACACAATTAGATTTGAGTAAAGATGTGGTTGTAGAACTTTGTTCATCATCTCATGAATGTTGCAAGGCCATAATTGTAACACTTAATGACATTAGTGGCCATGCAAGCAGTCCTTGTCACGTCTTGAAGGATGTCTTCCTCATATCCTTAGGTAAAATTACCAATCAATTACAGATCTTAAGTTGCATTTCACACTTAAATAATTAGTTGTCTCTATTAATGAAATGATGTTTTTCTTTATTTACAAGTGAAGTACTAACACATGCTAGACAATTCCAAGGCATGATAGGCATGCCAGGATGTACTGTCAGTGCCAAGGTGTGGTGTGAATGCATGCTAGGGAGTGTGAGGGCCAAGTTCCAGGGAAAGACAAGGGAGCACTCATTTCAAATGCATGGAAATGAATTGTCAACGAGTTCCAGGTGTGCTAAGGAGGGAGTGAAAAGGTATACTATCTAGTGCCAAGGCATCACAAGGGAGAATTGCGTCAAAATGCTTCAAAATGAACAAATAAGAGTGCAGTGTGCCAAGGAGTGTCAGTGAATTCCAAGTGTCCCAAGGACGAAGTGTGTTAGGATAAGTTCAGAATAGGAATTCGAGGTGGCAAGCCTATGGTTGTGATAAGGTGTGTACAAAGCAGTTTCAGACAAAGGGAGAATTTGGGTTGGGCATAACATTATTTTGTCAATGACATGGTTGGGTTCCCAAGTCACAAAACAAGTAAGGCTATCTATGAGGGCATGACAGATAGGGAATGCCAAGGTGTTCTAGGAAATGTCAAGAATTACTAACACATGCTAGACAGTTCCAACTCATTTTAGGCATGCCAAGACATGCCAAGTTCTAAGGCATGCTAAGAAGTTCCAGGCGCTAAGGTGTGGCGCCAACACATGCTAGGGAGTGTTAGGGCCAAGTTACAGGGAAACACAAGGGAGCAGTAGTTTCAAATGCATGGAAATGAATGAATAATAGTGTGACAGAGAGTGTTAGCTAGCAAGTATGAGGTGTGCTAAGTGTCAAGGAGTTCTAGGATGTGCTAGGGAGTACCAAACGATGCCAATAAATGCAGGGGATGATAACACATGCTACATAGTGTGAAGGGATTATTATGCTTGCCAGCTGTTATGGCACATCAAGATTTAAGCTTTGTTTCTTAGTTGTTTAATTTTACGACCACGGTTTTATGTGAGCCTTGTCTTAGTAACTTGTTAAGTTGGAGAAGTTGAAATTATAAATGAGTAGCCTAAGATGAGTTATAGGAAGTTCTTAGGTCAACAAGGCATTGTCTAGTTGTAGTAATTGTAACTTGGTCAAGCTATTGTTATAGTCAAGTTATTGTTAATATAGTTGAGGAAAGATTTTGTTGGGTTCCCATGTTGCAAAAAATATAAGGGTAGTTGTGAGAGCATGATAGCTAAGGAGTGCCAAAGCGTGCTAAAGAATGAAAAGGCATGCTAACACATGTCAGACAATTTTAATTCATGGCAAGGAGTGTTTGGGAGTGTCAGGGCTAGGCACAACATTATTTTTTCAATGACTTGGTTCATTTCCCAAGTCACAAAAAAGATAAGGCTATCTATAAGGGCATGACAACTAGGGAGTTCCAACATGTGCCAGGAAATGCCAAGAAGTGCTAAGACATGATAGATAGTTCCAAGGCATGTTAGGCATACTGTTGGGGCCTTCGCTTTGAGTTTTTGCAAGAAGAAAAGACAGGGATGAGTGGCGGGGATGACCATTCAAGTTGCGCCAAAGCTGAAAACCAAGGGGGAGAACACGAACCAAGAGTGATCCAGTAGTTACAGAAAGGTGGTGGGGGAGAGCAAGAGTGACCGAGAAAGTGGAGAGAAAAGGCAGCGAAAGGCAAAGTCAGCTGAGCAAGAAATAAGTGAACCTGGTAGTCTAGGTGCAAAGCAGAGGATAAAAGGAAGAAGAAAGGATGGGAAATGGTTGGTGATTACTAGCTATTGATGAACCAAGCGAGCCATAAATCAATGCAGCCTTCCTGAGTTGCAGAAGGCGGGTACACCCTTACTTTGTTAGTCTCTGATCTATGGATTGGGTCATTCTTGTTGTTGATGATTAGGCTTCGAGCCTTATATAATTATTTATTTATTTATTTCTATGAAGTGTAATAAAAGAGACAATTTGCACCTATGATGTATTGTTGAGTTCTATAATGGTTCTTTAAAATTTTTAAATATTTGTCTATATGTTGTATGATTTCCTAAGGTAATGTGAGTAGAATAGTATGGTTGGATTATAGTAGGTGCTTGATTGTTATGCATTAAGATCAGTTGTAGGTTGTGGTTCCCTTGGTGCCTCATTCTACCCCCTCACACTTTAGTCACAACACACCTCAAGTGAGTCTCCTTACCCTCTCTAGGTAAGGTGAAAATGTCAACATTGTTCTAGACTACAACAGAGACTTGTTGGCCCCTTATGCTTGAACCTAGGGTCTCTTCCCTATTCTCGTTTTCATGCCAACAAATGCCAAGTGCTAAGGCATGCCAAAATGTACCAGGTGTTATGGTGTGGCACCAACACATGCTAGTGAGTGTTAGGGAGTGCTAGGTTACACAAGGGAGCACTAGTTTTAATTACATTGAAATGAATGAATAAACCTGTGTGATAGGGAGTGTTATTGAGTTCCAAGTGTGCTAAAGAGGGAGTGACAAGCTATGCAAGGTAGTGCTAAGGCATGCTACAGTGCTAGGGAAGCATGCCAAGATGTACCAAGTTCCAAGGTGTGCCAATGCATGCTAAGGTGTGTTAATGAGTGCTAGGGAAACATAAGGGAGCACTAGGTCAAAATGCATGGAAATGAATGAATAAGAGTGTGTGACAGGGAGTGCAGCGAGTTCTGGGTGTGCTAAGGATGGAGTGACATGGTATTCTAGGCATAGCTAATGCATGCTAGAGTTTGAGGGTAGCATTTGACCAAGATGTGTTAGGTGCCAGGGTGTGCCAATGCATGTTAGAAAGTGTTACAGAGTTTCATGGAAACATAAGAGACCACTAGGTCAAAATAATGCATGGAAATGAATGAATAAGATTTTGTGACAAGAAGTGCCAGTGAGTTCCATTTGTGTTGACGGAGTGACAAGATATTATTTGCAGTGCTAAGGCATGCTAGAGGCCAAGGAAACAATATGCCAAGATGTGCCAAGTGCGAGGTTGTGCCAATGCAAGCCATAGAGTGTTAGGGAGTGCCAAGGAAACACAACGGAGTGCTAGTTTCAAATGCATGGAAATGAATGAATAAGAGTATGTGACAGGGAGTGTCAGTGAGTTCTAGGTGTGTTAAGGAGTGAGTGACAAGGTATGTTAGGTAGTTCAAGGAATGCTATAGTGCCAGGGCTACATGCTAATATGTGTCAGGTGTCAGGGAGTGCCATGGAAAAATAGAACTAGCTCAAAGTGCATGCAAATGAATGAATAAGAGTGCGTGATGTGGAGTGTCAGTGAGTTTCAAGTGTGTTAAGGAGGGAGTGATAAGGTTATATGTTAGGCAGTGCCAAGGCATGCTAGATTTCCAGGGCATGTCAGGGAGTGCTAGGGAGTGCCAAAGCATTCCAAGGAATGTAGGGGGTGCTAACACATGCCACATAGTGCCAAGGGATTATTAGATGTGCCAGGTGCTATGGCATGTCAAGATGTAAACTATTTGCTTAGTTGTTTTATGGCCATGGTTGGACGTGAGCCTTGACATGGTAACTTGTAAATTGTTAAGTTGGATAAGTTGAAATTATACATGAGTAGCCTAATATGAGTTATATTCAATTCTTAGGTGAACAAGGCATAGTCTAGTTGTAGTAACTGTAACTTGGTCAAGTTGTTGTAGTCAAGGCAAGACTTGGTTGGGTTCCCAAGTCCCAAAAAAGTAAGGGTAGTTGTGAGGGAATTATGGCTAAGTGTCAGGGCATGCCAAGGAATGAAAAGGCATGTTAACACACATCAAACATTGCCAATGCATGTTGAGGAATGTTAGAAAGTGTTAAGGCATCACAAGGGAGAACTAGGTCAAAATACATGGAAATGAACAAATAAGTGTGTGTGCCAAGGAGTGTCAATGAATTCCAAGTGTCTCAAGGACAAAGTGTGTTAGGAGAAGGTCTGAATAGGAATTGTAGGAAGAAATCCTATGGTTACAATTATAAGGAGTTGGTCAAAGTAGTTTCAGACAAAGGGAGACTTTAGGTTTCGGACAACATTGTTTTTCCAATGACTTGGTTGGGTTACCAAGTCGCAAAAATAGTAAATCTATCTATGATGGCATGACAATTAGGTAGTTCCAAGGTGTGTCAAGGAATGCCAGGAAGTACTAACACATTCTAGACAATTCCAAGGCATGCCAGGAATGCTAAGAAAATCCAACTGCTAAGGAATTCCAAGATGTGCTAGGTGCTAGGGTGTGGTGCAAATGCATGATAGGGAGTGTTAGGGTCAAGTGCCAAGGAAACAAAAGGGAACACTAGTTTCAAATGCATGGAAATGAACAGTCAGTGCAATGTCCCTTCTAAAATTAAATTGTTACAGGTTTATTTATTCTACAATCTTGACAAGTTTGGAGGCCATGGGACCCATGTGATTTTTGGAAAAGACTTAGGAAGGAAAAAGAGGTCGAAATGTTTTGTTGCCATATCATGGGGGCCACCCACATGAGGAAATACACACCACCTTATTGTTGTGTGTGGAGCCTGGTTATATTCTTTATTTAGGGTATCACCACATTGGACCCCAGTTCGTAATGTGGCGAAAATGTCGCTCATAAAATGTATGGTGCCAGGGGGGTCCAGGGGGGTGACGACAATTATCTAGAGCGCACCCCTGGTGGGGGATTAGGGGCAGTGCCCCCAAAGCTAAAAATAGATGTAAAATTGCCTTGTAAAATGTTGTAATTTCGTAGTCAATCTGGGTTGTTCATTAAGCGGAGATTTGACGGTAGACGTTACGTTTAATTTAGGATTTTTTCCCTAGAAGGCAACCCCTCGCTATATATGAGGGAATTGTATTGTATCTATGTTGATCTGTATTCTGAGTGAGAATGAGAGAGGAAATTGTGTGAGATAGAAGAGGGAATTACATCGGATTTGTTGTAGGTTGTATCTCTTCATTTTGTTGGATAATATAAAAGGAAGGACTGGTTGTTTCTCCATGGACGTAGCCCAAATTGGGTGAACCACGTATATCTGTGTCTCTCTTTTTTTATGTGTTTTCTATATTTATATTTCTAAAATATATTTTATGTGTTCCATTGATCTGTAAAATATATAATTTTCTAACAACTAGTATCAGAGTTGTAGGTCTATTTTGCTTATAAACTCGCAGGAGAGAAGGGTTCCTAGTTCAAGTGGGAGCAATGGCGGAAGATGGTAGGTTTAGGGTCGAAAAAATTAATGGCCAAAACTACCATCTGTGGAAGATGTAGATAGAACATTTTTTGTACCAAAAAGGCTTGTACCTACTATTGAGCGAAAAATCAAAGAAGCCGATGAGTATAAAAGACACAGAATGGGATATTCTCAACAGAAAGGCACTTGGAACAATACAACTATTCTTAGCAGCTTTTGTAGCCTTTAATATTTCAAAGGAAATGACAACGGATGGTTTAATGTAGGCATTGGCAAAATTATATGAAAAATGCTCAACCTCAAATAAGTAATTTCTTATGAAACATTTATCTAATATGAAGATGTCAGAAGGTGGATCTGTTGCTGATCATTTAAATGAATTGAATATAATTACTAGTCAGTTAATTTCTGTAGGGGCAACTTTTGATGATAAAGTTAGGGCTTTGTTATTTCTGTGCTCATTCCTAGAAATTTGGAATGGTTTAGTTATGGCTATTAGTAACTCTGTCTCTGGATCTAGTACTTTAAAGTTTGACGATGTTGTTGATGCAATCCTTAGCGAGGAAATGCTACGGAAAAACTTTGGTGAGACATCAAGTAATGCTTTGACTGGAGAGACTAGGGGAAGAAAATGGAAAGAGGAAAGATCCCAGGATATCGAAGTAAGTCAAGGAAAGGAAGATCCAAGTCCAAATTAGAGATAATGTGCTGGAAATGCAGGAAGAAAGGACACCTAAATAAATATTACAAGTCTCATAAGGGAAAATAAGGGAGCGTGCAGCAAGAAAATAGTCATGAAGCGAATGTGACAGGTGATGTGTTGCAAGATGCTTTGATTCTTTCATTAGAAAATATTATTGATGCCTGGGTGGTAGAGTCGAGGGCCTCATTCCATGCCATATCTGATAGGAAACATTTTCATTATTATGTTCAAGGATATTTTGGACAAGTTCGATTGGGTAATGATAAAACCTATAAAATCATGGAATGGGTACAGTTTTCATAAAGCAATAGAATGGAAATTAATGGCTATTGAAGGAGGTGAGACATGTTCTAGATCTGAAGAAAAATCTAATTTCAACAGGGAATTTGGGACATGAAGGTTTTGTAACTACTTTTACAGATAAAACCTGGAAGGTCACTAAAGGAGCCCCGTAATAGAAAAACGAGAAAAGTTTGGTACATTGTATTTATGCAATGGTATTTCTAATTATGTTAATGCTTTAACCTGTACAAGAGAAGATATGGAATTATGGCATCATAGGCTTGAGCACATGAGTGAGAAGGGGATGCAGATTCTTCACTCAAAAAATTTGTTGCCAGGTTTGAAGCATGTTGATTTAAAACTGTGTGAGAATTGTGTTTGTGGGAAATAGAAGAGAGTCAGATTCCTCAGAGTTTGGAAAGAAAAGAAGAGTGAAAAATTAGAGCTTGTGCATACAGATGTATGGGGACCTTCTCAGGTATCATCTCTCAGTGGCTCTCGTTATTATGTTACTTTTATTGATGATGCAACTAGAAAAACCTGGATTTATTGTATTCGAAATAAATCATATGTATTTGATACTTTCAAGAAATGGAAATCTTTGGTTGAAAATGAGATAGGAAAAAGGTTGAAGTGTCTCAGATTAGACAATGGAGGTGAATATTGCAGTAAAGAGTTTGATAGGTATTGTTCAGAGAATGGAATTCACTGAGAGAAGATAGTTCCAGGAACACCACAAGAAAATGGTGTGTCAAAAAGGATGAACAGGACAATCATGGAGTGTGCAAGGTGCATGAGATTGCATGCGGGATTGTCTTTACAATTTTGGGTAGATGTTGTAGATATTGTTGTTTATCTAATAAACAGAGGGCCTTAAAGTTCTTTGGATGGTGGTATTCTAGAGGAGGCATGGGCAGGTAAAAAGGTAAACTACTCATTTTTAAATACTTTTGGTTATGAAGCCTTTGTCCACATTAATAAAGAAAATAGAACAAAGCTTGAGGAAAAATCAAAGAAATGTAAATTTATTGGGTATAGTCTTAATGATTTTGGTTATCACTTTCATAATTATGAAAAACACAAAATCATTAGGAGAAGAGATGTTAGGTCCCTATACTACTAGTGTAAAACCTTATTGTTATTAGTGAAACCCCCTTATTATATTGTTGTGCCCATGTAGTCCCCATATTGTTATTATTGTGCCCCATAGAAGCCCACTATTGTTATTGTTTTGCCCTTACATTATTATTGTTATGGTGGCTCTGATTACATTATGATCCCTTAGACTCCTATATATAGAAAGGAGGTCTTGTCACTTGTATCATCCAAGAATTGTTAATTTGTGTAATGTAAAGGAGATTGCCCCTTCAAAGAGGCCGATTTCTAAGTCATTGATCTATCTTTTCTATCTTTTTGTGAGCTGGTTTCATAACATTTGGTATCAGAGCTTTGGATTCTAGGGTCTCAATGCTCCAAACAGGTCTTTGTGGAATTTTCTCTACAACTTTTTTTCTATGACGTTTCAGAAGATAAACCAAAAACCCATTTGAGACGAAATTGTTCTAAACCTTGGGTTTCAATTTCAGATCTTGTCTCACTATGTTTTCGGAGAATTGATCTGAGGAAGTTAGAGTTTTTGCAAGCTCCAAAATTTAATCTCAAACATGTCATCATGGAAATTTCTCTATAATTTTTTTTCTACGAAGGATCAGACTCTGAAATGAAAACCCATTTGAGCTGTAACTGTGGGAAAGCTTGGGCCCGAATTGTAGATCTTGTTTCACTATATTTTCGGAGATATAGTCCAAGACATTTAGGGTTTCTGCAAGCTCCCGAATTACATTCCAAACAGGTGACCTAGGGAAAATCATCATAACTGTATCTCTGTGCATCAGATTGAAATCTCGTAAGAAGTTACATAAAGAGGATGGATTGTAGTTTTCTATATATCATTTTCATAACTGAAGGTCGAAATAGTGACACTTGGCACTTCATACAAGTTAGCTCTTATGAAAAGGTATGTAATCAGGTCATCTTGGGTGATTGTGCATAACGCTTTCTTAGAGAATTCAATTTCGATCAGACTAGTGGTATTGGAAAGAGGACGCAGAGGGCTACTACAGGTCACAATATCAGAAATTGTAGATTTGAAATTATAGGGTTACATTCATTTCAAGATTGAGCTCCTAAAATCAAGAAAAAACGACATGAAGAAGTTTGATGGCAAGGATCCAGTAAATTGGATACTACAGATGGAGCAATATTTTGATCTACATGAGGTGCAATTATTACAAAAGGTACGTATTGCATCTTTATATTTTGAACTGAAACAATTTTTATGGTATGAATGGCTTTGTTCTCATAAACCACTTATCATGTGGTCAATTTTCACGGAGGAAATGATAGCACATTATGCGGATACAAAGAGAAACACCTTCTTTAGCCAATTGATAAATCTAAAACAAAAGGGTTCAATGGCAGAGCACATTGAGGACTTTCAAAAATTGAATATAAGGGTAAATTATATTCCAGAGAAACAAAGGATTGATGTCTTCATAGGGAATTTAAAGGATAACATTCAACATGAGGTTCGTCTTTGGGAACCTGATTCATTGGAGAAGGCATTCAGGTTGGCAAGAAAAATTGAAAGCGGAATTATGGAAACAAGGAATCCCACCACTCACAACTACAAATATGGAAGTGTTTTTTCTCCTAGCCTTCCACAACCTACAATGTTTGCACCACAACAATTTGAAGAAAAAAGAGAAAAAGGGCTTTGTTACATTTGTGATAGCAAATACACTAAAGGTCACAAGTGTGATGGGAAGAAATTATTTTACATAGATTGTGAAGAGGAGGAAGAAAAGGATCAAGAAACATCAAAAGAAGGGGATATACACCAGGAACCAACCCCAGAGAAACAAGAAATGAATCCAACCATTTCTTTGTAAAGCGTTGGCAAGAATTACTACTCCTTAAACTCTCAAGATAGAAGGACATATCAAGAAGAAAAAGGTTCAAGAAGTGAAATATCACATCGAGAAAGAAGAAATGAATCCGACCATATCTTGTAATGCATTGGTCAGAATTACCACTCCTCAAACTATCAAGATAGAAGGACATATCAAGAAGAAAAAGGTAATAGTGTTGATTGATTCGAGTAGTACCCATAATTTTGTTCATTGTAAGATAGCTAGGGAATTGAATTGCTTCCTATATCCAGCACCAAAGTGTCAAGTGATTGTTGCAAGTGGAGTAACGATAAATTTCTCTTGAAAGTTCCATGATATCAAGCTATCCATGGGAGAATATGTTCTCAATAGTCCAATGTTTTCCATTCCAATGGGTGGTGCTGATGTTGTACTAAGAGTCCAATGGTTACAATATTTGGGGAAACCATGAAATATAATCAGCTCTAACGGCATGACAAAGCTTCTAAAGGAATAAAAACATGGTATAATTGCACAATTATGTTCGCTAGAGTTTACCACATCAAAAACATCTATTTCTCCATATCTCCAAAAAGTCTTGGACAATCATTCCAAGGTATTTGAGACTCCCAAAGGCCTCCCACCTATCTATGATCATGATCATGCTATTCCTTTCCCAGGAAGTGTTCCTCCAAACATCAGGCCATATAGATATCCCTTTGCACAAAAGAGTGAAATTGAACATATGGTTGCAAAAATGCTAGAGGTTGATATAATTCAACCTAGTCAATGTTCTTTCTCTACTCCAGTAGTATTGGTGCACAAGAAGGATGGATCATGGCGCATGTCTCTAGATTATAGAGAGCTCAACAAGATCACTATTAAAGATAAATTTCTCATTCCTCTCATTGATGAACTATTGGATGAATTCCATTTAGAAATTTACTTCAGCAAGTTGAACTTTCATGTAGGATATCATCAAATCAGAATGAAGACTGAAGACATTCTGAAAACAACATTTAGAACTCATGAGGGTCATTATGAATTTTTGGTCATGCCTTTTGGCCTTACCAATGCACCTTCTACATTCCAAGGTTTGATAAATTCCATTTTCATACCCTTCCCTAGAAAATTTGTGTTAGTTTTTTTTGATGATATACTAATCTACAATAAGTCTTGGAAGGATCATGTTCAACATGTTGATAGAGTGCTCAGACTATTGGACGAGAAACAATTATATGAAAAAACCTCCAAATGTTTCTTTGGAGTACAAGAGGTGGAATACTTGGGTCATATTGTATCTCATGAAGTTGTTAAGGTATACCCTCAACAACAACAAGTTCTCCAATTCTTAAAGGATAACCTCACTTTGCAACAGAATCGAATGAAACAACAAGCAAATCAGCATCGTAGTGAAAGAAGTTTTGATATAGACGACTCGGTATTTATACAAACACAACCATACAAACAAATGTCCCTCAAGAAATCTAAGAAGGATAATAAATTATTACCAACGTACTATGGTCCTTACAAGGCACTGCAAAATATTGGTACTATGGCATGAAAATTGGAGCTTCCTGCATCTTCCCGAGTATCCCCAATTTTCCATGTTTCATGCTTAAAGAAGTTTATAAGTGACAAGCTCCTAGTTCAAACAATATTGTCAGAAATTGATGAGGAAGGAAAAATCATATTGGAACCTGAAGCAGTCATGGAAAAAAGAACCTGACACCTACGAAAATGATCAATTTCAGAGTATCTCATCAAGTGGAAGAACTTACCCACTGAAGATTCCACATGGGAGGATGAGAATTTTATACAGAAGCATCCAGAACTACTCAAGCATTGAGGACAACACTTTTGAAAGAGGGGCATGTTAGGTCCCTATACTAATAGTGTAACCCCTTATTGTTATTAGTGAAACCACCTTATTATATTTTTGTGCCCATGTAGTCCCCATATTGTTATTATTGTGCCCCATAGAAGCCCACTATTGTTATTGTTGTGCCTTGACATTATTATTGTTATGTTGTCTCTGATTACATTATGACTCGTTAGACTCCTATATATAGAAAGGAGGTCTTGTAATTTGTATCATCCAGGAATTGTTCATTCGTGTAATGTAAAGGAGGTTGCACCCTTGAAGAGGCTGATTTCTAAGTCATTGATCTATCTTTTCTATCATTTTGTGAGCTGGTTTCATAACAAGAGATTTCATATTCAATGAAAAGGTTTTGTATAAGGATTAGATGTAGGAAAAGAAACGATAAAAGTAAAACGGAGAATACACAGTGCTTGATGAGATCACAGAAAAAGTGAATGTGCTTGAAAATCATAATGAACAACAGCCAGAACAAAAACAACAACCACAACAGCAACAAGCACCTCAAACACCTGAAAGTGGTGTTAGAAGATCTACCAGGATAAGTAGAACCCCTGAATGATACTCTCCTTCATTATATTATGTATTATTGACTGATTCTAGTGAACCAAAGTGTTATGAAGAAGCAGTGCAGGTGGAAACCAGGAAGAAGTGGGAGCAAGCCATCAAAGAAGAGATGGACTCCTTAGAACATAACTAGACTTGGGACTTAGTCAGGTTGCCTGCAGGTAAAATAGCATTGAAAAATAATGGGTTTATAGGTTGAAGGAAGAAGATGGAGGTAGAAAAAGGTATAAAGCTAGGCTTTTGGTAAAGGGGTTTGCAAAAAAAAAGGTCTAGACTTTCATGCGATATTTTCTCCTATTGTTAAAATGACTTCAATCAGAACTATTTTAAGTCTAGTAGCAACTGAAGATTTGCATCTTGAGCAGTTAGATGTAAAGACAACCTTTCTCCATGGGGATTTGGAGGAAGAGATATATATGCAACAGCCACAAGGATATGAGGTAAAATGGAAGGAGAAACTAGTGTGCAGGTTGAAGAAGAGCTTGTATGGCTTAAAACAAGCTCCAAGGTAGTGGTACCTAAAATTTGATAGGATTATGTCTGAACAAGGTTATACTATATGTCACTATGAACATTGTGTTTATCTCAAAAGGAAAATTCATGGAAACTATATTATATTGTTATTGTATGTAGATGACATTCTTATTGCAAGTTCTAACATGTAGGAAATAAATGTGCTCAAAAGAAAATTGGCAAACTCATTTGCAATGAAGGATTTGGGTGTTGCAAAACAAATCCTAGGTATGAGAATAACTAGAGACAGGAAGAATCGAAAATTAGCATTGTCTCAGAGTGAGTACATAGAAAAGGTGTTGAAAAGATTTAATATGCAGAACGCAAAACTAGTTAGTATACCTTTGGCTAGCCATTTCAAACTAAGTGAGGTGTGTACCAAGACTCATGAAGAAATGACATATGTGTCTAAAATTCCATATGCATCAGCAACTGGAAGCTTAATGTATGCAATGGTCTGCACAAGGCCTGATATTGCACATGCAATGGGAGTTGTAAGCAGATACATGAACAATGCAGGAAAAGAACATTGGATGGTAGTGAAGTGGATTCTCAAGTATTTAAGAGGTACCACAAATCAAGAATTATGCTTTGGTGGTTCAAACATTCCTCTACAGGGATATGTTGATGCAGATATGGCAGGTGATAGAGATAATAGGAGGAGCACAACAGGGTATGTGTTTACTATAGGTGGAACAACTGTGAGTTGGGTTTCAAAATTGCAAACTGTTGATGCAATCTCAACAATGGAATTAGAGTATGTTACTGCTACAGAGGCTAGTAAAGAAATGATTTGGTTACAAAGGTTTCTGGATGAATTGGGTAAGAAGCTGGAGTTGGGCAGGTTATATAGTGACAGCCAGAGTTCCATACATCTTGCAAAGAACTCTGCATTTCATTCCAACACTAAACATATACATCTCAAGTACCATTTCATATGAGCAATGTTGGAAGATGGAAAATTGAAGCTGGAAAAGATACACACTAGCCATAATCTTGTAGATATGTTAACAAAAGTTGTAACCAGGGAGAAGTTGAGATTCTGATCAGTTTCAATTGGTCTTCAAGTATGATGAAGAAGATTAGTAATAGTCGGGTCCAAAGTATAGTCATTGTCCAGCAGATGAAGCAGCGATGGAATTGCTATAATGAGTCTCTAAGTGGGAGATTGTTGGGTGTGGAGCCTGATTATCTTCTTTGTTTAGAGGTATCACCACATTGGACCCCAATTCGTAATGTGGTGGAAACACCGCTCGTAAAATGTACCCTACCAGGGGGGTCCCGGGGGGAAATTATTTGGAGCCCCCTCCTATGGGGGTTCAGGGACAACGCCCCCGATCCTAAAAGTAGATGTAAAATTTCCTTGTAAAAGGTTGTAATTTTGTAGTCAATCTGGGCCATTCATTAGGCAGAGATCTGACAGTAGAAGTTATGTTTAATTTAGGGATTTTTGCCCTAGAAGGCAACCCCTTTCTATATATGAGGGAATTGTATTGCGTCTATGTAGATCTGTATTCTGAGCGAGAAAGAGAGAAGAGATTGTGTGAGAGCGAAGAGTGAATTACAACGGATCTGTTGTAGGTTGTATCTCTTCATTTTGCTGGATAATATAAAATGAAGGACTAGTTGTTTCTCCGTGGACATAACCCAAATTGGGTGAACCACGTATATCTTTGTCTCTCTTGTTTTATGCATTTTCTCTATTTATATTTCTACAATATAATTTATGTGTTCCATTGCTCTATAAAATATATAATTTTCTAACATTTAGAGTGAAGTTCAAATCAATAAGGAGGGAATGTCAAATTTCTTGTTGGAGGGGGGCCACATGGGAAAAGAGGCCCACAAATTATAAATAGAGGGGGCTCAACCTCACTTGATATCTTTTTGACATATTGAACTTAACCTTTGTTGCTCGAGCTACTTAGCTGGGTTACTCTGTTGTTTAGCACATGAGTGTCTACGAGCTAAGATCTCAACCCTTGCTTCGGTGGACTTCGAGTCCCACCCTAGGAAGGCAATTTGTACTACCTTAGAGGAGAGCCAGTAGAGTTTCACACTCACATCATTCAACATTTTTCTCATCCAGTGTGTGTTTCTGGAAGACGCAAAAGGGGAACATGTAGGTGTTTCTTGTGGGTTCATCCGGGCAACAACTGTTGGGGGAGTTTGGACATTGGAGCTACAATGGAGGATCAACCTTTTGGGAGATTTTTGGATTAGGAGGTTGCGGCATTGGAACAGTTTAATTTACAGTTACCTAGGCCTACATAGAGAGCCATCACTGGGCTCACATGGGAGTTGGAGGAAGGAATTCTAGAGTTGGAACTGGTCGGGAGAAGTAGGAGATCATTTGGAGGGCCATTTGACGAGGATTGCTAGAGTTGACAGAGCAGAGATTAACAAGATCACTCACAACAACATAATTCAAAATTGGAGGAGGGCCAAGCTATGAAGGGTCAATTTTTGAAGGTTGGAACCAAGGGAACCCATTTCTGATTTTTTCTAGTTTTTGGGCAAGGATCACTCTCCTAATTTTATAGAATTTTTTGGGCAGATATGAGGGGTCAAACATGGGTCCCAACTCAGCTAGCAGCTAGAGGAGCTGAGGGGAATTTGGGCCAAAATTCCGAGGTCAACATTTGGCCAATTCCTTCGTGTGTTATTATGGGTTTTTTAAGTAGAGGCTAGGATTCATTTCCCAGAATTTTTTGAGCAACGGAAAAGGCTCTAACAACAAATCATTTCAAGCAGCAACACCTTTCTAGGTAGTAACAATGCAACTCTTGGGTTGGATTACCAACAGATTTGAGGAGGGTGTTCCATTATTCATTTTGGGATTTTTCTAGCTTTCCTAGAACAAGCCTAGGTGCACACATTCCAACACCTTGTTGTACACCTCTTCCCATTTAATAAAATGAGTAGACAACGTAGTTTGGTTGCCAATTTTGTGGTTTGGTGGTTTGATTTAGTTTTATGGCATTATTTTTATTTTCTTCTTTACATAGCACTATTTTTCCTAATTTGGAACATTACATTTAGCGAGTTCCAAGTGTGCTAAGGAGGGAGTGACAAGGTATGCTATGCAGTACTGCTAAGGAATGCTAGACTATTAGGGAAGCATACCAATATGTGCCAAGTGCCAAGGTGTACCAATGCATGCTAAGTAGTGTTAGGGAGTGCCAAAGAAACATAAGGGAGCACTACATCAAAATGCATGGAAATGAATGAATAAGAGTGTATGACAGGGAGTTTTAGTGAATTCCAAGTGTGTTAAGGAGAGAGTGACATGGTATTCTAGGTTACGCTAATTCATGCTAGATTTCTAGGGTGACATGCATCCAGGATGTGCCAGGTGCCAGGGTGTGTCAACATGTGCTAGGAACTGTTAGGGAGTGCGAGGGAAACACAAGGGAGCACTAGGTCAAATTAACGCATGCAAATGAACAAATAAGAGTTTGTGAGAGGAAGTGTCAGTGGGATACAGGTGTGCTAAGGGAGTAACAAGCTATGGTAGGCAATGCTAAGGCATGCTAGAGGCCAAGGAAACATGCTAAGATGTGCCAGGTGCTAGGGTGTGCCAATGCATGCCAGGGAGTGTTACGAAGTGCCAAGGAAACAAAAGGGATCACTAGTTTCAAATACATGGAAATGAATGCATAAGAGTGTGTGACAGGGAGTGTTAGTGAGTTCTTGGTGTGGTAAGGAGGGAGAGACGAGATATGTTAGGTAGTGCCAAGGAATGTTAGAGTGCTAGGGAAACATACCAATATGTGCCATGTGCCAGGGTGTGTCAATGTGTGTCAACAAATGTTAGGGAGTGCCAATGAAACACAAGGGATAACTAGTTCAAAATGCATGGAAATGAAGAGATAAGAGTGTGTTATAGGGAGTGTCAATGATTTCCAAATGTTCTAAGGAGGGAGAGACAAGGTTGTATGCTAGGCAGTGCCAAGGCATGCTAGAGTGCCAGGGCATGTCAAGGAGTGCAAATCATGCCTGCAAGAAATGTAGGGGATGCTAACACATGCCACATAGGGCTAAGGTATTGTTATATGTGCCAGGTGCTATGGCATGTCAAGATGTAAACTGTGTTTCATAGTTATTTTATGGCCATGGTTGGACGTAAGCCTTGACATGGTAACTTGTTAAGTGGGATGAGTTGAGATTGGACATGAGTAGCCTAAGATGTGTTATAGGAATTTCTTAGGTGAATAAGGCATAGTCTAGTTGTAGTAACTTTAACTTCGTTAAGTTGTTGTAGTCGGGGCAAGACGTGGTTGGGTTCTGGCCAAGTCTAAAAAAAAGTAAGGATAGTTGTGAGGCCATGATAGCTAAGGAGT
This sequence comes from Pinus tabuliformis, assembly GCA_031772625.1. Classification (NCBI taxonomy): domain Eukaryota; kingdom Viridiplantae; phylum Streptophyta; class Pinopsida; order Pinales; family Pinaceae; genus Pinus; species Pinus tabuliformis. The sequence continues at coordinate 1,087,427,501 of CM062805.1, read as the reverse complement.
GACAGGGCATGGCAAGGAATGAAAAAGTGTGCTAACACATGGCAAACAGTGTCAATGGACGTTGAGGAGTGTTAGCGAGTGTCAGGGGAAAAAGAAGGAGAACTAGGTCTAAATGCTTGGAAATAAACAAATAAGAGTGTGTGCCAAGGAGTGTCAATGAATTCTATGTGCCCCAAGGATGAAGTGTATTAGGATAAGTTCATAATAGGACTTGTAGGAGTCAATCCTATGGTTGTGATAAGGCATGGACAAAGCAATTTTAGAGAAAGAGAGACTTTGGGTTGGGCACAATATTGTTTTTCTAATGAATTGGTTGGGTTACCAAGTCGCAAAAAAAGTAAGGTTATCTATGAGGGCGTGACAACTAGGGAGTGCCAAGGTATTCTAGTGAACGTAAGGTTCCCAAGTCATGGAAAAATGTAATGCTAGTTGTGAGGTAATGACTACCAAGGTGTGTTAGGGAATGCTAGGGCATGTTAAGATGTGCTAGATAGTAAGAAGACATGTCAAACAAGCTAATATGTACCAAGTGCTAAGGCATGCCAAGATGTGCAAGGGTGTGACAATGCATGTCAAGGACTATCAAGGCAAAAAAAGGAAGGAACAAGTTAAACTACAAGGAAATGAACACATAATAGGGTTAATAAGTGATCAATTTACCTTTTCCATGAGGGGCATGTTAAGTGCACCAACACTAGCTGCTAATAGGTGCCAAGTGCCAAGTGTCAATGCATTCTAAGTGCCAAATCTTCCTCTGTTTCTTCTCATATGATTTCCAATAATTGATCTCAAATAACTTTAATATTAGACCATGCCAAAGCATACCAATTCATCTCAATGCATGCCAAACATGCTAATACTTGCCAAGTGCCAACACGTGCCAAGTGTCAATGTGTGTTAGGGAGTGTGATGCATGCTATGAAGTGGCTGAGCATGTTCAAGAGTGCTAAGGTGTTCTAGAGAGTTCCAATTCATGTTAAGGATTGTTAGGGAGTACTAGGACAATAGAAGGGAGCACTAGGTCAAAATGCATGGAAGTGAATGAATATGAGGGTGTGTCAGTGAGTGTCAATGAGTGCTAGTTGTCATGCCAAGGAGGGAGTGACAAGGTATGCTAAGCACAGGTAAGGCATGTCAAGGAATATTAGGGCATGTCAATAAGTGCTAGAGTGTGCTAGGTAGTTCTGGCGTGCGCTAACATGTGCCAAATAGTGCCAAGGCATGTCAGGTGCTAAGACATGCTAGGATGTGCAGGGTGCCAAAGTATATTGACAATATGTGTCAAGGACTTTCAAGGCCACAAATGGAATAACCAAGCTAAAATACAAGGAAATTAACACATAATAGAGTTAATAAGTTGGGACTTTATCTTTTTCAAAAGGGGCATGCTAGGCACACTAATAATATGTTCTAATACATGCCAAGTGCCAATGTGTGCCAAGTGCTAATGTTTTTCAATGCAATATTATTCCAAGGTGTTCCAAAGCATGCTAGGGACTATAGGACATGCCAACACATGCTAGGGGAGTGTTATTCTATGCTAGGGCATGCCAACATGTGCTTGTGCATCCTACTCATTGCAAGATGTTCTAGGTACAAATATGTTCCAGGTACAAAGATGTTCCAAGACATGCAAGGTGCCAAGGAATGTTAGTGTACTATTCCAAAGCATGTTCAGGTGTGCCATGAGTGTTGAGTGTTATGTCTCTCTAATTAATAGAATTGATAGAGATTGATTATGTATTAAATAATATAGTTCCTACACACACTAGTGGAACTTTATTTAAAGGAAATTTCCTATATAATAATCCTAATATAGATGAATCATGTGCTGACTCATACGAAAACTATATTCTTATGACTTGAGGAAAATGATACACACTAATTACTTCTTAACAAATTGATTGACCATAACTACTATGACTTTGGACACATAATGAAAAAGACTCCAAAACAATGGTCTTAAATCATTATCTTTTGACAAAAAATATAGTAACAGGTACATAGCATCATCAAAAACTCATTGGAATGATCAATGATGAAGAACATTTTTTGACCATCACCAAAAGTAACCAAAAAGAGCATTGGTGAGGGTCAATAAAAGATCGTCACTAAAAGTAACCAAAAAGAGAATTAGTGATGGTCCTTTAATGAACCTCACCAAAAGTGTCACCAAAGAGAGAATTAGTGACGGGCCTTTAACGACCCTCACCAAAAGTGTCATTGAACATGACTTTGGTAACAAAACTTAAAGGACCATCACTATATACACTTATAACAATGATTTTTTAAAGACCTTCATCATATGCGACATTGGTGATGGACCTTAAAGGTCCATCACAGGCATGAATCGTCATCAAAAACTCATTGGAATGATCAATGATGATGAACATTTATTGACTATCACAAAAAGTAACAAAAAAATCATTGGTGACGGTGAATAAAAGATCGTCACTAGAAGTGTCACCAAAGATAGAATTAGTGATGGGCCTTTAACTACCCTCACAAAAAGTGTCACCAAAGAGAGAATTAGTGATGGGCCTTTAACGACCCTCACCAAAAGTGTCATTGAAAATGGCTTTTTTGACAAACCTTAAAGGACCGTCACCATATGTGACATTAGTGACAGACCTTAAAGGTCTGTCACAAGCTTGACCCTCAACAATGACATTTTTTCTTGTAGTGATTGTTTAGATTAGGAGTAGTAGTGTTTGATTTCATGTTTTTATTTCCTTACTTGCTTTGATTTCATTTTACTTCTGTCGTTTTCTTCTTTTTCTTTTTTTATGCACCCCATAGGATTAGTTTAACATGAAATTGTGTTTGGCTCTTGAGACAAGCAGGGTGAAATACAAGAGGGCTTGTACAACTATCAACATTTGGTTATCTATTTATTCCCTCTCTTTATGAAGATATTTCATTTCTTTAGTCGATGATAAATTGATGGAAAATATATTCCCTTCAGAGTGAGTCTTGGTGAAAACACAACGCTTGCTCTTTTAACTAGTACCACCTACTCTAATCAGTTTTCTATATTCGATTAACCCTTGTCGACTTAGTCAAGCAGAGTAAGGTGAGGGGGAAAACCTTAACAAGTATGTTAGAGGTACATATAACATCCTTTTCTAAAGGGAAAACCTTTTTTTCTCTCAATAAGTCGGGATCCCTCTTTCGCCTCATGAAATAAATAAGTGCCTATGCACAGTTCTTTGAAAAATGAAAAAAATGAAAAAATAAAATAAAGGCAAAAGAAGAGAAAGGCTTCCTGCACAGAGAGTTGAAGCAAGTAACTCCACCGAGGTACTGTCCAAGCTAGATAAATGCGGAGAAATGCTTGCATTCCTAAAGTGACTCTGCTGGGTGCTATAGAGGCATGTTGGCAGTAGAGCAACACTAAATGAAACTAAAACTTTGACAGACTATATTACTTGTGCATCAATATACCCCTCATCCCAAATCAAAACAACTCAGTTGACTTGGCTTGGTATGTGTGTTGCCAATAAAAGAGAATGGTAGGGACTATATCTTTAACTCAAGCTTGTGAAGAATCCATGACAATCAAAGAATCAAACAACACTTCCAAAAGAGTTAGACTCACATTACACGAGATAAGGTCCATAAAGAGAGCTAGAGTTCTACCAGTGTGTCGCCAATGTTGTAGGCACCCTCCTAAATCACAACAGCTTATCTTGCACTGACCTAGGCATGCCTTAGTGAATTGCACAATCCTTGAGGGAAACCAGCCTTTCTCCTAAGAATTGTGTAGTCCAAGCCAGCAAGTGAACCTTTAGCTCCAGAATTGCGTAGAGCTAGCTAACAACCTACCTACAACTGGGAAATTACGTAGACCCTAAGAGGCAGCCTAGGAATTGCACAGAACCTACTATTCTCAGCAACTTCTCAGTGCATGAACTAGAGAATTGCCTGGTCCTTCCTAAAACTATGCAATATTTGCAGGTAGTGCATGGAAATTTTCCCAAAAAGAAAAAATATAAGATGAAAATCATCCCTAGAAACTAGGGATCTATTATTAATTTCTCGAATGTGACACATTTCCATCTTTAGAATTTTTTGTCCAGTTTCGTTGGTTTCCTTGATATCAAGCATACTTGTTATGAACTCCATTTTTCTCAAATACATGTAATGGGCATCTCTATATCTCACTAATACATTTGATTATTAAGATCTATCTTCCCTAGGAGATCAAGAAGCCTTCGAAGCACTATCATCGCTTTTTGCGGTGAGTTTTGCTTTTATCTCCTTTTGCTTCTTTTTCTATCGCTTTTGTTTGTTTATCTTGTGAGAGTGTTGTTTCACTCATTTTGTTAAATGACCACTGGCATTTTAACTTGCTTTAGCTTGTAGAAGTGTTGTTTCAAGTTATACATTGCCTTCCCCAAGCGCCACATGATTTTTCTCATTTTTTCATCAACGATCACCATGCAACGACTCCCTTCACATGCCTCATGTTCCTTCAATTTGATCCATTGTTGCACTTATTTTACATTCATGCATCTTCACTTAGTTAGATATGCACTCATCCTTACATCATCCTTCAGATCCTCTTTCTTGCACACTCTCCATGGAAAGATTTGGGCTCTGCCCTACCTGGATCTCACACTTCACTGCATGCACTGTGCAATCTGGCAGCTCAAGGCCTCTGCCTTGGCTTTAGGAATTGCACAGAGATTGTCCTACGATGGCTATAATTGCACATTGTGTACTTCCAGGAACCAGTCTCCCTGGCACCAAAGAGAGTTGCTTCAAGATAAACCACTAAAAGAAATATTGGGGAAGAAGTTGAGCAAGCACCAGTTTACCTGCCAATATATGCAGAAACTCAACTATTTATAGAAAATGAGTCAACACTAACATGGCAGCAAGACCAGCATCAGTGGTAGAAAGTAAAAATCTAATACATGATTAAGGAAAGAGGAAATTGCTGACATAATAAAGGGAGAACAAATATGTAGAGTGAAAGTGGATTCAATCTTGACGTAGGCATATTTGATAGCAGAAACAAAAGGAAGCAGAGGACACAAATATCAGAGTGGAGGAAGAAAGAAAAGCACAGCTTGCAGGTAGCAAAACTGAGACCATAGCAAGCCGAAAAATAACCGAAGTAAGAACGACAGTTGAGGAGGAAAGAACAGGAAGAGAAGTAGAAGTAGAAAGAAGGAAAAAAGGAAAGGTGTAATGACAGAGCAAACAACACCAATATAGGTTGATGAGCTCAAGCAGCCAGTAGCTGAGGAAGAGAGTGAAAAGATTACAGTTTCCCTCACCAAATCTAAGCACAAGAACCAAGTCTGGTTAGAGGTCGAAAAGTACATGGAGCATCTAAGGTGAGAGGCCACCAGGGATGACTTGGATCTCAGTGCACAAAACATGCAAAGTACATTGGTGGTCTAGTTATGGTCAACACCATGCTACACATGCTTCAAGAGGAGTTAGACACAAGTTCCAAGACCATATATCCAAATGCTGTGGAGGCAAGGGTCTGCTACTAGAAAGACACCATCAAGTAGTTTAGGGACATCATCATGTACTACCAAGCTTGGCATTAGTACGTGACCAGGAAGCATTAAGTGAAGGTTTTCGAGTTGGTCTTTCTCCAAGCTCCGGAGTCATAGTGTTTTGTCTTGTTAGACTGACTCTAGCCTATTTTGTCCCACATGGGTATATATGTAAAATATATATTATTTGTAAATATGTTGTAAGTGAAATTCCAAGTGTCATTAGTGCAATGTGAACAGTTACTATGTAATAAATAAGTTGAAGAGTCATGAGGGTAGTCAAAGAGTCAAAGGGGAATGTCAAGGGTTGGCCCACCCTTTGTTATAAAATGAACCTCATAACTCATAGAACAGGATTTTGGGGAGCCAAGCTTTTGGGAGGCATTGCTTAGAGAAGGCTTGGAGAGTATTGTGATGAGCCTTGGCTTCTCCACAACGTAGAGTGAGTACACTTATTTGGAGGAGCAGGAGGTGTTGACTGTAATGTTCCACTATTGGGGCTAGTGGTTGTCAATGCTGTACGTATGGATGGAACTTTCACTTAGCCAACACGTTTTCATGCATACATTTTTATTGTAGTTGGACCATTCTAGTCGCTTTAGCAATGTGTGTTGTTTAACTTATGCATTTTTGTATGAACTATTTTGTATGAATCTTGTTGAAGGCGTGTTGTTGGATTAACCTGTCACTTTGGTTTGTGAACTATTTCACTTCTAGCTTGTGATGTCATTCTGCTCGTGTGTTCCTTTCAGGCTATGTACTATTACAAGCTTCTAAGGGACACACTTCCTTTTCCCCTTTGTGTGTTATAACCCTCATGCATCTCACTTGGCTCATTGCAAGGTCACACACATGCTTCCAACCAAAGCTATCATACTTACCTTTGCACGCTACCGTGTGTTGAGTGATAAAAGGTGTCTTTTTAACCCCTATTTATCCTACATTATTTATCAATCCAGGTACAATTTTTTATCTCAAGAGTGTACTTAGTCTGAGGCGGTCACTTGATTCAAGAGTAATGTTTTCTAGTTTGCAGTATAGTGCTAAATACAAGAGTAAATGGATGTTGGAAATAGAATCTACTTGTAATTAAAAGAAACCTTAATGCTCTGAAACTTAAATCATTCATTCAGAAAACTATAACAATTTATCAGTCAAGGATGCAGTAGTGATAACTCTTTCCTCTGTCAACTGATATAAATGAAATCAATCATAAACAGGACCTCCAATCTGAGAACTTAGACAACGATAGTCAATGTTCTTTACAGTTGTAGATCTTTCAATCCATACTAAAGCAAATAACTAGAAATAACAATTCAATTGGAAATGCTTACTAAAACACACTTGCTGCACTATCAATTAAAAGGTGAAATCAAATCCTTGCAGAAAAGGAACAACAACTAAGTCTGTTGAAAAGATTGAACAGCAAAGCTTAATCTACAAAAATGAATCGAACAACAATCTTTACCCGAAATGAACTGAACAACAATCTTCAGATAATAAAGGAACAACAAATCTCATTAAGTGTAAACACACAATGACTATAAAGTAATAGAATCAGTAATCTTATTCTGGCAGAGTGAACATTAATCACAGGTATAAAGGAACAACAATCGTGATTATAATTGAACAGCAATTAAATGAACAACAGTTGCAGTTGTGAGTGAACAACAGAATCTAAACTAGACAGTGTAATATTGTTTCAAAAGGAACAACATGACATTGAGTTATGAATAACAATCGTGTTATCAATGCACTCTAATTAAGATCTTGATGTAATAGAGTAATTTAGTGAGATGTTCAAAAACAGAAGATTACCGAATAGCACGAATTAAGGAAATGCAAAAGAAATCAAACCACACACGATTGTAATTGTAAAATAGTGATATAAGAAGCAAGTGGATCCACCAGGGCTAGGCCCTTAGCCACCAGGGAAGCACTATTTCATTTACTCCAAGATCAGATAATGGAACAACAATTGAGTTATATATTAATCATATATGGTAGAGTTATAGCTATCGCTCTTTAAAGAGATTGATGATCAAAGTTGAAATTACAACAGTAATTCTGAAAAATCAACTCCTTTTGTCTTACAATCGCTGCCCCATTTATAATGGGTAGGCAGATACATCAAGGTTATAGATAAATTTTAAAGTAGCGATCCCTCAGGATCAAAAGATCCTGAGGGCTTCGCTTAATCTTCCATCTTCAGTTGTCTTCTTGTCCTCTTGCGCAGCCACTCTGTTTTCTCTGTCTTTTCCTGAGTTGTGCACTCCAGTCTCATTCTTCTTGTCTGGACATGGTTTCCTAACGGAGGAACAACAGTTCCCTTTCTTTTGTCTTTACCTTTCGAATAGTGATTTTCTATTCCCTTCACTTTCTGTATAGAAAAAGACAATAATCAATTATTTTGTATTAATCACAAATCTCCTTAATTCTATCATAATTCTTTAACATATTACCATCTTAAAATGTAAAGGAGTTATGATTCAAAGGAAAAGATAAAGAAATAAATGATAAATACATACCTTTTCCATCACTCAACACACCCCCCTGCTTACTCTTTTTCATGCCCTCATGAAAACCGTGTAATTTACATGCAAGGCAGTTAGGGAATAGGTTAGAAAGGGATTTTCATGAAGTGGTCTAAAAGCATGATGTGTAGCTAAAACTTCAAAAATGGCTCATGTTTGCCCCTCAGGCAATTCATATATAGCCTTATATCCTACTGCAGGATATTAGATAATGGGACTTCGAAATCTACAACCTAGCCAAAGTGGACCTTCTCTCAAGATGAGGTTACTATAGGTAACCAGGCGATCGGTAGCTAATATAAAAATTTTATAATTGAATGGTTCTCTGTCCTAGATATTTTGATTGGAAGTCTTCCATCAAAGTTTAGTTGCTGTTATGGCGGGGTCTTTGATTGAAAGGAAGTATTTTACTCCTCTCTAGACAATTTCTTTATGGATGGGTTCCAAGATCTAGATCACACCCTCCTTTTTCATTAAGTTTTTATGTTTAGCTCACAATTGCAATGGGTTTTTTGGTTCACCTCTAACCTAGAGGTCCATCCTATTTTCTTGTCTCTGAAAAGTATTATGGACCTTGAGCCACTTTATCTGGTTAACAACAAACGAGATGAACTCCTTAAACTGGATATCACCCACAAAAGGACTGGGATCCTTTTCCATTTCCTCCTCCAACACAAAATTACGCAAATAAAATTCATATAGCAATTGCTGGACTTTCACTCAATGTTTACAGTAGTTTATGAAATCATCAATAGTTTTTAACTCTATAGGTACCCCTGCCTTGACAGCCTTGATTTTTAACTGTAAATACCTTTCTAACAAAAACAAAACATAATTTTTGGCAGGTGCCCTACATGCTAGAACATCAGTATATAGAGAACAGAGGGTATCCATTTGGCTTATGACTGAGTTTAGCTTATTTGTTACCTTTTCAACTTTTTCCTCTACCTTCCAAAATTTATCAAAGGCCTCACTGTCTGATGCATTCATGTTCTTAAATTACTGTTGTAAATTTTGGTATTTCTCCAAAGGAATAATCTCTTCTGTGAGTTTTCCTATCGTCTGCTGAGCCTGTGCTAGATCCTCTTGGAGTTTCACTATCCTAGGATTATTGTCCATCGAAACACTTTTTTCCTGAAGATCTACCTAGATCTTCTTATTGTGACATCTAGTTCCTACAGTCTGTGTCCCTTTATCATAAATTGTCTGGTCAGTTGTGACGCTAGAGGATAGTGCCTTTGTTTGGACATCCTTATTACAGACTGGTGTATCTTCTGTTTGGGCCGCTACATCTGTAATAACCGCATGTTGTTCCTTGCTGTCCTAAATGGATATGGGCTCCGTTTGAGTCCTCGTGGCCTTTATTTTATGGGGTTTCGTTCGGGTGGCTGCATTTCTTGTTCTTGTTGTTCTTTTTGAGATTTTCCCCGTTTTTAGGGCCCTTATTTGCTATCTGAGTTGTTTTACTACATTTAGTAGCCTTTGTTGTTCCTTTAGCAGTCTTTTGATTTTATTCGTCTTCTTCTTCAAAGGAACAACTGTTTCCTTTCTTGGACCTGGGATTTGTTCTTCAGGGATTGTATCCTCGCCTTGGCTTATTTCCATATTTTCTGTTTGGAACACTTCTTCAGTGTTCTCGTCCTCCTGGTTAGGTTTCTCACGGGAGGTAACCCTAGCTTGATTTGCTATTTCTTGAGTGGCTTCTGCTTCTACTTATTCTTCATCATTCATCTCCTCAGATGCACTCTTGCTATGAGTAGAGTGTTCCTGTGATTGCCATTCCTCAATATTGAGGTTGAGCGGGCTCTGAGGTTGAATGTACTCACCCATATTGGCCAAAATTTGGGCCAATTCATCTTCTTGCAGAGGGTTTTGTAATGGGCTTCCACTTGGATCTACGGGTGGTTCCACTTCCTCCCCTTCTTCCTCGATGGAGTGCTCAATTTCCTCCTCTTCTTCCTCGCTGGAGTGCTCAGTTTCCTCCTCCAGGTCCATTTCCATGTTTTCTGCTAATTCTTCTTCCACATTTTCCCCTTCTTTGAGTTGTGGGGGTTGCTCATCTTCGGTGTCCTGTACTTCTAAGGGCTGGATATTGTTACCTTGGAGACTTCCCAACATTCCCCTGCTTCTTCTTAATCTAGAGGTCTTCCTGCATTTTTGCAGTCTAATTGATGTGCTAGTAGTCCTTTTTCGTTTCGTGGCTGGTAAGGCCAATCCCCCTTTTATTGAAAACACCAATTCTTCCCAACTAATTTGTTGTTGAGTAATACTATAACTGACTATTAGCCGAATTAAGCCATGATGACTTACTACCATCTCTGTATGATGAGATTTCCTTATGCTCCGAGCAGCATCATGCAATAAAAAATTTAAATATGCAGGAAAATTTACAACACATTTTTGTTTTAATACTGCTAATAATTTGAGATGGCGTGGTCTTACCACATCCTTTCTCCCATCACATGTGATGTAGCTTTGCACAATTCTGGCTAATTTTGCCCATGGTTCTCCCAGAGTTGCAGGCAAGACTCCCTTTCCCTTGACGGTAAGGTTCTACCCTTCGTCCCAGAAGATGGCTATGGCATCTCGAAGTCTCACCTTTTTTTGGGTCCATATTGGTCCAACAACTGGTAGTCCCGATACTTCAGCAATTACCACATCTATTACTATTATTTTCCTCCCCCTCACCATGGAATGATCTTCCTTCAAATTCTGCAAAAATTCGATGGCCACCGTTTCATGAGACTGTTGTAGTCGGTTAAGGTTGGAAATCCATCATACTCTCACTAGAATATCACGTGTAGCATCAGAGATTATTAACACCTGCGGTTCACTACGTATTGATCTGCCTCCCATTTTGTTCAAGCTTAGCACACTGTTAATTTTTATAGAGAAAAAACACAGAAATAACAATGGAACAGAAAGTTGTGCAAATTGGGAAATATCAATACCATTAAACTTGTTATTTTCGAGTTTTGATGGAGTCATAGTACCTCCAAATAGGGAGTTGACACATATGCCGGTGTATTCCGGCGGTCACCCACGCCCCCCTGAAATATGGTAGGGCATCCTTGACCGGAAAATGGAGGAGCAGCATGCTGGACAACAGTCGTATAGTAAACAGAAAGGAACGGCGTATATATCCATGAGAGGATTACAAAAAGTAGCGGATTACTGAAATCGAGGCTTATGATGGAAATGGCGAATAGATATGGAAATGCTATGAAATGATGCGAAAAATAGGAGAGAGGACAGTTGACGTAAGTAAAAATGCTTATGCGTTCATTATCCAGTTTAACCATTGTGATTGATTTATAAATGATATTTCGTGTAAGAGGTTCGAAAGGGTTATATAACATAATCTCATTTGAAATCAAGATAAAGATATAAGAAAAGGGCTTATAATGACTATTGGTGTATGAAAAGTATGACTTCAATACCATCAGCAGAGCTCTATTGCCCGCAGGTGTTCAAAACCTTGACAAAGTTGCTTGTTTCACCCTTGGAACCATAATCCTTTATGTATGCCTAGGAAATTGTTGTGTGATGTCAGAATGGAGGCCATTGTGATGGCTTGGTAACCAGATGAATAACAATGCCATTCACTAGGAAGGAGTGAAAGGTGGGCAAGCTGACTCGTGATGAGACCTCATGTTCCAAGGAATTTTTTTTATTTTTCTGATATGCCTCTTGGATCATATCCCTGGTGTGGTGGCCATAGTGGGAATGCCACTTCACTACTTCCTTATGATCATGGTAGGCTAGCTCTTGATGAGACCCCCTATCCTTCATCTGACAAATCATGTTAGTAATCATATAGATATATATTTTTCTCTCTTTTTTTCTTTTATTTTATATAGCACTTTCCTATTTATATACAGAGGATGGCTCAACACTCCTTAAGAGTAGGGATGGTGGAAGAAGTCTAAACATCTCAATAGAGGAAAAATATGCCCTTATTCTTATTCAATAATAATGATAAAAAAGAATTATGAAGATTAAGGAAGAACCAACATGATAAAAATAATCAATCAAATTAGTTTTAGTGAAAATAAAGACAGCAAAGTGATATAAATAGTTGTGTTCTTTCGTCTTTTTCTCTTATCGATACAAAGCAGTTTCTCTAAAGATAACGATTTTTCTTTGGTTTGTTGATTTCAATATCCTCTATTTTTTGTGTTCTTGCATGAATTTATGCTTGTGCCTTAAAGGGATCATGAAAAGTGAACCATCATTCACAAAAATCCTCTAAATGATGTTCTTTAAGAAACACACACAAAAAAAATGCACTCAAAAAGTGTTGTTCCTTAGATAGAACAGCTGTTGTTCCTTAAGAGGGACAACAAAAAGAATATCTGCACGCAAAACCGTGGTTTCTTTAAGAGGAACAGCAAACAAAAGAAAAAATACACTCGAAACTGTTGTTCCTTAAGAGGAACAACAATTGTTCCTTAAACAGAACAACAAATAAAGCAAGTGCAAAATAAAATACCGATCCTTTGGTAGAACAGCCTATGATCATCCGAAATCGAAACTGCTATTCCTTCGGAAAGAATGGCAAAAAGAAAAATGCGAAGGAGGGTTGTTCCTTTAAAAGGAACAGCAAAACAATCTGGCAGAAGTGCTGTCCCTTTAAGAGGAATAGCAAAAACAATCGGGTGGAAGTGTTGTTCCTTTAAGAGGAACAACAAAAATGCAATCTAGCGAAAATGTTGTTCTTTTGAAAAGGAACAGCAAAATGCGAAAGTTTTGTCCCTTTGGAAAGGAACAAGAAAAATGTGAAAGTGTTGTTCCTTTGGAAAGGAACAGAAAAAATGTGGAAATGGTGTTCCTCTGGAAAGGAACAGCAAAAATGCAGAAGTGTTGTTCCTTCGGAAAGGAACAACAAAAATGCGAGAATGTTGTTCCTTCGGAAAGGAACAACAAAAATGTGAAAGTATTGTTCATTCAAAAAGGAGAAACAAAAATGCGACAACGTTATTCCTTCGAAAAGGAATAGCAAAAATGTGAAAGTGTTATTCCTTTGGAAAGGAACAACAAGAATGCGAAAGTTTCCTTCGGAGAGGAACAACAAAAATGCGGAAATGTTATTCATTCAGAAAGGAACAGCAAAAATGTGGAAATGTTGTTCCTTCGGAAAAGAACATAAAAAATGCGGAAGTATTGTTCCTTCGGAAAGGAACAACAAAAATGCGGGAATGTTGTTCCTTCGGAAAAGAACAACAAAAAATAAAAAATGCAGAAATGTAAAAGTTTGTACAGAAAGTAGTTTATACAAGCAGAAAAGAAAAACTATGTACAAAGTTTGAGAATAATGGGATTATTTAGTGAACCAATGCCGAGGAAGGATTATTTTCCTCAGCAAGAATTTGCATATTAGAATATTCCCGTAGCTACTCGTAAAGGGATTCCCGAGTAAGCGGTTTATGGTACAGTCGCACTCGGTGACCATTTGCTTTAAAGGCATGTCCAGTTCTGTCAATATTAGTTAAAGTAATGGTGTCATTGTCATGCACTTCTTGTATTTCATACGGTCCAAGTCATCGAGTCTACAGTTTTCCCGGAAAATCCTGAAACCTAGAATCATATAGGAGTTCCCAATCTCCTTGGTGGAAGATTTTCTTTTTGATCAGGGCGTCGTACCATTTTTCTCTCTGCTGTTGAATTAATGCAGTGCATTGAAGAGTCGAGAGCCTGATTTCATCTAGCTCATTAATTTGTTGTAATCTATTAGTCCGAGCCTTATTTAGATTCAAACCCACCTCATGTGTTGTTCTTAATGTTTGTATCTCGAATTCTATTGGAAAGATGGATTCTTTCCCAAATACTAGTTGATACAGTGATTGGCCGGTGGTATTTCTCCACGTTGTTCGGTATGCCCACAAGGCTTCGGGCAATCTTGAAGCCCAGTCATGTCTTTACAATGCAACTTGTTTTGTAAGTATTGCCTCTATCACCTTATTCGTGCTCTCTACTTGGCCATTTGCTTGTGGGTGATATGGAGTGGTAATTTTGTGATGAATGTGATAATTTTTTAATGTTGCAACAATTTTATTACCTACAAATTGCATTCCTCCGTCCGTGATTATGCCCCTCAGGAGGCCATATCACACAAATATTTTGAAAAGGAAATGTATTATCGAATCCTTTGTAGCTCTTAGAAGTGCCTCTGCTTCAACCCATTTGGTAACATACTCTGTTGCTACTAGAATATATGTTTTCTGGTTTGATGATGGGTTGATCGGATCAACAAAATTGAGCGCCCAATGCTCAAATGGTTCAATTACTAACTGTAGATTTAAAGGCATTTTGTCAGACAGTCTAGGGCGTCCTGCTCTTTGGCAACTGTCACAAGCTTGAAAAAATTTCTTAACGTCTTTAAAGATTGTGGGCCAGTAATAGCCTGTTTGCAAAATCTTGTGACCAGTCTTGTGATCTACGAAACGTCTGCCACACAGTCCGTCATGACAAGCTTTTAAAATGTCAAATATTTTATCTTCGCAGACACATCTTCTGATGTGTATATCTACCCCTATATGAAATAAGTAGCCCCCAATCCAAGAAAACTGGGTACTACATTGCACAATCTATTTTCATTCATTGGGGGTTAGATTCTTTGGTAATTTACCTATTGTTAAATAATTTGCCACATTAGCATACCAGGGTGTCTTGACAGCAACATCAAACAAATCTTCATCTAGGAATTGATCTTTGACTGCTGCTGCGTACGCTGGCTTCGGCATTCGTGAGAGAAAATCAGTTACAGGATTCTCTTTCCTAGGTTGATCTTTTATTGTGATGTCAGATTCCTACAATAAAATCAACCATCTTGTTACTCTTCCATTTGTAACAGGTTTATTTGCTAAGTATTTTATGGCAAAGTGATCTGTTTATAAAACAACCAGATATCCAATGATGTATTGCCTAAATTTATTTACAGCATGTATTACAACTAAAAACTCTTTTTTATTTATAGTATAGTTTAGTTCAGCAGGAGATAAATTCTTGCTAATATAATAAATTGCATATGGCTTTTTATCTTCTTCCTGCCCAAGGACTGCTCCAATAGTTGTGTCTGAAGCATCAGATGAAATTTGAAATAGCAGATCCCAATTTGGGCCTTTGAGCACTAAGGCTGTTGACAAAATCTTTTTCAGATCCTCAAAAGCATGGTCGCATTTATCTGTCCAAATAAAATCAACATTACTTGTCATTGCATATAGAGGTCTAGATATTTGAGAAAAATGCTCTATGAATCTCCTATAATAACCAAAAAATCCTAGAAAACTGCGTACCTTTGTCTGTGTGGTAAGAGTAGATATTAAAAAAATTATTTGAATTTTGGCTGGATCTACCTGTATTCCGGCTACTGGGATATAATAACCTAGGATGAGTCCCTCGGTCATCATCATATGGCACTTTTCATGGCTCAAGCAGATCCTAGTGGCAATACATCGTTGTAGCACCTTTTCTAATGTGTCTAGTGCTGGCTCAAAATCATCTCCATACGGTGTGAAATCATCCATATATACTTTGAGCCCTTCATTTATTAAATCTGAAAAGATGTTGAGGATGGCCCTCTGAAATGTGGCAAGCACATTGCATAGGCAAAAGGGTAGGACTCTATAGGCAAATGTTCCCCAAGGACAGGTAAAAGTAGTTTTATCCTAGTCTTCAGGGGCAATCTAAATCTAATTGTACCCACTAAAGCCATCTAGGAAAGAAAAGAATTTCTTTCATGCTAATGAATCTAATACCTTATCAATGAATGGAAGGGAAAAGTGATCTTTTTGAGTTGTTTTGTTCAATTCTCTGTAGTCTACATGAATCCTCCGTTTTCCATTCTTCTTTGGGACCACTACTAGTGGAGAGACCCACTTACTATCGGAGATTGGATAAATAAAGTTTACATCTAAAAGTTTTTGTAACTCAGCTTTCACAATTTCTTTCAGGTGAGGGTTGAGTCTCCGTTGGGGTTGGCGAATGGGTCTAGCATCCTTTTCTGTATAAATGTGGTGCATACATAGTTGGGGATCAATTTCTTTCATGTCTGGATAGTACCATGAAAAAGCTTCCTTGTATTTTCTCAGTAGTTGGACCAGCTTTTCTTCTTGTTCAGGAGTCAGGTTTTTGTTAATGTTCAAGGTTTTTCCTCGCTCAATCTCTATAGTTTTGTTGTTTGAAACAGAGGTAGTGGGTATTGATTGATCATGAGTGTCTTTGAGCGGATCTTCTTCTAGTTCATTGTCAAATGCTGCCTCTATCATGTGACGTTGTACATGGGATCTAGATTCGGATTGGTTAATGAAGTTATTAATAATGTCATCCTCTGTTTAGTCTCTAAAATCGAGGGCATCTTCTATGGTTAATGGGGACCTAATGTTTTCTGTGAGATATGATATAGGTTGTTTGTTAGTTTTCATTATTGTTAAACTTGGCTGGGCTGGAGGGTATAGAGCTAGATTCTTGATATTACTCCCTCTAGTTATAGTCATACTACCTTATTGGCAGCCAATGTAAGCATCAGTTGCACTATGTTATAGATCTGATCCAAAAATATAAGATAATCCAAATAAACCCAAGAAAAACAAGATTTGAATATAGATAGAAATGCTTCTTTATTGTTTAAAACCCTTAAAGTAGGATAACACCATACATTCACTCTTTAAGGAAGGAGAACACTCCATAAGCCATATGCCTATTCATACAATAATCCTTGACATCCCTCAATGTGGAGTCTCTAGCCTCTATATAGGCCTCATACATACAATACCATGGGTCACTACCATGGTTCCCTTAATACCATCTATCTAATACCATGGGCCCATTACATTATTACTAACTACTTGTGGTCCCTTACATGATACGGGTTAACCACCTCATTTATTACTATGGCCCATCCCATTATTACATTATTCCCTTGGGTACCTCCCTTTGTATCCCATATTATCCCCCCTAAGTACACTACATTCCACCCCCCTTAACATGTTTCATCCCTGAAACATGAGAAGAACACAAATAATAAGATCTACTCAAAAGAGTATTCCACTAATACCATGCACGTGTATCTAGTCATCCAAGAGAAAGGTGAAACCTTGATCTTGCTGGTGCCTCGCTCGCTTGAGATGGAAGTTGACCATGGCAGCTCTTCTATGTTGATGTGTAGTAGGTGGATCTTCACTTCTCACTATCTTTCATGTGGGGGTTGTTGTCCTTGTGGCTAATTCGTTGCCATCTTGTTGGTTGTGTTCTTACGGGGTGATGTGGGTGGTGATATGTTGAAGTTTTAACCAAGGATGTATCTTTCTTTAATTCACCACCTAATGGATCCTAATGGGTATCTGGTACCTGTTGTGGTTCCTATAGTTGTTTCTTATTTTTCAATATTACTTCAACTACTGAGTCCCCCTTTGATGTAACATTTTCTACTTCCGCCTCTACCTGTTTTTCTGGTACTTGGTTTGATGTTTGAGTGTGGTTGTTGACCATCAATGGCTGATCATCTGATATGTCAGTCCCTGGAACATCTTCTGCTTCAACCACCATGGACTCTACCTGTTTATTGATAGAAATATCCTGTAATGTAATTTTCTTCTTTTTATACCAGAGCTTCAGGAATTTCTTTTGCACATTAATATTGATAGTACCCACAGATTCCATCCAAGGATATCTCAAAGCAACATCCATGTTATCCATATCTGAAGTATAAAAATCACCATTCAACACATACTTATCCATAGAAAGCTTCAAATCTTTATAAACTTGAACATCCTCATCATCAACCTGTGTGTTTTCAATGTGTTTTGCTGGAACTTGCAATTTTTTTGCCAAATTAACATTGATAAAATTATGCTTGCAACTAGGATTTATAGACACAACGATCTTCTCCTTCTGAATCAATCCATGAACCTACAATAAGGAGACACCAGTAGAAAATAACCCCTTACGTGTCTCATTCTCCTTTTTTCTAGCACGAGACCATTTGTCTAAAAGGACTCTTTCAAATTTTGCATCTGAAAGTTTGGTCAACTGCTTGTTGTCAAGTGAGAACCACCATTTGGCAGCCTCATCTTTGAAATTAAACCACACTGAAACCTTCCAAAGTGTCCCATATGTGAACTTTTGTCTCTGTATGAATTCTTCAATAGTAGCGCTATCATCTCTCCTTGTAAATTTAATAGCTTCCATGAAGAGTGTTTTGAAAAAAATTCACTTGGCGAAAATTTGAAATGGCCACAATTCCGTCAATATTGCTTAGAATCCCTATTATGACCTATTTTTGGAAATGGAACCACCATTCTGTATCTTCTCATGTGGTAGAAATCCAAATCTAGGCACTGGAATTTCATATCCGGGCTGCAAAACTCCCGCTGTCACCAAAAATTCTGAACAAAAAAAAAAAAAAAAAAAAAAAAAAAAAAAAAAAAAACTGATTTTAAATCAGCGATATCTCCCTCATCCGGACTCCGATTTGACTGATTTTTTTTTTTTGAACTTGGGTATTTTTTCACAAACAATCTAGGTCTACAATTATATTCTTTATATTTTGCACTAGAACGTACATATCTGTGCTGCAAACCCGCCGACCCGAAAAAATGTTTGCAACCCAACTGATTTTTAAATCAGTGATATCTCCCTCATCCGGACTCTAATTCAGCTGATTTTTTTTTTTGAAATCGAGTATTTTTTCACAAAAAATCTAGATCTACAATTATATTTTGCAAATTTTGCTCCAAAACGTACAACTCTGATCTGCAAATTCACCGCCCCGAAAAACGTCTACAACACCACTGATTTTTAGATCAGCGATATCTCCTTCATCCGGACTCCGATTTGGCCATTTTTTTTTGAACCTAGGTATTTTTTCACAAAGAATCCAGATATGCAGTTAGATTTTGCAAATTTTTCCCCAAAACATACAAATCTGATCTACAAACTCGTCGTCCCAGAAAGTTCCTACAAAAAAAAAATCCACTTGTTATAGATCTGATCCAAAAATATAAGATAATCCAAATAAACCCAAAAAAAATAAGATCTGAATATAAAAAGAAATGCTTCTTTATTTATCAAAACCTTTAAGGTAGGGCAACACCATACATTCACTCCTTAAGGAAGGAGAAAACTCCACAAGCCATATGCCTGTTCATACAATAATCCTTGACATCCCTCAATGTGGAGTCTCTAGCCTCTATATAGGCCTCATACATACAATACCATGGGTCATTACCATGGTTCCCTCAATACCATCTATCTAATACCATGGGCCTATTACATTATTACAAACTACTTATGGTCCCTTACATGATACATGTTAAACACCTTATTTATTACTATGGTCCATCCCATTATTACATTATTCCCTTGGGTACCTCCCTCCATATTATCCCCCCTAGGTACACTACAGTCTATCTAAGATTAAAGGGTGTTCATCGAGTCGGTTTTTGGTGTTGATTATTAGAAAATTGGCAGGGTATTCCCAGGAATCTACAGATACCATGACATCGTGTACTGTACCTTCTGGCCTGACTACTGATCGGTTAGCCAGTTCCAATAGGGTGGTAGTTGGTTCTACTGATGTAATGCCAAGTTTTTGACAAGTGGTGGTTGTTAAGATATTAATTGCAGTGCCTAAATCAACTAGGGCATTTGAAAAAGTCTGTCCATTGATTTGCACCATCACTATAGGATTCCATGGGTCTTCATATTTGACAGGTGCTTCTCTTCCTGATAGTAGATCAGATAGGGTGCCAACTACTTGGATGGTTGGATTAGTTGTTATTCTCCTCTTTGGATTTCTTATACATAACTCTTTGATAGTTTTTGCATATATTGGAATATCTTGGATTGCCTGGAGGAGTGGGATCTTTATACACAAATTTCTTAATTCTCCCAGAAGATCAAAGTCAGGATGTTCTATAGGGCGTGGTATGATTAATCATTCTGGGAATGGGGGAGAAGACGTGGTTTCCTGGTTGTGAGTTTGTTGTCTGACCACATCCTCTTCTTGTAGTGGTTGTTCTATAGGTAACAGATTTTCAACTTGAGCATTTTTATCTCCCTCAGTTTCTATTATGCACCCAGACCTTAATTGAAGGTCGTTGCACTCCCTTACGTCAGTTTCAAGTTCTAGTGTTTCGATTATTTGAACAGATTGAATCAGTCTATTATTAGGATTCGGGTTGGGTTGGGCTGGGAGTTGTGGTCTTAAGTTGGACTGGGAATTTTGTTGTAGTGTATATGGCGCTGGCAGTGTGGATTAAGGGAGGGGATGGTTCCAGCTGGCTGATTCATCAGTCTTTGCCAGTTTGACTGCCAGGTTTGACTTTGCGAAGTGGAAGGGGACCATTGTGTTGGATATGCATTGTTTTGCCAACATGGTGGAGAGTAAGGAAAGTTTGGCCAATTAGTTTGGCTTGTTGATTTGGCCATGGTGATGAATGAAATGGTTGTTGTGACCAGCTTGGGAAGGGTGGCTGGTTTTGCCAGATTGTATTATATTGCTGAGCATGATATTGCGAAGGTTGGAAAGAAGAAGATGGATCGGAGGGCATACCTGGTTGTCATGGCTACCATTGATGACGCTAATTGAGTAGGTACACTGGTTCTGATTCTTCTTTCGCTTCTTTGTACACTGATTTCAAACCCAGGAGTGAGGGGTAGTTCTCTATGGAGTGATCTTTTGTACAAATAGTGTAGACTTGAACTGCATCTAGTGGGCACTCTTTATGGTTGTGTTTCTTTCTACATCTAGGGCAGAATATTGCCAGGTTTTTCTCTACTTCTGCTTGTTTCTGTTTAGCTTGCATAATATCGAGTTGTATTGTCAGAGTCCCCAATATATTAGTTTTGAAATCCTCCAGTAAATTCCCGATTTCTGCATGGGTTACTCCTCCACCAGAGATCTTGTTGTCCCTTGTGAGCATGTCACATTCCGCTAGTTTTAGCCTTGTACTGCCTCTTGAACTCCTAATACACAAATCAATAATGTCAGCAAAATTTTCTTGATAGATGTCACCTTTTCCCATAATATTTAGTGTTTCAACCCATTGTTCCTTCATTCCTTTAATTAATGTAGTTTTTAACACATTGTCAGGTAAGGGTAATGATGCATAAGGAGATCTCTGAAGATTATATTGAAAACATTCAACATACTCTTCTAGTGTCTCATTAGGTCTAGCTACCATCTGAAATATTTCATCATTTAATTCTCTAGACCTATAATAATCTTAATATTTCTTTAGAAAAGCACCTTTCATCTGATCCCAGTCGTTTATAATACCTCCACCTAACCCCATAAACCATCGTAAAGCTGCTCCTTTTAATGTGGAGGAAAATAGTTTTAGCTTTTGGAGATCAGTGGCATAGTCATACCCCCAGCATAATACATCGAATTCAAAAAGAAATGCATCTGGGTCTTCCGATGTTAGGCCATGGAATGTAGGGATATGTTGCAGCGGTATGGCTTTCATAGGTGCATTTACTGCAGTGTCCACAATGGGATATTGCAGTGTGGAGGTCTGAGGTGTTTGTTGATTTTGAGCCATTTGATTAAATATGTGCTAATACCCTTCTGGGATTTTTAGGGAGTTATTCCTAGGCTGTCTAGAAGGAGTAGGAATGCTATTAACAACACTTCCTTGGTTTAGGATGATGAGAGTTCCTTGTTGAACTAATATTTGGGGGGATCTTGGCTCTTCAGGTTCTTCAACTTTGTTATGGATGATTTTGACAGCACTTCCCTTATCTGGGCTGCTTAGTGGCTGAACTATTCCAAGAGGAGATCTTGGTTCTTCTGCTTCCCCTATTTCTCCTCCTCCTTCATAGAGATTACTAAGGTTCCCTTCTTGTAAAGATTTTGGGCTAGAATTCTCAATTTCTTGAAAATCTTGCTCTTCTATTTGGTTGTGCACCTCAACAAAGGCTACAGATGGTGATTCTGTAGCCCGAAGGGAGTTAGTAGGTTGTCTATAAGCAATTTTTCTAGGACCTACTGATGGCTGAGATTCTGCTTTTTTAATGATATCGTCTATAAAGGTCGATTAGCCAAGGGTCACCAATCCTTTAGCTTTATCAAGTTTGGGTAGTGGTTTTGGATTCTTTTCAGGCTTTTTCTGCTTAGTCATGCACACAACTCAAATACTTATTTCTACCCAAAGTAATCAACAAATCTGCAGGAAAGTGGGCAGGGGAGCAGGGTTGTTACATGCTCCATAAGTAGGTTCTTACCTTTCATTTTTAATACCCAATTCTCTCCTAACAGGCACTTATCAAATGCACACTACTCTTCTTTAAAAAAAAACAAATGGCTACACTCTCCCCGGCAACGACGCCAAAATGTTGAGTGATAAAAGGTGTCTTTTTAACCCCTATTTATCCTACATTAATTATTAATCTAGGTACAATTTGTACTCAGTCTGAGGCGGTCACTTGATTCAAGAGTAATGTTTTCTAGGTTGCAGTATAGTGCTAAATACACGAGTAAACGGATGCTGGAAATAGAATCTACTTGTAATTAAAAGAAACTTAATGCTCTGAAACTTAAATCATTCATTCAAAAAACTATAGCAATTTATCAATCAAGGATGTAGTAGTGATAACTCTTTCCTCCGCCAACTGATATAAATGAAATCAATCATAAACAGGACCTCCAATCTGAGAACCTAGACAACGATAGTCAATGTTGTTTATAGTTGTAGATCTTTCAATCCATACTAAAGAAAATAACTAGAAATAACAATTCAATTGGAAATGCTTACTAAAACACACTTGCTGCACTATCAATTAAAAGGTGAAAGAAAATCCTTGCAGAAAAGGAACAACAACTAATTCTGTTGAAAATATTCAATAGCAAAGCTTAATCTACAGAAATGAATCGAACATCAAACTTTACCTAAAATGAACTAAACAACAATCTTCAGATAATAAAGGAACAACAAATCTCATTAAGTGTAAACACATAGCAACTATAAAGTAATAGAATCAATAATCTTATTCTGGTAGAGTGAACATTAATTGCAAGTATAAAGGAACCGCAATTGTGATTATAATTGAACAGCAACTAAATGCACAACAGTTGCAGTTGTGAGTGAACAACAGAATCCAAACTAGACAGCGCAGTATTGTTTCTAAAGGAACATCATGACATTGATTTATGAATAGGAATCATGTTATCAACGCAGTCTAATTACGATCTTGATGTAATAGAGTAATTTAGCGAGATGTTCAGAAATAGAAGATTACCGAATAGCGCGAATTAAGGAAATGTAAAAGAAATCAAACCACACATGACTGTAATTGTAAAATAGTGATACAAGAAACAAATGGATCCACCAGGGTCGGGCCCTTAGCCACCAGGGAAGCACTGTTGTGTTTACTCCAGGATCAGATAATTGAACAACAACTGAGTTATATATTAATCATATATGGTAGAGTTACAGCTATCGCTCTTCAAAGAGAGTCGATGATCAAAGTTGAAATTACAATAGTAATTCTGAAAAATTGATTCCTTTTGTCTTATAATCGCTGCCCCATTTATAATGGGCAGGTGGATACATCAAGGTTATAGATAACTTTTAAAGTAGCAATCCCTCAGGATCAAAATATCCTAAGGGCTTTTCTTAATCTTCCATCTTCAGTTGTCTTCTTGTCCTCTTGCGCAACCACTCTGTTTTCTCCGTCTTTTCCTGTGTTGTGCACTCCAGTCTCGTTCTTCTTGTCTAGACACGGTTTCCTAATGAAGGAATAGCCATTCCCTCGATTTTGTCTTTACCTTCTAAATAGTGATTTTATATTCCCTTCACTTTCTGTATAAAAAAAGACAATAATTAGTTATTTTGTATTAATCACAAATCTCCTTAATTCTATCATAATTTTTAACATATTACCATCTTAGAATGTAAAGGAGCTATGATTCAAAGGAAAAGATAAAGAAATAAATGATAAATACATGCCTTTTCCATCACTCAACACCATGGTCAAGGCACTACATTACCACCCACTACTGGGACTCATACTGCAAACTGTCTTAGGTCTAGTAGGGACTTCTTACTGGGGAGATCCCCTTGACATGTTGTCGGGTCCATCACTGTCAACACACTTTCTTCCAACCAAAGCTATTATAATTACCTTTGCACGCTACCACGGTCAAGGCACTACATTACCACCCATTGTTGGGATTCCTACTCCAGTCTAAGGTCTAGTTGGGACTTCTTACAAGGGAGATCCCCTTGACATGTTGGCAAGTCTAGCACTGTCAACAGACTGAGACTTATATTTTTATGTATGCTTGTGTTTACTTGTTTTTTCACTTAACTAATCTTTCTAAGTCACAAGTTGATCTCCCGACTTGGTCTCACATCAGTTCTAGGCTTGCCTCCAAAAAATACACAAACCTTGAAGGCAAGCAGCCTTGATGATTAGAATCATGCAATTCAGACTGGAAGTCATCCTTGAGCTTAGAAAATGTTCATTCATGGAAGGAAGCCTAGCACTAAGCCCAGAAATTGTACAATCCTTCACTAAGCTCAGAAATTGCACAGTGCACTGAGCCAGAAAGTTGCCCAGTTCCTAGAATTGCAAAGTCTTTCTCGGAAGTTTGCATTTCAAGAGGACCTCCAATAGCTTTCAGATATATATTTGAAATGCTTGAGTTTAAATTAAATCCAAAAAATTTAATAAGGCTCAAAAAATAACACCTCTTTTTCAAAATTATATGAGCACTCCCTCTTATTTTTTTAAATATATAGAATGGGATCTCCCCTTAAAGCAATATAAAACCTTGGGTGCCTTCCTAAAAAAATGTGGGTGCCACTTTCCAATAGAGTGCCTCACAGTGGGCGACACTCCACATGCTCTTTCTTTAAAAAAATATGTAAAAGCCTTAAAAAAAAACAACTCATGTTCTTTATGACTGGAATTCTTGACTAACTCCAACACACTTTTCGATAGGGTAGTGCTGCAACACAAAATTTACGAGATTCGTAAGTTCACCCTCATCAACATAAGAGCTCCTTTTGGTTGAAAGCACTGATCTAAAGAAGAAAAAATAAAATGTTAGCCAAGCCACCGCACCTTTATAGCCCTGTATCTGCTTGACCAAGACTATATATCTATCCACAAATTTCCTTCAAATGACACTCAAATTGCTCCAAGGGAAGATCTACTTAGCCAACGTGACAACCACTGCTTTCAATGACATTGTTACTCTTCCAACACTAAGAGAATGGAGGCTCTTTTCCAGAGATTTTTTGGACATGTCGATTAGCAACTAGGTTTCTGAGGCTCAACACTACAATAGTGCACACTTCTCATTATGGATATACACTTATGGCTTCTTACAACTTACTTTATGGTTCCACTAGCTCTAGTTCTGGCATCGTTGACATCATGTAAATTATAGCAGCACTGACTATTTTGAAAATCAAACAATTTTATTCCTCACCAAGCTCAGCTTCATGCAAATATTCAAAAAAAGAAGCTCCTTCTTCAAGATTTAGCCAATGAATTTGATAGCTCCAGTAGTTGGCTCCAGTGCCCAACCTTCACAAAGTAGCTTCAAACATTTCCTCAGTGACACACATGATCCCAACAACCACACTAGCACAATACGCTTAGCACAAGGCTCATGACCCTCGGCCTCAATAACCTTGCTTCGATACCAATTAAAAAATATAGGAAGACAAATTGAAATTAAGAATGAAACATGCAGCACTCAGGTGAGGAGAACCTGAGGCTTCCATAACACTGCATTCATTGATTAAAGCAATCACACATACACAAATATAATGGTTACATGTTGTTTATGAGATCACAATAATCTCCTAGAAAATATTATCTAAATCTAAACTTAGGAAACAATCAAAACAACATTTCTCCATTATTTCTAAGTAAATGTGATTTTTCAATTATCGGTAATATCTCAATTCTATATTATAGGTTTGTGTAATTCATTGAGAGATAGGAGCATTGAATCCTATTATTCATATTTGATTGTAAGAGGATTATAGCATGCCGGTTTAAATGGAATTGTCACTTTGACAAAGTAAACGAATGAAATTTTGACCGCACACTAAGTTGATTGTAGAATGACCTTATAGAGAATGCAATTGTGTTGATATTGATAATACACACATGAGTGGCTAGAAACTACAAACTTCTGAATATGTTGATTTAGAACCCTAAACATGTGTCATAGAGAAAATTCAATCAATCAGTTTGTGGACACTACTTATATATTCACATATAGTAAGTTTTAGTGATTTGGTCTAATGGTTACATGGGAGGTTTGGTTCGCAAACAAGACTATGCATGCTTCCGAGCTACCCCTGGCACAATTTATTTAGTTGAAAAAAAGTTTCAATGATAGACTTCAAACGATCATTTTATTGCACAAGGTTTATACTTGGGAATCATATTGGGAATTTGTTGCAAGTTGTGTTGCTTAATCCCATTGTTGACATGTGGTTCATGTTTACATTTTGTCTCTCCTTTCATATTGATCAAGTGCTTCAAAGGCTCTTCATAGCTATCTATGATTCATTTGATGGTGTCCCCCAGTAAACAATGTTGAAGCCTCATCTTTCAATGATCATATTTAATGCCTTGAAATTCATAAATAGATAAATTTCCCCTTCCCCCTCATTTCGTAACCATGAGGAGATGGGGGTCCGCATTCCTAGTTATTTCGAAGAACTGATTTTAAATTTCATTTAACTTTTGGGTAACCAAAATATATTACATTTTTTTATATTAGATTATTATAAAGGTAATATAAAATTAAAATTGTAATGTTATATTATTATATAGTTCTCATTTGATATTATATCATTATAAAGGAAATATAAAATGAAAATTTGAATGCTATTTGTTCAAAAAAAAAGTTAATTGATTTAACCTAAAGCTCTTTGGTCATTCAAATTAATGCTAAAAGTTATGTTTTTGGAAAATAATAAAAAGGAATGGAGGAGGAACCAAACAACGGACCAGAAAAGAAAATTGTAATTTGTTGTGAAGGTAAATATTCCAGCTTCAGTGAATTCTAGTATGTTCTTCTTTCTGGTATGATTTTGTTATATTTTGAAACCTTTTTTCTTATATTTTTATGGTGTTTGAATTAATTTAGCACAATTAGGAAAATATACAAGTCATCCCTAAAAAATATGTTAGATTAATATAAAATAAGGAAATTAGTGTAAAAGCTATTTGTTTTGAACTCTTCTCAAAGTCTTAACGATATTGATGTAGTATAAATTTGGATAGTCAAAAGGATATTATATTGGTGACCCCTGGATTCTTCACTACTCGAGGCATCGTCATGTGAGAGTTATGGCTACCGGAGGTAGGCCCACCTATCGTCATATCTTTGATCTCTGCTAAGAAATGCAGTAAGATCATCTCCCAAACTGGGAAATTTGTTTTCTTTTTTTATTTTCTCTCAAAGTAAGGGGAAGATCATAGCCACATCAATGGTCCCTAGGAAGGGTTCGTCCACGCAGTAGAAGTAGGTGGATATGGTCGTGGAAGAATACAAGGACATATTCTTCTCACCCACAGGGGCACCCTTGCCATGTTTGGTCAAGCATTCGATCGATCTGACTCCCGAAGCACCTCTACCCAATGGGCTGATATATCGCTGCTCTATTCTAGAAATGAAGAGATCAAGCAGAAAATCTAGGAGTTGCTGCAAAAAAAGCACATCCGACCAAGTTCCTCACCTTGTGGGAGCCCAATTGTACTTGTACAGAAGAAGGATGGGACCTAGAGGATCTTCATTGATTATCCAGCACTAAACAAAATCATTATCGGGAACAGGTATCCAATCCCACGTATTGATGATCTTCTGGACCAACTCAAGGGGGCCAAGTCTTTTAGCAAGATCGATCCGAAGTCTGGCTATCACCAGGTTCTAATACAACCCACAGATGTATGGAAGGCCGCCTTCAAATCCAAGGAAGACCTTTTTTGAATGGTTGGTTATGCCCTTCAGGTTGACAAATGCCCCTGCTACTTTTATGAATCTAACATAAAAGTGGGAGTTGTTGTCGCTTTTTCTAGATCACCTAATAAAGGGAATGTAAATATTTGTCGTACCTAGGGAAAAATATTATAATCCATTCCCCGAAAATGGCACCAAAAAGATGTTGCCACTTTTTCTAGAACCTATAGCACAAGTGCTTCAGGAGATATAGATATATTCCTATAGACAACCTCTAGGTTGATTGTAGACTAGTGCCTAGCACATCTTAGATAGAGGAGTGCATGGAAGAAGATCAGTGAGAGGTTTCTGCAACACTCCAATTGTCAGATAGTTAAAAATATAATAAAGGGGGCTTGGTTCAATAGGCCTTCATTAATGTAAACTCAAGCCAATACATGGATCCAAATGTTCAGGGGGTAAATCGGTCTAACCTCAAAGAGAAATGTCTGGTTCTAGTGGTCGACACACAACAACAGACAGCTTAATATTGATGTTGTAGTAAAGTGACGAGGAGAAAAGGAAGGATGGAATTCAGTGCATAGGGATGATTGAAATACAGAAGTCTAAGCAATGATATTCCAACAAAAATATGGAAGAGGGACGAGATGAAAGAGTGGAGCACAAATTAAGGTTTCATGCCATATACCTCATCGGTACCTTTATCACCAAACAGTATGAGTAAATCTGTGCTCATACAGGTACTGCAGGTTAATCAAATGACACTAGTAAATTTGTTTTGGACATAGGTACTGTAGGTTATAGACTAACACAAGTAAATCTGTCTTATACACAGGTAATATTCACTATTTAGCAGCCTATATAAATCCATGAATCAAAGAGAAACTGATAGCTTCATTACACTATTTCAGAGAAAGAAAAACATATATGAAATGAGATTTACAGAGGAGAAAAGATATTGTGCATTGCCATGATTGGAATCACCAAAGAGTTTCATTAATATTTTAAATGAGTCCCATTCACCAATCCATTTACATTCATAAAATTATAGCTCAAGTCCCTCATGAACAAGCTTCATAGAACCAAAGTGAAACCACAGAACTTGGACCATTACGGGTGCATAATTATGGAACCTCTACTAAGTGTTTCTTCCCCCTATTTATATAGAGAAGGGGGGCTTTGAATCAACATTTACAAAAATATCTCAGCCAGAGCATCTAGTTGTCTAATAGACTAGTTGTCTCGGCGTGCGATAGCTCTGCTACCCACAATGATTACAGCCAAGATTTGATTCCTTTCTTTAAAAAAGCAAGAAATATAGAATAAACAAAAATAAGGAAAATTGGTTGATGGTGAGGAAAACATCTCCTAGTCATTCCTATTAGGGCCTCTAGTCAGGCCACATATTTTCCTTGGCGTGCTTATCTTGCTGCTCGGTCGGTTTCTATCACTTTCGCCTTAACTACTTGAATCGCTCATTCTCTAGAGTTAGGAGTGGTTCAACTGTGAGTTTCATGTCATGGTACAACAATAGAGGTAATCTGGGAAGTAATTTAACTTCCCTCTGCATGGATCTCAATGTTGAGTCATCAAGTCCTCCTGAGCTTCCATACATACATTTACTCACAGAAGACGTGCAGTGAAGCAGACAAATCCATTTCTATGACCCATATAGTCCTTGGTTTCTTGTTGCAGTGGATTCTACAGGATTAGCCCATATCGATTTGCAACTACTCCATGCCTTCATTCAATACCTCAGTTTTCAACCCATCCACCTTTAAATCTTTGTACCATGCTATGAGAACATTACTACATCAGAAATTTTATTCTAGAGGACGTTACAAACAACGAGTTTTGATTCTCCTTAGCCTCCTTTGGTTTAGCCCCTTTCAGTATTTCTTCATCATACAACCGAGGGTTGTGACCTGGGGCTTAGCCTCAAGGTACTAGGGCCTTTGGACTCCTATCAGGGGCCATTTTCCTTTTATAAAGAACTGTGTGCCCCTTTCCTTTAAGTACCTCTGGCGATAGCTCGCTTAGCCAAATATCGGAGCTCATCTACATCGAAGGTTTCTAGTCGGGGTTTTTATATTGTATCTGCAACATGTTTGTGATCTCTGATTGTGATAGCCCTTTAGTGCTTAGCCCTTGGTTCTCATATCTTTATGTGACTGTGGGCTAGCCCCTTTATTGGAGCCCCCTAGTTGTAGGTTCGCAATCGGCGATTTCCTTTTGATGCACAACACACCACAATCATCGATCACTGATTGCTGATCAATGACATCATAACTACCACCTGTCGCTTCCTGAGTGGTGACACATGTCATCTGGATATGCCCCCATACAACCTTGAAAAATCCATATCAACATGCCACATGTCCGGTTTGAGGAGAGAGAAAAGTCTAATCCACCCTTGGTTTTTCCCTAATTTCCTTTATAAATCGCTTTCGGCCTTTCCCGGTGATTTCTACTGTTGGCTCAAATCTTGACACTTTCAATCGCAATTAAAACTTTAGAAGGGTTTCATTTGTTTTATCACCAATTGTGATGCGCCAATCTTTCACTATTATGATCATTGATTTCAACCCAGACCTCAGATTTATTGGAACCTTAATGTGCGATGCCCCGATAAGCCATGTTGTTATGAATTGCGATCACCAATATGCAATGTGAACCTGATGTGAAATTGTCAATATGCCATGTCACTAGAACCTCTGATATGCCATGCTATCTAATCCTCTGATTTGTGATTTTAAATATTCTCCTGGTCTTCTGATATGCTCTTCTCATTCATTTCAAAGGCAACAAAACCCCTTGGACTTCAATAGGCCATATCTTTTGATCCAGAAGTCCACTTTTGGGCCTCCACATACTATTGGAAAGCTTATTTTGAGAACTATCCAATGGAGAGGGTCCCATTTAGCTTTGAGATATTATTTGGCTTGGAATATGGCATCATACTTCATTTATATTTTTCACTTTGGGCAACTAAAAACACATTTTGCAGTGAGTGACAACAGGAGCTATGAGGATAAATACATAAAGTGGACCATGTTGCAGCAGGGAAGGGACCAAGGCATGTCAGAAGTTACCAATGTTTTTCAAAATCTTCGCATGAAGTTGGGTATCAAGTATTTCGAGAAACATTTGGTACTCAAGTACCACAGCTACCCACACAGGTACATCCAGGATGAGAAGGAATTCCTGGACATCTCCTCACTCGACACGGTGTACTGATAAGCTATCAATATTGAGTAGCAGTTTAAAAATAAAAAAGAGAGAATTTGGACCTGCGAATCCAAAGCAAGGGAAAGGCATCCCCAAACTGTAGAGAAAATGGCAAAGCCAAGGCGAGGCAACCTAGGATAACCCGTTAAAGCCACAAGAAAAGAACAACACCACGAAGACAAAGAAGGACATGGGAAAGTGGTGTGAATTCCAAAGGAGCTCCACTCACAACACAAGTGAGTATTGGGCCAAGCAGTCACTGGTGGTCAAGCTAAAGGCTTCTAATTCAGATGTATGTTCTGACTCTGAGTTAGAACCCAATAAGGGGATTGATAATGGGCAGCATATCACTAATGCACAGCCCAGTGCTACTGTGGCCACCAACAATATCTAGACTATTCATCCTAAAGATCCAGAGGAGGGGGAATTCCTATTTCATTCATAGATTTGGGTGAAGGGTTCTTTGTTGTAGTTCATTGTCAATAGAGGGAGCCAATATAACCTCATCTCAACAGAGGTCATAAAGTGGCTAGGCCTACTAACCACAGAACATTTGCAATCGTACACCATTGGTTGGCTTCACCAAGGACAAGATCTTTGCATCAGCTAGCAATGCCACCTTCCCTACAACATCAATCCCTTCACAGATGAGGTATTGTGTAATGTTTCTCCTCTTGAAGTTTGTGATGTATTATTAGGACAACCATACTTGTGGAAGCGGCATGTTGTATATGAATCTACACCATGCTCTGTTATTATTTCTTTTGGTAGTAAATTATACAGGATACCAGAGGTAGCCCCGCCTATCACCATCTCTTTGATCTCTGCTAAGAAATGCAGTAAGATCATCTCCCAGACTGGGAAATTTGTTTTCTTTCTGATTCACTCTCAAAGTAAGGGGAAGATCATAGCCACATCCATGGCCCCCGGGAAGGGTTCCTCCACGCAGTAGAAGCAGGTGGATACGGTCGTGGAAGAATACAAGGACATATTCTCCTCACCCACAAGGGTACCCTTGCACTGTCAGGTCAAGTATTTGATCGATCTGACTCCCAAAGCACCTCTACCCAACGGGCTGATATATCATTGCTCCATTCTAGAAAATGAAGAGATCAAGCAGTTAATCCAGGAGTTGCTGCAAGAAGGGCACATCCAACCAATTTTCTCACCTTGTGGGAGCCCAATTGTACTTGTACAGAAGAAGGACGGGACTTGGAGGCTTTGCATTGATTATCAGACACTAAACAAAATCATTGTCAGGAACAAGTATCCTATCATAGCCACATCCATCACCCCCGGGAAGGGTTCCTCCACACAGCGGAAGTAGGTGGATACAGTCGTGGAAGAATACAAGGAAATATTCTTGTCACCCACAAGGGTACCCTAACACTGTTAGGTCAAGCATTTGATCGATCTGACTCCCAGAGCACCTCTACCCAATGGGTTGATATATCGTCGCTCCATTCTGGAAAATCAAGAGATCAAGCGGAAAATCCAGGAGTTGCTACAAAAAATGCACATCCAATGAAGTTCCTCGCCTTGTGGGAGCCCAATTGTACTTGTACAGAAGAAGGATGGGACCTGGAGGCTCTTCATTGATTATCGAGCACTAAACAAAATAATTGTCAAGAACAGGTATCTAATCCCATGGATTGATGACCTTCTGGACCTACTCAAGGGGGCTAAGTATTTCAGTAAGATCGATCTGAATTTTGGCTATCACCAGCTTCCAATAGAGCACATAGATGTATGGAAGACTGCATTCAAATCCAAGGAAGGCCTTTTTGAATAGTTGGTTATTCCCTTCGGGTTGACAAATGCCCTTGCTACTTTTATGAGGCTAATGGATGACATATTTCGGTCCTTCACCAAATCATTTGTGGTCATTTATCTAGACGACATCCTCATCTTCAGAAAGATTTGGAAAGAAAACTCGCCAGTAGAACATCCAACTATATCATGTTGTCAAAGTTGGCCAACTCCTGCACCAAGGCAAGTGGTTCACCAGGGACCAAGTTCATCATAATTTTTCCCATCTCATGGAGGCACTCAACGCAATGGGGACCATTGCTTCCTAAGGGGGGAGGATTGATCTAGGTGTATTTTGGTGGCCACCGGCCTATTCCACTTGGACCCCCACCATTGTCTCTTTCAGTTTTTTACTTTCCTTAATTGTAGCATAGATTACTATTTTTGGTAGTTTTTCAGGTTCTAAATTTCCAGAGTCGTTTTGAGGCCCTAGACAATTTTTTTTGGGAAAATCAAGGCCAAGAGTGAGTCTTAACCATTGACCACTCAGAATTTTTATTCCTCAGATAGATATTTCTAACGAGGTATTGTGTGTGTCAAACGGAGATTGTATGACAAAGTTATGACCTCAAGAAGTTGGTGTACCAATTTACCCCAACGGGGCCCATAATTTTGGCGGTTCATCTCCTAGTGTTAGGTTTTTGGATGTTTAGGGTTTTCCGTTATTTCTCAATAATAAATAGGCCTCTGAGCCTCATTGTAACATAGTTAAGAGGCATGTAACCTCCACATCTCTTCTCAGAGATAAGCTACCATCGCCTAACCTAGTCTTAATTCCATTTTGTTTGTAAGCATATTTCAGCATTTGATATTAATGAAATGAAGTATTATTTATGTTTCATCTCTGTATTTATGCTTATATTTGTAATTTTTTGCATCCCTATTTAAATTCAAATTAGTGGTATCAGAGCAATCTGCTCTTTGTCTATTTTTCTTTGCATGTCCCCATCGAGGTCAAGATATAAGGAGTTCGGGCTCCAAATGGTTGAACCTTTGTAAGACCAACATCGCAAATACCAACAGCCTCCCATGGAGAAAGAGAAGAAAGAAGAGGGGGTAGGATATCCTTTCCAAATATTTCTCAAAGGAGCCCTCAAGCTACAGAGGAATGTGATGATGGACAACTTTGCCCAGATCCTTCAACGGCTACCCAAGGGTGACACATCTCCTTCTAGCAACTACTCTGGAATCACCACACCCTTTAAGTTACAAGTTAACTTTGGCATCCCCATATTTGAGGGCCATATAGATGCGGAAATCGTAGATAAATGGTTAAATCTACTAAAATGATATTTTTTTGTTCATGATTTTTCCAATCGAGAGAAGATTACTTTTTCACTTCTCAAAATTGCCCCTGATGTCAAGGACTCATGGCAAACCTGCCCTGAGAAGAAGGATGAAAGTACACCCTCAATATTTTCAGCCGCACCCACTTGGAATTCGTTATGGGACGCTATCAAGGAGGATTACTACCCTATCGTGAGGTATGAGGATAAATACATAAAGTGGACCATGCTGAGGTAGGGAAGGGACCAAGACATAACGGATTTTACCAATGTTTTTCATACCCTTAGCACAAAGTTGTGTATCGAGGATTTTGAAAAACATTTGGTACTCAAGTACCACGGCTACCTACAAAGGTACATCCATGATAAAATGAAGTTCCTATACATCTCCTCACTCAGCACACCATATCAATACGCTGTCAACATTGAGTAGAAGTTTAAACAAAAAAAGCGAGACTTTGGATCTGTGAAATCTGAAGCAAGGGAAAGGCACCCCAAAACCGTAGAGAAAAGGGAAAATCCAAGGCGCGGTGACCCAGGATAACCCGTCGAAGTAGTAAGAAAATAACAAAACCACAAAGACAAAGAGGGACATGGGAAAGTGGTGTGAATTCCATAAGAGCTCCACTCACAAGACAAGGAGTGTCGGGCCAAGAAATCACTGGTGGCCGAGATGAAAGATTCTGATTCAGATGCATGTTCTAACTTTGAGTGAGAACCCGAAAAAGGGTATGATAAAGGGAAGCAGATCACTGATGAGAAGCCCAGTGCCATTGTGGCCACCACCAAGATCCAAAATATTGAGCCTAAAGATCCAAAGGAGGGGGAACACATGTTCCATTCATAGATGTGGATGAAGGGTTCTCCGTTGTAGTTCATTGTCGACAGTTGGAGCCAAGAGAACGTCATTTCAGAAGAGGTTGTGAAGCAGTTGGGCCTACCGACTACAACACATTTGCAGTCATACACTATCGGGTAGCTTCACCAAGGACGATCTATCCGCATCAGCCAGCAGTGTTGCCTTCCCTACAGCATCAAGCCCTTCACAGATGAGGTATTGTGTGATGTTTCTCCTCTTTAAGTTTGTGATGTATTATTATGACAACCATACTTGTGGAAGAGGCATATTGTATATCATTCTAGACCTCACTCTATTATTATTTCTTTGGGTAGTAGGTTGTAGAGGATACCAAAGCTAGCCCCGCCTACCGCAATACCTTTGATCTCTACTAATAAATGCAGTAAGATCATCTCCCAAACTGGGAAATTTGTTTCCTTTCTAATATGCTCTCAAAGTAAGGGGAAGATTGTAGCCACATCCATGGCCCTCAAGAAGAGTTATTCCACGCAGCAGATGTAGGTGGATACGATCATAGAAGAATACAAGGACATATTCTCCTCACCCACAAGGGTACCCTTGCACTATCAGATCAAGAATTCGATCGATCTAACTCCCAAAGCATCTCTACCCAACGGGTCAATATATCATCACTCCATCCTAGAAAATGAAGAGATCAAGAGAAAAATCTAAGATTTGTTGCAAAAAGGGAACATATGACCAAGTTCCTCACCTTATGGGAGCCTGATTGTACTTTTATAGAAGAAGGATGGGACCTGGAGGCTCTGCATTGATTATCGGGCACTAGACAAAATCACAATCACGAACAAGTATCCAATCCCATAGATTGATAACCTTCTGGACCAACTCAAGGGAGCCAAGTATTTCAACAAGATCGATCTGAAGTCTAGCTATCACCAGGTTCCAATAGATCCCATAGATGTATGGAAGACCACCTTCAAATCCAAGGAATGCCTTTTTGAATGGTTTGTTATGCCCTTCGAGTTGACAAATTCCCCTGCTACTTTTATGAGGCTAATGGATGACATCTTGCGGCCCTTCACCAACTCATTTATGGTTTTTTATTTGTATGAAATCCTCATCTTCAGAAAGAGTTAGGAAGAACACTCGCCTACAGAATATCCAACTATATCAGGTTGTCAAAGTTGGTCAACTCCTGCACCAAGGAAAGTGGTTCACCAGGGACCAAGTTCAGCGGAAGTTTCCCCATTTCATGGAGGCAGTCAATGCAATGGTGACCATTTCTTCCTAAGGGGGGAGGATTGATCCAGATGGATTTTGGTGGCCACCCCCTATTCCACTTGGACCCCCACCACTATCTCTTTCAATTTTTCAGTTTCCTTAATTGTAGCACAGTTTACTATTTTTGGCATTTTTTTTTGGGTCATGAACTTCTGGAGCCATTTTGAGGCCCTAAACGATGTTTTTTGGAAAAAAACGGGGCCAACACTAGTGATTCACTAATGTTGGCCACTCAAAAGTTTAAGTCCTCGAATAGATTTCTAACAAGGTATTGTGCGCATTAAACGGAGATTGTATGGTAAAGTTACAACCCCAGGTAGTTCATGTACCAATTTATCGAAATGGGGCCCATAGTTTATGCGCTTCATCTCCTAGGGTTAGGTTTTTGGAGGTTTAGGGTTTTCCATTGTTTCTCAATAATAAATAGGCCTCAAATCCTCATTGTAACACATTTTATAGGCATGTAGCCGCCAGATATCTTCTCAGAGATAAGCTACCATCACCTGAGCGAGTCTTATTTCCATTTTGTTTGTAAGCATATTTCAATATTTGATATTAATGAAATGAAGTTTTATTTCTACTGCATCTTAGTATTTATGGTTATATCTATAATCTTTTGCATCCCTATTTAAATTCAGTTCAATAGTACAATAATGTTTTGCAATTTTGAAACCTAACTAACAGTTGTTCCACCTACAGTAAACACATACACTCTGGTGCTCCTCTTGTTATCTCTATCACCTGCTATATCTACATCAACATATCACTGTAGAGACATGTTTGAATCACCAAAGCATAATTATTGATTTTTTGTACCTCTCAAATATTTGAGAATGCACTTCACTTCCATCCAATGTTATTTTCCCGGATTTATTCATATACCTGCTTACAACTCCCACTACATGTGCAATATCAAGCCTTGTACAAACCATTGCATATATTAAGCTTCCAAATTTGGATGCATATGGAAATTTACACATATAATCCATCTCTTCCTTATTCTTGGGACACATGTCCTTACTTAGTTTTACTGGCTTGCCAAAGGTGTACTAGCTAGTTTTTCATTATGCATATTAAATCTTTCCAACATCATTTCTATGTACTCACTCTGAGACAATGTTAATTTGCAATTTTTCCTGTCCCTATTTATTATCATACCAAGGATTTGTTTTGCAGCACCCAAATCCTTCATTGCAAGTGAATTTGTCAATTTTCCTTTAAGCACATTTATTTCTCCTATGTTAGACCCTACAACAAGCATGCCATTTATATACAATAGAAATATAATATAGCTACCATCACTTTGTTTTTTAAGATAAACATAATGTTAGAGTGACTTCTAGTATAACCTTGTTCATACAGAAACCTATCAAATTTTAGATACCACTGCCCTGGAGCATGTTTTAATCCATACAAGCTCTTCTTCAATTTGCACACTAATTTATCCTTCCCTTTGACCACATACCCTTGTGGTTGTTGCATATATATTTCTTCCTCCAAATCCCCATGGAGAAAAGTTATCTTTACATCTAATTGCTCAAGATGAAAATATTCTACTACCACTAAACTTAAAATAGTTCTAATTGAAGTCATTTTAATAATAGGAGAAAAACTTTCATCAAACTATGCCTTCTTTTTGTGCAAACCCCTTCACCACAAATTTAGCCTTATACCTATTTTACCATCTTCTTCCTTCAACTTGTAAACCCATTTATTCTGCAATGTTATTTTACCTACAGGAAACTTGACTAAGTCCCAAGTCTGGTTATGCATCAAGGAGTTCATCTCTTCTTCCATGGCTTGCTCCCACTTCTTCCTAGTTTCTACGTGCATTGTTTCTTCATATCTTTCCAATTCACTAGAATCAATCAACAATACATAATATAATGAAGGAGAGTATCGTTCAGGGAGTCTACTTATCCTGGTAGATCTTCTAACACCAATTTTAGGTGTTTGAGGTGCCTATCATTGTTATGGTTGTTGATCATTATCATTTTCAAGCACCTTTACTTTTTCTATGATCTCATCAAGGATTGCGTATTCTTTGTTTCCCTTTTCTTATTTCTTTTCCTGAGTCTAATCTTTATACCAAACCTTTTCATTGAATATGATGTCTCTGCTCCTAATGATTTTGTGATTTTCATAATCATATAAATCAATAACCAAAATCATTAACAACATATCCAATAAAGGTACATTTCTTTGATTTTGCCTCAATATTTGCTATATTTTCTTTATTTATGTGGAAAAAGGATTCACAACCGAAAGTCTTTAAAAAGTAATAGTTTACCTTTTTACCTACCCATGCCTCTTCTAGAATACCACCATCCAAGGAACTTGAATGCCCTCTGTTTATTAGGTAAACAACAATATATACAGCATCTGCCCAAAATTATAAGGGAACAATTGCCTTATTCATCCTTTTTAACACACCATTTTCTTATGGCATTCTTGGAATTGTCTTCTCTTTGAGAATTTCATGCTCTAAACAGTAGTTATCAAACTCTATACTACAGTATTCACCTCCATTTTCTTATCTGAGACACTTCAATTTCTTTCCTGTCTCATTCTGAACTACAACTTTCCATTTCTTGAAACTATCAAATACATTAGATTTGTTTCGAATACAATAAATCTAGGTTTTCCTACTTGCATCATCAATAAAAGTAACATAATAGTGAGATCCACTACGAGATGATATCTAAGCAGGTCCCCACACATCTTTATGCACAAGCTCTAATTTTTCGCTCTTCTTCCTTCCCAACTCTAAGAAATTTGGTTCTCTTTTTTTTCCATAAACACAATTTTCACAAAATTCCAAATCAGCATGCTTCAAACATCCTTTTTTCACTAATTTTCCTGAGCCTATGATACTACAATGGCGTATCTGCTCATGTGGAAGTTAAATCATTAACAAAATTAGAAATACCATTGCATAAATACAACGTACCAACATTTTCTCCTTTTTCTATTACTAGGGATCCTTTAGTGACCTTCCAGGTTTTTTCTGTGAATGTAATTACACAGCCTTCACCACTTAACTACCTTGTTGAAATTAGTTTTTTATTCAGATATAGAATAGGCCTTGCCTTCTTCAATAGTCATTGGTTTCCATTTTGTTTCTTTATAAAAACCTTACCCATTCTAATGATTTTACAGGATTTATCATCACCCAAATGAACCTCTCTAAAATCTCCTTGAACATATTCATGAAAATGTTTCCTATCAGGTGTGGCATGGAATGGAGCCACTGAATCCACCACCAGTGCATCAATAATATTCTCTAATGAGAGAATCAAATCATATTACAACACATCATCTATCACATTCGCTTCATGATTCTTCTCTTATTGTCCCTCTCCTTTTTTCTTTCGATATTTACATTCTTTCTGTAGGTGTCATTTCTTCCAACATTTTCAGCACACTATCCCTGATCTGGATTTGGATCTACCTTTTCTTTACTTACTGCGATTTCCTGGGCTTCTTCCTCTTTCCATTTTTCTTCCCCTAACCTTTATAGTCAAAGCATTACCTAATGTCTCATCAGAGATTTTCCATCACATTTCCTCACTAAGGATGGCACCAACAACATCATCAAATTTAAAGTACTAGATCCAAAGATAGATTTACTAATAGCCATAACTAAGCCATTCCAAATTGTTGGCAATGAGCACAAAAATAACAGAGCCCTAACTTCATCATCAAAATTTACCCCTACAGAACTTAATTGACCAGTAACCGTGTCAAATTCATTAAAATGATTAGTGAGAGGTCCACCTTCTAACATCTTCATACTAAATATACGCTTAATAAGAAATAGTTTATTTGAGGTTAAGGGTCTTTCATATAGTTTGGTCAATGTCATCATTAAACCTTTTGTTGTCATTTCCTTTGAAATGTTGAATGCCACTGACGTTGCTAGACATAACATTATTGTTCCTAGTGCCTTTCTCTCAAGAAGATCCCATTTTTCATTTGTCATACTCGTCAACTTCTTTGATTTTCAACTTAATGCTAGGTACATATCTTTTTGATACATATAATCTTCCATCTTCATCTTCCACGGCTCATAGTTTTGGCAATTAAATTTCTCAACCCTAAACCTACCATATTCCACTATTTCTCCCACTTGAACCAAGAATCCTTCTCTCTTGCGAGTTTATCAACCAAATAAACCTTCGGCTCTAATACCATTAGATAGAAAAATTAAGTAACAGAGTAACGGAACACATAAAATATTGTGGAAACAAAAAGACAGAAATGCATAAAATAAGAGAGACACAAATATACGTGGTTCACCAAATTTGGGCTACATCCGTGGAGAAACATCCCATATTTCCTTTTATATTATCAAGCAAAGTGAAGAGATACAACCTACAACAGATCCATTCTAATTTCCTCTTCACTCTCACCCAAACTCCACTCTCTTTCTCTCTCAAAATAATCATTCATAGTTGCAATACAATTCCCTCATATAAACCGAGGGTTTTCTTTTAGGGCAATAAACCCTAAATTAACATAACTTTTACCATCTAATCATTCGCCTAATGAATGGCCCAAATTGACTACGAAATTATAATATTTTACATGGAAAATTTTCATCTATTTTTAGCTTCCAGGGCCCTCTAGCCCCTACACCCCACCACCCTTGCTCCACGTGGAGGGGTGTAAATTCTTCCTAGGGTATACACCCGTCTAAAATAGGAAGATAACTAGGCTCCACGCCCAACACAATGGCCTGCAATAGATTAAACATTGTACATGCAATTGGAGTATTGAATAGGTATATGTCAAAAGTAGGGGAGGAGCATTGGATAATAGTAAATAGTTCTTTCGGGCATTTGTGTGGCACTACTGGCTATAGATTGTTCTACGAAGCAAGACCATGATATGATAGAGTGTTGGATATACATGGAGTTTTTAATGCAAACTAAGCTAGAGATCTAGATCACAGAAGATCTACAAGTGGGTATGTGTTTAACATATTTGGAGTAATAAGTTGGATGAGCAAAATATAATATGTAGTGGCACTCTCAATTATCGAAGTTGAATAAATGGGATCCATCATGCAAATAGAGTATTGTTATATAGATTATTTTTAAGGATTGGGTTGGTACAAGAAGTTGTAAGGAGAGATTGTGACAATCAAAGTGTAGCCTTCCTACCAAAGAACCCAACTTATCATTTAAAGAAAAAGCATAATGATTTTAAGCATCACTTCATGAGAGATATGATTGAAGACAAGAAGGTGTTGCTGGAAAAAGTGGACACTTTGAAGAATGTTGCAGATTCATAACAAAATATGTGAGCACTAAAAAGTTTTCTTGGTCTAGAGAAACAATGGGAATTATTTACCTAGATTGTTGATCATGTACTTTTGTGACTCATTAGGTGAAAAGAAAACAAAAAGTGGAAGAATGTTGGTATGCTTGATTTTTTGTGCAACTATCCCCACGTGTTGTAAAATATACAATGCATGGCATGGGGTCGGAAGGGTGGGACATCCCCCTTTTTTTGAGGGTTTTGATAGTATTGCACCTAAAAAAAGAAAAAAAATGGGTTTGTTTTGTCCATTTTGGCACTTTTTGGTACACATTTTTTGCTAAAAGAGATTTTGTGGCCAATGGTGGTTTTTCCCATGATTTTGTAGTTTTGGTTAATGAACTATGATTGTAGTCTAATCCAAGGTAAATGGATTAGAATTTCATGGAACACATGAGATATATATTGTATTGTAATACTGTGTAGAATAATATATATTGGAAAATCTTATTGGTTTTTTGGGTTTTGGGTTTCTAAGATAAAATTATTGTTTTAATTTATGTGATTTCCATTGCATATTTTTTGTTTTAATTAAGAATATATATTTGCAAAAATTAATTGTACATGATTAAAACCTATAATTCACTCTCCCTTCTCTCTCTTTCTCCCCTCTCCCCTTCATCTCTCTCCTTCCCCCCTCTCTCCTTCCTTCTCTCTCTTTCTCTATATTTCTATCCCCCATTGATTCTCTCTCTATCTCCCTCTCCATATCTATTTTCCTCTCTCTCTCTCTCTCTCTCTCGATATATATATATATATATATATATATATATATATATATATATATATATATATATATATATATATATATATATATGTATGTATGTATGTATGTATGTATGTATGTATGTATGTATGTATGTATGTATGTATGTATGTATGTATGTATATATATGTATGTATGTATGTATGTATGTATATGTATATATTCCTCCTCTCTATCTCTCTCACCCCCCCTATTTCTCTCTATCCCCCTCTCCCTATCACTCGCTCTCTCTCCCCCTCTCTCCCTCTCCCTCTCCCTCCTTGTTCCTTCTTCTTCCTCTCATTCTCCATCTCTCTCTCTTATTTCATTTGTCTCTCCCTCTCTCCCCCATATGAATCTATCTCTACCTCCCTCTCCTCTTCTCTCCCTCCCTCTTTAACTACCACCCCCTCTCTCTCCCCTTTCCTCTCTTTCTATATCCACCCCTTACTCCCTCAATCTCTCATTCACATCAAACCCCTTTCAACTTTATATCTCTCTCACACACACATTCTCTCCCTCTCTCTCTCCTTCACTTTCTCTCTATCTCTCCCCATCACTCTCTCTCTCTCTCTCTCTCCACCTCTCTCTATATATATCTCTCTTATTCCCTATAGATTTGTCTCTATCTCCATTCCTACCTCTCTCTTTCCCCCAACCCTTCCCTCCCTCATATACTCTCTCTATATTCTTCCCTCCCTCTCTCCCTCCATATCCCACCACCATCACTCTCTCTCTCTCTCTCCACCTCTCTCTCTCTCGGTCTCTCTCATTATTGACCCCCTCTCTTGCCTCTCAATATATTCTATATATCCCTCCCTCTCCCTTCTCTCTCGCTCTCGCCTGCACTCCCTTTCTCTCTCTCATTCTCTCCC
Organism: Pinus tabuliformis; assembly: GCA_031772625.1. Lineage (NCBI taxonomy): Eukaryota > Viridiplantae > Streptophyta > Pinopsida > Pinales > Pinaceae > Pinus > Pinus tabuliformis. The sequence continues at coordinate 1,087,384,152 of CM062805.1, read as the reverse complement.
CACTTTCCTCCTCCTCTCTCTCTCCTACTTTCTCCATTTCCCTATCCCTCCTTAACATCAACCCCCATCTAACTCTCTCTCTCTCTTTTCCCTCAAGCTTTGTCTCTATATCGTTCCCTCTATACCTCTATCTCTCTCCCTCACTCCCTCACCCTCTTTCATTCTCTTCCCATACCCCTTATAATCTCTCTTTCTCTCATTCTTCCACTCTCTGCCTCTTTCTCTATTTCTCTCCCCCCTCATTCTCACACACTCACACCCGCTCTCTGTCCTTCCTCTCCCTTTAACAATCCCTTCATCACTCCCTTAGTTTCTCCTTCACAAAAACACCCCTCTGACTTTTTCTTTCTCCTTCTACACATGTCTCCCACAACACTCTCTCTCCTCTCTTCCTTCCATGCCCACACCCCTCCCCCTCCCCTCTCCCTCACTCTTCAACTCTCTCTCTCTCTCTCTCTCTCTCTCTCTCTCTCTCTCTCTCTCTTTACCCCTCACTCACCGACTTATTCTTCCCACCCCCCTCTTTGTTGCCTCCAACCCCACCTTCACCATTTCCCATTTGTTAAAATTCCTAGCTACAAGAAAACATGCACATTCCTAGTGGTAAGAATGTTTGTATTCTTATTGTTAGAAACACGTGTTTTTAGCACTAGGAACACACATGTGATTTTTGAATTTAATTGTATCCCAAAGAGAAGCGTATATGCGCAATGAATTGGTTGCTTTGGATGTATATTTAGAATCAAAAACCTAGTGGTTTGGACATGATATTCATCAAAAAATTATTTTTTGAGAAAATGCATATATCTCTATTTTTAACATTATTTTTCTATATGCTAGATAAATTTGTTGTGCATGAAAATATAGATACATGTAGAATCACTTGCGTAGATTCTAAATATTTATTATTATGTTTATGTTTATTATTTTTAGTACATGCTTCTCTTTAAATATATCAAAATATTAAAATGCATCCCTTGTTTATTTCCACTATAACCTTTTTTATCCTTAACCATTAGAAAAAATGAATTGTATGGTGTACTAAAGAACATTGAAACTTACAATCTAGAGAGAGAGAGAGAGAGAGAGAGAGAGAGAGAGAGAGAGAGAGAGTTTATAATGTTAAGACCCTTTTAGGTTGCAGTAATGGAAGGCTTTATAATTTCAAGGATATAAGGACATTCATAATTTTTTAAAAATATATAAAATTGATATTGTAGATTTTGAAAAATTAGTTGTGCACAAAAACAATTTGTTCCCTACAATTATACAATTTTTTGTAGAAGGGTTCCATCATTTAGGTACTCAAAGGTTGCACTAATGCAAACATATCCATTATATTTTGCATGAAAAATAGTATCACAAATGTTAGGAAAACTCATAATTCACATAGTTAGACATTACTTATATAAATAAATATTAGATATTTAGAAAAATAATTAATTTTACTACATTTCATCCTTTTACACCATCTTCAAATTCATTATATTAGTACCTCCAATCATCCTTCCAAGTTAACAAGTTATTTCCTTCCAAGGATTGCATTACCTCTAATGTGTCATGAGAGACCACCATTAGCATTCACCCACCTTATATTATGTGGTTCAAATGAAGACCCTTGACCTAAAGGAATATTGTGATAACCTTAGTTACCTTTTTCCATTTATTGTAAATTAAATAAATTAAACAGGGGATGAGTCAAATGGGCAATGATTCTAGGGTTGAGGAGGATTACTACTTGGGATATATCTTGCTTCTTTTACATCCATAGGGGATGACAGGTGGAAATAAATAGGCAAAGGACTAGCTGGAAACATGTTGATTCGCCTGTAAGATCTTGACAAGAAGACACGGAACAAGGATGACAAGGCTAAAAAGAAAAATATGGAAATAGGGAACAGGGTGGATCAATTTGATTGGCTTACAAGATTTGGGTGAGATGAGACACAACAAACTGGAGGAAGATGAATCAAGTAGCTAGAGGAAGAGGAGGAGACAAACACCATAAAATCTCAAGGTTACATCTCTCTTTTTTTGGGTGGGGGGGAGGGGGGATGAGTTTACCTGGAAGAAAAAAGGAGGTCAAAATACACATTTCAAAGATTGATTCTAAATTTGGCAGTATATGAGTTTCCATTCATTCTTATGGTACCATTTCACAGTGGTTGGGATGAGTTCCCTACCAGGTCATTATAATAGAAAAATGGGTCAAAATCTACTCCTTCTTTGGGTAAATCAAACTAGCATATTAGCATTGGTTCCAAACTAAGATATAATGTTACTCTGGATGAGTTAACTTCTAGTTTGGTTCAATTTTCTTCATCTTTGAAGCTTGGGTTTGTAGTGTGAAGTGAGCCATCTCTTGTGTCACATTTATCTTGAAGAGAACCACCATATTACCTTGGAGAGAGGAAGAGATGTCCTTCATTATTGCTAGTCACAGATCTAGGCTTTCATGAATCATTTGTTGAAGTAAAGTTCGTTGGAATATTACAATTTTAATGCTATGGAAAGGAGGAAAAAGTGTGTTATTCTTCTAATTAGAAACATTGTAAATGGTGGCAATCCACTAGAAAAATTGTTGGTGGATTATAGTTATTATATAGTAAATCACTACTGCTTGTGCATATCCCTAATTTGGAAATCTTGTACATCTATAGATTTTATAGGACAAGTATATTTTGGTTGAGAAACAAAGAATTGGTGGAATTTATTTTAGGTGATGATGGAAAACCTCTAAACCCCTTAATTTCCAAGTTGGAGGTTTCTCCTTGGAGTCCTAGTAAGAGGAAGATTCCTAGTCCCATTGTTGTTTCATTGTTGTGACAATGGATTCTGGATTTCTTTTGAGGGTGGAACCATTGTTGTAAATTATTCAAGGTGGAGCTAGACTTGACCTCTAAAATCCCTCGTTCAACTGGAAAATTGGTTGTGTCCTTTGAGAAGTCTTCTCAAGCCATAGAATCTAGCTTAGGGGTGATTGTGCTATAAGAGAGACCATAGTGCACCCCAATCTAAGGTTGGGTGGAGAGTCGTAGTCTCGAACTCAATTTCCCATTTTAATTGATATAAGTAACTCTCACACTTGATTTTTTCACAATGAATTTCATTTTACGTTTCTTGGATGGATATGATGCCATCGAATGTAAAATAATTGAATTTATTGTATTATAATTACATAGGTTTTATGTATATCCCTACTTAATAGGATGGAATAGTTACAAGCTTGTGAGTTTAAATCCTAAAGCACAATGGTCACCCATAAGTGAGAAATGTATGTGAATGAACTATGTGAATAACCTTTGTTCATCTCAATGCCAAAGAAATTACCATCATTCATTAAATTGTAATGACAAATTTGCTGGGCTAGTGGTAGACAAAGGCACATGACTTCACAATTACATTTATACATAAATATATATGGAGTGGAAGTTTTGTTCTTGGACTACCTCATTTTTTTTGCGTGTTACATGATCTTGGGTGTTAACACTCCTCAGAAGTATTATTTAAACCATGAGAACTATACCTAGGAAGACTAGTGTGAGAATTTGGATGAGGGACAAAAGAAAATTATACTCTTTTGACCATCCTATTAACCTCCTTTGTCATCCTCCAAATTGTAGAAGCTTGAACACCTAAAAAATGTGCACCCTACATAACACATATAATACCTTGTATCATAGGAGCAGTTTGTCTTGCTCATGTAGGTTGAACACAATAGGTTAGGTGTAATCACTGGGAAGAATGCTAAGTGCTATTAAAGCCTCTACAATGTTATAATATTTATATCACACAACTAGGAACTAGTGCATTGATACAATATGTAGGAAACATAAAGGTAGGTAAGTAATTAAAGTTTCTAATATCTTGATCTAGAGATAAATAAGAGGCACCAAAGAATTACATATGAAAACACTGGCAGATTTTCTGGAACTGGTTGTAACTAGGTCTAATTTGATTATACAACTTCATCGAAGAGAAAATATGTGCTTGATCTATGTTAATTTTTAGATGGAATTGATATGAATGTAAAACCCCTTGAGGCAACAAACATATTGTCAACTTTTAGGGAAGTTTAGTTCTTTTAACGAAGCTAGCTAAGATATATCAAATTGCCCATTTAGTAAATATAGCTTCTAGAATAAAGTATGTCCTTAATATAAGGATCAAGTTAGACAAGGCATTGTACAATGGTTACCTATTTTTATCTACTTACCCTCACCTGATATTTGATTGGATGCAAAGGAAAAGAGTCTAAACCTGAAAATCTTCTTATGATTACTTCATGTAGTTTTGAACTAATCCTTGAATCTATCATATATGTGGGACATGGAATTGTAGTATATGTGTTAGTTGTAGGACTCTAGTGTGGAGGACTAGCCACCAAAATTAAGGGAATAATTTCTTTCATATTATCATTGGAGATGGAGGAGATGTCATCCTTGAGGAACAAATTAAGTTCTCATCACCTTTCATTGTGTTAATGGAGAAGAAATTTTCATTCTATGCCATCATCTGAGCAAGAGACAAATGTTGTAACCTAACCAAGAATCCAAGCTAAGGTAACCCCAATGGATGGCAATATTAGTAAAAGATAAAGGAGATTTAAAGCCATTATAATTGTTAATGCTATGAGGTTGTTTTCCTTTATATGAGGACATATTTTAGGAAATATTTGGTCTAGTTCTGCCTCAAATATAATTTTTTCATAACACAAAATTCTTAGGTTACATGCATACACTCTACACCTCCATTACTTAATAAATAGGTAAATCGAGTGGAAAATACTTTCTTCTTGTCTATGACATCCTTTGCTTGTCATATATATTTTATGAATTTGAATATTTGTTATTAAATTCTCATGACATTTCACAACAAAGGGATCCATACAACCTTTGCAACTCCATGTGTCAATCTTCCTAGACTGCCTTTTCATGTTGAAAACACTATAATTTTTTTTGCATGTCCCATAGACTACTTAGGCTTGTTGTAGGTGTGTTTCACAAATTTCATCACATGCTTTGTTGATATTAGGGTGCTTTTGCCCATTTCATAGACTATTTATGTTGAAATCTATCTCTTATTTAGTTTTGGTGCTAATATAAAATACAATGTTGATTTTTGGAAGCTTAGCTGATTTTTTGTTAAAGGATCAATTGTATATGATTGTTTTTTAGTGGTTCAATTCAGGCCTTTTATGTACTTCTGGTTAGTTGTAACCTTTTCCTGAGAGATTTTTAACTAGATTTATCTAACACCTCAACATAGTCCTGAGGCATTAACTTGTTTAATGAATAGTTCTTAGCTTTTGGTGAATGAAAAAAAAATATACTCATACAAATGCTTCTCCTTAACACTCAGTAAAAAATTACATTCTTCTAGTGTTGAAATGGATGAGATGTATCTCTGCTCAAAATCCATTACCCCTTTATGCACAATAAAAAATCATGTTCCTCTAGGGTTGATTATGTTCTTCAAGCTTATTATGTTCATTTGAATAGGATTAGACACCATAAGTTATAGAACAGGGGTTCTACTTGATTGCAAATGTTGAAGTCAAGCTTGTCTGGTTAAATGACATTCAGAAATCTCAGGTGGTAAGAATTATTTTTCTTCAAAATATGGTGCCATAAAAAAAAAAGTAATAGGCTAATAGCTTCCTTAGTGAATGCAAAAATTGAAGAAGTTCAACCACCCTGCTCTAATTATATCAATCATACATAGACATTTTTAGCACTCCACATTTAGCTGGTACATAGTTATATTATACGAAGTCGTATACATTGTCGTACAAGTGTCGTCGTGGTTGTCCAACAATCAATCATAGGCGTCACTCTTGTCAACTTACACCATCGGTCGGTTATGTTGAGCATTTGTGTCTGGATGGTTTGAGTCGTCTCATTGTCAAGTCATGTAACTGTGTGTTCGCAATATTGTGTATGCACCTTTTCACTCGCTCACACACTTAGTCGTTTTGTTGAAGTTCTGACGACCGGATCCCCCTCTGACAACCAAACCTTCACCCCACTATTGACTTGATTGACTATCACCTAGAATAGTGCAGAAGCAATAAGAAATCCATTTCAAGTTTCACTGCCCATAGGCTGATCAATCAACCCTCCTAATGGTCAACTGAGGAGTTTGACCTGACAGTCACCCCGAGACTCTCTCCCTTCAAAAATTGCACATAGGCTTCAAACCTTGCCCACTCCACTAACTGAAAAAATTGCATAGAGAGACTGGACAGAAACCCATTGCCCATCCCTATCTCCCTCACAAAATTGCGCAGTTTTTCTAGCCAGCCCAGCAGTCAGCCAGACGGCTACTCACCTGGAAAATTGCACAAATTTCATGAGCAAGCCCTCTGCTTACCTACTGTTCAGCCCAAAAACTACACATAGCTGATCAGTAGGCAATCCTCCTAGCATCATCGTAGTTTTTCCCATCAGCAGCTACCAACATCTAACTGCTAGTTCCCTCTAGGAATTACGCAGTTTTTCCTGCCAAGCTCCCAGCATCCAACTACCAATTCCATCTAGGAATTGCACAGATTTTGTTGCCAAGGTCCCAGTAGCCAACTACCAGTTCCCTCCAAGAATTACGCAGTTTTGGCTGCCAGGCTCATGCTGCCCACTCCTTCCAAAAAATTGTGCAGATTTTGTCTCCCAGCTTTCCCGCAGCCCGGACTGCTCCTCCCAAAAATTGTGCATATTTTTCCTTTGGCTGAGCCAGACCCCGCAGAAAGTCACTCTTGATATGGATTTCTTGTCACCATCTCCTAGTGACTTACGTGCGGTTTTCACCAGTAGTGCCCAGAGCCTCCATCCCAGCTCGAAGCTTGCCTCGCGTGGTTTTGTGAACTTGTCTTCCCTCCTAGTCACTTGCATCTGAAACGATCATGCATCATGGTAGACTAGGAGGTTTATGGATTTGATGTCGTCTCATCATGAGTGACTGTAGATACAGGTACACAAACAAACATGGCACAATGATGGATGGGATGAACAAAGGGAGTACATGCAGAAGGACATGTTCGCCAACGAACGAAAAAATGATGCATGCAAAGAGATGTGCTCGCGAATGGAAAATCATGCAAGAGATGTGTTCACAGACTAACGAATAAAAAAATGTGAAATTTGTTCACGAACGGATGGATGGACGAACATGCACTTTTCGTGAAAGGAAGAACATGTCAAGCATGCCAACATACAAGCAAGGAGCAATGTGTGAATGCAACATCAAGTGAACCCAACGACCATCAAAGACTCTACGCACTTTTCCATGTAGAGGTGAAGTTGTGACACACCATGAGGACATCCATCACCCAACAACATTGTAGCCCGACATGCACACTAGCAACAACACGAATGTATCAGCACTATCATGTCGAGTCTTGTCATGAGTTATGTTGTCCACATCTCTACTGTGGGCCATACTTTCAATCAATATAATGTAACGTGGAAGTCCAAGAGATCCACTTGTCATATGAAGAGTCACGTAAAGTTGAAAGGTCATGGAAGTCAAACAGTCATGAGGGAAGTTGAACAGCCATAAGGGTCAGTTTCACCCTTGGCTATAAATACCCCCTCATTTGTATATGCAAAGGAATTTTTCACCTTGGCTCCTCCCACATAGTCGTGAGAGTGTAATATTTTCTTTGAGGAGTAAGTAGTGGCTCCAATGCCCCTCCCATGGGGTTAGTGATGTATGGTGTATTGATGTGTCTTGGAACTTTTTCGTAATTCAGAAGCCTGCTAACAAGCCAGCACGTTTTCACAATATTGTAACTATTTGTAAGATTCATCTTAAACATTTGTAATGCATGTTTCTTTAACCTATGTTTAACTCTTGGATTCATTTAGTTGTTCTAATACATATATATTAATGAAAATGTGTTGTATATGTTGTTAACATTGTCCTTCCCATGTTAGTTACCTTCGGGACATGAGACAAAACCTTTCACGTAAACTTGCTATAATGACTGTCACACTCACACAAATTGTCCACTGAGTGTTGTACATGATATCTTCCCTTGTTTGTTGTTACTACCGCATCCCTGTGGAATTATCCTCTGGCAGTTGTGCATATCCTATTGTGTTGCGTGTTCCTAACAGAGTTTGGTTTCCTCCCATCTGAATTGGGACTCACTCCCACCCTTCCTATCTCTGGTGAAAGAATCTTGACACAAGTAACATTATTAATCACCAGGCACATGAACCTCACTACTCGAAGACAAATAAGACCACTCTATTGTGTTAACAAGCAAGAGCTAAGGAAAACATTTAAGATTATGGCAATTGGGCCATCATACCGGATGGGACTCCCACACCAAATAGTGTGAGGTCTAGTTGGGACTTCATACTAGGGTGATCCCCTAAATGTTGATGAGTCCAGCACCGTCAACATTTCTCGTGCTAGAAGGAGGTCCGCCAGTTGTTTATGGCTGAACTTCCTCTCACACTCACTCATCAACCATCTGGTCAAGGCAGTAACTCACACTCCCTCTCACCTATGTGCGACTCTGTAGTTGGTTACCTCTCATCTCCCAGGACTGAAATCAAAATTCCATATCACCACCTTCACTCTGTCTATCCCATCACCCGCTAGTTCGCAAAAGCAGTTAGACTAATACTAGGAATACCACATCTTCCATATGAATCAAAGAATCCAAAAACCACTCCCAAAAGGATTGTTGTATCATCAGTGGAAGAAGCAGTTCTCGCCACACTTGAAGGTCTAGTAGAAGCTATTGAAGACAGGGAGGAACCTTCAGTCTTCTGACAGGGGGAACGAGACAGCCTCGTGATCTTGGGATCAGACTCCGGTATAGGAGGCAGAGGGTAAGGCAGCAGAGGAGATAGAGGTGGAGACGAAACAACAGAATCGGAGCCGAAACCATCATATTTTGAAGAAGAGGAGGACGATGAAGAATACAAAGAGATGGATGACCAAAATCTGGAATGGATGACTCGGGGACCATTGGCTCTCTCAAGTGATTTGCACAAGATGTTGAAGCAGGCAGAGAGAATGAGCATCAAGTTCAACCCTAATAGCACAGTGAAGGTAGAAGACCATTTGGACAACTTCTACCTACAGTTGCAGACCCTTGAGGTACGGTACGATGACGTAGCATGTAGATTGTTTCCATGTACCTTGGACGTTCACGCATCTACATGGTGTCATAGCCTTCTAGCTAACTCAATATAGAACTGGGGTGCGTTCAAATGCATGTTTCTTGAAAAATTTGTTGATGACAAGACCCCAACCATGTTACTCAAAGAATTGGGAAGCCTGAAGATGGAGGGGAAAGAAAAGGTAAAATACTTCAATCAGAGGTTTACATCCATATTGAACAAGTTTTCAGAGGACATGAAACCTCATGACTCCATCACTAATGATTACTACATGTTTGCACTGTCGACCAACATTGTGCAGTTCATCAAGCGAGCTGTGAAACCAACATTACTGTAAAACTATGAAGAGGCAATTGTTGTTGAGAAAGACTTGCGTGTGATTGGAGTCATCAAGGATGATGAACCAACAAAGGACTCCAAAGACGCGAGCAACAAGTCTTAGGCGATGGATAGCAAAGGTAGAGACAAGGAAACAAACAATATTGATACCCTCACTTGCCTTGTCAAGAACTTGACAACAGAAGTTTCTGAGCTTAAACAATGAAAAATGGACACCTCTACAAGCAACCACCCACCTAGACAGAAATAAGGAAACATGTCATCAGGAAGCAACTGATTCCCTGTAAAAAAATGGGCAGAACTCTGTTTTCCAGCTTGATTAATGCACAAATCCTGAATTTTGTTCATTTCATGAAGATCGTCACCTAGAGAATTCTTGTTTAGACTAGAAGTGAGTTGTAGGCTTTGTATGTAGTCGCACATTTGATGCATAAAACAATATGCATGAATAGCCAGAAGATATGGATAATGACGAAGATATTTCACCTGGTGAGGCATCAAGTTTTGGGCATGTGGTGAACATGTATCGGTGCTCGTAAGCAGCGTTGAAGATGAACACCAAAAAATAGCCCCCAAAGAAAAATGAGCGTTACAATCTCAAGAGTAAAGGGGCTCCCCTTAGAGTTGGGGAAGTGCAAGAAAATATAAGACTATTGATGAGGAAGGTTTATCCACCAACCGTCCCAAAGAAGAAACCACATAGCAAGTTTGAAAAGATAGCAACAGACAAGAGTATGTCCATGAGCAGAAAACTGCATAATACTCCATCGGACAACACGAACATCAGCCTTACCCAGGACACCTCGGTGAGTCTCCCCCCATGAACTACAACATTGTGGATGACATGAATAAAACCCGTGCAAACATCAAGTTTTTTGAGCTAGCTAAGATCCAAAGTTAGCGAGACATCCTGCTATGCGCATTGGGATAGACAGCAATGGACAGCGCAGCCTCTACCAGCAAGGGAGTAAGCACACCTCCTGGATCACTTTCAACTATGTTAAACACACTCCGGGTAGAAGAAGAAAACTCAGGTTGGCCCCCATTCCTACTCTCATTTGAAATTTTCAACTGTAATGTTCACAAATGCTTGGTTGATTTTAGCGTGGTAGCCAATGTCATGCCACTCTCCATTGCCAAAAAGATCAATGCAAAATGGAGCAAGACATCCGTGCAAATCATCCAACTTGACTGAACATTTGTACCAGCCATTGGTGAATTCCAAGATGTGATCATCCAACTATCTCACGATGGTCGAGTCCACCAATGCATCAACATTGTTGTTGTGGACATACCGGAAGCATACAGTTTACTACTCAGCAAAGACTGGTCCAACAAGTTGAACAGATATTTTGCTACGGATTGGTCGCACATGTGGCTTTTGTACAAGGGAAAAAACAATCAAATCTAGGTGTTATTTGAGAGGTATATGAGGCACAATGTCACTCCCATCAATGGCGAGAATGAACCATTGGCCTTCGCAAAACTCATGTTTGGCAACTACCTCCTAGAAACAATGTTGGGGTGTTATCCTACACTGCCAGCTCCAACCCCACTAGACACATAGTTGGGTCTCCTTCCTTGCCCAAATGATGGTAATGAAGCATGTACAATACATTGTACCAACAGTAGCAATAGTAGTAGAAATAGCAATAGCAGTAGTGCAAGCGTGTCGAACAACCCGTGTACAGATGAGTTGTGGACCATGTATTTCAATAGATCAAAGACATAAGATGGCTCAGGAATTGGGTGTGTCTTGATCAACTCAAACAATAGGAAGCATCTAGTTTCGATTCTCTTGGATTTTGAGTGCACGAACGACGTTGTTGAGTATGAAGCACTTGTGTTGGGCTTGCAGAAAGCCATTATCCTCAACATGGTCATGCTCAAAGTGGTAGGTGATTCAAAGATAGTGGTATGGCAGGTACGTAAGACCATTCACTATTTGTCACCACATCTCAAAAGTTACCAGCAAGAGGTATGGTGATTGACCTCTAACTTCCAAGCATTTAACATCACTAATGTACCACATATGCGTAATGTAGTTGCCAATGCTCTGTTAGAAAATTATATATATTACAGAGCAATGGAACATATAGAATATTGCATAAATATAAACACAGAAAATGTATAAAACTAGAGAGACATAGATATATGTGGTTCACCCAGTTTGGGCTACATCCACCCCAAACAGCCAATCCTTCCTTTCTATTATCCAGCAAAATGGAGAGACACAACCTACAATAGATGTGCTATAATATCCTTTTTTTTCTCTCACAGTCTCACCTCTCTATTTCTCGCTCAAAGAATACACATCTATCACAGCCTCAATACAATGCCCTCATACAAAGAGAGGGGTTTCCTTCTAGGGCAAAAAACCCTAAACTAAACATAAGTTCTACTATCAAATCATCCGCCTAATGAACAACCCATATTGACTAGAAATTACTATACTTTTGTAAGGCAATTTTACATCTGTTTTTAGTTTTGGGGGTGCTTCCCCCGAAACCCCTGCCGAGGGACGACTGGCCCCCGGACCCCCCACCCGGGGGGGATCGACCCCCCTGAACCCCTACGGGGGGAACAAGTCCCCCTCGCACCCCCCCCCCCGCATGGAGGGGTGTACAAACTTCCTGGGGTATACATCTGATTGAAACAAGGACCTCTAAATAATCATGCTCCACACCCAACAATCTCCCACTTGGAGAATGATTGTAGCAACTCCACCACTGCTTCATTTGCTGGACAATGACTCCTCTTTGGACTTGGCTATTTCTCATCTTCATCATCATCCTTGAAGACCAATTGAAACTGAGCATATTCTCAGTTTCTCTCTGGTTACAACTTTTGTTAGCATATCTGCAGGATTCTAGCTAGTGTGTATATTTTCCAGCTTCAACTCTCCATCTTCCAACACTGATCGTATGAAATGGTACTTGAGCTGTATGTGCTTAGTCCTAGAATGAAATGTTGAGTTCTTTGCAAGATGAATGGCACTTTGGCTATCACTGTATAACGTGCCCATATCATGCTCCTTACCCAATTCACCCATAAAACTTTGTAACCAAATCATTTCTTTACTAGCCTCTGTAGCAGCAACATACTCTGCTTCTATTGTTGAAAGTGCAACAACACTTTGGATTTTTGAAACCCAACTGATAATTGTTCCACCTACAGTAAATACATATCCACTAGTGCTCCTCCTGTTATCTTTGTCACCTGCCATATCTGCATCAACATATCCCTGTAGAGAAATGTTTGAACCACCAAAGCGTAATGCTTGATTTGTGGTACCTTTCAAATATCTGAGAATCCATTTCACTGCCATCCAATGTTCCTTTCCTAAATTGTTCATGTACCTGCTTACAACTCCCACTGCATGTGCAATATCAGGCCTTGTGTAGACCATTGCATACATTACTGTTGATGCATATGGAACATTAGACATATATTCCATGTCCTCTTGGGTCTTTGGGCACATTTCCTTACTAAGTTTTAAATGGCTAGCAAAAGGTGTACTAACTAGTTTTGCATTGTGCATATTAAATCTTTTCAACACCTTTTGTATGTACTCATTCTGAGGCAATGTTAATTTGCAATTTTTCATGTCTCTAGTTATTCTCATACCAAGGATTTGTTTTGCAGCTTCCAAATCCTTCATTGCAAATGAATTTGCCAATTTTCTTTTGAGCACATTCATTTCTTGCATGTTAGACCTTGCAACACGCATGTCATCTACATACAATAACAATATAATATAGCTGCCATCATTTTGCTTTTTCAGATAAACACAATGAACAGAGTGACATCTAGTATAACCTTGTTCAAACATAAACTTCTCAAATTTTAGATACCACTGCCTTGGAGCCTGTTTTAAGCCATACAAGCTCTTCTTCAACCTGCACACTAGTTTCTCCTTCCCTTTTACCTCATATCCTTGTGGCTACTACATATATATCTCTTCCTCCAAATCCCTATGGAGAAAGGTTGTCTTTACATCTAACTGCTCAAGATGCAAATCTTCAACTGCTACTAGACTTAAAATGGTTTTGATTGAAGTCATTTTAACAACAGGAGAAAATATTTCATCAAAATCAATACCTTTCTTCTGTGCAAACCCCTTCACCACAAGTCTAGATTTGTACCTCTGTTTTCCTCCATCTTCTTCCTTCAGCCTGTAAACCCATTTATTCTGCAATGTAGTTTTACCTGCAAGCAACCTGACTAAGTCCCAAGTCTGGTTGTGCATTAAGGAGTCCATCTCTTCTTCCATGGCTAGCTCCCACTTCTTCCTACTTTCAACCTGCATTGCTTCTTCATAACATTCAGGTTCACCAAAATCAGTCAACAATAAATAATATAATGAATGAGAGTATCATTCAGGGGGTATACTTATCCTGGTAGATCTTCTAACACCACTTTTAGGTGTTTGGGGTGCCTGTTGCTGTTGTGGTGGTTGTTGTTGTTGTGGTTGTTGATTGTTATTATTTTCAGGCACCTTTACTTTTTCATTGATCTCATCAAGAACTGCGTATTCCTTGTTTTCTTTTTCTTGTTTCTTTTCCTGCAACTGATTCATATACAAGACCTTTTCATTGAATATTACATCTCTGCTCCTAATGATTTTGTGATTTTCGTAATCATATAAGTGATAACCAAAATCATTAGCACCATATCCAGTAAAGGTAGATTTCTTTGATTTTGCCTCAAGCTTTGTTCTATTTTCTTTATTAATATGGACAAAGGCCTCACAACCAAAAGGCTTTAAAAAGGAGTAGTTTACCTTTTTACTTGTCCATGCTTCCTCTGGAACACCACCATCCAAGGAACTTGAAGGCCCTCTGTTTATTAGATAAATAGCAGTATCTATAGAATCTTCCCAAAATTGTAAAGGCAATCGTTCATGCAATCTCATGCACCTTGCACGCTCCATGATTGTTCTGTTCATCCTTTCTAACACACTATTTTCTTGTGGTGTTCTTGGAACTGTCTTCTCTCTGCGAATTCCATGCTCTGAACAGTACCTATCAAACTTTTTGCTGCAATATTCACCTCCATTGTCTGATTTGAAACACTTCAATTTCTTTCTTATCTCAATCTCAACCAAATCTTTCCATTTCTTGAAAGTATCAAATACATCAGATTTATTCTTAATACAATAAATCCAAGTTTTTCTAGTTGCATCATCAATAAAAGTAACATAATAACGAGAGCCACCGAGAGATGATACCTGAGCAAGTCCCCGTACATCTGTATGCACAAGCTCTAATTTTTCGCTCTTCTTTTCTTTCCCAACTCTGAGAAATCTGACTCTCTTCTATTTTCCATAAATACAATTCTCATAGAAGTCCAAATCAAAATTCTTCAAACTCGGTAACAAATTCCTTGAGTGAAGAATCTTCATCCCCTTCTCACTCATGTGTCTGAGCCTATGATGCCATAATGTTGCATCTACTCCTTTGGAAGTTAAAGAATTAACAGAGTTAGAAATACCATTGCATAAATACAATGTACCAACCTTTTCGCCTTTTGCTATTACCACAGCTCCTTTGGTGACCTTCCAAGCTTTATCTGTGAAAGTTGTAACACAACCTTCACCACCTAACTGCCCTGTTGAAATCAGATTTTTCTTCAGATCTAGAACATGCATTACCTCCTTTAGTAGCCATTGGTTTCCATTCTGCTGTTTTACAAGAACCTTACCCATTCCAACAATTTTACAGGGTTTATCATCACCCAAATGAACTTGTCCAAAATCTCCTTGAACATAGTCATGAAAGTATTTCTTATCAAGTGTGGCATGGAATGAAGCCCCCAAATCTACCACCCAGGAATCAATAATATTTTCAAAAGAAAGAATCAAAGCATCTTGTAACACCTCACCTATCACATTTGCTTCATGATTGTTTTCGTGTTGTGCATCTCCTTCTTTTCCCTTCCAAGATCTACAGTCTTTCTTTAGATGTCCTTTCTTTCTGCATTTCCAACACACTATCCCTGATCTGGACTTGGATCTGCCTTTCCTTGATTTATTGCGATATCCTGAGCCCTTTCCTCTTTCCATTTTTTTCCCCTAGACTCTGCACTTAAAGAATTACCCAATGTCTCACTGGAGCTTTTCCGTCGCATTTCCTTGCTAAGGATAGCACCGAAAACATCATCAAACTTTAAAGTACTAGATCCAGAAATAGAGTTACTAATGGCCATTACTAAACCATTCCAACTTTTTGGCAATGAGCACAAGAATAACAGAGATCTAACTTCATCA
Source organism: Pinus tabuliformis (assembly GCA_031772625.1). Taxonomy (NCBI): domain Eukaryota; kingdom Viridiplantae; phylum Streptophyta; class Pinopsida; order Pinales; family Pinaceae; genus Pinus; species Pinus tabuliformis. The sequence continues at coordinate 1,087,368,411 of CM062805.1, read as the reverse complement.
TCAAAGTTTACCCCTACAGAACTTAATTGACTTGTAACAGTATTAAAATCATTTAAATGGTCTGCAATAGATCCACCTTCCGACATCTTCATATTAAATAACCATTTCATAAGAAATACCTTGTTTGAGGCTGAGGGTTTTTCATATAGTTTCGTCAACGCCTTAATCAAACACTTTGTCATTGTTTCCTTCGAAATGTTGAAGGCGACCAACACTGCAAGGCACGACCGCACTGTTCTGAGTGCCTTTCTATCGAGAAGGTTCCATTCTTCATCTATCATACCCGTCGGCATCTTTGTTTTTCCACCCAATGGTAGGTATAGATCTTTCTGATATAGATAATCTTCCATCTGCATCTTCCACAGCAAGAAATTTTGGCCGTTAAATTTCTCGACCCTAAACTTACCATCTTTCACCATTTCTACCACTCGAACGAGGAACCCTTCTTTCCTACGAGTTTATCAACCAAATAGACCTTCGGCTCTGATACTAGTTGTTAGAAAATTATATATATTACAGAGCAATGGAACACATAGAATATTGCATAAATATAAACACAGAAAATGCATAAAACCATAGAGACATAGATATATGTGGTTCACCCAGTTTGGGCTACGTTCACCCCGAACAGCCAGTCCTTCCTTTCTACTATCCAGCAAAATGGAGAGACACAACCTACAACAGATCTGCTATAATATCCTCTATTTTCTCTCACAGTCTCACCTCTTTGTTTCTCGCTCAGAGAATACACATTTATCACAGCCTCAATACAATGCCCTCATACAAAGAGAGGGGTTGCCTTCTAGGGAAAAAAACCCTAAACTAAACATAAGTTCTACCGTCAGATCATCTGCCTAATGAACATCCCAGATTGACTAGAAATTACTATACTTTTGCAAGGCAATTTTACATCTGTTTTTAGCTTCAGGGGCACTACCCCCAAAACCCCCGTCGGGGGACCGCTGGCCCTTGGACCCCCCAACCGGGGGGGATCAACCCCCACAAACCCCCGCGGGGGGGACAAGTCCCCCCCGCACCCCCCTGTGTGGAGGGGTGTACAAACTTCCTGGGGTATACATCCGGCTGAAACAAAGACCTCTAAATAATCATGCTCCACACCCAAAATGCTCTGCCAAAAGCAACCTCTAGGATGTCACTGATTAGGGATAGATTTACTTTTGAAATTTTGTATATACCTTTTATCCAGAATAACATAACTAACTTACTTGTGTTTGATGATGATCCATAGATACTACATTTTATGGCCAACGCTGACACCTTCAAGGATGCATCGATAGACGAAGATGAGCACGAGCGATCTCTATGAGCAGAAGCTGGTTGCAAGAAAGGCCACCTCATCCAGGAGGGAGTGGAATCATTGGAAAAGATCTATGACTTGGAAGAACACTTTTAGGGGCCAAGGAACAACAAAACCCACAGTTCCACCATGATGCACGAACTAATCAACCCGGTAACAGATGAAGATCTGAAGTTCATCAATCTTAGTACATGTTGTACATAACAAGAGCAGCAAGCCTTTGTCCACTTGTTCAAACAGTATCGAGATGTGTTCATGTGGATGTACGATGATCTAAAAACTTATGACACGTAGATAATCCAACACATCATTCCAATCAAATAAGGGGTCAAGCCATATTAGTAGAAGCTGAGGAAAGTACATCTGTCACTTGAACCCCTCATATAGAAAGAGCTCACCAAGCTATTGGATGCATGGATCATATACAAAGTTTGTCATTCCACATGGGTTTCAAACCTTATTCCTGTATGTAAGAAGTCTAGGGAAATCTGCTTGTGTGTTGGTTTCCGGAATGTGAACTGCACCTTGAATAAAGACAACTAGCTCATGTCATCTATGGACCACATTCTACAAACAGTATCTGGGGTACAAATATTTTCCTTACTCGATAGTTTTTCAGGAAACAATCAAGTTCTAGTGGCAGAACCTGATAGACTCAAGACTACCTTCTATACCAAGTGGGGTATGTTTGCATACAAACAAATATTGTTTGGGCTTGTGAATGCAGGCACCACCTTTCATCACACCATGGACATCGCCTTTTGTGGACTCATCGGACAGAGCGCAGTGGTATACCTTAAAGATGTGATTGTGTTCTCAAGGAAAAGTGAGGACCACATATGCCATCTGAAAAAAATAATTGAGCGATGCCGAAAATACGAGATTTCCTTGACTCCCAAAAAGAGCGTATTTGCAATGTATGAGGGGAACCTTCTTGGACACATTGTTTCCAAAAGCGGGATGAAGGTTGATCTGGACTGGGTCCATACTATTACATAGATCCCTCACCCAGCCAACAAGAAAGCCATGCAATCCTTCTTGGGAAAGATAAACTTCCTCTGGAAGTTCATCTCAGATTATGCGCAGATAGTCAAACCCATGCAGGACATGATCAAGAAAGATGTAGTCTACAGTTGGGGCAAGAGGGAAAAGTATGCATTCACCCATATCAAGCAGGCTATTGCAGAAGCGCCTGCACTCTACAACCCAAACTTCAAAAATGATTTCCTGCTATACACCTTCACCTCTAATAATTCGCTCACTACAGCACTCACTCAGAAGGATGAGATGAATCACGAACATCCCATCTCCTTCATCAGCGCAAGAATGCAAGGACCAGAACTCAACTACCCCGCCATTGAAAAATAAGTATATGCAATTTACAAGGTGTGAAACACTTCAGAGCCTACTTGTTGAAGAACTAATGCATAGTATACATCCCTCACCCAATAATCTGCACACTGCTTGTACAACAAGAACTGGGTGAATGACGTGAAAACTGGATGACAGACTTGCAAGAATATGATCTTGAAATCAATCCAGTTCACATGGTCAAAGGACATGGGCTCTATAGACTTGTAGCTAAAGTAGTACATGCGTCGTAGGAGGAAGAAGAGCTCATCGGCTGGGAGAAGGAAGTTGAAATGTATGATGTAGTCCGAGCAACAGCCATAGAAGATGGAACCCATAGGTGAGAAATGTATGTGAACGACCTATGTGAATAACCTTTGGTCATCTCAATGCCAAAGAAATGACCATCCTTCATAAATTGTAATGACAAATTTGTTGGGCTAGTTGTAGGCGAAGGCATATGGCTTCACAGTTACATTTATACCTAAATGTATATGGAGTGGAAGTGTTGTTCTTGGACTACCTCAGTTTTTTTTGTGTTACATGATCCTCGGTGTTAAGACTCCTCAGAAGTATTATTTAAACCATGAGAACTATACCCAGGAAGACCAGAGTGAGAATTTGGATGAGGGCCAAAATAAAATTAGACTCTTTTGACCATCCTATTAACCTCCTTTGTCATCCTCCAAATTGCAAAAGCTTGAACACCTGAAAAATGTGCACCCTTCATAACAAATATAATACCTTGTATCATAGGAGCATTTTTTCATGTGCATGTAGGTTGAACACGAAAGGTCGCGTGTAATCACTGGGAAGAATGCCAAGTTCTATTAAATCCTCTGTAATCTATTGCATTGATACAATATGTAGGAAACCTACAAGTAGGTAAGTAATAAAAGTTTCTAATTTGTTAACGTAGAGATAAATAAGAGGCACCATAGAATTCCATACGAAAAACTGGCAGATTTTCTAGAACTAGTTGTAACTAGGTGTAATTTTATTATACAACTTCATCCAAGAGAAAAATATGTGCCTGATCTATGTTAAATGGAATTGATATGAATGTAAAACCCCTTAAGGCAACAAACATATTGTCAACTTTTAGGGTAGTTTAGTTCTTTTAACCAAGCTAGCTAAGATATCTCAAATTTCCCATTTAGTAAATATAGCTTATGGAATAAAGTATGTCCTTCATATAAGGATCGGGTTAGACAAGGCATTGTACAATGGTCACCTATTTTTATCTACTTACCCTCACCTGCTATTTTATTGGATGCAAGGGAAAAGAGTCTAGACCCTAAAATATTCTTATGATTATTTCATGTAGTTTTGAACTAATCCTTGAAGAGATATCTATATATATATATATATATATATATATATATATATATATATATATATATATATATATATATATATATATATATATAGATATATATATGGGGCATGGAAGTGTAGTATTTGTGTTAGCTGCGGGACTTTAGTGTGGAGGACTAACCACCAGAATTAAAGCAACAATTTCTCTCCTATTGTCATTGGAGATGGACAAGATGTCATCCTTGAGGAACCAATTAAGTTCTCATCACATTTCATCATGTTGATGGAGAATACCTTTCCATTCTATGCCATCATCTGAGCAAGATACAAACGTTGTAACCTGACCAAGAAGCCAAGCTAAGGTAACTCGAATGGATGGTAATATCAATAAAAGATAAAGGAGACTTCAAGACATTATAATTGTTAATGCTATGAGGTTATTTTCCTTTATATGAGGACATATTATAAGAAATATTTGTTCTGATTCTTCCTTAGAATATAATTTTTCCATATCAGAAGATTCTTAGGTTTCATGCACACACCCTACCCTCCATTACTTAATATATAGGTAAATTGAGTGGAAATTCATTTCTTCTCATCTACGACATCCTTTGTTTTTCATATATGTTTTATGACTTTGAATATTTGTTATTGAATTCTCATGAAATTTCACAACAAAGGGATTCATATAGCCTCTGCAGCTCCATGTGTCAATATTCCAAGACTGCCTTTTCATGTTGCAAACACTATAATTTTGTTTGCATATCCCATAGACTACTTAGGCTTTTTATAGGTATGTTTCAAAAATTTCATCACATGCTTTGTTGATATTAAGGTGCTTTTTCCCATTTCATGGACTATTTATGCTTAAATATATCTCTTATTTATTTTTGGTGCTAATATAAAATACAATGTTGATTTTTGGAATCTTAAACAATTCTTTGTTAAAGGATCAATTGTATATGATTTTTGTTTAGTGGTTCCGGTCAGGCCTTTTATGTACTTCTAGTTAGTTGTAGCCTTTGTCTAAGAGCTTTTTAACTAGATTTATCTAACACCTCAACATAGTCCCAAGGCATTAACTTGTTTAATGAATAGTTCTTAGCTCTTGGTAAATGAAAAGAAAAAATATTCTTACAAATGCTTCTCCTTAACGCTTAATAAAAAATCACATTCCTCTAATGTTGAAATGGAAGAGATGTATCTATGCTCAAAATCCCTTACCCCTTTATGCACAATGAAAAATCATGTTCTTCTAACATTGATTATGTTATTCAAACTTATTATGTTCAATTGAATAGGATTAGACACCATAAGTTACATAACAAGGGTTATGCTTGATTGCAAATGTTGAAGTCAAGTTTGTTTGGTTAAATGACATTCAGAAATCTCAGTTGGTAAGAATTATTTCTCTTCAAAGTATGGTGCCATACAAAAATATAATAATAGCTTCGTTAGCGAATGAAAAATTTGAAGTGGTTCAACCACTATGCTCTAATTAGATTAATCATACATAGAAATTTTTATTAGTCCACATTTAGCAGGTACATAATTATATTGGCTTCTAATGGGATCTTTGTTGCCACTAAATGTTGCCTTGTACCTTAATCCTATAGGGAGGTATTTGATAATGGGTTTTGCAGTGAATCTAATCCTCGAACTTAAAGTTGAAGATTTCAAGAATGAAAATAAAGAAATACTTTTGTAGTAATTTCTCAAAAGGCATGCATAGCCTATTGCAAGGATTATTAGCTTGTAAGGGATTGGTTGTAGGATCTACTAGATGTAGTGGGTTGGTTATTCCAAATTTCAACATGTGTCATGGTTAGTGTTGCAATGACAAACTTTGCTTTCATGCCATTTTTTTTAGTTAGGGAGACAAGTTATGGAGTAGGCTCTTATCCTAATACTCAGTTGTTAATTTTATGTTGGTCATTTGTTCCCCTATGAGCTCTCAAATTATTTCTTCAATACATAAATGTATTTTTGGTTAGATCATGACAATCTAAATTGTTATCACCCCACAGTTGATACTACCTAACAATTCTTTCCATTGCATTCTTGGATGACAACTCTTTAGTTATGTTATCCACCATTTGGTTGAAAATAGTGGAGGATCATGGAGACACCCTTTTGGGGAATGGTCATGGTGAATAATAATTGATTTTGTATCCACATTTGAAATGATGACGTTTTTCTATTAAATATTCAACCATGTTCAATTCATTTTAAAGGGGTGAAATTGGAAATATTTCTTTAAACTTTACCTTTTGAAGAAAGCATAATTTGTAGGCTCCACATTATGTGCTGTATCATATATATGGTCTTTGCAAACATCTTAGGTGAATGCATTGTTAAAAATTTCTAGACCCCATTCTCATAACTGCACCTTGCGTCTTGGGTTAGCTTAATAATCACCTCTAGTTAGGTAAAGGGGTGCGTTACAAAGATTATGTATTAGAAGAGTGGCAAGATCTTGAAACACAACTTCTGAAGATCATGCTACACATTTATCACCTTTGCACAAATCTACCAAAAGCTACATTATCTCCATAACAACAAATTCTAGTCACTTCTCCACCCAACCATGGTTTTCATTTTTCATCCCAAGTACACATGTGTCTCAACTACCATCCACTAAAGAACAAGATTAGGAACAAACTACAATAGGAGATCCCTATGACCAAATCACATAACTTAGAGCATTAATGGAAACAAAAACTTAGTAGGTCGAAGCATTAGTCAATCAATTGGTGTAACCACAAGAACCAACTCATGACACACAAGCATAATCAACTCTAACCTCTATAACAACCTCTATTCAAGAAACCTTAGCACCACCAGAAAAGTTAATAGATGTCACAACTGATTTATAAAATAATTGGCATTGTTAACTTTTGTAATCTTGAGAGGCATTGATTGCGTAAACTTTTCAATCCATAAATTTTATAATAGTGATTCCAATCTCTCTCTTGTTGAGGATGAAGGAGATTTGAGGATGAGGGAGATGTTGAAGGGGCTAGTAGACTAGCCCAAGGAATTGACCTTTATAATTTTCAAATTGACTATGAGCATGAGTCAACATGTACTCAAGTTAGTCTATTGACCAAGGTAGTTATAAAACAATCTAGCTACTTGATTGACCAAAAGTAAAATATAAATATATGTGTGATTATGAATATATCAGATTTAGTGGTCCTTGATCTAAGATCCTCATGTAAGTGTGCATGTATATTATTGTACGTTATTTTTTGTATATTATGTTGTGTATGTGCTCGACATGTAATCCCATAAATTAAAACACAATTTTATCATTGTTACACGTTGAGGTGTTCTATTTAAATAAATACATCCGAATAAATAAGATTATAACACATTATTGCACAATATATATGTGAATTTGTTCATCATAATAACTTACATTAGTATTTTAAACACAACATTCAGAACATTCCTTTCCATATTGCTATTACTAAGACTTCAAGATGTAAAAAGATATATATGCACTAATACTCAATTATATATAAAACTCTAATATTTTTTGGGTATAAAATATACATGAATGCATATTAAATAATGGTATATTAGTTATCATAAATATAATAAAAAAACTTTTATTAATATCTCAATTATTTAATTTTTTTTATTATAATAAAAAATTATTAAAATCTCTAATTTCAAAAAAATATTATTAATTTGATATAATATTAAACACCTCTCTCTTTCAATAGAATATATATATAATTAACAAAACGTTAAATTTCAATATCATAAACATAAGCTTGATAATGTAATTCCAGCATCACTACTAAGTTACTCGAGTTAAATATAACCTATAATTACCTTGGTGATAAATGACTTTGTTTCCTTTGCGATTTGATGAACTCCCTATTAAAATTTTGAACCGTCACATCTCTCAATTATCACATCTTGGACTCATTCAAATTCTTGATAATAATCCACCGTCTTGAATATGGTGCCACATTCATCTTTCATTATTTATAAATCTTAAAATATTTATTCATGAATTCTAAAATTTCTTCAAATATATCATGTCCAAGTTGCTTAAACTAATTTTTCAAAATGTTTTTCAAAATATCAATCTAAGTTAATTTTTTATTTTCGGGTAATATTTAATGTGTAAAATATTATCATACTTGTTTCCGACATGGTATTATATATTCAGTTTTGCTTTTGATTATATATTAATTTGTCTTTCCCCAAAAAATGTTGTTAATTCATAGTTTAATAGTGGGAATTTATTTTTTAAGTAAAGTCTTTCGGTATCAATCATATAACCAACAAATGTGGTTCATCATCATTATAGATCACAGAAGCCTGAATACAAAAATTCATTTTTTGTTATTATTGAAATTTATTTATTTATAAGATAATTGGTTGAGTTCTTATTATTTGCTGTTTAGTAACTTTTATTTCTATTAATTACTAATTTTTTGTTTTTTATTTTATTTGTTTTTTATTTTTTCTTTTTCTATTAGTTCTAATTTCATGAATTATAGTTTTCTATCCATAATTTAAATTTAAGATGACTTATTATTATATTAAAAACATATTTTAATAAATTCATTATAAAACTTATATATATTAATAAAAAATAAAACACATAAATATAAATAAAACAAAATAGACATATATTTATTTTCTTCATTTTTGATAATGACATTTAACAATACAATATTTTATTAGTTGTTTTATTTTTATGATGAAATTTTTGTTTTTATTATTTTTTGGTTTAATTAAGCTATATTTATACTAAGCTACAGGTACTAGCTACTATATAACTCTTGTTAAAAAATAGAGTTGTTTTTTTTAATATGAATTTTCACAATACATATATATTCTCCATAATTAATAATGTGCAAGGTCAAAAAACATTTAACTTTAATATGTTTTAATAATAATAATTATAATTATTATTATATTTCTTTGTTCATCCATTCAGTATATATATTATTTTGATTAGATTAGTTCATTCATTTAAGTTTTGGGGATGAATCATACTAAATAGTTTGAAACATTTTTATTTGAAAAATTAAAATATAAAACACTATAAATCATAAAAAAGAATTACATATAAACTTACATTCCCAAAAATAAATTAGATGTTAATATCTATTAAAATTTTAAAATAAATATAAATTAAGATCAAATTAAAAAGTGTAAAATATATTAGAAAATAATATTTTTATTAAAAAACAATAATTCCAAAATTATTATAAATTTATTTAATTTTAATTTTTGAATATATATATATATATATAAACAATGGTACCCTGCATCAACTTGTGTGCGTTTTGAACCGGGACAGCGTTGCAGCAACAGCCATATTGTTTCTTGTGAATCTTAGGCACATGATAAGTTCTCGCCATCCGAGTTTTTCACTTTTTCTTCACCCTGGTTTTCATTCTTCAAATAAACTACTATAATTATCAATGTGGTTAATATATCCAGAGTGTCATCGTTTTTCTCTATTTTAAAATTAAAGATTTAAAAAAAATTATTTTTTTATAATTTATTTATATCAAACTATAATTATCAATGTGGTTAACATACCGAGAGTGTCATCGTTTTTTTCTATTTTAAAATTAAAGATTTTAATATAATTATTTTTTTATAAATTTAGTTATATTATTTGTCATTTGTCATGAGCTTTTTAAGTCATTTTTTTTTTAAATTTATTAAAAATTTAGCTGGGATTTGTTCAAGTCACAAGTTTGTTGAATTCATTTATACATTTAAAAAGGTATTTTTAAGAAAAAATATATAATAAGACTAAATTTGTTTCCTCTAAAAACTCCAAAAAGTAAAGGAGCAAAACATCATTTCATAATTGTATAAAGTAAATGTGAAAAGATAAACATGTCCTCCACTAGACCATTTGTCCTTTGATAATTGTCATGGTAATTTCATAATTGTATTAGATATATATGAAAAGGTAAATATGTATTTGTCTTTTGATACTTGTCATGGTAATTTTATAATTGTATTAGATAAATATGAAAAGGTAAATATGTGTTTGTCTTTTGATAATTGTCATGGTAATTTCATAATTGTATTAGATAAATATGAAAAGGTAAACATGTATTCACATGATAACATTTGTTATTTGATAATGTCCTTAATAATTTCATAATTGTATTAGATAAATGTGAAAAGCTAACGATAAATTTAGAGATACAACCTACCTAATATTTAAAATTTCATCCAGTGATTAATTGATATAAATGAGACAAAAATTTACCAACATCTTTAATTTATAACTATATAATAAAAAATTGAATTAATTTCAATCGATTTGTCTTTATTAGGATTTTTTGGAAGCTTTTCCGGTGGGTATTTCTGGTTTAATTTCTTTAAAATACGGTAGGAATTTATTGAAATCACAAGCTTGATGGGTAACCCCTGCACAATCTAAGTGTCTGAGAGGTTTTTCAAGGTGTTGAATCCATATATACAATGAAAAAATCAATTTAAATAACACAAATCAAGATTTTACCTTAATTTTTTCCGTCGGATTTTGGCGCTGAACAATCCAAAAAATTCACACTAAAGACAACTCCCTTGTCAATAAAACAACTAGTAAAAAAGGAAGAAATACTCCAATGCATGTGCTTGGCACATATCCCATGGTGAATGATGCTTCATGGCAAAAAGAGTGAGGAAATACTAGTGTGCACATGTCTCATAGTGGTATTTAGTGGAGGTATTTGGGTTAAAGTCAATTTATGAAGTTATAGTCTTCTTGTTCTATGTTTTGAAGTTTTTCTAGGTATATTTTTTAGTTGAATTTGTTGGAAATCCTGAAAAAAAAATTGTTACGATAGCAAATTTGAACTCTAAACTCTGTTAAATACATTTATATTTTCAAAAATACATTTTAAATAACAAAAACTTACCATTTAACTAAAAACTTATTTCATACCATTCCAACTCAGCCAGAACATAAAATAGTTAAACAGGTGAGTTGTGATGAGCGAGAATCACGGACTTGCCTTATGCTGTAATTTAGTGGAACCATAGGAGCAGTTTGTCAGCTTTCTATTTAGCCCAATTTCTTTTGGCTGTAAATTTTGATCTAGCAGTACAGTGCGAGTTTTGATGGACGGACAACAGAAATTTACGCAGGCATATCTTGCCCCAGGGTACGAACCTCAGCAGCCACCTCCTTATGGCTATACTCCTCCACAACCTTACTCTCAACAAGGTATCACTACAGAGATTTTCAGCATCTGAGAATATATGTTTTAGATCCACTTATGTTACGTTTAATCTATGTTACCAGAAAACAGTACCAAAGGGGTTTGTTTGTTTTGCTGGAACCCATTTAGAAACCCATTGTTACTGTCAGTTTATCAGTTGTAGTGTGAAACCTATTTAGCTAAAAATGATTTAGCGTTAGTTGTTTCTCTCATAGAATTAATATTTCAAGTTTTTATCATTAGTTTGAGATCACATTATTTTTCATTTAAATTTGGTTTTTAATGGTATGCGTGGTAAATTGTAATAAATATCTCTCCATTCATTTTCAGCGTAAGGTTTGAAGTTTAAGATTTCATCCGTGTTTGCCCAACTCCAGCGTTTGCAGAAGGGCTCAAGATCTGGTGTCTGTTTACTCAAATCTTTCTGCAAGGCAATAAATAAGTTAGGTTGTTATCAAATTGTGAAACTATAGCAGTTTTGCAACGATGGTGATTATGGGTTGCGTGTGGAAGTGTTTCAGGCAAATGTGAAAGAGATGACTGAAAGTTGTAGGTAATACTAGTGATTCTGATCAAAGCAATCCTTCCATGCCATCCCGGTGTTTTGCTTTTAGAAAATCCAATAGAGGGGTTGGAATTTGAATATTAATATATTTTTGGTTTGAGAATTCTTTGGGTTAGTTTGAGAAATTGATGCGATCTAGGACATTTAAGCTTAGTTAAGAGAGAGGGATCTAGGGCATTTAAGTTGATTTAGGGGCATCTAAGTTGTTAGAGTAAAAAATTATAGAGATAGAATGTTGTTAGGATCACAACAATTTTTAATGTCTTAATAACATACCTTATTGCTAATTATTTTACATCTAGTAAGTTTTGTGAATGAATTTATTATAGATGTTTAGGTAAATATTGCATTAGTATCACAAATAAAATTAGTTGAAAAAAAACACATCTCATCTTAATGATAAAATAGATTAGAGATACTAAGTTTATATCTTAGATGTGCATTTGTGGTTGGTGCAATTTATTGCTTTAGCTAAGAGGCAGTTTTATCAGTAATCAAATTGTCTTAGGAAGAAATCCTAGTTTTTTCGCTGACTTTAGCAAAGATTCCTAAAAGTATTTTAGGTGCTATCAAAAAGTTTTGTATTCATTTTCTTTGGAACGGCAAGGTCCTCGGGAGAAAATGGCTCTAATGTTTTGAAACAATGTGGCACTTCAGAGGTTTCTAGGGGTTTGGGGCTCATAATTTGGAAAATTTGGATTAGCTCTTACAACCAAGAGTTATTAGCATATGCTTTTTCAGAGTTGTATGTGGAGTTTGGTAATGAGGATGAAATTTTCGAAATCAATGTTGGTTGCAGATTGGCTCATGCAAGAGCCAAAAGTGTCTAGGTGGGTTCTATGATTTAGAGGAATTTGGTAAGTGGTTTGCAAGCTTTGGAGAAATGTATTTTGTGGAAGATTGAGAATGGGGCTAAAGTTCTTCTTAGTCGTGACCCATGGATAGGATGCAATGGTCATCATAAACTCTTTGATAGGCTAGTGTAGTTTTTAAATCATTCAGGTTATATTACTATCGTTGATGTTGCTAGGGAGATAGATGTAGCTTCACATAGTCAAGAGTGGCTTTCAACTCAAGATATAGGCAAATGCATTTGAATGGAGCTCCTTTGTATTAAATTTAGGTAAATATCCTTTGTATTAAATTTAGGTAAATATAAATAAACACAGTGGAATTATAACAGTACACAGTGGAATTATAATCATTAGATTATAACAGTTAGACCTGGATATGATGCATTGATTCAAGACAATCCTTTTACTTCTTCAAAATGGTGGCATGGATTAGTATGGAAAGGACAAGGCCCCCTTAAATGTAGGTTTTTCCTTTGGTTGTTGTTGGAAGGAAAAATATTGATTTGGGATATTCTTGTTAAGCTAGGATAGGTAGGTCCTGGATTTTGTTTTCTATATTGGATGAATGAGGAGTCAATTGCTCATGATTTATTCACTGCCCTTTTGTAATTTATGTTTGGAAGGTGGTTTTTTAAGCTTAGTTGAAGAGTGTCTCTAGACTTGGATTTAAAGGTGTATTTCCTCTTCTCCTAAACTCCTTTCAATCTTTGTATTGTGGGGAATTTGGCTAGGGCCAAACCGCTTATGTGGTTTTCTCTAAAGTTATTGCACATAATGCAAGATTGTCTTATCTTGTACAAGTGAAGTCACCTAAAGGGGAGAAGATCAAGCTTATGAGAGATGTGGAGCTGAGCACTGATATAGTATGGGGATTCTTTGATGGAGCAAATTAGAGGGATGTTTGTGGTGTGGGTATAGTCATTTTATTCTCCCAGAATTCGATGATTAAATGTAAGCTAGGCCCTTGTCCAAGGCACAAATTTTACACTTGAATTCCTTGCTATGTGTTGTGCATTGAGGATTGCCCTCTAAAAGCAGGTTAAAGTATTCAAATTGTATGGAGGTTCAAAAGTTTGTGTGGACTCATTCAATGGAAGAGTTGACTTAATGGTCCTTCATTTAAAATCTTGGCCAAAGAAAATCCTCCAACTTCTGGAAAAATTTGATATGTACAAGTTCTTCATATATACAGGGAAAATAATGTCATGGCGAATATGTTATCTAAAGAAACTATGCTATTAAATATGATGTACAAGTTCTTCATACATACAGGGAAAATAATGTCATGGCGAATATGTTATCTAAAGAAACTCTGCTATTAAATATTGGGTTAGTTCTAAAGAAACTCAGCCAATATGTTATCTAAAGAAACTCGGCGAATATGTTATCTAAAGAAACTCTACTATTAAATATTGGGTTAGTTTCCATCTCACACAAATCTAACGGTAATGTGTTGTTTGTTTTGTCTTTTAATCTATTTGATCTTATTCAAATAAAATTTAGTTAAATTTTAAAATAATTTTCAGATCTCAAATATATTTTTAAGTTATCCATTATAACAAAACATTATATTATTTGATTTTCTATAAAATATCAAAAACATATTTTTTTGGTTTTTTTCGGAAAAAATTATATTTAAATTAATTATTTATAAAATTAACATATATAAAATATTATCAACGAATATATTTTTTGATAAACCTAATAAATTTTTGTATGCTAGCAAAATTGTATGACGATCTTTTACCATCAATTTTCAGTCAAACTTACGTTGTTCCTCTTTTTCTTCCCATTTTTAGTTTCTTGTGGTGAATTGATGAAAACATTAGATCTGAAACACTTGGCCTGTTGTTGAACTAAAAATGGATTGTTTGTGGTGTTGTAGGTTATCCACCACCGCCAGCAGGGTACTCCCAGCAGCCCCCTGCCGTAGCAGCGCCTCCACACTACGGTCAGGCGCAGCCACCATCTAGCGTTTCTGGGGGATTTTTGGGAGGATGGTAATGTATTTTTTTTATGTTTACAAAATTTATTTAATCTGTTGAGTGAACATAGTTAATGGGTAGGATTGTATAGGTTTATTATTGGATTTAAACTAACAGTGGTTATATATAGCATCTGCTCATTAACTGCAATTCAACCGGCTAGACAACTCTTGTTTTTTATTTAAATCAAATTTATAAATTTTTACATATTCATTCTGTTTTTATGTTTTAACACATTCATAATGATTAATGATTAATTAGTGATTATGTTTAGAGTATCGAAAATAATATAAAAAATAAATATAATGTAATTAGAGTATTGCAAGAACTGTATATATCTACTATTAGATTTAAGCAAATAAATTATCCAATAATGAGCCTATACAGCTTCTACCTATTAAATGCAATTCAACCAACTACAGCTTCTACCTATTAAATGCAATTCAACCAACTAGATAACTCTCACCTTTTATTTAAACCAGACTTTTAGACTTGCACATACTGATTATGTTTTCATAAATGTTCAAATGATTAATTAGTGATCATGTTTAGAGTATCAAAAATAATATAGAAATTGAGTATAGTGTAATTGGAGTCCTCCTTGACATAAAAACTGAAAAATGTTGATATATATACTTCTTCATTCTATAAAATGTCAGACATTTATTATGTGATGTAGCTGTGGTGTAAATGATGTAACACATCCTTTTGATTTTGGTTCTGCAGCCTGGCCGCGCTTTGTTGCTGCTGTGTATTGGACGATTGTTGCTGTGATCCTACTGTGATATTTTTAGGTGTTTATTAATTATTTTTGGTTTTGTTGATTAGATTTTGTTTTTATGAGTGAAAGAGATTGTTATATTTGGTTATTTAAGTTGTATTTTTGATTATATAAATAAATTTAGTATTGTTAAATAAAATACATATATAAATTATATAATTTTAACAAATATTTTTTAAATTTCAAATAAAATTAACTTTAAAAAATATATCAAAAACAAAAACCTCCAAAATTAAAATAGTTGAATAATGAAAATGTAAGGTAATCAATCTTTGAGACAGCTAATGGGCATGAATTGATGTGAAATCCATATATTTTTTGCTTGTAATTGTTTCTAGTGGACTATCTTGTTGTGGTTATGTCTTTTAATAAAGGAGATATTTATATATATTTTTTAATTGTAATTGTTTTTAGTTTACTATATTGATGTGGTGGTTAAATATAGGAAAAAAAATTGTTTATTATGTTTCTAGTTGTATTTATTCTGGAATAAGGTTTCAAAAAAATTAATTTAATTATTAATAATTATTAGGTGTATGAGAGGGATTTAATCTTATTAGTAGTCACAATATAGATGTTGAGATTTATTTGAAAATATTTATTTCATTTTTATTTTTTTAGTTAAATTGATTAAATATAAAAAAATGACATATGAAATGAGTTATTGTTTTTTGGTCATGTGGTATTGATAAGCCATGGTATTGGCACATGGTTTTGTAACAAAACTTATTGATAAATTAAGAATCTTCATGATAAAATGGAGAGTGAATCTTTATAGTTAAGAATCTTATTTATGTTTTCTTAAATGTGTATATATATCAATAGATGTATGTTTAATACATATAATAATTTTGTTTATAACCTATAATAATAGTATTTGAAAATAAAGTTATAATTTAATTACTTTTTATGGTTTTTTTAATCTTGGCAATGTAAGGTGTATTATGAAATAAGTGTTTCAATATTTAATGTGAATTCATAAATATCGTATTTTATCAGCCATTTACTTTATATGAGTATGCAAGTTTACATATTTTCAAACAAACATGTTAATTTATTAGTTACAAATAATTTTATAATAGATTTTATCTTTATTATTAACTATACAACTATGTAGTCCATGGGGTTTTGGATAGATGGTGATCTTAAGGCACCCCTAGATGTTAAGTCACCAGTTCAATTCCTTGCCCTATTCAAATGTTATTCTTGGGAATGACCATGATGTAGCCTCATCGTTGCCTAACTTACAAAAAAATTGAAATATTTCAATAATTTAAATGGTTCATTAATGTCAATAGGTCTAATCTCATTGAAATTAAATTGTATCCTTTCATAATTAAGTGAATTTTTACCAATCTTATTTTTTTCATAATAATGGTTTCATTCCACTTTAATCTTATTTTTTAATTTTATTTTTTACATAAAAACCATGTATTATTATTAAAATAATTGAAATAAAAAACAAGAAAAGAAAAGAAAAATTGATCAACTACCAAGATTGGGGTTAAAGTTTAAGCTAATTACTTTATATGTGAAGACTATGAAGCATACATCCTCTTTATTAAATCTCACTCATCCACTTATTTTATATTTCAAAAAAAAAAAAAAAATAAGGAATGTTGTTCGAATATAAATGGTAATTATTTGAAAATGTATAGCCCATCGCACTAGAGCATACAGTGATGCTCTGTTAAGGCACGCCATGTTGATCCAGCCATGCTAAGGGTTGGCATGGCCCAAGCCCGACCTCAGCGATCTCCGAGTGATTTTGATGGCTTAAATGCCCCTCAGTCGAACTACTCAAGCCACAAGTTAGGCATATCAATTGTCTCTAGACTTACATTATAAAAACAAACTAGAAAAATGAAAATATATTAATAATTATCTTTATCTCTATACTAAAAATAAATTTATATAAAATTTACATTTTAAAATTTTAAATAAATAATAAATATATAGACACACCCTCGTAAATATTCTATATAGTAAATGTAAAATAGAAATAAAAATTGTAAATTCTTACTATGGAATCTGCATACTTTACTCATTTAAAAAAAAAATACTTCACATACATACCACAAATTTTAGGTTCATCGAGTTTTAATATTCCTTCTCCTTCTCCTTCTCCTTGTATATAGAAAGAAAGAAAGAAAGAAATTATTTTAACGTACACAAGGCTAAAGATAGCCTATGGGACAGATTGCTTCTTCATCTGCTTGACGTATTCGACCCTTTTTATCTGAAGTTTCACAATAAATGCTCCCAACTTCTCGAGAAACTCCTTGCTAGATAGATTACCTTGTTGTCTTTGAAGGCCTCACATTCTAAAATTAAATGATTTTCCGTTTCCACTTTTCCGGAAGAACAAAAAATGCATACTCTTTCTTCCCACACTTCTTTTGGCATTTTCCAGTGCCCTGTTTCACAACGGAGTTGATGAGAATTAGTCCTTAACTGAGCAATAATAATTTTGGCTCTCCAAGAGATATTGGCCTCTATGTATGCTTTTGGTTGATGACTATGAGTGAGATTAAACACTCTAATATAGTACTTTTTCTTTCTTCCTAGCTCCTTATCCCAAGTATGCTTGTGGAACTTATCCATAACAAAAGCTTTTATCTCTTTGTTGTTTATGGGACACATGTTTAAGAAAATACCCCATTTACTAAACCATTTTTTATTTTGTTGCATCCAAGTTTTTTTCTTGTTGCACAATCTGTCATGAAAGACAACCTTAGGCCATCTACCCTCTTCCATTTGCTCAATTTCTTTTAAATACCTTATCACTCGCACCATATCAATTTCTTCAAAAGGAGAAACCCTTGTTTCACTTAACAAGATAGCATAAGGAATTGCAATTTTAATCTTGAATTTGTTTGTAATCAAACGCTTCTGAATTTTCTCAATTTGTCTCCACTGCATGTTGGATGTACTACCAGCCCATAGTTCACAACCATAGAGAATCACCAGAATCACTAGAAGCCCAAAAAGAGTTTGAGTGGTTTTCGAGTCCCATAACTCTGCCTCTCTACACCTATTTTGAAAAGAATAGAATTCTTTCCAACACCCCAAAGTCCTTTTCTTTCTACAACCATCACAGCTTAGATTTTTGTTGAAATTAATTCTGAGGTATTTGTAATCCACAACTTCTTCCAAAATGTTGCCTTCAAAGTAGAACTTATACTGGTTATGTTTTATTTTTTTAGAGAAAACCACTACTTTCGTTTTGCTGATATTGACTTGCATTCCCACACTTCTACAAAAATGCTCAAGGGATAGTATGTGCTCTTGCAAACCAAGAGCCGATTTAGCAATCAGAATAAGTTCATCTGCATACAAAAGAAGATTTATAGCAAACTTGCTTGCCCAAATAGATACCATCACCCCCTTGTGAATTTAACCACTCCTCAAGCTTGTCGATATATAAACCGAAAAGGGTAGGAGACAGTGGGAAACCATGCTTGACCCCCGATATCGCTTCTAAAACTTTCATAAATGTGTGTTGAAGTTCTAATTTTGACTTTCACCTCTTCATACAACCTATGCACAGTTGCTCTCAAATGTTTAGGAACCCCAAGTTCCTCCATTTTGTGCCAAATCTTATCCCTAGGAACCGTGTCAAACTCTTTTTTGAAATCAACAAAGTAACAAAATACTTCTTCCTTTTTCTCCCAAAATTTTTCAATGGTGTGCCTTAAAGTTATACAATGATCAACTATGGAATGTTTAGGTCTAAAACAAGCTTTCCCTTTAGCACGCTTATCTCTTTCTTCTACTCACTTGCTAATTTTATTTTCTAGCATGCATCCAAATAGCTTTTCAAACAAAGGGTTTATCATCATGGTCCTATAATTGGAGGGATTATTGATGTCACCACTCTTGAAAAGAGGTATTGCCAAACTAGTTGTCCAATATGTGGGGAGCCCCTGTTCTATGATGTTGAAATTTTTTGTAATGTGAGGTGTAAGGATCTTTGAGCCCCACTTTAGATATTCTGCTTGGAGTTCAGCTAAGTCTTTTTCTTTTCCAACACCCAAATTCTTGATACCCATCTCTAACTCTTGCACCGTGAAGAGTTCAGTATCAGTGTAAAGGGGGAGGATCAACCTTGGGATCCTACTCATAGAAATTTCTTGCATAGTCAAACCATTTAGAAGTTGTAATACTATTTCCAGTTTGCATTTTTCTCGGTTGGAGCTCTTTCCAAAATAATTTGGGATTATTTTTCCCAAGGAAGATTAGTTCTTCCCTCCTTGAAACCATGAAATCGGACTTTTTCTTGCTTAATAACGACTTGTAATATTTGAGCTTTATATTATCCTTGTTTGACTCTTTCCACATTCTCATTTCCTTTTTTCATTCCTCGTTAAACCAAGCATTAACCAAAAAGAAATTTGTTTCAGACTTCTTAATTTTTTCTCTTTTGCACTTTGCAAGTGCGCATTGAATTAAATGTGTTAATTCATGACTATGAAGACTGTGAATTGTGGTTTTCTCCTTCTCGAAGAGCTTCTCTAGCATCATTTTGAAGGTATTACAATTTTCTGGAGTCAAAGGAATTTTGTCATGTGGGAGATTTTGTTGGTCATGCTTAATTTTTTACTCTAATTATTTCTTTCCAATCCAAGAGAAACTTAAATAAATTGTCTTGTGATCTGATTTTAAGTCCCATCGCTGATCTCAAATCAAAACTTTCTCCATTTTCTCACACAAACCATGTGAGAAAATTACATAATCTACTACACTTGCTCCATTGTAAGTATTGCAAGTGAATTTATCGGACTTTGCCCATCTAGTCAAGCCATTACAAATGACTAAATAAAAGGCCCCATATAGAGTAAGCAATTATTAACCAAAGAGATTGTAGCCCTTGCCCTATGAAATTCTATCCCATTGATGATTACTCTCTTTTGTAAACCAAATAGGGTCACAATCTTCTTTACAGCAAAGAATGTTATATTGCTCACTTGTAGTCCTATCATTGAAATCACCCACTGTAAGGACTTCATCTAGCTGAGAATATGTTGCAATATCCACTTTTAAGGCTGAAAATGGATATGTGTGGTCAAGCCCTCTACCTTTGTATATTTTTGAAACTTGCGGCGCAAAATAGCATGCTACAATTCTGATGTGGTTTCCATTTTCCAATATTTTAAACCAAAAGAATTGCTTATTTGAGTCTTCTTTTTCTAATTGAATGAGACGACCTTCTTTCTCCCTCACTAAAACCATGATACCCCCATGCCCTTTGTCATTCCCTGTTGCCTTGTTCCATACTGCCATATTCCTGTATCCTTCAAACATAAGTGTCTTGCACCCTTCATGCTCATGTGTTTCTATGAGGCAAATTATGTCTCTATCTTCCACAATAGGCCCTAACCTAGGTCCTCATCTCCATGGGTAACATCTGCATTTCCAACAAACTAATCTTAAGTAAACATGGGTATGACTTGATTGCTATTTATTTTGACATGCAAGACTCACATTTGGGTCTTTGTCTCTGCTTTCCCATACTGACCTTGCTTCTTGATTTCCTATTGAAGAGTTTGTTGCCTCTTCTTTATTACCATCTTGCTGCTCTGTTTTGGAAGGAGGTCCAAATCATGTTATCATAACTTTACCTTTATAAATCCATGCTCTCTTGCCTTCATCTCTTGCTGCCCTAACCTTTAACATTTCCTTCCTACTTTCCTCCTATTGTCTTACAGTTAAATGTTCTTCTAGGAAAAAGAAAGAACCCATCAAGAGATGCTCCTTACTTAGAATGATATATTTATCATGCAAGTTAGGCATGATGACTTTTATGGACCTGACTCTCTCACCGTTAAACTTACCCACCCTCCAAACTTGGAATATTTTCCCTTGCCATAGCAACTTGTCTTTCAAGAAGTCTCTTGCAAGGTCAAGAGTACATTCATTTTTCTCATATCTTTCACCCCTTTAATAATTATGTTTGCTGCTCTATTTTGTCTTTCCTTGCTTTCTCTATCTTGCATGTTGTCAACCTGAATGTTTGTTTCTCCTTTCTTATTAGCAAAATTGCTAATAACTTGATCCCAAGTTTTGGAAACTTTGGTGGCATCTCCTTTCCTTTCTTCTCTTGCTTTCTCTTCATGGTTATCTATTTGGGCAATCATTTTCCCTCTATCATGGGATGATTTCACATTCACCACCTTTGTACTTTCCACTACAAATTTCTTTATGCTTTGCACATCTGCCTTCATTTGTTGCCATTCTGTCTTCCCTATCACGAGAGCTTTCTGTAGCAATGCCACTTGTTCTTTCAAAACTTTATCACTTTCTGCTAAAGCCTTGTTCTCGGTTGTTAATAAGGAACTATTCATATTCACTTGATAGGATCTTTAAATAAATTGGACTACTATGGTAAAGATTTATATTTAGGATGATATTTTATTCAGTAGTATCGTGAAAATATCTTTATAATTTTTTTGAAATTAAGTAAACATCTGAAATGTGAATATAATGTCATTTAATTACTTATTTAATATGAAATATTTATTATAGTTGAATTTTATTTAAATAATTAATTTATATATAATTGAAAAAATATATATCAAATTATTATTTTTATATTTTTATAATGTATATTTTTTTAAATTTATAATTAATTAAATGTTGTATAGAAATTTAGTCTTTATTTAAATTAATTGGGATTATTTTGAGTTATTTGTCATAATGGTTCTTATCTACCCTACCCAAGTTTATTTATTTTGTTTTTATTACAAATTTAGTTATGAATATTAACATATATTTTTATGAATATTAACATATATACAGCTTGAATGGGCATAATGGTTTTAAGAGCATGCATTTCCTCTTAAGAGGTCAAAAGTTCAAAACCAGAGGAGGGTAGAGTATGTATGCCTTTGTAGACTTAGTAGTCAAATCGTTGCACAGAGGTGGGTCCTTTATAACGTAGCCAAGGGGGTCTCATACACCAATTTGGTGTCTGGCATGGTCGTGACCTTAAAAATGGATAATAATAATAATAATAATAATTAATTAATATAACATTAGAATAATATTATTCCCCAATGGGAGTGTGTTTCGAGGAGAATAGTTCCTTGGAGAGCTAGACCCACCACCCCACAGAGATGAGATCATTAAATGGAAGGGGTGGTGTGGCCACCTCATGCATGTAGACGCATGTGACTATATTGCCTCTCATCAAGCATGATGAGCATTGTTCAAAGGAGGAGAAGGGAGTGGCAGGCCCACCTGTGAAGCATCCCTGCAAGGAAAAAGCTTGATGCCCTCGGAAATGAGGTATCTCCTACTTTGTAGGCATTCTTTGGGTTAGCAGGAGGTGATTGGTTAAACTTAATATGGGAATATAGCTTCTTGGTATCCCTGGGAGAAATTCTTGAGGGAAAGGAGGTCAGAGTGAAGTTGTATGTCAATTGCATCAAGAAAAATTGGGTATTGGTTCTTTGCAGCTCTGTGTTAAGGAGGTTTATTGGGAATTTGAACCATATACAAGAGACAGCTCATTTCAGCTTGATTTATTTCATTGTTATTGGTAATTAAATACTCTCGTCAATCACCTTCTCTTATCGGATGGAGGCCACTACATCTTGGAAAAATCTAAAGCCTTCTCGTATTTATAATTTCATTGCAGGTATTTTGTTGGCTATGAGTATTTGATTCTAGTGTTGGATTCTAGTATTTCATTGGGTGTTGGTTTCGTGCATGGGCTTGGTCATTTTTTTTTCTGTGTAGTTGTAGAATTGTGACTCTATACTTGTATTATGGTAGTTTTTCTTCCATTCTTGTCAGGCCTTGCATGTACTATTGTAGTTCCAATTTTTTGTTGCTATATTTTCCCTCTCTGGAGTTAGGTAGAACTTCCTTTAGGTTTAATCCTCCTATTCTGGCCATCGTTTGTAATTTTTCCTTACCTCTACACTCAATTCTCTTCTCTTGACCATCTCTCTATTGAAAAAGAAGGTGATACCAGTTTGACAATATGCAGTGTCAACATATGAAAAGTAGACATGGGGGGAAGATTGTAGCCCTCATGGTTGAAATCGAACCCAACAGTAGGCCCAGGAGGCTATTGAGACCTTCTATTTGGTCATCCCCCTAGAAACATATAATGAAATTTAGCACTTGGAAACCCTAGCAGATAGAGATAGGTGGGCCTTCTCAAATTCAGAGATAATGAATGAAATTAGGCAGTGTGTTTCTAACTCTGGTCATACTAGGGGAAGGAAAAAAGAAGTATTTCAAGCCTTGTTCCAATACTAGAAAATGAAAACCTTGTTGGATAGGGTCCTTAATGAGAAGTAAGTTGAAATAATGTATTTGCAAATCTAGAGGATTTGAAACGTGTTCAGAGAAACAAATGGTTTTTTCTTGAGATAATGGATGCTTTCCTAGCTCATATTGAGTGTCATATTCGGTGCATTATTGCTATGTTAGCTCCTCCAAGATCTAGTGCAAAGGATCTAGCACCTGTTACTGCTTCTAATTCCTATTTGTTGAAATGTTGTTGACATTTTTTTATTTTTTTACTATGCAGTAGATACTTTAATTATGCTATAGTGGTTAATATTCTTGGAGTCTTGGACAATTTATTCTATAGGTAGGTGATAAAAAATATTCAATTTCTTGTTGGGAGATTGAGACCACTTGTCAAAAAGCATGCTTAAGATGGTTGGATGACTGGTGTACTAGGAAACATGATTTTGTGAGGAAATACATGATTAGCTTACCCAAAAAAATATTAGAATAATATTATATATAATTGTTGTTTTATTATAATATAGTTTTTTTAAACAAAAAAGAGAATATTTTCTATTAAAATTTGTACTTAGACGCAGCAGTTACTCAGGAAGTAGTTACAACAATTCATCTAGTAGCAAGTTCTCTAGAGAGGAGCTTTATGGAATTATAAAAAAACTATATTATAAGTGGATTGTTATTAAAGAGCTACATGCATAAACTTTGCACAACTAATCGAGAAGAAAAACACATTTATAGAGGGAATACATCAGAGAATTGATGGGGGATCATCTTTGGGAAGATGGTTGATATCAGGCAGTAGTTTTCCCACATGCCAATTGGAAGCACTATTGTTGGTAGTTTAATTAGCATTGGGTGTTGCACCTTTAAACCTTTTATCTTCCATTGGAGAGATTCAATTTCATCCTATTGTCAAGATAATTTTCCTTTCAAGGCTTGTATTTCTTCAAGGAGATTGATCGACGTTATCATTTGCTAATGCAACTTCCAATTAATTTCCATTGTTTCCAGTTGTAGAGATTCAATTTTCTTGGAACAATTTATACAATTTAGGTTATCCATAGTTTGAGGAGTTTTATCTCTTTTTTCCCACATCCTCAGATTGATGGCACGGGAGACCTCTTTTCCTTCTTGCATGATACACACGAGGCACTAGAGAGTAGTAGGAGGGCTATCGGAAAAAGGGGTTAGGGAAAAATTTTCCTGGAAGAGGACAAAAGTGACCTTGTAGTGGAAAACACGATCTAAACAAATAGGAAACAACCACAATTCACTAAAGGAGACAGAGCCCACCCAAAGAAAACCAGATATAGAGACACCCAAGCCCAAGTAGGAGTGAGACAAACTAATTTCATTGATGAAGGGGTAAAGATAACAAAGACACCAAAGTATAAATCTAACTCCAGAAATGGAAGAGGCTTCACTAAATTCAAATACATAAAGGAAAATCAAGAAGAGGAGAGTTTCAGATAGAAGGATAATGAACCTATACAGCTTCTACCTATTAAATGCAATTCAACCAACTAGATAACTCTCACCTTTTATTTAAACCAAACTTATAGACTTGCACACACTCATTATGTTTTCATAAATGTGAATGTTTTCGCAGATTCATGATGATTAATTAGTGATTATGTTTAGAGTATCAAAAATAATATAAAAAATGAGTATAGTGTAATTGGAGTCCTCCTTGACATGAAAACTGAAAAATGTTGATATATATACTTCTTCATTCTATAAAATGTCAGACATTTATTATGTGATGTAGTTGTGGTGTAAATGGTGTAACACATCCTTTTGATTTTGGTTCTGCAGCCTAGCCGCGCTTTGTTGCTGCTGTGTATTGGACGAGTGTTGTTGTGATCCTACTGTGATATTTTTAGGTGTTAATTAATTATTTTAGGTTTTGTTGGTTAGATTTTGTTTATATGAGTGAACGAGATTGTCATATTTGGTTATTTAAATTGTATTTTTGATTATATAAATAAATTTAGTATTGTTAAAAAAATAAAATACATATATAAATTATATAATTTTAACAAATATCTTTTAAATTTCAAATAAAATTAACTTTAAAAAATATATCAAAAACAAAAACCTCCAAAATTAAAACAGTTGAATAATGAAAATGTAAGGTAATCAATCTTTGAGACAGCTAATGCGTATGAATTGATGTGAAATCCATATATTTTTTGCTTGTAATTATTTCTAGTGGACTATATTGTTGTGGTCATGTTTTTTAATAAAGGAGATATTTATATATATTTTTTTTTTATTGTAATTGTTTTTAGTTTACTATATTGTTGTGGTGATTAAGTATAGGAAAAAAAAAATTGTTTATTATGTTTCTAGTTGTATTTATTTTGAAATAAGGTTTCAAAAAAATTAATTTAATTATTAATAATTATTAGGTGTATGATAGGGATTTAATCTTATTAGTAGTCACAATATAGATGTTGAGATTTATTTGAAAATATTTATTTCATTTTTATCTTTTTAGTTAAATTGATTAATTATAAAAAAAATGACATATGAAATGAGTTATTGTTTTTTGGTCATTTGGTATTGATAAGCCATGGTATTGGCACATGGTTTTGTAACCAAACTTATTTATAAATTAAGAATCTTCATGATGAAATGGAGAGTGAATCTTTATAGTTAAGAATCTTATTTATGTTTTCTTAAATGTGTATATATATCAATAGATGTATGTTTAATTCATATATTAATTTTGTTTATAACCAATAGTAATAGTATTTGAAAATAAACCCGAGGGACATTCAAGGCGGCCTGGGCGAACCCTCCTAGAGGTTATAGAGGTAGCCGATGGGATTCGACCCCGTGTAACGCGAGTACGATACCGTCGCAGTTGCCGATTCCTCTAGTAAAAAAAAAAAATAGTATTTGAAAATAAAGTTATAATATAATTAATTTTTATGGTTTTTTTAATCTTGGCAATGTAAGGTGTATTATGAAATAAGTGTTTCAATATTTAATGTGAATTCATAAATATCTTATTTTATCACCCATTTACTTTATACGAGTATGCAAGTTCACATATTTTCAAACAAACATGTTAATTTATTAGTTACAAATAATTCTAAATAGATTTTATCTTTATTATAAACTATACAACTATGTAGTCCATGGGGTTTTGGATAGATGGTGATTTTAAGGCACTCCTAGAAGTTAAGTCACCAGTTCAATTCCTTGCCCTATTCAAATGTTATTCTTGGGCATGACCATGATGTAGCCTCATTGTTGCCTAACTTACAAAAAACTTGAAATATTTCAATAATTTAAATGGTTGATTAATGTCAATAGGTCTAATCTCATTGAAATTAAATTGTATCCTTTCATAATTAAGTGACTTTTTACCAAACTTATTTTTTCATAATAATGGTTTCATTCCACTTTAATCTTATTTTTTAATTTTATTTTTTATATTAAGGCCATGTATTATTATTAAAATAATTGAAATAAAAAAATAAAAGAAAAATTGATTAACTACCAAGATTGGGGTTAAAGTTTAATATAATTTATTTATATGTGAAGGCTATGAAGCATACACCCTCTTTATTAAATCTCACTCATCCACTTATTTTTTATTTCAAAAAAACAAAAAAATAAGAAATGTTGTTCGAATATAAATGGTAATTATTTGAAAATGTATATCCCACCGCACTAGAGCAGACAGTGATGCTCTGTTAAGGCATGCCATGTTGATCCAGCCATACTAAGGATTGGCATGGCCCAAGCCCAGCCTCGGCGATCCCCGAGTGATTTTGATGGCTTAAATGCCCCTCGGTTGAGCTACTCAAGCCACAAGTTAGGCATATCAATCGTCTCCGGACTCACATTATAAAAACAAACCAGAAAAATGAAAATATATTAATAATTATCTTTATCTCTATAATAAAATAAATTTATATAAAATTTAATTTTTTATTTTTTTTGTTAACTTTGGTAGAGCTGCTATCTATATTTCAAAATCAAAATTTACATCCATCATATGTCCCAGGTGGTTAACCTGCCTGAAGGAAACCAGGCAACCACCTATCTGCATTAAATCCAGCCCAAAATTTGAAAATGTTCATCTCTATGTTTCTAACATGTCTGCTCTTCCAAGCTCTACTCATTATCCTAGCTTTTATTCTAAGGTAATACATCATATTTCAGTTTATCGCTTCAAAAACACTAACAGACTTAACATATTGCATCAGTCCTCATCCGAGGAGATTATCGAGGCAGGCGCCTTGGTGCTTGATCCAGGGATCTCGCTTCTCTGCTCCATTATCCATTTCATTTCCCTCAGCATCTGTTCAATTCTCCCCAAGATGAGGTTGTTGCGAGAGGCCTGAATTTGTATAGTTGCAATTTCCTTAAGAAGCACAGACTTCATGTTTTCCAATTCTTCCTAGTTCTGGTTCCATAACTGCTCGTTCTGCTGCCTCATTTCCTCCTCTTCTTCTTCCCGGATAGCTTGATTCATTTCCATGGCTCTGGCTACCACATGCTTCATTATCCAGTAATGTTGGATCATTTTATTGAAGAGTGAGTTGCGGCTGCGCGAGTTACCGGGGTCCGGCACCATGGCCTCCCAATCTCCCTTGGGGACCTCCTGGTTTGAGCTGATTGATCTCAGCTCTCTCTCCCAACCATTTATCTGCTCCCGAATTTCGGGTGGGTTCCCCACCATGTAAGCATCTATAATGCTCATCATGTGCTCGGCCTCCAATTTTTTTCCACTCCTTTTCAAATTTTTGCTGGTTCCCTCTTCCTATTTTGGAACCCTTTTCGCTTTCCGCAGGGCCATGTTCTTTCTGGACTGAATGTTGCACTTTACTTAATATTTCTTACCTATCAAGACATGATAACATAAGTCAGTAACACGGTTTAAAATTTGAGTTTTGATCCATTTACTTACCACCCTTTCCTTGCCAGGATTCTGGTTTCCCAGGATTTGAGAATGGTGTGAAGGCGCAGCATGCACCGAGGGCCGGCCTATAAATCGGCCCATTTCATTTTCTCCACTCGAAATGGCTATGGGTACCCCTCATTGCCCATGTTGCTGGCTTTCTGAGGGTCTGTGCAGGTCATATTTTCTCTCCGACTGTCGAAGGGGACGACTTTCTCTCCTTTTTCCAGGGATTTCCTACTCATTTTCCCTCTGGCCTTTTCTACAGAATTATTTGGTGCTAGGGTTCGGCTGCTTACAGGGTTATCTCTCCTTCTAGAGATTCCTCCCTTCCCCGCTCTGAGAGCTATCTTGGGTTTGGTGTTTCCTTTCCTCAGGAGACCTTTATTCTTTTTCCCCAGATGACCAGAAGATTTCCTCAGAGCTAGGGATTTCTGGCTTGCTCCTCTAGTCAAGGATGGACACTGCTGCCTGGGTTTGTGGTTTCCTACAGACAGGCTATGTCTACCTTCTGATCTAAGCCTCATGGTCTTCTCAGGAAATTTACTTATACTCCTACTTCTAGCTACAGCGTAAAATACCGAGTAGGAGAATGAGTCTACATACCACCTTACTCCACCATTGTTGTAGCCTTTGTCTGTTCACTGCTCCTGTCTACCACCTTTCTTCATTCCTGCCTGCTTCGTGCTCTACTGCATGCAAATTACTAATGCAACCACAGGCCCTCTTTGGTTTATTCATATCCTTCTTTCCCTTCTGACCTCCACCTATCCTTTTTCTTTCCCAGCACTCTTTCCCGAGTCCTCTTCTCGGGATGTGCCTTGACCATTCTGTCTGCCTTTACTCCCCATTACTCCTACATCCTCCCGGCTTCTCTTACCGTATACTTTATGTCCTTTTGCTACCACTTGCCATCCCTTCTCTGACCCTTTGCCCAGCTCCACACCTGCCCTCCACCATCTCATTCCTTGATTGCACCTCTACTGGCTTCTCGGGATGCGATCCATCCCTACCCTACTTCGTCAGCTACCCTTTTTGCCATTTACTCCTTTCATTTCTCGCATGTGTCCTATCTGTCATCACCAGTTGTGTACTTTCCCGTGTCTGCCACTTGCTGCCTTTTCCTGAACATTCCTCTCTAGATCGCTATTGCCACCGTTATCGACTTCTAGGAGTTTCTGCAACTGCACCTTCTCCTCCGGGTGAGGGAGCTCTATTCCTCCAAGGTCCATCAACCTTCCCCTGTTTCGGCTTCCCCAATTAGCTAGTCAGTCTACTGGTCTGTTGCCTATTCACCTTACATGTGTGGGAATAAGATAGTATATTCTATTTATCAATTTCCCTATTTCATTGGTTAACCATGCTATTCTCCAGCTCCTACTAATCTTTTCCGCTGGTGTCTTATTTTGCAGTTGTTTTACCATGTCAACTACCAGTTTCGAATCACCTTCAATTTGAAGGTTCTGGTGCTTTTCCCGGATGGCAATTTTGAGTCCACGTTTTAGCACGTGTAAATTCACTTCATTGTTTGTTGCTTCTCCACAATCCATCGCAAAAATTCTCAGAGTGGTTCCTCCATCATTCCTGAGTAGCCCCCCTATTCTTGCTTCTCCCGGGTTACCTTTTGCTGCCTCGTCAAAGTTTAGCTTGACAAAACCTTGCGGTGGATGCCTGTAAGTACTAATCTCCTCGACCTCTCTGGTTTGGGTTTTACTTTGGGTTCTGTCTATCATGCTTTGTTTTAAGTGTAAATGCTGCAAAATTCTCTCCTCTGTTTAGTTAATCTTCCAGTCTTTGTCATTCCACCTTTCTGTCAAAATAGTTTCTCTGATACTTTGTATTGTTTGTTTCCATATTTCGGCTGGGGTTCTCCTTTCTTCTTTAAATATCACGTTGTTTCTTTCCTTCCAGATGTTCCAAAGCATGAACCCTACGGACAACGTCCACGCGCAGTTTAAGATTTGGTTCTGGTAAGGTTTTCTTGGCCAATTTTCCAAAGTATTTTTTATATTATGGTAGTTTCTATGACATATTTCAAACATTTGCTGGTGATTTCTCCACAGGTTGTTGCTGACGGTGCAACTGTTTGTTAGGTGCTCCATCGTCTCCTCCTGTTCGTGGCATAGTGCGCATTGTGAGGGTCCCTGCATGCCTTTTTTCCATATTTGATCCCAGGTTAGTGCCCGTCCATGATGTAAAATCCATAGAAAGAAGGTTACTTTAGGCCAAGTCTTGATTTTCCAGATGTTTTTCCATTTTTTTGATTCTGTCTGTCGATTATGCCCTGCCTTTAAATAATAGCCTTCTGCTATAGAGAACGTGCCTTTTATTCGGGTTCCCCATCTGAGTATGTCCTGCCCTGTTTTTACCGCAACTTTCCTAGATGCCATTTATTTGTTGTAATCACCCTAGCTTGCTATCTATGGGGCTACTACCCAGTCATACTTTTGCTTCCAATTTTGCCAGTATTCCCCTATGCTTGGCTTCCAGAAGTTTTCGACCAATTCCCCCTCTATTCGAGAGGAAAATTCATGGATTTCTTAGAGGACTTCTT
Source organism: Pinus tabuliformis (assembly GCA_031772625.1). NCBI lineage: Eukaryota > Viridiplantae > Streptophyta > Pinopsida > Pinales > Pinaceae > Pinus > Pinus tabuliformis. The sequence goes on along the minus strand of CM062805.1, from coordinate 1,087,337,284 downwards.
TATGGAGAAGCTTTTCTCATTGTTGCCAGGATTCCTCCCAGAACTTGGTTGTGTCCCCCTCTCTTACCTCCCAAAAGTTGTAGTCTCTTATCAAATCTTTATTATTCCTAGCCAAATTCCATATTACTGATCCTTTTTCCTCTGTTTGGCTTCTCATCATGTCTTCTGGTTTCTCTACTGCCTCATATTTCTTCTCCCAAATTGGGAGAGGGGATCTCCCTATCTAAGCCCTCTCGTGGGGTTAAAAGCTTCCAAAGGGGTTCCATTTAGCATAATTGACATCACCAGGGTACTTACCATTGACATTATCCATTTCACCCATCTTTTGTCAAAGCCTTCAGCCTTTAGGATACCCCCTAGATATTCCCAACTAAGGCGATCATAAGCCTTTGCCAAATCCAGTTTTATTAGCATGCCTTTATTTTTGGAGTTTTTCAGTGAGTGTATTACCTCTTGAGCAACTAATATACCATTTGTTATCTGTCTTCCTTTAACAAAACTAGTTTGCTCCTGAGCTATGAGGTCAGGCAAGATTGGTTTAAGTTTGTTTACCATTATTGTAGCCAGTATTTTGTATACTACATTACATAGAGCTATTGGTCTGAAGCCCTGGGGTTCTTCCGAGTTCTCCATTTTCGGAATCAGAGCAAGGAAGGTGGCATTTAGGGCTGGATGCATGCGCTTCGTACATCTTGATTCTTCCACGAGTTCCATGAGGTCCTGGCTCATGAAGCTCTAGGAGGCTTGGTAAAATTCTATAGTAAATCCGTCAGGCCCCGGGGCCTTGTTCTTTGCCATTTTTTTTACCACTTCCTCCACTTCTTCTTTCATGATCACCCTGAGTAGAGCTAGATTTTGATCTCTGGTCACTTTTTTAGGAATATATTGGCACACATTAGTAATTTCCTCCTCCCTTCGTATATTAGGTTTTGTTAAGATCCCTTTGAAGTAATCTACCAGTAACTTCTCCATTTCTTCTTGTTGAAGTACCCTGTTCCCTTGACTGTCCTTGAGTGAAAAGATTCTATTATGCTGTTTGTGGTTCAACATTGCTTTGTGAAAGAATTTTGAATTTTTCTCCCCTTCTTTCAACCATTGGACTCGTGATTTTTGTTTCCATAGAATTTCTTCTTGCTTTCTTCTTTCCTCGATTTGGTTAATCACCCTCCCTTCCTCCTCTGCCAGCTCCGCACTTCTTCCTCCCTCTATGATTTGTTGTTGGATTCCCTCCATTCTTGTCTGTAGTTTTTCTTTCTCTTTTTGAATGTTACCAAATTCCTCTCTGTTCCATTTCTTTATTTTTCCTTTTAGGTCTTTTAGTCTAATTTGGAACGTATGCATTTTGTTTCTACCTTCCATGCCAGTTTTACTCTCCTGCCACCAAGTTTTCATTTTGTCTATGAAGTTTGGATCTCTTAGCCAAAAGGCCTCGAACCAGAATGGCCTTTTTTATTCTAATGGTTCATAGTAATCTCCAGTTTAATAGCCCAGTGGTCTGACCCTATAGATGGGAGAATGGAAGCTTCATAGAATATGTCCTTTCCTATTAATTGTTCAAATGCTAGAAATCTATCTAGTCTTGACACTATTTTTTTGTTCCTGCCTCTTCTATTATTCCAGGTAAATTTTCCATTTATAGTTGGAATGTCCACCAACCTTAATTCCATTTTCAAATCTTTGAATCTCTCCATCTCTGGGTCCTCTCTCTGTATTCCTCCTTTCTTCTCTTCTTTGGATGTTGTCATATTGAAGTCTCCTGCAATGATCCACATCTGTTCCTGATGCATATTCCCAAGCTTTTGCATATGAGTGAGGAATCTACCTCGATCTACTGGGGTGTGGGGCCCATAGACTGTTGAAACTAGAAACCATTCACTTTGCCCTATGAGTCTAAACTTTCCTGTAAGGATTATGGGCAGTCTTATCCACCAGTCTGTTATGACTTCTACTGGATTCCAGATGACTGCTATCCCTCCCGTACTTCCTTTAGCATCTATGGTTACTTTCTCATATTTAGGTTTAATTTTATTTAAAATTTCCTCCATCTTTTGGCCTGAGATTTTGGTTTCCTAGAGCATCATAATCTGTGGTTTGTCTTTTCTCAGCTGTTCTGCTAGGTGTCTATGCTTCCCTTTACTATTCAGACCTCTTATATTCCAAGATGTCATTATCATTGGGGGGTTTGATTGAGGTTTTGGAACACTGCCGAAAGCGGAACAACTCTCCCTATGTTCACTAACATTTCCCCCATTAGCTGGATGGAATCTTTAATGTTTTCCATCCTTTTTTTTTCCCTCCTTTTACTTTTCCTTGTTGGTCTAGTCAACTGTCCTTCTGACTCTCTTGATGTTCTTCAGTCGTTGTTTTTCCTTTTCCCTGTTTGGCTTGATATTGTTGGAATGTTTCCGCATAGAGTCTTTTTTGATCCTCGGGGATAAATCACTCATCCAAGTTTCTCCATTCATTTAATAACTTTCTCAGGACTTCTTCTTCTATGCTTAGGTATTCTCCCCTGTTTATCTCCATTTCTATCTCAATGTTTTCTGTCTGTTCTTCTTGTTCTTTTCCTTTTTCTGGAATATCACTCGGTGCTTTTCTCATATTATGGGTCCTTTTGCTACTAGAGCTGGTGTCTTTCTCTTTGTCTTCCTGGTATTCCATGGTTTGATCCTCATCTTCCCCTTCTTCTTGGAGGATTTCGAAGCTATTTGATTTACCTGGGTTTGTTTGCTATACCTTTTTACCTTCATTTGAGTTTTCTTTTGTTGGTCTTCTTCTACTCTTCACCTCCTGAAATCCTTCCTGATCTGTTTGTTTTTTTTTTCTGCTGCTTACTTTTTCTCTCTTCTTCTTCCATTGTTAGGGGGCACTCTTTGACCAGGTGTCCACATTCATGACATCTGCGGCATCTAAAAGGTATATGTTCATAGTCCAGGGTTTGCTGCCAAACTTCTTCTTGGTACTCTAACTCCACTGTATCTGGGATCGGGTTAGCAATGTTCATGTATACACATATCCTAGCATACGAAGTATACCTTCTTTTTTTTGTAGTTTCCACTATTTTCACAAAACTCCCTATCGTGTTTCCTATCCCTTCTAGAATTTCCGAGTCCTAGAAGTCCATTGGTAAACCAAATAATCTAACCCATACCGATGCTGCTAAAATTTTTTCCTTATTAGGGTTATAGAATTCTTCCCAATATCTCATGAATAGACGAGCATTATAGTAAAAATAAGGGCCATTCTCAAACACTCTTTCTTTGTCTTGCAGGTTAGAGAAGATTACCGTAAAGAAGCCTTTTGCTCCCAGCTTCAGCTCGATGTGTCCTAGGGGCTGCCATTTTTGTTGAATCCATCTGGTGAGGTATTTTTCGGATGGCCAGACTCCAACAAACTTGCAGATCATGGCGTGATCCTTCATGTAGCTTCTGTACCTTTCCAATTTATTTGGCGGGATTACGAACCGTGGTTTCTCCTCCGCACATGGCAGACATTTTCCCCTTCTGCTTGCCTGCCAGGTCGCACCTAGGACAGGGCCTGCATTCTGCTTTTCTGCTGTCGGCTGACTGTTTTGTCCTTCTCCTGCCATGGCGTCTCGGTAGGAGGGGATCTCTCCCCTCCTGACCTCTTCCATCATGACTGTTGCTCTCGGTTTCCACGCTTGTCTTTTGTTGTTACTCTCTGGTTTCTGCACTGTTAACTATCTTGGTTTCTCCCCATCGTTTTTATATAAAATTTAGATTTTATATCAAATTTACATTTTAGAATTTTAAATAAATAATAAATATATAGACACACGCTCGTAAATATTCTATATGGTAAATGTAAAACAGAAATAAAAGTTATAAATTCTTACTATGGAATCTGCATATTTTATTCATTTGAAAAAAAATACTTCACATGCATACCACAAATTTTAGGTTCATCAAGTTTTGATCTTCCTTCTCCTTCTCCTTCTCCTTGTATATAGAAAGAAAGAAAGAAAGAAAGAAATTATTTTAACGTACACAAGGCTAAATACAGCCTATGGGACAGATTGCTTCTTCATCTACTTGATGTATTTGACCCTTTTTATCTGAAGTTTCACAATAAATGCTCCCATCTTCTCGACAAACCCCTCACTAGATAGATTACCTTGTTGTCTTTGAAGGCCTCACATTCTAAAATGAAATGATTTTATGTTTCCACTTTTCCAAAAGAACAAAAAATGCATACTCTTTCTTCCCACACTTCTTTTGGAATTTTCGAGTGCCCTATTTCACAATGGAGTTGATGAGAACTAGTCCTTAACTAAGCAATAATAATTTTGGCTCTCCAAGAGATATTGGCCTTTATGTATTCTTTTGGTTGATGACTATGAATGGGATTAAACACTCTAATATAGTACTTTTTCTTTCTTCCTAGCTCCTTATCCCAAGTACGCTTGTGGAACTTATCCATAACAAAAGCTTTTATCTCTTTGTTGCTTATGGGACACATGTTCAAGAAAATACCCCATTTACTAAACCATTTGTTATTTTGTTGCATCCAAGTTTTTTTCTTGTTGCACAATCTGTCATTAAAGACAACCTTAAGGCATCTATCTTCTTCCATTTGCTCAAATTTTTTTAAATACCTTATGACTCGCACCATATCAATTGCTTCAAAAGGACCAATCCATGTTTCACTTAACAAGATAGCATAAGGAACTGCACTTTTAATCTTGAATTTGTTTGTAATCAAATGCTTCTGAATTTTCTCAATTTGTCTCCACTGTATATTGGATGTACTGCCAGCCCATAGTTCACAACCATAGAGAACCACCAGAATCACTAGAAGCCCAAAAAGAGTTTGAGTGGTTTTTGAGTCCGATAACTCTGCCTCTCTACACCTATTTTGAAAAGCATAAAATTCTTTCCAACGCCCCAAAGTTCTTTTCTTTCTACAACCATCACAGCTTAAATTTTTGTTGAAGTTAATTCTAAGGTATTTGTAATCCACAACTTCTTCAGAATGTTTCCTTCAAAGTAGAACTTATACTGGTTACATTTTCTTTTTTTAGAGAAAACCACTACTTTCGTTTTTCTGATATTAACTTGCATCCCCACACTTCTACAAAAATGATCAAGGGATAGTATGTGCTCTTGCAAACCAAGAGCCGCTTTAGCAATCAGAATAAGGTCATGTGCATACAAAAGAATATTTATAGACAACTTGTCCAAATAGATACCATCACCCCCTTACGAATTTAACTGCTCCTCAAGCTTGTCGCTATATAAACCAAAAAGGGTAGGAGACTAGGAGACAACTTGACCCCGATATCGCTTCAAAAACTTTCATAAATGTCTATTGAAGTTCTAATTTTTACTTTCACCTCTTCATACAGCCAATGCACAATTGCTCTCAAATGTTTAGGAACCCGAAGTTCCTCCATTTTGTGCCAAGTCTTATCCCTAGGAACCGTGTCAGGTGCTTTTTTGAAATCAACAAAGTAACAAAATACTTCTTCCTTTTTCTCCCAAAATTTTTCAATGGTGTGCCTTAAAGTTATACAATGATCAACTGTGGAATGTTTAGGTCTAAAACATGTTTTCCCTTTAGCATGCTTATCTCTTTCTTCTACCCACTTGCTAATTTTATTTTCTAGCATGCTTCCAAATAGCTTTTCAAAAAAAGGGTTTATCATCATGGTCCTATAATTGGAGGGATTATTGATGTCACTGCTCTTGAAAATAGGTATTGTCAAACTAGTTGTCCAGTATGTGGGGAGCCCCTATTGTATGATGCTGAATTTTTTTGTAATGTGAGGTGTAAGGATCTTTGAGCCCCACTTTAGATATTTTGCTTGGATTTCGACTAAGTCTTTTGCTTTTCCAACACCCAAATTCTTGATACCCATATCTACCTCTTGCACCGTGAAGAGTTCAGTATCAGTGTTGACCAAGGGGGGAGGATCAACCTTGGGATCCTACTCATAGAGTTTTCTTGCATAGTCAAACCATTTAGAAGCTGTAATATTATTTCCAGTTTGTATCTTTCTCCGTTGGAGCTCCTTCCAAAATAATTTGGGATTATTTTTCCCAAGGAAGATTAGTTCTTCCCTCCTTGAAACCATGAAATCGGACTTTTTCTTGCCTAATAACGACTTGTAATATTTGAGCTTTATGTTATCTTTGTTTGAATCTTTCCGCATTCTCCTTTCTCTTTTTCATTCCCCATTAAACCAAGCATTAACCGGAAAGAAATTTGTTTCAGACTTCTTAATTTTTGCTCTTTTACACTTTGCAAGTGTGCATTGAATTAAATGTGTTAATTCATGACTATGAAGGCCATGAATTGTGGTTTTCTCCTTCTCGAAGAGCTTCTCTAGCATTATTTTGAAGGTATTACAATTTTCTGGAGTCAAAGGAATTTTGCCATGTGGGAGATTTTGTTGAACATGCTGAATTTTTTACTCTAATTGTTTCTTTCCAATCCAAGACAAACTTAAATAAATTGTCTTGTGATCTGATTTTGAGTCCCATGGCTGATCTCAAATCAAAAATTTCTCCATTTTCTCACACAAACCATGCGAGTAAATTACATAATCTACTACACTTGCTGCATTGTAAGTATTGCAAGTGAAATTACCGGACTTTTCCATCTAGTCAAGCCATTACAAATGACTAAATTAAAGGCCCCACATAGAGTAAGCATTTGTTCACCAAAGAGATTGCAGCCCTTGTCCTATGAAATTCTATCCCACTGATGATTACTCTCTTTTGTAAACCAAATAGGGTCACAATCTTCTTTACAGCAAATAATGTTATCTTGCTCACTTGTTGTCCTATCATTGAAATCACCCACTGCAAGGACTTCACCTAGCTAAGAATATGTTGCAATATCCACTTTTAAGGCTGAAAATGGATCTATGTGGTCAAGCCCTCTACCTTTGTATATTTTTGAAACTTGCGGCAGAAAATAGCATTCTGCAATTCTGATGTGGTTTCCATTTTCTGATATTTTAAACCAAAAGAATTGCTTATTTGAGTCTTCTTTTTCTAACTGAATGATATGACCTTCTTTCTCCCTCACTAAAACCATGATACCCCCGTGCCATTTTTCATTCCCTGTTGCCTTGTTCCATACTGCCATATTCCAGTATCCTTCAAACATAAGTGTCTTGCCCCCTTCATGCTCATGTGTTTCATTGAGGAAAATCATGTCTTTATCTTCCGCAATAGGCCCTAACCCAGGTCCTTGTCTCCATGGGTAACCTCTGCATTTCCAACAAACTAATCTTAAGTAAACATGGGTATGACTTGATTACTATTTATTTTGACATGTAAGACTCACATTTGAGTCTTCATCTATGCTTTCCTATATTGACCTTGCTTCTTGATTTCCTATTGAAGAGTTTGTTGCCTCTTCTTTATTACCATCTTGCTGCTCTGTTTTGGAAGGAGGTATAAACCATGTTATCATAGCTTTACCTTTATAAATCCATGCTCTCCTGCCTTCATCTCTTGCTGCCCAAACCTTTAACATTTCCTCTGTGCTTTCCTCCTGTTGTCTTATAGTTAAATCTTCTTCTATGAAAAAGAGAGAACCCATCAAGAGATGCTCCTTACTTAGAATGATATATTTATCATGCAAGTTAGGCATGATGACTTTTATGGACCTGACTCTCTCACCGTTAAACTTACCCACCCTCCAAACTTGGAATATTTTCCCTTGCCATAGCAACTTGTCCTTCAAGAAGTCTCTTGCAAGGTCAAGAGTACATTCATTTTTCCCATATCTTTGACCCCTTTAATAATTATGTTTGTTGCTCTATTTTGTCTTTCCTTGCCTTCTCTATCTTGCATGTTGTCAACCTGAATGTTTGTTTCTCATTCCTTATTAGCAGAATTGCTAATAACTTGATCCCAAGTTTTGGAAACTTTGGTGGAATCTCCTTTCCTTTCTTCTCTTGCTTTTTCTTCATGGTTATCTATTTGGGCAATCATTTTCCCTTTATCATGGGATGATTTTGCATTCACCACCTTTGTACTTTCCACTACAGATTTCTTTATGCTTTGCACATCCGCCTTCATGTGTTGCCATTCTGTCTTCCCTATCACAAGAGCTTTCTGTAGCAATGCCACACGTTCTTTCAAAACTTTATCGCTTTCTTCTAAAGCCTTGTTCTCAGTTGTTAATAAGGAACTATTCATATTCACGTGATAGGCTCTTCAACTAAATTGGACTACTATGGTAAACATTTATATTTAGGATGATATTTTATGAAAATATCCTTTAGAATTTTTTTAAAATTAAGTAAACATATGAAATGTGAATATAATGTCATTTAACTACTTGTTTAAATTATATGAAATAATTATTATAGTTCAATTTTATTTAAATAATTAATTTATATATAATTGAAAAAATATATATCAAATTATTATTTTTAGATTTTTATAATGTATATTTTTTAAAAATTTATAATTAATTAAATGTTGTATAGAAATTTAGTCTTCATTTAAATTAATTGGGATTATTTTGAGTTATTGGTCATAATGGTTCTTATCTACCCTACCCAAGTTTATTTATTTTGTTTTTATTACAAATTTAGTTATGAATATTAACATATATTTTTATGAATATTAACATATATACAGCTTGAGTGTGCATAATGGTTTTAAGAGCATGCATTTCCTCTTAAGAGGTCACAAGTTCAAAACCAGAGGGGGGTAGAGTATGTATGCCTTCATAGACTTAGCAGTCAAATCGTTGCACAGAGGTGGGTCCTTTATAACATAAACAAGGGGGTCTCATACACCAATTTGGTGTCTGGCATGGTTGTGACCTTAAAAATGGATAATAATAATAATTATTATTATATTTAATTAATATAACATTAGAATAATATTATTCCCCAATGGGAGTTTGTTTCGAGGAGAACGATGCCTTGGAGAGCTAGACCCACCACCCCACGGAGATGAGATCATTAAATGGAAGGGGTGGTGTGGCCACCTCGTGCATGTAGATGCATGTGACTATATTGCCTCTCATCAAGCATGATGAGCATCGTTCTAAGGAGGAGAAGGGGGTGGTAGGCCCACCTGTGAAGCATCCCTGCAAGGAAAAAGCTTGATTCCCTCGGAAATGAGGTATCTCCTGCTTTTTAGGCATTCTTTGGGTTAGCAGGAGGCAATTGGTTAAACTTAATATGGGAATATAGCTTCTTGGTATCCCTGGGAGAAATTCTTGAGGGAAAGGAGGTCAAAGTGAAGTTGTATGTCAATTGCATTAAGAAAAATTTGGTATTGGTTCTCTACAGCTCTGTGTTAAGGAGGTTTATTGGGAATTTGAACCATATACAAGCAACAACTCATTTCGGCTTGATTTCTTTCATTGTTATTGGTAATTAAAGACTCTTGTCATTCAACTTCTCTCGTCAGATGGAGGCCAATACTTCTTGGAAAAATCTAAATCCTTCTCGTATTTATAATTTCATTGCAGGTATTTTGTTGGCTATGAGTATTTGATTCTAGTGTTGGATTCTAGTATTTCATCGGGTGTTGGTTTCGTGCATGGGCTTGGTCATTGTTTTTTCTGTGTAGTTGTAGAATTGTGACTCTATACTTGTATTATGGTAGTTTTTCTTCCATTCTTGTCAGGCTTTGCATGTACTATTGTAGTTCCAATTTTTTGTTGCTATATTTTCCCTCTCTCGAATTAGGTAGAACTTCCTTTGGGTTTAATCCTCCTATTTTGGCCATCGTTTGTAATTTTTCCTTACCTCTGCACTCAATTCTCTTCTCTTGACCATCTCTCTATTGAAAAAGAAGGTGATACCAGTTTGACAATATGCAATGTCAACATATGAGAAGTAGACATGGGGGGAAGTTTGTAGCCGTCATGGTTGAAATCGAACCCAACAGTAGGCCTAGGAGGCTATTGAGACCTTCTATTTGGTCATCCCCCTGGAAACATGTAATGAAATTTAGCACTTGGAAACCCTGACAAATAGAGATAGGCGACCTTCTCAAATTCAGAGATAATGAATGAAAGCAGTGTGTTTCTAACCCTAGTCATACTAAGGGAAGGAAAAAAGAAGTATTTCAAGCCTTGTTCCTAACTAGAAAATGAAAACCTTGTTGGATAGGGTCCTTAATGAGAAGTATGTTGAAATAATGTATTTGCAAATCTGGAGGATTTGAAACGTGTTCAGAGAAACCAATGGGCTTTTCTTGAGATAATGGATGCTTTCCTAGCTCATATTGAGTGTCATATTTGGTGCATTACTACTATGTTAGCTCCTCCAAGATCTAGTGCAAAGGATCTAGCACCTATTACTTCTTCTGATTCCTATTTGTTGAAATGTTGTTGACATTTTTTTATTTTTTTACTATGCAGTAGATACTTTAATTATGCTATAGTGGTTAATATTCTTGGAGTCTTGGACAATTTATTCTATAGGTAGGTGATAAAAAATATTCAGTTTCTTGTTGGGGAGATTGAGACCACTTGTCAAAAAGCATGCTTAAGATGGTTCGATGAGTGGTGTATTGGGAAACATGATGTTGTGAGGCAATACATGATTAACTTACAAAAAAATATTAGAATAATATTATATATAGTTGTTGTATTATTATAATATAGTTTTTTTATAACAAAAACGAGAATATTTTCTATTAAAATTTGCACTTAGACGCAAGAGTTACTCAAGAAGTAGTAACAATAATTCATCTAGTAGTGGGTCCTCTAGAGAGGATCTTTCTAGAATTACAAATTAGCTATATTGTAATCTGACTATTACTAATGAGCTACATGCATAAAATTTTCAAAACTGATCGAGAATCAAAACACATTTATAGAGGGAATATTTCAAAGAATTGATGGGGGGTCATCTTTGGGAAGCTAGTTGGGATCAGGCAGTAGTATGCCCACACGCTGATTGGAAGCATTGTTGTTGGTAGTTTGATTATCATCGACCGGGTGTTGCACCTTTAAACCTTCTTTTTGTTGTTGGGAAGCGTCGATTGTGGCCTTCTATCAAGCTAATTTTCCTTTCAAGGCTTTTATTTCTTCAAGGAGGTTGATAGACATTGGCATTTGCTTATGCAACTTCCAGTTAATTTCCATTGTTTTGAGCTGTAGAAATTCAATTTGCTGGGAACAAACACTGCAATCTGAGTTACCCATAGTTGAGGAGTTTTATCTCTTTTTTCCCACATCCTCAGATTGATGGCACGGGAGACCTCTTTTCCTTCTCGCATGATACACATGAGGCACTAGAGAATAGTAGGAGTGCTATCAGAAAAGGGGATTAGGGAAAAATTTTCCTAGAGGAGGACAAAAGTGGCCTTGTAGTGGACAACACGATCTAAATAGATAGGAAACAACCACAATTCACTAAAGGAGATAGAGCCCACCCATAGAAAACTATATATAGTGGCACCCGAGCCTAAGTAGCAATGAGACACACTAAATTCATTGAAGAAAGGGTGTAGATAATAGAGACACCAAAGTACAAAGCTAACTCCAGAAATGAAAGAGGCTCCACAAAATTCAAATACATGAAGGAAAATCAAGAAGAGGACAGTTTCAAAAAGACGGATAAAGAAAACTAGATTCGAGATAGCATAAAAATATAAACTTAGAGATGAAAATGAAATCAACAAATACTAATTGACATGGGCACACCATAATGAAATTGAAATCCAGACGAGTCCAAAGGGAAGCACTACTACTAGATTTCACTTGAAAATTGATGAAGTAGAAAACCAAAAAGTTATACCCATTACCACAGAGAAGCCTAGAGATGTTTACCATGCTCAGGAAAAATTGCTTAGAGCACCTCCAAAGGCAACAAAACTAGAAATGGCTAGGAATTAGTAGGCAGAGAGCAAGAGATTGATCTAAGATCGTAAATTCAACATGCCTAGAGTTAATATCACATGTGTTTCTACTCTAGACTCCATTAACCTTCATAATTATTGTAGCTATTGGAGCATTCAATAGTAGGAGTTTGAGGTCTGATAATATGTCAAAATGGGATTGTTTCCTTTTACTCAAGGCATGTGAAGAGATTGAGATTAAATGAGTTTCATGAAGCACTATGTCAATGGGAGCCATGATACCGTATTGCATGCTCCCCTATTTTTATCCATTTTCCTAAAGTTTAGAATGAGACTAAGGGAAAATGATTTGGCCTTATAACCTTAGAAATTAAGGCATGTACTTGGAGGAGGGGTTCATGGGATACTTTTCCACGCATGACTATTATTTACTTCTATTTTTCCAACTTTAAGGAGAGAAGCTAGGATGGCTTGTCTGTCAACTTCTGAATTTTGGTGCCCGAGGATGTGGAAGAAGGATTTAAGATGGAAGAATTCAATAGATCTAGAGATTCTTTGGAGTACAAATTTCATATGGTTTTCTTTAGGCTAAGTAGAGATCATGGACCAATCATGGAGCATAAATTTTAGGGAGAGTGGGGGAGTGGAGGAGGAGGAAGATAAGGAAAATGGGTTTCTGGGATGGAATTCATGGAAGAGAGATAAGGAGCTAACTCAAGGTGAGAAAATCCCACAGATATTAATGGGGATAATCTTAGAAAGAAAGTTCTGAAAGGGTGTAAGAAAATTTGTCCAAGGGAGGTATCGATGGGAAAGTGAGGAGAAAAAATTGTAGAGAGATAAAAAAAAATGTAAAGGAAACATAAGAAGAGGATGTCCGACATACCTTTGGAGGGTTTTCCTTGTTTGAGTATTATGGGAGGTTTCTTTTGTTAAAAAATAGTTGGAGGAGCTAGCTGATAAAGTTCTAGAGCTTATGGCATATTCTTTACAATCTTGTGTGCCAGATCATTTTTCATTGCAGTGACCAGTTGGACCTTTTTTACCCATTTCTTATTTTTATTCCCCATCATAAAGTCATTAATTAGGTTACTCAAGTTTTCATATGTGTGACACATTTCACGTTTGAGTATAATACCCGCATAGTCAAGGGCCTACCTGTAAGATATTTTCCTAGTCTCAATAGAAATAATACTAGGTAAGTTGGAGGTGAGGCTTAAACTTACTAGTATTCTTGCCATATATCTAGTTTATAGATAAGAGATATTTTCCTAATAGAAAAAACCAAGGATTTTTCCAATTTCCCTAAACACCTCTTCTGACCATAAAATAAGGGGGGGACTAGGTAAACATACCCAAATTGAAACAACTATTATATTAGCTAAGCCAACATCCTGAGTCCACTATCCATATTTCCATAAGCAATGCCTAGGAGCTCCATGGATAGTGTTGCTATATTAGATTTTGCACATTCTTTTGAGTCTTCAGAATCCACCCCATATAGCCTTTAGCTAAAGTCAAGCATCTAGACAAGTAATCAAGCAAGGTTTTGAAGTGAGAGTCATTCTGAATGTATAAATTCCATTTTCATTCTGCAACTAGAAAACCTCCCCACTACAACCAAGTATTCCATCCTTGAAATGTCATTTATTGAATGTCCTTTCTTGGTATAAGGTTAGGCTCTTCCACCTTTATTTCGATACAATTTTTGCTAATTTTTAATAGGGTCCTTGATTGCTAATTAGCGGATATACAATAGAGTATGAGATAACCTACATCCAATCAAAATTTTGATGGTTAAGGAACTTCTAAGAAAACTATTTTGGGAGTGATGCGAGTTAGAAATAAGTAGGTGGCTCGACATAGAAATTAGAAACGTTGTAATGCCTCCATGTAAGAACTATTAGCAAAAGTGAGATTGTGAGGAAAGTGAAATTGTTCTTGTGTGACTGCTAATTTGTAAAGAAAAAATACTTCAATTTCTATTGTTTTTTTTTGTTTAACCAATTTTTAAATCTGAAAGAACATAAAATCATTTGATATATCACAAAAATAATTACTCTAACTAGATCTAATCAATGTAAATTGATAATATATATTTATAATAAATCATAATATATTAATACCTATATATTAACTATTAATATCTGTATCTTTAATATATAATCTTAATTAACAAATGTTAAAATATTTATATATTAACAATAATAATAATATTATAGAGTAATAATATTATATTATTTATAATTATATTATTTTATATATTAATTATAATATAACTATTTAAGAAGCATATAAATATATATCTATCTATATATATTATCAATAGTTATATATATTATATTTTATAGGTAAATAATTTGTATTAACTATATTATATTATAATACAGTAAAGACTAATTATTTAACATATATATATATATATATTATAATCAATATATAAAATTATATAGTTATAAATAGTATAATATTGTTAGTCTATAATATTATTATTGTTAATATATAAATACTTTAACATTGGTTAATTAAGATTATATATTAAAGTTATGGATATTAATAGTTAATATATATGTATTAACTTATTATGATTTATTATAAATATATATTATCAATTTACATTGATTAGGTCTAATTAAAGTATTGTTGTGATAGATCAAATGATTTTATGTTCTTTTGGTTTTGAAAATTGGTTAAACAAAAAAAATCAATAGAAATTGAAGTCTTTTTCTATAAAAATTAACAATTGCACAAGAACACTTCAAATATATATATATATATATATATATATATATATATATATATATAAGAGATTATTACAACTTATGGTGGTAGGGACCATATTTGAATTGCCTCTTTCATACATAAAATGAAAAACCATCCATGACCGGGTTCTGAAGATGAGATAGGCCATAGAAGTAGCGCGTAGGCTACCTTGGAGATTCAAAGCTACATGATTCACAACAAAACCATAACCCTTAGAGCTCCCGATTAATGAGTTTTTAGTGGATTGGTAGCTCTAAGGGTTATGGTTTTGTTGTGAATCATGTAGCTTTGAATCTCCAAGGTAGCCTATGCGCTACTTCTATGGCCTATCTCATCTTCACAACCTGGTCATGGATGGTTTTTGATTTTAGGTATGGAAGAGGCAATTGAAATATGGTCCCTACCACCATCCACAGCTTCCCCAACCTCTATGATCTCACCCATGCCACCTTTTCTAGCATCCCCTCGCACTCTAGTACGAATGTCAACAACACCACCATCTCACAAAATTGGTTCCCTTTTGTTCATGCCTTCGACAAATCGGACTCCTCCTCTATATCTTCCCTTCAAGGAGGTGATCCTTTCCCAATCACCATAGTGCCATAACTCCTCAAGCCGTAAAATTATTCTAGTTCCCTCAGATCTATCGCTTTTCCCACAATTTCACCTTGATGCATAGTTCTTACATGGAGGCATTACAACGTTTCTAATTTCTATGTCGAACCACCTACTTATTTCTAGCTCGCATCACTCTCAAAAAAGTTTTCTTAGAAGTTCCTTAGCCATCAAAATTTTGATTGGATGTAGGTTACCTCCTACTCGGTTGTATATCCACCAATTAACGATCAAGGACCCTATTAAAAATTAGCAAAAATTGTATCGAAAGAGAGGTGGAAGAACCTAACCTTATACCAGGAAATGACATTCAACTAAATGAAATTTCAAGGATGGAATACTTGGTTGTAGTGGGGAGATTTTCCATTTGCAGAATGAAAATGGAATTTATGCATTCGTGGAATGACTCTCACTTCAAAAGCTTTCTCGATTACTTGTCCAGATGCTTGATTTTAGCTAAAAGATATATGGGTTGGATTCTCGAGACTCAAAAGAATGTGAAAAATCTACTATAGCAACACTAGAAATGGGGCTCCTAGCCATTGCTTCTGAAAATATGGATAGTAGACTCAAGATGTTCGCTTAGAGAAGCTAATATTTATTTCAATTTGGGTATGTTTACCTAGTCTCCCCCTTATTTTCCGATCAGAAGAGGTGTTTAGGGAAATTGGAAAAATCCTTGGTTTTTTCTATTAGGAAAATCTCTCTCATCTATAAACTAGATATATGGCAAGAATACTAGTGAGTTTAAACCTCACCTCCAACTTACATAATATTATTGCTATTGAGGCTAGGAAAATATCTTACAGGTAGGCCCTTGACTACGAGGGTATTATGCTCAAATGCGAAAGGTGTCACACATATGGAAACCAGATTAACCTAATTAATTATTGTATGATAGGGAAACAAAATAAGAAATGGGTAAAAAAAGTTCAACCAGTCACTGCAATGAAGGATGCTCCATCACACAAGATTATAAAGAATATTCCATCAACTCTAGAATTTTATCAGCTAGTTCCTCCAACTATTTTTGAACAAAAGAAACCTCACATCATACTCAAAGAAGGAAAACCCTCCAAAGTTATGTTGGGCATCCCTCTTCTTATGTTTCCTTTACATTTTATTTCTATCTCTATAATTGTTTCTCCTCACTTTCCCATGGACACCTCCCCTGCATAAATTTTTTCACACCCTTTCGGAACTTTATTTCTAATATTCTCCTCATTACTCTCTATGGGTTTTTCTCCCCTTCAATTAGCTCCTTATCTTATCTCTCTTCCATGAATTCCCTCCCAAACACCCATTTTCCTTATCTTCCTCCTTCTCCGCTCCCCCAGTCCCCCTAAAATTTATGCTCCATGATTGGTCCATGATATCTATTTAAAGAGCATGGAGGGTCATTTGTTAGGTGATCATTCACGAGAGAAGCTTATGTAAATTTTCTTTCTTTTACATTAATATATTTCCTAAAGTGGGCACGTTGGCTCAAGCCGTGGATTGTTTCCATCTTTGAAGGTTTTAACCACGTCAAGAATATTGGTGTATTGATCTGTGATTTGTTTGTGAGTGGTGTCCTTTGGTGTTCTATCTAAGGAACTTACCCTGTAAATTCCTACACGGTATCAGAGCATATGTCATGATTTTGATACATAACCAACTCTCATTTGGGGTGAGATTGTTGGACATTGGATAAACCAACCATCCCCATGTGTTTCGCGACATGGACTAACGACCTCTTATGGATCCTTATCTTTGGCGATGTGATCATTGACTAACACCTGTAGGTTTTGGTCTAACAGGAAAGTTGATTCCCAAAAAGTGGTATTAGAGGGGGGTTTTGAAAACGTGCCTCTTGGCATGCCTCAACCCCTTTATAGCTTGTGCATAGTGATTTATGTGGTCCACTTCCAATTGTTTCATTCTCTGGCTACAAGTATTTCTTAAATTTCATTGATAATTTCTCCATATGCACTTGGGTATACTTCTTAAAACTCAAGAGTGAATTATTTAACATGTTCATGGCCTTTAAGGCCTTTGTTTATCAAATTCTTAAGCTAAGATATGATAATGGCGGAGCATATGTTCACAAAAAATTCATCAACTTTTTCTCTGAGCATGGAATTCAATTGCAACATATTGTTCCATATAATCCACAACAAAATGGTGTAGCTAAAAGGAAGAATTGAACCTTAAAGGAAATGGCTAATTTTATGCTTCAATGTAAAGGACTTAGTCTTAAATTTTTGGCAGAAGTAATTAACTGTGAAAATTACATAGTAAATCGCACTCCTACAATGGTTTTAAAGAATATCACTCCAGAAGAAGCATGGAGCTCAATTAAACCAGATGTAAGTCACTTTCATGTTTTTGGAAGTGAAGCATGGGCCCATATTCCAAATGAGAAACATAAATCCTTAGAACCTAAGAGTGAAAAATGTATTTTTGTTGGATATTCTGAAGATTTCAAAGGATATAGACTTCTTCAACTTAAATCCAAAAATGTTATCATTAGAAGAGATGTAAATTTTTCTGAAAATATATCAACCTGCGAGTCTAGTTCGATGGATGTGCCACCTCTCTCTATCCCTTCTACTTCTTAAAATATTCCTTCTTCAGATGATGACAGTGAGGATGAAAATCCTCCCCCACCTTCTTGGGATCCTCCTTCATCTCCTTAGCTTCCAAAATGGGTCTGTGCTACTTGAGATGCAATAGGTGCTCTTGCAGGTGATCCTACAGATCAGCGCCATACACGTTCTTAGCTCGATAGAGCCTCTTCTTTACTAGCTCAAGCTTCAGTGAATTATGATCCTGACACCTTTGAAGAAGCTTCAGGCCATCCAAATTGTGACGCAGTTATAAATGAAGAATATCATTCATTATTGGCAAATGATACATGGGACCTTGTTCCGCTTCCAAAGGGACGAAAACTTGTTAGATGCAAATGGGTTTACAGAACCAAGTTTGGACCATATGGAAAAGTTGATAAACATAAAGCTCATCTTGTTTCTAAGGTTTTTTCATAATTTGAAGGCATTGGCTATATTGAAACCTTCTCCCATGTTGCCAAAATGAACTCTATTCGCCTTGTTCTTTCCCTTGCTACCTCTTTCAAATGGGAATTCCATCAGATGGATGTTAATTCCACCTTCTTGCATGGGGACTTGCATGAATAAATCTGTATGTAACAACCTCCTGATTTTATAAAAACAAACTCCAACCTTGTATGCCGGCTTAACAAATCTCTTTATGGTCTCAAGCAAGCCCCTCGGGCTTGGTATGCCAAAATGGATAGCTTTCTTTTAGATACTATATTTTCTAGGTGTCATTCTAACAATATTGTCTACACCAAGAAAGTGGGTAAGCCTCTCAACATTCTTGTTCTTTATGTTGATGATCTTATCCTTACTCATAGTGATCCCAACCTTATAAACCATGGGAAATCTAGCCTTAAAAAGTAGTTTGAAATGACAGACTTAGGACACTTGCATTATTTTCTTATTCTTCAAGTCTTGCAATCCAAAGAAGTTATTTCCCTTTCCCAGTCCAAGTATCCCTGTGATCTTCTACACCACTTTCACATGGAAGACTCTAAGACAGCACCTTCTCCCTTTCAGTTTGGAGCCAAATTTTCAGTCACTTGTACTTCCCCTAAAGTTCATGCAACCTTATATTGTCAGCTTGTTGGAAAACTTTTATATCTGACCCGTACTCGTCCTGAACTTTCCTTTGTTGTTGGCCTTGTTGCTCGATTTATGAAAACCCACATGAAATCATTGGAAAGTAGATAAAAGAATACTTTGTTATGTTCCAGGTATAGTTCAGTTTGAGATTCATTACAGTGAAGAAGTGTCTCCTCTTTTAGTTGGTTTCACTGATTCTAATTGGGCTGGTGACCTTGATGATTGGAAGTCTACTGCAAGTTATATCTTCACTCTTGGTTCTAGACCTATTACATGGGATTGCAAGAAACAAAGTTCCATTTCTCTCTCTTTAGCAGAAGCAGAGTATCGTGGCATTGTTGAAGCTAGTAAGGAAGCCTTGTGGCTTCGTTAGATCCTGTCAGAGTTTGGTTTTCAGCAACAACATTCAAGTACACTTTGGTATGATAATCAAAGTGCCATTTAACTATGCAAAGATGTAATCCAACATCATCATAGAAAACACATTAAACTACACATGCACTTCATAAAAAATATCATTCATGACCATGTTCTTGAAGTGCATTATTGTTCAACCAATGATCAAGTTGCAGACATCTTTACAAAGGCTCTCACAGAGGCGAAGTTTACTAAACTTCGATTTATGGTTGGAGTTCAGGAAGTTGTCACTAAGGGAGGATAGGTTGTAATGCCTCCTTCCTTCTCCTATTGTGTCATCTTTTTACATCCTTCAATCCTAACCCAAGATTTTCTTAAGGGGGGATGTTAGGATATTCCGACACATAGGAAATAATTAAGTATAACTTGATCTAGTGTATAGTTAGGTAAGGTGTGTTTCTTTAGTATGTACTTTTTGTAACTTACAATCCGATGGTCACGATATGTTCTAGACATGAAGTGATCTGACGGTTCATTCTCTCCTCAGTATTACCAACACTTGATCCCTAGCTTAACACTCGATTGGTCCATGATCTCTATTTAAAGAGCATGGAGGGTCATTTGTTAGGTGATTGTTCATGAGAGAACCTTATGTAAATTTTCTTTCTTTTACATTAATACATTGTTTGAAATGGCTGCGTTGGCTCAGGTCATGGACTGTTTCCCTCTTTGATGGTTTTAACCACGTCAAGAATACTGGTGTATTGATCAGCGATCTTTTTGTGAGCAGTGTCCTTTGGTGTTCTATCTAAGGAACTTACCCTATAAAGTCCTACATAAGGAGGAATTGTACCAAGCATATATTAGAGTTAGAAAATCATCCCTTTTGAATATGGAAAAAAAATCATTTATATAAATTCATCAGGGGAAGTAAAGGTCTATTGTTGGGTTTCTTATAATGGTTGATCTGTCTAATCGTTCTAAATGAGAATTCGTTCCCTCAATTACAGGGGACTAGTTAGCACAATGAAGTAATTAGACATAAAGATATTATTATATATTTAATCCACTCATATTATTCTCCTTCAGAAAACCATGCTTAAATGGGAAAAACTAGTGCTCCTCATGAAGCCCCTCTTTTCAAATGTGACCTTCCATTACACAAACACAATTGGGAAATCACGAAGTCTAGTTATTAGTTTGGTTGATTTGGCCCTCTCATGATCCTTTACATATTTTGTCTTCTTGTTTCTTGCAATCGGCCTTCATCTCTAGTATTTGTATCTCTCTTTTATATGTTTGAACATACATGGACCTTATTCATATTGCAAATCATCCTGGTAGCATCTACTTTTTCATTCTTGTTTCTCCATGAGATTTGTCTTGCTGGGAGGATATTTAAATTTTAATTTGGGAGAATCAAAATTATGAGGGACTTCATCCCTCCCTAACCCCTTAATTGAATTACTTATATAAAATTTGGACTCATCGGCTTTGATTGATCTATTACTCCCAAAATTGATGCCTACCTGATCAATTAACCACTTTGGAGAAGAAATAATTGCAAAAAGGTTAGACCACTTTCTAATATTTGATTATTTTTTGGACCAAACATGTGATTCAAGCAATGGGTCTCCACAATTGAGGACATTGATCATTCCTCTATCCTTTTAGACTTGGATTTTTCACCTTCAAAAGTATGGGGGGCTTTCAAAATTAACCCACACTATCTCGAAAACTAGACTCTTTTAGATGAAATTAAAGAGGGATGGAACCATATAACCCTAGATATGGAGAATAAAATCCTTTACAATTTCAAAGAAATATTTAAAAAGAAAAGGAAATTATTTCTTTATGGGCTAGGTGGAAAAGAGAGAAGAACAATCAATCTTTGATGGAGGTTGAGAAACAATTACAAGACCTTCTGTAAAATACTAATCCCTCTTTTATGATTGATCAGATCAAGGGCCACATCAAGGTTCTTGAAGGAAAGAGGAGTAATTTACTCTTAGACAAAGGGAAATAGTGGAGATTAAAGATAAAGAAACTTTGGCTATAGGTTGGAGAAGACAATACAAAATATTCTCTTCTAATAGCAAATAATAGAAAGGAATCAAACTAGATATGGGAAATTGAAATTTCAGATGGATACAAAGTCCACTCCTTCAAGTAAATTACAGAGGAGAGATGAAAACATTTGAAGGGAAACTTTAGAGAGGAGCCAAGAGTCACTATTAACAAAATTGTCAAGATTGAAAATCTATTTCCTAGGTTCATCGATGAAGAAGGAAATCAAGCCTTAATAGTTTAAGTTATGATGAGGAATTGTGTAAGGTATTACATAATTTACAAAAACAAAAAATTCCAATCCCTAAAGGACTTATAATTGAATTATACTATAACTTTGTGACTTCATTGGAGAGGACTTGCTTGGATTTGTTGAGTTCCGAAGGAAAAATGGAAAAATCTTGGCCCCCTTCAACTCAACCTTTCTTTCCCTCATCCCAAAATATAACAATCGAACTTCCTTTGATAATATTTGTTTGATCTCTCTCTACATACCATATAAAATATCATCTCAAAAATCGTTGCAAGTTGAGTAATAATATATATGTCTAACCATATCTCTTTGGAATAATTTGTTTTCATTGAAGGAAGAAATATACATGAAGCTATAGGGCCTTTCAAAATAAGGCCTTCATTCCATCCACATGAAAAATAAAAATCCATCATCTACAAATGATTTATTAAAATCCTTTCACTTAGTAAATTGGTTATTCATTAGGATTCTTCTCCTTCGCCTAAAATTCATGTTTGGTAATTTTTTTGATATTAAATTACTTACATGAATTATCAACCAGGGCTAGTAAATTGATGAAATGTATGTGCATTGTATGTGCTAGGAGTCTTTGTCACTCATTCAATTCCTAAGTTAATTTGAGTTATCGAAATGCAAATGTTTTTCTATAGCTATTTAACTTTTACAAAATGAAATAAATTATACTTTACTTGCTTGAATAATGATCACACTCACACTTGCTTTAAAATAAAATCACTCTTTCTCTTAAAATCACACTTACGGAAATGTAAATCACACTTGTACTTGAATCAAATCACTCTCTGCAATAAAATCACACTTACAAATGAATATGTTCTAACTTAAAGAAGTATTAGTTATGTAATTGAAAATCACTACAATGTAAAGCTTATAATTCTACTGCTATGTTAGATTATACTCTATCCATTTGCATCTGAAATCTCTCTTCACCTGAAGAATAAAATGATTAGTGGAAACGATCTCAAACTTGTATATAAGAATCAAAACTCAATTACTCAAATGAATTAACAAAAATCTACATGAAATATAAACTGAAATACTAATTGTTAATGAACGAAGACCTTACTATCTCGAGGGTGGCCTCCTTAGTGAAGCAGGTAGCACTATCAAGCTTTCACAAGTTAATTATACATGCATTGAGATCGCATAACATAATGGAATCGAAACAGAGTTTTTATATATCAAAACAGAGTGCTTTACAAATAACGTTTCAGTCCCTTTTAGCTTTGTCGAGAGGCATATTTATAAAACCCCTACACAATAAATGTTTTCAGAGTTTTATGCCTATGTGTTGTAGTGGCTGCAACACCTTCCAAAATTTTGGCCTGCATCCAATTTCAGAGCCTCCTTTGAGAGTTTAACTTAATTTTTGCACACACTAGGGTTCACCCCATGAGCTCGTGTAAGTCTTCATGCCCACCTTTCTTGAATGTTTAGCAGACAACTTTTTCATGTCCGTAATAATGTCACGCTTGTGACCATGTTATATTCATTCACAAGGTCTCCACTTCGTGTGTACATGTTGTGTCATTGTGTAAACACCTGTCGCACTCACACACGAAGTCGTATACATTGTCTTGCAAGCATCATCATCCAACGATCAATCACAAGTGTCACACTTGTCGACTTACATCGCCGATCGATCATGTTGAGCATTTGTGTCTGGATGGTTTGAGTCGTCTCGTTGTCAAGTCATATAAGTGTGTGTTTGCAAGATTGTGTATGCACCTTTCCACTCACTCACACACAATAGTTTTGTTGAAGTTCTGATGATCGGATCCCCCTTTGACAACTGCACCTTCACCTCGCCATCTACTTGATTGACTGTCACCCAAAATAGCACAGAAGCAACAAGAAATCCATTTCAATTTGTGTTTCCCACAGGCTGATCAATCACCGTCCTAATCATCAACTAGGGAGTTTGACTCGACAGTCACCCCAGGACTGACTCCCCTCAAAAATTGCGCAGAGGCTTCAAACCTTGCCTACTCCGCTGGCTGAAAAAATTTTGCAGACAGACCAGACAGACAACCACTACCCGTCCTTGCCTCCCTCACAAAATTGCGCAGTTTTTCCAGCCAGCCCACCAGTCATCCAAATCGCTAATCACCTAGAAAATTGCGTATATTTCATGAGAAAGCCCTCTGCTTACCAATAGTCTGCTCAACCCAGAAACTATGCATAGGTGATCAACAGGCCATCCTCCAAGCATTAGCACAGTTTTTCCTGCCAGTAGCTCCCAACAGCTAACTGCCAGTTCCCTCTAGGAATTGTGTAGTTTTTGCTGCCAAGCTCCCAGCATCCAGCTACCAATTCCCTCTAGGATTTGCGTAGTTTTTGTTTCCAAGGTCCCAGCAGCTAGCTACCAGTTCCCTCCAAGAATTGTGCAGTTTTGGCTGCCAGGCTCCCGCCACCTGCTCCTTCCAAAAATTACACAGATTTTGTCTACCCAACCTTCCTGCAGCCCAGACTGCTCCTCCCAAAATTGCGCAGATTTGTCCTCCAACCAAGCCAGACCCTGCAGATAGTCACTGTTGATCTAGATTTCCCATCACCATCTCCCAGTGACTTCTACGCAGTTTTCACCAGTAGTGCCCAGAGCCTCCATCCTAGCTCGAAGCTTGCCTCGCACGGTTTCATGACCTTGTCTTCTCTCCCGGTCACCTGCATCTGAAACAATCATGCATCATGGTATAATAGGAGGTTTATGGATTTGATGTCGTCTCATCATGAGTGACTGCAGATACAGGTACACAAACAAACACTGATGATGGATGGGATGAACAAAGGGAGTACATGTAGAATGACATGTTCGCCAACGGACGAAAAAATGATGCATGCAAAGAGATGTTCTTGTAAATGGACGATCATGCAAGGGATGTGTTCACAGATGGACGGATGAGCAAACATGAAAAAATGTGTTCATGGACGGATGGATGGATGAACATGCACTTCTCGTGAACAGACGAACATGTCAAGCATGCCAACATATAAGCAAGGAGCAACGTGTGAATGCAGAGGTGAAGCTGTGACACACCATGAGGACATCCATCACCCAGCAACATTGTAGCTCGACATGCACACCGACAACAGTATGAATGTACCAGCTCTATCATGTCAAGTCTTTTCATGAGTCATGTTGTCCACATCTCTATTGTGGGCAATACTTTCAATCAATGTAATGTAATGTGGAAGTACAAGAGACCCACTTGTCATATGAAGAGTCATGTAAAGTTGAAAGGTCATGGAAGTCAAACAGTCATGAGGGAAGTTTAACAGCCACAAGGGTTAGTTTCACCCTTGGCTATAAATACCCCCTCATTTGTACATGCAAAGGAATTTTTCACCTTGGCTCCTCCCACATAGCCTTGAGAGTCTGTAATCTTTTCTTTGAGGAAAGGAGTAAGTAGTGGCTTCAATGCCCCTCCCACGGGGTTAGTGATGTATGGTGTATCAACGTGTCTTGGAACTTTTTCTTAATTCAGAAGCCTGCTAACAGTCCAAAACATTTTCACACGTGTTGTAACTATTTGTAAGATTCGTCTTAAACATTTGTAATGCATGTTTCTTTAACCTGCGTTTAACTCTTGGATTCATTCAAATATTCTAATACATATATATTAATGAAAATGTGTTTTATATGTTGTTAACGTTGTCCTTCCCATGTTGGTTACCTCCTGGACATGAGACATAACGTTTCACGTAAACTTGCTATAATGATCATCGTACTCATGCAAATTGCCCGCTGAGTGTTGTACGTGATATCTTCCCTTGTTTGTTGTTACTGCCACATCTGTGTGGATTTATCCTCCGGAAGCTATGCACATCCTGTTGTGTTGTGTGTTCCTAACAAAGTTGGGTTTCCTCCCATCTGACTTGGGACTCACTCCCACCCTTCCTATCTCCAGTGAAAGAATCTTGACACAAGTAACACTATTAATCACCAGGCACGCGAACCTCACTACTCGAAGACAAAGAAGACCACTCTCTTGTGTTGACAAGCAAGAGCTAAGGAAAAAATTTAAGATTATGGCAAATGGGCCATCATACCAGATGGGACTCCCACACCAAACGGTGTGAGGTCTAGTTGGGACTTCATACTAGGGTGATACCCTAAATGTTGATGGGTCCAGCATCATCAACATTTCTAGCGCTAGAAGGAGGGCCGCTAGTTTTTTATGGTTGAACGTCCTCTCACACTCACTCATCAACCATCTATTCAAGGCAGTAACTCGCACTCCCTCTCACCTACGCACGACTTTAGAGTTGGTTACCTCTCATCTCCAAGGACTGAACTCGAAATTCCATATCACCACCTTCACTCTATCTATCCCATCACCCGCTAGTTCGCAAAACCAGTCGAACTGATCCCAAGAATACTACATCTTCCATATGCACCAAAGAAGCCAAAAACCACTCCCACAGGGGTTGTTGTATCATCAGTGGAAGAAGCAGTTCTTGCCACACTTAAAGGTTTGGTAGAAGCTTTTGAAGACAGGGAGGAACCTCTGGTCTTCCGATAGGGGGAATGAGACACCCTCGTGATCTTGGGATCAGACTCCAGTATAGGAGGCAGAGGGTAAGGCAACGGGGGAGGCGGAGGTGGAGACGAACCAATAGAATCGGAGTCGAAAATGTCAGATTCTGAAGAGGAGGAGGAGGATGAAGAATACGAAGATATGGATGACCAAAATCTAGAATGGATGACTCAGGGACCATTGGCTCTCCCAGGTGCTTTGCATAAGATGTCGAAGCGGGCAGAGAGAATGAGCATCAAGTTCAACCCTAACAGCATAGTGAAGGTAGAAGACCATTTGGACAACTTCTACCTGCAGTTGCAAACCCTTGAGGTATGATATGACGACGTAGCATGTAGATTGTTTCCATGTACCTTAGATGTTCACACAGCTACATGGTATCACAGCCTTCCAACTAACTCCATACAGAACTACAGTGCATTCAAACGCATGTTTCTCGAAAAATTTGTTGATGACAAGACCCCAACCATGTTATTCAAAGAATTGGGAACCCTGAAGATGGAGGGGAAAGAAAAGGTAAAAGACTTTAATCAGAGGTTTATATGCATATTGAACAAGTTTGAAGAGGACATGAAACCTCATGAATCCATCACTATTGATTACTACACATCTGCATTGTCGACCAACATTGCGCTGTTTGTCAAGAGAGCTGTGAAACCAACATTATTGGAAAACTGTGAAGAGGCTATTGTTGTTGAGAAATAATTGTGTGTGATTGGAGTCATCAAGGATGATGAACTAGCAAAGGAATCCAAAGACGTGAGCAACAAGTCTCAGGCGATGGCGAGAAAAGGTAGAGACAAGGAAACAAATGATACTAAAACCCTCACTCGCCCCATCAGGAACTTGACAACAAAAGTGTCTAAGCTTAAACAACGAAAAATAGAAACCTCTGCAAGCAACCACCCACCCAGATAGAAACAAGGAAACTTGTCATTAGGAAGCAACCGATTCCCTTCAAAAATTTTGCAGAGCTCTGTGTTCCAGCTTGTTCGATGCGCAAATCCTGAATTTTGTTCATTTCACGAAGACCGTCACCAAGAGAATTCTTGTTCATACTAGAATCGAGTCGCAAGCTCTATATGTAGTCACACATTTGACACAAAAAATAGTATGCAGGAACAGCCAGAAGATACGAATATTGATGAAGATATTTCACTTGGTGAGGCATCAAGTTTTGGGCATGTGGTGAACATGTATCAGTACTCGCAAGAAGCATTGAAGACAAACACCTAGAAATAGCCCCCAAAGAAAAATGAGAATTACAATCTTAGGAGTAAAGGGGCTCCCCTTAGATTTGGGGAAGTGCAAGAAAAGATGAGATTGCTGATGAGGAAGGTTGATCCACTAGCTGTCCCAAAGCAGAAAACACAAAGCAAGTCCAAAAACACAGCAACGGACAAGAGTATGTCCATGAGTAGCAAACTGCATAATACTCCACCGGACAACATGAACATCAGACTTATTCAGGACACCTCGGTGAGTATCACCCCTCTGAACTACAACATTGTGGATGACATCAAGAAAACCCGTGCAAATATCAGTTTTTTTGAGCTAGCTAAGATCTAGAGTTAGCAAGACATCCTGCTATGCACATTGGGATAAAAAACAATGGACAACACCACCTCTACCAATAAGGGAGTAAGCACACCTCCCAGATCACTTTAAACTATGCTAAACACACTCTGGATGGAAGAAGCAAGCTCAGGTTGCCCCCCATTCCTGCTGTCATTTGAAATTTTCAACTGTAAAGTTCACAACTGCTTGGTTGATTCTGGTGTGGTATCCAACGTCATGCCGCTCTCCATTTTCAAAAAGATCAATGCACAATGAAGCAAGACATCCTTGCAGATCATCCAACTTGACCGAACATCTGTACCAGCCATTGGTGAATTCCGAGATGTGATCAGCTGACTATCTCACAACAGTTGAGTCCACCAATGCATCAACATTGTTGTTGTGGACATACCGAAAGCATACGGTTTACTACTCAGTATAGACTGGTCCAGCAAGCTGAACAAATATTTTTCTATGGACTGGTCGCACATGTGGCTTTTGTACAAGGGAAAAAACAATCAAATTTGAGTGTTATCCGAGAGGTATAAGAGGCACAATGTCACTCCCATCAATGGCAAGAATGAACCGTTGGCCTTCACAGAACTCATGTTTGGCAACTACCTCCTGGAAACAATGTTGGGGTGTTATCCTACACGACTAGCTCTAACCCCACCAAACACATAGTTGGGTCTCCTTCCTTGCCCAAATGATGGTAATGAAGCATGTGTAGTACATTGTACCAATAGTAGTAGTATCAGTAGTGCAAGCATGTCAAACAGTCTATGTACAGACAAGTTGTGGACCATGTATTTCAACAAATCAAAGACACGGGATGGCTCAGGAGCCAGGTGTGTCTTGATCGACCCAAACAATAGGAAGCATCTGGTTTCGATTCTCTTGGATTTCGAGTTCACGAACAACATTTCTGAGTATGAAGCACTCATGTTGGGCTTGCAGAAAGCCATCATCCTCAACATGGTTGCGCTCAAATTGGTAGGTGATTCAGAGATAGTGGTACAAAAAATACATAAGAGCATTCGTTGTTTGTCACCACATCTCTAAAGTTACCAGCAAGAGGTATGGTGACTGATCTCTAACTTCCAAGCATTCAACATCACTAATGTACCACATATGCGTAATGTAGTTTCCAATGCTTTGGCAAACGCAGCCTCTAGGATGTCACTGATCTCTAACTTCCAAGCATTCAACATCACTAATGTACCACATATGCGTAATGTAGTTTCCAATGCTTTGGCAAACGCAGCCTCTAGGATGTCACTGATTAGGGATAGATGTACTTTTGAGATTTTGTATATACCATCTATCCTGGATAACATAACTAACTTACGCATGTTTGATGATGATCAACAGATACTTCATTTTATGGCCAACATTGACACCTTCAAGGATTCATCGATAGACGAAGAAGAGCACAAGCGATCTCTACAAGCAGAAGCTGGTAGCAAGAAAGGCCACCTCATCCAGAAGGGAGTGGCATCATTGGAAAAGATCTATGACTTGTAAGAACACTTTCAGGGGCTAAGGAATAGCAAAACCCACAGTTCCACCATGATGCATGAACTGATCAACCTGGTAACAGAAGAAGATCTGAAGTTCATCAATCTCAGTACATGTTGTACACAACAAGAGTAGCAAGCCTTTGTCTACTTGTTCAAACAGGTCTGAGATGTGTTTGCGTGGATGTACGATGATCTGAAAACTTATGACACATAGATAATCCAACACATCATTCCAATCAAATAATGGGTCAAGCCATATCAGCAGAAGCTGAGGAAAGTACATCTGTCACTTGAACCACTCATACAGAAAGAGCTCACCAAGCTGTTGGATGCATGGATCATATACAAAGTTTGTCATTCCAAATGGATTTCAAACCTTGTTCCTGTATGTAAGAAGTCCAGGGAAATCTTCTTGTGTGTTGGTTTCCGGACTGTGAACCACACCTCGGACAAAGACAACTACCTCGTGTCATCTATGGATGTTAGGTCCCTATACTACTAGTGTAACCCCTTATTGTTATTAGTACAACCCCCTTATTATATTGTTGTGCCCATGTGGTCCCCGTATTTTTATTATTTTGCCCCATAGAAGCCCACTATTGCTATTATTGTGCACTTAAATTATTATTGTTATGTCGGCTCTAATTATATTATGACCCCTTAGACTCCTATCTATAGAAAGGAGGTCTTGTCGTTTGTATCATCCAAGAATTCTACATTTGTGTAATGTAAAGGAGGTTGCCCCCTCAGAGAGGCTTATTTATAAGGTGTTCATCTATCTTTTCTATCTTTTTTTGAGCTGGTTTCATAACATTTGGTATCAGAGCTTTGGATTCTACAATTTCATTGCTCCAAAACATGTCAGCGTGGCATTTTCACTATAACTTCTTTTCTGCGATGTTTCAGAATCTACAAGAAAAACCCATTTGAGAAGAAATCGCACTAAATCTAGTGTCCGAATTTTAGATCTTGTCTTGCTATATTTGTGGATATATGATCTGAGGAAGTTAGGCTTTTGGAAGACACCCGAATTACATCCTAAACAGGTGACTTGGGGAAAATCATCATAACTATCTCTCTGAGCATCAGATTGAAATTTCATAAGAAGTTACAAAAAGAGAACGAACTGTAGTTTTCTGTGTATATTTTTCAAATCCGAAGATCAAAATAATGACACGTGGAACTTCATACAAGTTCACTCTTCTAAAAAGGTATATAATCAGGTCATCTTGGGAGATTGTGTATAACTCTTTCTTGGAGAATCCAATTTCGATCAGACTGGTGGCATTGGAAGGAGGACACAGAGGGCTACTATAGGTCGCGATTTCAGAACTAGAAGATCCGATATTACAAAGTTACAGTCGTTTCAAGATCGAGCTCCCAAAATCAAGAAAAAGCGAGATGAGGAAGTTTGATGGCAAGGATCCGGTAAATTGGATACTACAGATGGAGAAATATTTTGATCTACATGGTGTACCACTATTACAAAAGGTATGTATTGCATCTAATTATTTAGAACCAAATCAATTTTTATGGTATAAAGGGCTTTGTTCTCGTAAACCACTTGTCACGTGGTCAATTTTCACGAAGGAAATGATAGCACATTATGAGGATACAAAGAGAAACACCTTCTTTAGCCAATTGATAAATCTCAAACAAAAGGGTTCAATGGAAAAGCACATTGAGGACTTTCAAAAATTGAATATAAGGGTAAATGATATTCCAGAGAAGAAAAAGATTGATGTCTTCATAGGGACTTTAAAGGATAACATTCAACATGAGGTTCATCTTTGGGAACCTGATTCATTGGAGAAGGCATTCAGGTTGGCAAGAAAAATTGAAAGCGAAATTATGGAAACAAGGAATTCTACCCCTCACAACTATAAAGATGGAAGTGTTGTTTCTCCTAGCCTTCCACAACCTACAAGGGTGACACCACAACAATTGGAAGAAAAAAGAGAAAAAGGACTTTGTTATAATTGTGATAATAAATACATTAAAGGTCATAAGTGTGCTGAGAAGAAATTATTTTACATTGATTGTGAAGAGGAGGAAGAAGAGGATCAAGAAACATCAAAATAAGAGGATATACGCCAGGAACCAACCCCAAAGAAAGAAGAAATTAATCTAACCATATCTTGTAAAGCATTGGCAAGATTTACCAATCCTCAAACATATCAAGAAGAAAAAGGTTCAATAAGTGAAAGATCACATCAAGAAAGAAGAAATGAATTTGACCATATATTGTAATGCATTGGCCGGGATTACCACTCCTCAAACTATCAAGATAGAAGGACGTATCAAGAAGAAAAATGTTCAAGAAGTAAAAGATCACATCGATCATCAAGAAATGAATCCAACCATATACTATAATGCATTGGAAGAAATTATCACTCCTCAAACTCTCAAGATAGAAGGACATATCAAGAAGAAAAAGATTCAAGCAGTGAAAGATCACATCAAGCATCAACAACAAGTTCTCCAACTTTTAAAGGATAACTCCACTTTGGTGCAAAATGAAATGAAACAACAAGGAAATCAAGATTGCAGTGAAAGAAGTTTTGATGTAGGCAATTGGGTATTTTTATGGCTATATCTTAAGCAAGCTATTTATGAGAAGGAAATGTTGGCAATACTACATGCACTTAAGAAATGGCAACCTTTCCTAATGGGAAGACACTTCAAGGTAAAAATGGATCATGATAGTCTTAAATACTTTTTAGAACAAATATTATCTTTAGAAGAACAAAAAAATGGGTCACAAATATGTTAGGTTATGACTTTGAAATCATCTACAGAAAAGGGAAGAAAAATGTTGTTGCATATGCACTCTCAAGAAAGGATGAGGAAATGGAAGCATTGTTTTGTGCTATTTCAATTATCCAACCAGATTGGATGAACGAAGCGAGGGATGAATTGAAGAAGGACGAAGAAGTGTGGCCACTCATTCAAAAGTTGCAGAAGATCCCAGTTCAAACAATATTGCCAGAACTTGACGAGGAAGGAAAAATCATATTGGAACCTAGAGCAGTCACAGAAACAAGAACCCGACAACTACGAAATCAATCAATTTCAGAGTATCTCATCAAGTGGAAGAACTTACCCACTGAAGATTCCACATGGGAGGACAAGAATTTTATACAGAAGCATCAAGAACTACTCAAGCATTGAGGACTATTTTTTGGAGAGGGGCATGTTAGGTCCCTATACTACTAGTGTAACCCCTTATTGTTATTAGTACAACCACCTTATTATATTGTTGTGCCCATGTAGTCCCCATATTGTTATTATTGTGACCCATAGAAGCCCACTATTGTTATTATTGTGCACTTACATTATTATTGTTATGTCGGCTCTGATTATATTATGACCCCTTAGACTCCTATAGATAGAAAGGAGGCCTTGTCATTGGTATCATCCAAGAATTGTTCATTTGTGTAATGTAAAGGAGGTTACCCCCTCAAAGAGGCTTATTTCTAAGGCGTTCATCTATCTTTTCTATCTTTTTGTGAGCTGGTTTCATAGCAATGGACCACATTCTGCAAACAGTATCTGAGGCATAGATGTTTTCCTTACTCGACAGTTTTTCAGGATACAATCAAGTTCTAGTGGCAGAACCTGACAGACACAAGACTACCTTCCATACCAAGTGGGGCATGTTTGCATACAGATGAATGTTGTTTGGGCTTGTGAATGCAAGCGCAACCTTTCAACGCGCCATGGACATCGCTTTTCGCGGACTCATTGGACAGACTGTAGTGGTATACCTTGATGATGTGATTGTGTTCTCAAGGAAACGTGAGGACCACATACGCCATCTAAAGAAAAATTTTGAGCAATGCCGGAAATACGAGATTTCCTTGAATCCCAAAAAGAGCGTATTCGTAGTGTATGAGGGGAACCTTCTTGGACACATTGTTTCCAAAAGTGGGATTAAGGTTGATCTAGACTAGGTCCGTTCTATTACACAAATCCCTCACCCAGCCAACAAGAAAGCCATGCAGTCCTTCTTGGGAAAGATAAACTTCCTTTGGAAGTTCATCTCGAATTATGCACAGATAGTCAAACCCATTCAAGACATGATCAAGAAAGATGTAGTCTACAGTTGGGGCAAGAGGGAAAAGTATGCATTCACCCATATCAAGAAGGCTATTGAAAAAGCACCTACACTCTACAACCCAGACTTCAAAAATGATTTCCTGCTATACACCTTCACCTCCGATAATTTTCACATTGTAGTACTCACTCAGAAGGATGAGATGAATGACGAACGTCCCATCTCCTTCATGAGCGCAAGCATGTAGGGACTAGAACTCAACTACCCCACCATTGAAAAACAAGAATATGCAGTTTACAAGGTGGTGAAACACTTCAAACCCTACTTGTTGAAGAACCAATGCATAGTCTACGTCCCTCACCCAAAAATCCGCAAACTGCTTGTACAACAAGAGCTGGGTGAATGACGTGTGAACCATATGACAGACTTGCAAGAATATGATCTTGACATCAAGCCAGTTCACCTGGTCAAAGGACATGGGCTCTGCAGACTTGCAGCTAAAGCAGTACACGCGTCGTAGGAGGAAGAAGAGCTCATTGACTAGAAGCAGGAAGTTGAAATGTATGATGTAGTGTGAGCAACACCCACTAAAGACGAAACCCACAGGTGAGAAATGTATGTTAATGACCTATGTGAATAACCTTTGGTCATCTCAATGCCAAAGAAATGACCATCATTCATAAATTGTAATGACAAATTTGTTGGGCTAGTGGTAAGTAGAGGCATATGGCTTCACAATTACATTTAAACATAAATGTATATGGAGTGGAAGTGTTGCTCTTGGACTACCTCAGTTTTTTTCCGTGTTACATGATCCTCGGTGTTAAGACTCCTCAGAAGTATTATTTAAACCATGAGAACTATACCCAAGAAGACTAGAGTGAGAATTTGGATGAGGGCCAAAAGAAAATTAGACTCTTTTGACCATCCTATTAACCTCCTTTGTCATCCTCCAAATTGCAAAAGCTTGAACACCTGAAAAATGTGCATCCTTCATAACACATATAATACCTTGTATCATAGGAGCAATTTTTCATGTGCATGTAGGCTGAACACAATAGGTCATGTGTAATCACTGGGAAGAATGCCAAGTTCTATTAAATCCTTTGTAATCCATTGCATTGATACAATATGTAGGAAACTTACAAGTAGGTAAGTAATTAAAGTTTCTAATTTGTTATCCTAGAGATAAATAAGAGGCACCATAGAATTCCATATGAAAAACTGGTATATTTTCTAGAACTGGTTGTAACTAAGTGTAATTTGATTATACAACTTCATCCAAGAGAAAAATATGTTCCTGATCTATGATAAATGGAATTGATATGAATGTAAAACCCCTTGAGGCAACAAACATATTATCAACTTTCAGGGCAGTTTATTTCTTTTGACCAAGCTAGCTAAGATATCTCAAATTTCCCATTTAGTAAATATAGCTTATGGAATAAAGTATGCCCTTCATATAAGGATCGGGTTAGACAAGGCATTTTATAATGATCACCTTATTTTATCTACTTACCCTCACCTGCTATTTTACTAGATGCAAGAGAAAAGAATCTGGACCCTAAAATATTCTTATGATTACTTCACGTAGTTTTGAACTAATTCTTGAACATATCATATATATGGGACATGGAAGTGTAGTGTTTGTGTTAGCTGCAGGAATTTAGTGTGGAGGACTAGCCACCAAAATTAAGGCAACAATTTCTCTCCTATTGTCATTGGAGATGGACGAGAAGTCATCCTGAGGAACCAATTAAATTCTCATCACATTTCATCATGTTAATGGAGAATACCTTTCCATTCTATGCCATCATCTGAGCAAGAGACAAATGTTGTAACCTGACCAAGAAGCCAAGCTAAGGTAACCCGAATGGATGGAAATATCAGTAAAAGATAAAGGAGACTTCAAGACATTATAATTGTTAATGCTATGAGGTTGTTTTCCTTTATATGAGGACATATTATAGGAAATATTTGTCCTAATTCTGCCTTAGAACACAATTTTTCCATATCACAAAATTCTTAGGTTGCATGCACACACCCTACCCTCCATTACTTAATATATAGGTAAATCGAGTGAAAAATCATTTCTTCTCGTCTACGACATCCTTTGTTTGTCATATATTTTTTATGACTTTGAATATTTATTATTGAATTCTCATGGCATTTCACAACAAAGGGACCCATACAGCCTTTGCAAATCCATGTGTCAATATTCCTAGACTTCCTTTTCATGTTGCAAACACTATAATTTTGTTTGCATATCCCATAGAATACTTAGGCTTGTTATAGGTGTTCTTCAAAAATTTCATCACATGCTTTGTTGATACTAAGGTGCTTTTTCCCATTTCACGGACTATTTATGCTTAAATCTATCTCTTATTTATTTTTGGTGCTAATATAAAATATAATTTTGATTTTTGGAATCTTAAGAGATTCTTTGTTAAAGGATCAATTGTATATGATTTTTGTTTAGTGGTTCAGGTCGAGCCTTTTATGTACTTCTGGTTAGTTGTAGCCTTTGTATAAGAGCTTTTTAACTAGATTTATCTAACACCTCAACATAGTCCCAAGGCATTAACTTGTTTAATGAATAGTTCTTGGCTCTTGGTGAATGAAAAAAATATTCTTACAAATGCTTCTCCTTAACGTTCAATAAAAATCACATTCTTCTAGTGTTGAAATGGAAGAGATGTATCTATTCTCAAAATCCCTTGCCCCTTTATGCACAATGAAAAAACATGTTCTTCTAGGGTTGATTATGTTCAGTTGAAAAGGATTAGACACCATGAGTTACAGAACAGGGGTTCTGCTTGATTGAAACGTTGAAGTCAAGTTTGTTTGGTTAAATGACATTCAAAAATCTCAATTGGTAAGAATTATTTTTCTTCAAAGTATGGTGCCATACAAAAATATAATAATAGCTTCCTTAGTGAATGAAAAATTTGAAGTGGTTCAACCATCATGCTCTAATTGGATCAATTATACATAGACATTTTTAGTAGTCCACATTTAGCAGGTACATAGTTATATTGGCTTCTACTGGGATCTTTGTTGCCACTAAATGGTTCCCTGTACCTTAATCCTATAGGGAGGTATTTGATAATGGGTTTTGTAGTGAATCTAATCCTCGAACTTAAATTTTAAGATTTCAGGAATGAAAATAAAGAAATAGTTATGTAATAATTTCTCAAAATGCATGCATGGCCTATTGCAAGGATTATTAGCTTGTAATGGACAAGTTGTAGGATTTGTTGGATGTAGTGGGTTGGTTATTCCAAATTTCAACATGTGGCCTAGCTAGTTTTGCAATGACAAACTTTGCTTTCATGCCCCTTTTCTAGTTAGGGAGACAAGTGATGGAGTAGGCTCTAATCCTAATACTCAGTTGTTCATTTTATGTTGGCCATTTGTTCCCCTATGAGCTCTCAAACTATTTCTTCAGTACACAAATGTCTTTTTGGTTAGATCATGGCAATATCAATTGTTCCCACAGTTGATACTACCTCACAAGTCTTTTCATTGCATTCTTGGATGACCAACTCTTTAGTTTTGTTATCCATAATTTGGCTAAAAATGGTGGAGGATCATGGAGACACCCTTTTGGGGAATGGTCATGATGAATAATAATTCATTTTGTATCCACATCTGAAATGTTGGCATTTTTCTATTAAATATTCAACAATGTTCAATTCATTTTAAAGGGGTGAAATTGGAAGTATTTCTTTAAACTTTAACTTTTGAACAAAACATAATTTGTAGGCTCCACATTATGTGTTGTATGATATATATAATCTCTACAAACATCTTAGGTGAATGCACAGTTAAAAATTTCTAGACCCCATTCTCATAACTACACCTTAAGTCTTGGGTTAGCTTAGTAATCACCTCTAGTTAGGTAAGGGGGTGTGTTACAAAGATCGTGTATTAGAAGAGTGGCAAGATCTTGATACACAACCTGTGAAGATCATGCTACACATTTATCACCTTTGCACAAATCTACCAAAAGCTACATTGTCTCCATAACAATAAATGTTAGTCACTTGTCCACCCCAACCATGGTTTTCATTTTTCATCCCAATTATACATGTGTCTCAACCACCTTCCACTAAAGTACAAGCTTAGGAACAAACTACAATAGAAGATCCCTATGACTAGATCACATAACTTAGAGCATTAAGGGAAACAAAAACATAGTAGGTGGGAGCATTAATCAATCAATTGGTGTAACCACAAGAATCAACTCATGACACACAAGCATAATCAACTCTAGCATCTATAACATCTATTCAAGAAACCTTAGCACCACTAGAAATTTCATCGATATCACAACTCTCAATATACTGATTTATAAAATAATTGGCATCGTTAACTTTTGTAATCTTGAGAGGCATTGATTGTGTAAACTTTTCAGTCCATAAATTTTATAATAGTGATTCCAATCTCCCTCTTGTTGAGGATGAAGGAGATTTGAGGATGAGGGAGATGTTGAAGGGGCTAGTAGACTAGCCCAAGGAGTTGACCTTTATAATTTCCAAATTGGCTATGAGTATGAGTCAACATGTACTCAAGTTAGTCTATTAACCAAGGTAGTTATAAAACAATCTAGCTACCTGATCGACCAAAAGTAAAATATAAATATATGTGTGATTATGAATATATCAGATTTAGTGGTGCTTTATCGAAGATCCTCATTAAGTGTGCATGTATATTATTGTATGTTGTTTTTTGAATATTATGTTGTGTATGTGATTTACATGTAATCTC
This sequence comes from Pinus tabuliformis, assembly GCA_031772625.1. Classification (NCBI taxonomy): domain Eukaryota; kingdom Viridiplantae; phylum Streptophyta; class Pinopsida; order Pinales; family Pinaceae; genus Pinus; species Pinus tabuliformis. Next base: position 1,087,299,279 of record CM062805.1, on the reverse strand, counting down.
ATAGATTAAAACACAATTTTATCATTATTACACATTGACGTGTTCTATCTAAATAAATGCATCCAATGCATGGGATTATAACACACTATTGCACAATATATGTGTGAATTTTCTCATCTTCATAACTTTAATAAGTGCATTGGTGTTTTAAGTACAACAGTCACGCCATTTATTTCAATGTTGTTATTACTAAGTCTTCAAGATGTAGAAGGATATATATACACTAGTACTCAATCATATATAAAACCCTAGTATTTTTCAGTATAGAATATACATGAATACATATTAAATAGTGATACATTGTTGTGTTGCATCTTAATGTCATTAAAAAAAAAACAAAAAGACAAAAAAAAACCTTTATTAAAATTTCAATTATTTAACTTTTTTATTATAATAAAAAATTATTAAAACCTCTAATTTCAACCATCATTATTATTACTATTATTATTATTATTAGTGGTGTTGGATCTAAGATCCTCATTAAGTGTGCATGTATATTATTCTAAGTTGTTTTTTGTATATTATGTTATGTATGTGCTTTACATGTAATCCCATAGATTAAAACACAATTTTATCATTATTATACATTGAGGTGTTCTATCTAAATAAATGCATCCAATGCATGGGATTATAACACATGGCACAATATATGTTTGAATTTTTTCATCATCATAACTTTAATAATACAACATTCACACCATTTCTTTCAATGTTGTTATTACTAAGTCTTTAAAATGTAAGATATATATGCACTAGTACTCAACCATATATAAAACCCTAGTATTTTTTAACATAGAATATACATGAATACATGAATACATATTAAATAATGATACATCGTTGCCGCTTAATGTCATAAAAATAACAAAAAACCACCTTTATTAAAATCTCAATAATTTAACTTTTTATTATAATAAAAAAATATTATTATTACTACTACATCTAACTTTTTATTATAATAAAAAATTATCTAAAACCTCTAATTTCAACTACGATAATTATAATTATAATTATTATTATTATTTAATCTTTTTTATTATAATAAAACTTTTTTATTACAATAAAAAATTATTAAAACCTCTAATTTCTACTATTATTATTATTGACACTTCTTTCAATGAAATACATACAAGTAAGAAAATGTCAAATTTCAATATCACAACCCTAAGTTTGGTAATATAAATTATAATTACCGAGAAATGACTTCGTTTCCTGTGCACTTTGGTGAAAGAACTCCCTATCAAAATTTTGAACCGTCACATCTCCTAATTATCACATCTTGGACTCTTATTCAAATTCTTAATAATAATCAACCGTGGTGAATATGGTGCCAATTTCCATGGATTTAATCATTTTTCATTAATTTATAAATTTTAAAATATTGAATCATGAATTTTAAAATTTTTTCAAAGATATCATGTACAAGTTGCCCCAACTAGTCTATTTACAATATCAATGTCAGCTCATACGCATTAATACTTTTTCTTTTAACATTTATAACATTATTAAAAAATATTGTTTTTTTAATATGAATTTTCACAATACATACATACTCTTGACAATTAATAATGTGCAACGTACAAAAACACATTTAATTTTAACGTATTTTAATTATTTTTTTGGCATCTCTATGGTATATATATTAGTATTGGTATCGAGAAGTGTAAAGAAAGGTAGTTACTGTTTTGTGTTTTTATGTTTTTCATATATATAATAATAGTGGAAATAAAAAGATTTTAATATGTTATTGGAGGTTGGCTAGTTACAACACGAATTTTCAACAATTTTATATACTTCAAAGTTCCAAGAACTTTTTAACAAGATACGTGCTAAATAACCCAAATACTAAAGCAAGCACTTCAATTGCTACAAAATAGTGATCCAAACACTCCTTAGAAGAATCCAGAGACCCATACACCCCAATTGTTCTCAGAGTTTTGTGGCAAGTTGCTTACCAACTTTGATATAATATAATTGTTATATTTTTGTTCTCAAATAGCATTCCAGTAAGGCTTTAGATTTCTTTGAGGGAAAGTGAATTTGACATATCTAAGAGTTCATATTACTTTGTATTCCATATGACTTTACATTTAAGTTATGTTACAACAATCTAATTTCATTTCCAGAGAATATCAATGAAATTAACTTGAATAACTACCTTTCGTGAAAACAAAGAGTAATTCTCTAAGGAGTCATCACCTCTACTTATTGGGAAGCAACAAAGGTTCTTTGGAGATTTGTGACTAACAACTTACCGACTATAAATAAATAAATAAATAAATATATATATATATATATATATATATATATATATATATATATATATATATATATATATATATATAAATTAGTTTTTTTTAACCAACACTCAATTAAATAAGAAATGTATTTTCACTTTCCATCAGCGTGAAAATATAATAATTAATTTTAAAATATACACTCAATTAATTGAATTTCTTATATAGGTTGAATTTGTTTTTTTGTTAAGTGGTTTGCAAGCTTTGGAGAAATGGATTTTGTGGAAGATTGAGAATGGGGCTAAAGTTCTTCTTAGTGGTGACCCATGGATAGGATGCAATGGTCATCATAAACTCTCTGATAGGCTAGTATAGTTTTTAAATCATTCATGTTATATTACTATCAGTTATGTTGCTAGGGAGGTAGATGCAACTTCAGATAGTCAAGAGTGGCTTTCAGCTCAAGATATAGGCAGTTTTCGTGTTTACGCAGGTGAATGGAGCTCCTTTGTATTAAATTTGGGTAAATATGGTATTAATCATAACAAATTATTTTTGGAAACAATCACATAGGAGCAATTTCGTCAACGCATTTCAAACCATCCAGTGTGGTTCATCTTCAGGACAAGATGTTTGGGTAAATATGGTATTAATCATAACAGATTATTTTTGGAAACAATCACATAGGAGCAATTTCGTCAACGCATTTCAAACCATCCAGTGTGGTTCATTTTCAGGACAAGATGATGAATCAGATCCAGGCATTGAAATAAATAGATGAAGAGAACAACTAACTAGCAGTTAGAAAAAACAGCTAGTTTGACTAAGTTATTTATTTTCTATTTTTATTATTTTATTTCTATTTTGATTTTAATCTGTTTAATTTTAATTAAAAAAGATTTTAATTATTATTATTAATATTGTTATTATTATTTATTTATTTATTTATTTTATTTTTTTTAAGTTAAAATGCTATAATAAAATAAATAAATAAAATGTATAAAAACGAATAATAATTATAAAAACAAAATAATGAATTTATCCCTTTATTAATATTAATTATTATTATAATATAGATATTATTTATCTAATAAAGTCATAATATAGATATTATTTAATTTAATATAATATAGATTTTATTTAATTTAATAAAACTATAATGTAGACATTATTTAATTTTATTATTATAATATAGATATTAATTTAAATTAATATATATATTATTTAATATAGATATTAGATATTTTATATATAGATATAGATATAGATATAGATATAGATATAGATATAGATATATATATATATATATATATATATATATATAAGAGATCAACTAGGGATCTAACACCTACTGATGCTCCAACCATCATCTCTATTAAGATTAATGGGCATTTTTTCAATCTCTAAGGCCTCTCTAAATTTACGATGATGAAAATGGTTAACTCTCGCTATGACTTTAGCCTCTTCTATACATATGTGATGATTGGTCTTTTCTGCATGTTCTGCCAAGGCTTAGGAGCGAGACCTCCCATGTTTGATGTCTGCAGCATGTTCACAAATCCTTTGATTTATTGATCAACCAGTCTCTCCAATGTAAGGAGTCCCACATGAACAAGGAATAATATAAACTCCCTTCACATCCTTGGGGTTAACCGGGTCCTTGACAGAATGAAGAGAACTTCGAATAGTGCGAAGGGGTCTGAAGGAAGAAGGAATATTATATTTCTTCAAGATCTTTGCGATTTTGTCCGTGGTCCCCTGAATAAAAGAAAGATGAACCCCATAAGCTCGATCCTTGGGATCGATCCTCTTCTTAGGTCCTCTTTCCGCATTATGGAAAGCTCTCAGACCCTGGGATTTGCTATAACCATTCTTTTTAAAGACCTTAAGGAGGTGGGTCTTTTTATCATCAATATGATTATCATCGGAAACTCATAAAGCCCTAGTGGCTAAGGCGTTGAGAACACCTAGTTTCTGAGCCAGGAAATGATGGGAATTTGCATGAAGATATTGCTCTGTGTGAGTTTTCTTCCGAAAAACTTGGTGAGAGAAAGAACTGTCCTCCTTTTTTGAAATGAGAACGTCAAGGAAAGGAAGGCTACCATCAACCTCAATTTCCATGGTATTTTTAATATCTAATATCTATATTAAATAATATAGATATTAATTTTAATTAATATCTATATTATAATAATAAAATTAAATAATGTCTACATCATAATTATATTAAATTAAATAATATCTATATTATAATAATAATTAATATTAATAAAGGATAAATTCATTATTTTGTTTTTATATTTATTATTTGTTTTTATACATTTTACTTATTTAATTTATTATAGCATTTTAACTTAAAAATAAATAAATAAATAATAACAATATTAATAATAATAATTAAAATCCTTTTTAATTAAAATTAAACAAATTAAAATAAAAAATAGAAATAAAATAATAAAAAATAGAAAATAAATAACTTAGTCAAACTAGTTGTTTTTTCTAACGGCTAGTTAGTTGCTCTCTTCATCTATTTATTTCAATACATGGATCTGATTCATTAGCTTGTCCTGAAGATGAAGCACACTGGATGGTTCGAAACGCGTCGACGAAATTGCTCCTATGTGATTGTTTCCAAAAATAATTTGTTATAATTAATATGGATCACAAAAGTCTAAACTCAGAAAATATGGTATTGTAATTAACTGGGAAGAGGAATAAACATAGTGAAATTATAACAACTAGACCTGGATATGATGCGTTGATTCATGACAATCCTTTTACTTCTTCAAAATGATGGCATGGATTAGTATGGAAAGGACAAGGCCCCCTTAAATGTAGGTTTTTCCTTTGGTTGTTTTTGGAAGGAAAAATATTGACTTGGGATATTTTTGTTAAGCTAGGATGGGTAGGTCCTGGATTTTTTTTTCTATATTGTATGAATGAGGAGTCAATTGCTCATTTATTTATTCACTGCCCTTTTGTAATTTATGTTTGGAAGGTGGTTTTTTAAGCTTAGTTGAAGAGTGTCTCTAGACTTGGATTTAAAGGTGTATTTCCTCTTCTCCTAAACTCCTTCGATCTTTGTATTGTGGGGAATTTGGCTAGGGCGAAACCAGTTATGTGGTTTTCTCTAAAGTTATTGCACATAATGCAAGATTGTCTTATCTTGAACAAGTGAAATCACCTAAAGGGGGGAAGATCAAGCTTATGAGAGATATGGAGCTGCCAACTGATATAGTATGGGGATTCTTTGATGGAGAAAATCAGAGGGATGTTTGTGGTGTGGGTATAGTCATTTTATTCTCCCCAAATTTGATGATTAAATGTAAACTAGGCCCTTGTCCAGGGCACAAATTTTACAGTTGAATTCCTTGCTATGTGGTGTCCCATGAGGATTTCCCTCTAAAAGCAGGGTAAAGCATTTCAGATTGTATGGAGGTTCAAAAGTCAGTGTCGCCTCATTCAATGGAAGAGTTGACTTAATGGTCCTTCATTTAGAATATTGGCTAAAGAAAATCCTTCAACTTCTGGAGCAATGATGTGCAAGTTCCTCATACATACAGGGAAGATAATATCATGGCAGATATGTTTTTTTTGTAAGCTAGGGTAGTACCTTCCTTTTCTATTTATAAAAACAAGTTGATCCAGATACAACAATTTGGTGGCCTCAACTTGCCCATATGGGAAACCAAGCTTGTTGGCCACCTGAGTTTGTTATATGCCATCCAATAACAAAATTTAATTAGTATTTCAATCCAAGCTACGTGAACTGCACATCTAAAAACACTAATCATGCTACAAACTAACATATGAATGTCTGAAAAGAAAAAGCTAGCCGCAAAATGATCAAACAGGAAACTGTAATAGACTAATCCTTCCAGTTGTCATTGTCGAATTCCGCATTAGTAGGTGTTGTCGTCAAGTCACATGGTGCTGGAGACAGCTTCATCAATCGTTGTTGGATCTCATCCAGCTTGCTGTCCTGCATAATCATGACAATCTGCAAGTTTTTCATGTCCTTTCTAATATTGGGCATGCCTTGGGCTATTGATGCCACTTCTCCTGCCACCTGCTCCAAAGCCTTAGCTAGTAAACGCTTCAAAACCCAGTACACATGCAGAGCTTGCCTATAAAGCGTCATTCTACCTCTAGTATGCCCTGGATCGGGGATAATATCCCCCCATTCCTCCATCTCTGGTTCAGAATCCTCTTCCATTACGTTGTCTTCCATCTCCTAAATTAGCTGACGAATGTCAACGTTCGTCCCTTCTCTATAAGTGTGAGTGGCTTCTTGGATTCTCGTCCTCATGGATTTCCTTCCACGCCTCTGACTTGCTAGCGCCGAGGTTGATGGATCGCTTCTGCCCGGTTGGCATTGTCGCCCTCTGCCTCTACCCAAGCAAGCCATTTTTTCCTTTATTACCTGCTGCTTGCAATTATCAACAACAAAAGTTAGCTTTCTAGGAGTTATGATCTTCCCATCAGTCAGCATTTCATTGTCACTTAGCCTTCCTACCCCACTCCGACCTCCCCCGTTATTCTGGAGAGTCAATGGACTCTCCCCCCCAGGACTAAGGTAGATGTGCAAGCCCTCTATCTTGCTATCCCCGCATGGATAGGGTTCTTAGTTTTCTTGGGTTGACCCTCTGCCCCACTAATATAATTCATCTGCATACCTATGCTCTGATCCTCGTGCTTCCTCACCATGCATACCTCTGACCTGCTCGGGCACAGCCCCTCTCTAGCAATTCCCAGTTTACCCCCCTCTTCTGCCTTACTATGCATGGCAGAGTGAATTGTAAACTTGCTCATACGCCGTCCCTCCCCTGCAACTCCCATCTTTCCCCCCTCCTCCACCATACTAAGCAAGCTAGAGTGAAATTCAGGAGGTGAGTCAAAGGAGACCTACCCGTAATCACGCTTGGCCACCGAAGATCCCAATGCCCGTGTTGCTCTATTCTCCTCCTCCCTTCGCTGCCTACTAATCTCTCTTCACACCCTTGCCACCCTCATGTACCCCAGCCCATCTATCCCATATCCCATCCCACTACCGCTATTGTTTCTTACCTCCTCTCCCCCCACTCGCCTGCCACTATTCTACCTCGAAAATCCTGCAGGCATGTACGATGCCACCACAACCATTTAATCTACGATAAGGGCAGTAGGTGGTCGTCCTAGTCATCCTCTCCCTTGGGTTTTCCTCCTTCTCGTATTTTCCCTCTTCATCACCCCGATTGGGGTCCACCTGTGTCTGCTATCTTGAGGTCGTGTCTTCAAGGTAATCTTGGGCAAGGATTACTTTGAGGGGCTCTAATCTGGGCTCCTCTATTTGGGTCGGCCAGATGCTATCCAGCTTGCCTCCTTATTCATTACTTCCCCAATTTGCTAGGAAATCAGCTGCTATGTTGCCTTCCCTTCTTACATGATTTATGATCATATATTCAAATCTCTTTATAATGGTTTCCAAATCTTGGACCGGGCTAGCCATCCTCTAGCTTTTCGCAACTTTGTCCCATGTCTTCCCATTATTAAGTTTCCTTATCATGTCAATAACCATTTTGGAGTCGTCTTCTACTTCCAAGTTGTTGTAACCATTTCTTATCATTGTTCTTAGTCCTTGATAGACAACCATAAGCTCAGCTTCATTATTGCTCATGATACCACCATGGTCTAAGTATACCCATCTTGTTCTACCTTGGTCATCCCAGAAGATGCCTCCGAGCCCTACCGACCTCAAGTTGCCTTTGGAGGCTCCACCAAAATTTAGTTTGATGAAACCTATAGAGGGGTGAGAGAAATGGATAGGTCTAACGCTGCCTATGTCAAGGGGTTTCCGCATCTGAGGTGCTACCATTCCTTGTTCTAGATTTAGCTTTTTCAGAATCTCTTCTTCCTCAGGTGTCATTTTCCAATCCTCTTGACTCCAAACTTCTGCTAGAATAGTTTCTCTTATATGACTTAGGGTTCTTTTCCAGACCTGCTCTAGAGGCAGCTCTTTGTTTTGAAAGATTATCCTATTTATTTCTTTCCATATCATCCACATATTCATGCCTACTGCTAGACTCCAGGCTCTTCTTACCACTGGGCTCATGAATTGACCTCATCCCCATTGTTTGATTGTTTCTTTGATGTTATGATGATCTCTATTTGTCCTTCCAAAGAGTCTCCTTATTTCTTCCCATTGTTGTTGGGCAACAAGACAAGAATTCAATAGGTGTTCCTGCATTTCCTGATCCTGTTTACAAAGAAAACATCTGGGAGGACCCTGAATTCCACGTTTTTGAAGTTGATCCCAAGTTAGAATGCGACTTTTACCAACAATCCATAGGAAGTGAGTCACTTTTGACCACCAATTTCCCTTCCATATTTGTTTCCATAGGGGTGTCATGTCATCTTGTTCTTGTTGCGTGATGAGATTGTAGGCTTCTTTAATCTTGAAGTTTCCCTTCGTTGAATGACCCCATCTCAATATGTCTGGACCTATTCTAATGGCTATTTTCATTGTCTTCATTTCTTTTATATACAGCTCTCTTTGTTCCTTATCAATATGCCTATCCCATTCTTCCGGATTTTTCCAAATTCTCCTGGACTCCTCTTAGCATTCTTCGTTCCAGAACTCGCTAACATAGTTCAAACCTTCCTCTTTTGCCTTATGGCATGTGTCTCTTAGTCCCTGAACATCATTTAGTTTCTCTCTTTGTTTCCAAGCTTCTTCCTAGAATCTGGCTATATTTCCATTCCGAATTTCCCAAAAGGCATGTTTGGATATTATGTCTCTGTTTTGACTAACCATATTCCATATCATTGAGCCTTTTGGGATTTCCTCAAGTCTTAAGATTTCTTCTGTTGTTGCTAGCATGTTATATTTTTTCATCAAGATTCTTTTCCATAGGTCTCCTCCTCCCATCATCCATCTCCACCAGAGCTTAGCCCCCATTACTTGGTTCAAAGCATATGGATCTCTTAAGCCCAATCCCCCTTCATATTTACTCTTAACCAGGCCCTTCTAGAAGATCAAAGCCCATTTTCTTTGTTGCTTTAGTCCTCCCCAGAGGAATTTTTTGAATATCTCCAACATTTTGGCACATGCACCTTTGGGGGCAGCCATTGCCATAGATTGGAATCGATTGCAAGACCGATTTTACCAGTACTACTCTTCCTGCTATATTCAGGGTTCTGAAGGAAAAATTGGCCAATCTGCTGGTAAGTTTCTCAATGGTTTGTTGCCAATTCGCCATCTTTAGAGGATTCAGGGCTAGCGGGGTGCCCAGATATTTTGTGGGCAATTCTCCCGAATGGAAACACAATAATCTTGTTAAATATGTTTTGAAATTTCCTGCAGTGTTGAAAGAGTATATACATGATTTCTCCTTATTGATTTGAGTACCAGATGCTTCCATGAAGAGGTCTAGGATCCCTTTTATTCTTTTTACTTATATGACAGAAACTGCACAAAACAACATGATATCATCCACAAATTGTTGGTGTGTGATCGGAAGGTTATTCCCCCATATCCGGAGCCCTTTGATTTTCCTTTCCTGCAATTCTTTCTTGATATATCTTCCTAGCCCTTCCACCACAATGATGAACAGGAAGGGGGACAGAGTGTCCACCTGTCTCAATCCTCTAGAGGCATTGAAGGTTGTAGATGGCGTCCCATTCAGGAGAATGGAGAAATTTGGGGTGGAGATCATAGCGGAGACCCATTCTATCCATCTATTGCAAAAACCGAAGGCCGCTAGTACCGGTTTAAGGTATGCCTAGTTCAAATGATCATAAGCCTTAGAGAGGTCCAATTTTATCATCATTCTTGCTTCTTTTTTGGATTTCAAAGAATGCACTACTTCTTGTGAAGCTACCAATCCATCCAGAATTTGACGACCTTCCACGAAACCTGTTTGTTCCGGGGAGATAATACTAGAAAGGATTGGCTTAAGTATTTTTGCCATAAGAGTTGCAATAATTTTATATATTACATTACAAAGGGAAATGGGTCTAAAACCTTGGGGATCTTTAGCAGTTTTGGGAATAAGAGACAGGAGAGTCGAGTTTAAGCCTAGCCATACCTTCTGGTTTCTTTGAGATTCTTCTACCACGCCCAGAATGTCTTGTCCCAAGAATTGCCATCCCACCTGGTAAAATTCCATTGTGAAGCCATCCGGTCCAGGAGCTTTATTCTTCTTCATCCCTTACACGATCTCTTCCACTTCCTCCAATGTTGCAGCCTGCACAAGAGCTAGGTTTTGATCTCTGGTAATCATACTTGGTATCTCATTGCAAATTCTCCCAGTAGCTTCTCTTCTGTCTTCTTGGGGTTCTGTAAGGAGGTCTTTGAAATGACTTACCAGAGTCTGTTCCATTTCCTCATGTTGAGTTAAGCGAAGTCCTTCTTCATTTTTTATAGAGAAGATTCTATTTCTCTGTCTCTGCTGGATCATTGCCTGATGGAAGAACTTCGTGTTCCTCTCCCCTTCTCGTAACCAGTTCACTCTTGATTTTTGTCTCCAAAGAATCTCCTCCTATTTCCTTCTTTCTTCAATTTGGCTGATCAAAATCCCTTCCTCTCTAGCAAGTTCCTCGCTTCTGCCTGCTATTATAATTTCTTGCTGAAGTTTCTTCATTTTCTGGTCTAGAAGCTGTTGGTCCTTGAGGATGTTTCCAAATTCCTCTTTGTTTCATTTTTTAATTTTCTCTTTTAGTTCCTTTAGTTTTAATTGGAATGTTTTCATCCTACTTCTTCCCCTTTGTTGGCTTTGTTTCCACCATTCTTCCACTTTCATCATGAGCTTCTGGTCTCTGAGCCAGAAGGCCCCAAACCTGAAAGGGCGTTTCTTGGGGCTAACTTTGATGTCAAATTCCAGTTTAATCTGCAAATGGTCAGAACCCATTCCTGGAAGTATCATTGCTTCAATGAAAATGTCTCGATTTATGATCTGTTCCGATATTAGGAATCTATCCAGTCTCGAGGCAATTTGGTGTATGCCTCCTCTTCTGTTGTTACATGTGTGAATCCCATTTGTCGTTCGTATGTCGACCAGTCTTTGTTCCGTAATCATATCTCTGAAGGCTTCCATATCCAAATCAGATCTTCTGAGGCCTCCTCTTTTTTCCTTTAGAGAAGTGATCATGTTGAAGTCTCCTCCTACAATCCATGGAGTTTCTGGGAAGAGGTTTCGGATTTTTCCCAAGTCCTGAAGGAATAACCTGCGTTCTCCTAGTATATGTGGACCATATACTCTAGTGAGAAAGACCCATTCCTGTGATCCAATATTCCTGAATTTGCCCAAAAGAATTCGAGGTACACTGACCCAACTTTCAATTGAATCTCCTCTAGGTTCCAGAGAATTGCCAGGCCCCCTGCACTACCTATGGCATCCTGACCTATTATCTCATAATGCAACTTAAATTTGCTCATAATATCTTTTAATTTTTGTTCAGTGATATTTATTTCTTGGACTATCATTATATTGGGCTTATCTTTCTTAAGTCTCTCTTTCAGATATCTCTGTTACCCCATACTATTCAACCCTCTAATATTCCAAGTTGTTATTATCATTTTAACAGTTTGAGGGGTTGTTAGAATATCTCCGACAGAGGTACAACTCTTCTTGAGTTTACCAGCATTTCTCCAACCATTTGGATGGTCTCACTCATAGGTCTTCTTCCTCGTTTTCTTCCTCCCTTCCCTATTGTACCTGAATCTGTGCTCTGTCATCCTTGCGATCCTAGCTATTTTGGTTTATTTATTATGACTGCCCCTCTTTTCTCCTTGTATCTTTGGAACATGTCTTTGTATAATTGCTTCTGGTATTTTGGGATGAATCTTTCATCCAGATGCCTCCATTCATGTAGAAGTCTCTTCATGACTTGTTCCTCTTCACTTCCTTTGTCCTTTTGTGGGTCTATCTCCATTTGGGTCTGGTCTTGAGGGTTTTCTGTTCTCTCCCCTTCCTTCTTGAGTTCCATACTTGTTTGCATTTTATTTTTTCCTTTGTCTACCTTTATAGGCTATGTTGTTTCTTCTTCGCTGTCTTCACCTTCCACCTCCATTTCCTCTTCTTGTAATACCTCGAACTTATTCTGATTTTCCTGAGTTGATTCCTTAGAGGGTGGTTTCTGATTAGTCAGTCCTTTTTGAGGTTTTCTCCGATGAGGCACTTTTGTAAACCCTTCATCATCCTCCGTGCTCGCCGCTTCCTCATTCCTCGTGTCCTCCTTTTTCCCAAGATATGTTGTTGCTCCATTAGCATTCAAAGGGCATGATTTGAAGAGATGACCATATTCATGGCATCTTCTACAGCGGAATGGAATATGCTCATAATCCACTGGTTGTTGCCACACCTCATCGTGGTATTCCACTTCAATATAGTCTGGAAGCGGTTCTATGATATTCATGTACACACAGATCCTGACATAGGACGTATATCTACCTATTCTGGTGGTTTCTAGCACCTCTACAAAAGTCCCAATTGAGTTCCCAATACCCTCCAGAATCTCTGGATCCCAGAACTCGATTGGGAGTCCGAACAACCTGACCTATATTGGTGCCACTAACATTTTCTCCTTGTCTGGGTTGTAGCATTCTTCCTAGTGTCTCATAAAGAGACCTGCATTGTTGAAGTAGGGTCCCTCCTCAAATACTCTCTCCTTATCTTCCAGGTTGGTAAAAATGACCATGAACAAGCCCTTAGCACCTAATTTTAGGTCAATATGCCCCTTGGGCTTCCATCTCTGTTGTATCCATTTGGCCAATTCTTTTTCAGACGGCCATGACCCCACAAACTTACAGATCAAAGCATGATCTTTCATATATCCTATGTATTCTTCGCGTTTGTTGTTTGGGATTACAAACCTAGGTGTTTTCATCGCTCTAGGTAGGCATCTGTTTCCCAACCCCGGCTTGCCATTGAGCCCCCATGACCAGTGCGTCCTTACCTCATTTCCTTGTGCCTCCATTTGATCCATTCCTGTTTGTCTCACCTGCTGCTACATTTTTATAGGAGGGGATCTCTCCCCTCCCCCACCCGACTCTATCATTTCTTTGTCAGCCCTGCCTATTTTCTGTCTACCTTCCTCCAATTGACCCGTAACTCTTCCTTATCCTGATCTAGTGCAGATGGTTGCAGGGTATCCCTACACCCTGCCCAGGGCTCAGGTCCGCTTAAGGCAAACCTTCCTGAAACCCTAACTTTAAACGCTTGCCTTCATCACCCTCCCCTAATTTTAGGTCAATATGCCCCTTGGGCTTCCATCTCTGTTGTATCCATTTGGCCAATTCTTTTTCAGATGGCCATGACCCCACAAACTTACAGATCAAAGCATGATCTTTCATATATCCTATGTATTCTTCGAGTTTGTTGTTTGGGATTACAAACCTAGGTGTTTTCATCGCTCTAGGTAGGCATTTGTTTCCCAACCCCGCTTGCCATTGAGCCCCTATGACCGGTGCGTCCTTACCTCATTTCCTTGTGCCTCCATTTGATCCATTCCTGTTTGTCTCACCTGCTGCTACATTTTTATAGGAGGGGATCTCTCCCCTCCCCCACCCGACTCTATCATTTCTTTGTCAGCCCCGCCTGTTTTCTGTCTACCTTCCTCCAATTGACCCGTAACTCTTCCTTATCCTGATCTAGTGCAGATGGTTGCAGGGTATCCCTACACCCTGCCCAGGGCTCAGGTCCGCTTAAGGCAAACCTTGCTGAAGCCCTAACTCTAAACGCTTGCCTTCATCACCCTCCCCTATCTGCTCTCCCGATAAGATTCGAGGATAATCAGCATCATGGCAGATATATTATCTAAAGAAATTGTGCTATTAAATATTGGGTTAGTTTCCATCTTAGAGGAATCTAATGGTAATATGTTGTTTGTTTTGTCCTTTAATCTATTTAATCTTATTCAAATAAAATTTAGTTAAGTTTCAAAATAGTTTTCAGATCTCAATTATATTTTTAAGATATCTATTATATCAAGGCATTATATTTTTTTATTTTCTATCCAATATCAAAAACATGTTTTTTTTGAAAACGATTTATATTTAAATTAATTATTTATAAAATTAACATGTATAAATAATTGTCAACAAATATTTTTTTGATAAACCTAATAAATTTTTGTATAAATTTAAATTGTTGGGAAAATTGTATGATGATTTTTTACAATCAATTTTCAGTCAAACTTACGCTGGTTCCTCTTTCTCTTCCCATTTTTAATTTCGTGTGGCATTGATGAAAACATAGATCTGAGACACTTGGCCGGTTGTTGAACTAAAAATGGATTGTTTGTGGTGTTGTAGCTTATCCACCACCACCAATGGGGTACTCCCAGCAACCCCTTGCCATAGCAGTGCCTCCACAATACGATTAGCAGCGACCATCTACCGTTACTGGGGGATTGTTTGGAGGATGGTAACATATCTTTTTATGTTTACAAAATTTATTTTATTTAGTCGGTTTCCCTTAGTTAATCGGAAGCATTGTATATGTTTAATTGGATTTAAGCAACTAGATTATTGGGTATATACAGTTTTTATCTTTAACTGCAATTCAACTAGTTAGATAATTTTTCTTCTTTATTTAAATCAAATTTATAGATTAAATATGAATGTTTTCACAAATATGAATGTTTTAGCACATTCATGATGATTAATTAGTGATTATGTTTAGAGTATAAAAAATAATATAAAAAATGAGTATAGTGTAATTAGAGTATTGCAAAGGCGGTATATATTTACTATTGGATATCTATTATTAGATTTTAAGCAAGTAGATTATCCAATAGTAAGCATATATAATCTCTATATTAAATGCAATTCAACCAGATAGATAACTCTTGCCTTTTATTTAAACCAAATTTATAAACTTGTATATACTGATTATGTTTTCATAAATATGAATGTTTTAGCACGTTTATGATGATTAATTGGAGTCCTTGACATGAACACTAAAAAAATGTTGATATATATACTTCTTCATTCTATAAAATATCATACATTTATTATGTGATGTGGCTATGGTGTAACACATCATTTTGATTTTGGTTCTACAGCCTGGCCGCGCTTTGTTGCTGCTATGTATTGGACGAGTGTTGTCGTGATCCTACTGTGATATTTCTAGGTATTAATTAATTGTTATTTTTAGGTGTTAATTAATTGTTTTAGGTTTTGTTGGTTAGATTTTGGTTATATGAGTGAAGGAGATTGTGATATTTGATTATTTAAATTGTATTTTTGATTATATAAAAAAAATTAATATTGTAATATATATATATATATATATATATATATATATATATATATATAAATTATAATTTTAACAAATATATCTTAAATTTTATATAAAATTATTTTAAAAAAATATATAAAAACGAAAATCTCTAAAATTAAAATAGTTGAATAATGAAAATGGGTCATCCTTAAGTCGATTGCAGATTCTCGGAATATTCCAGATCCGACGGACATGGGCACAGTCAATTTTTTGACCACGCCCATATCCATCGGAATCCTGAAATATTCCGGGAATCTGTAATCAACTTAAACTCACTGATGAAAATGTAAGGTAATCGAAGAGTTTCAAAAGGGTGGCGGGATAACGGATGCGAATCGTTGCTATCTTCGACATATGGTTCCTGAACTTCAAATTTAGAGCTGAGACAAAGCTCATCAAATGGGCTAGAGGAAGGCACTAGTGGCAGTGCAGAATCGCTACTCTTTTCGACGTATGGTTCCGGAACTTCAATTTCAGAGCCGAGACAAAGGTCGTCAAATGGGCTTGCTCCCTATGCTCGAGCGGCCATAAGGAAAGCGATTTCTCAGAGGTAAACCCTATAGCTTCTCCACTGAGCTTATCAGTGTCCTCGGTGAGGTGGCAGGCTCCTGGTATGCTGCCCATCTCACCTAACATTGTCCAAAATACCTCTTCATGCTTCAGCACAAAGGGATGAAAGGGTCGAAAGGGACGAAGAAGGGTTTAATCCAGCGGTGACGTTTCAAAGAAAAAAAAAATTAGGCTCCAGAAGGTATTTTTTCTCTACATGACCAAATTTGAACCTGAATCCTAAAATGTTGCAGCGCAACAAGGAAAAGGCATGTCCCCTTGTGATTTAAAGCTTTAAATCACAGGAAATGTTGTTTTTCAGGGCCAGGGATGATTGAAAAATGGGTTTCTATTTTAACTAGGGTGTTTTGTAGATATTTGAGTAAAATCCTGTAGAGAATTTCAGTGAAAAAATTACATTCTTATGTTTTCCCCTTTGAATTCTCTGATAGTTGGTTTTAAAGATTTTATTAGGGCATTTATCGATTATCTCTTTGAAGACTATAAATTGTTGGCTATAGGAAGTTTTCCTATTCAGGTTATCTAAGTCCACTTTCTTCCTTCCTGAACAATGGTCTTATGAAGTCCTAACCTCTTTCCAGAGCCCAAATGCGTTTTGAGTGCCCATCTTTTACACAACTATTTCCTATTAGACCCTTTCTCAGACCCTGGGACGATGGTGGTTTGTTTGAAATAACATATTCTCTGTTTCTCAACCTTGCAAGTTCGTCACCATTAGAATAGGTTTTAGGTGGTGGTTTTTCCATGGATGTTACTATATTTGCATAGTGTAACAAGGTGGAAGAGTTGCCCGAAAAGTTATGGAAATTCTGGTTATATTTAGAGAAAATCCAGCAAATATTTTTGTAAATCCAAGTTATAATTGTTAAACTTCAAAATTTTAGGTGTCTTAGATGTTTTTGATGATGTTGAATTCATTTCCACCATTAAAAACACGATTCAAACAATGCCTCTACAAGATTTTTTGAAATTTTTTTGCCCAGATTCTGGCCACTTTTAGCCATCTGGGCAATTCCTCCACCTCATTAGACGACTCCTCACTATATCTACTATTGTGAGGGACCAGAGGTCTAAAACCACCTTGACAGTGTTTTTGGGTTCACCTGTTTTTCCGGGAGGATTTTATATCGAATTCTGATTAACGACTTTTCTGGGTTATATTCAAATCATTTTATTAATATATGAATTTGTTTCCCATTAGCTGGCTTGGGCTAGAGCGCTGACAGGTGTCCACTGTCGGCCTCTCAGTCCCTTTCGCCTGAGGTCTGCCCCACTTCTTGTAAGTGTATCTTTATTGTTTCAAGGACAATGAGGATAGCTGGGAGATTTCTAAAAGCTGGTGGTTGATTTAGCGGCATTTAACTCCCTTTTAATTGGAAAATTCCAGGTATGTTTAGGCGTGGGTGTTGAGGTGCTTGTTGGAGGTCAGGAGATACTTTATTGTTGGTGTGACATTCCCTGTAGTTGGCACAGGAAATATTCCTATGGGAATGTACCTGGCCGGACAATTATATACCTGGTGCCATAGTCTTTCCCGAGAGTGGTGAACCCGAGGAGGGGTGATACGTGGGTCTCGTTGTTTATTTCTTACATGTTGCATAGATATTTGGGAAGGAATTTTAAGTTGAAAGGACTCCTCTGTAATACACGTAGGTGGATGGAGCCATTTGAATCTGACACTTCCCTTCATGAAGCATTTATTCAAGCCATAATGGCGGCTGAGTCACAGTGCCACGCGAACCAAAATATGATAAGGCAGGTGGCACTTTCCCCTCAGCTGACAACCTTGCGGGATGGACGTAACTCGTGGTTGGAACCTGGTATGATGCCACAAAATAATAATGAGGGGGGAAGAAAGGTGGCAGAAGGAAGGGTGGTAGAAAACATTGTCTGATAAAAATTTCTACCACTATGCCTATTCTCTTATTTGGTCGCGATGTGCTTCTCAATTGTATTATGATTCTTCAGAAGAGAGTGTTAGTTGGAAGGTGGTACTTTTCTGAAATTGATGAAGCAGAGATGAGGTAGTGGCTGGCCAAGAAGTGGAAAATATTGTTGGGCTATGTTCCTACAGTGGTGAAGCTCATGGGAGGTTGGTATAGCTTTCACTTCTTGAGTGAAGAAGACCTCAGAAAAATCGCAGGAAGGCCATGGGTCAAGGACCAGGGCTTCTTGGCAATGTACGCTTGGTATGTCGGTTTCAATCCCTTGAAACAAACGCCAAAGAACAAACTCATATGGGTCAAATTACCTGGACTGCCTTTAGAATTTTGGACCAAGGATGTTTTTACTGATATCGGAAACGCCATCGGTAAATTCGTTTACGTCGATCCTCATTGTCTGGGAGGTCAGGATAAGAGAATAGCATGGGTCCTAATAGAAAAAGACTTTGGTGAGGATTTCCCAGATCACATTGAACTAAAATGGGAAAATATCAACCTCACTCGACATCTAAATTTCTAGGGAATTCTGTTCTGATGCCTCAATTATCACCAAACTAGTCACCTAATTGCAAATTGCCCCAAAGCAAGGGGGGAATGGTAGTCATCGTAGGATCACAAAGGGGGTCACCAAAGGATGCAAAGGAAAACAAGTCAGAGTGCTTTTCGCCTCGTCCTGGCTATGCCAACAATTCCAAAGGAAAATATCTGGGCTTAGGTAATTCTAGTCATTCAAGTCAGATATTTTCTGTGCCTTCTCCCACATTTATAAAAAATACTTTTGAACCTATTCCTATTCAAATTCATTCTTCATCCCTGCTATCAGAGTAGTTTGATTCTCATCTAGCTGTCGACTCAAATTTTGGAGAAAATCCCCAATTGTTTTCTTCCCTAGTCTTTCCTCAGATGCCATTATAGTCGCATTATTCTATGATAGACATCCCCTCAACTTCATATGCTACATACACACAATCCGAAAGGCTTAATTCTCCAGTGACACAACCAAATTCTCAAAAGACAAAGAAAAGGAACTTGCTCATTTCTCTCCAACAACCTCTCCAAATAACTCTTTTGATAGTGACCTTGATTTCCTACTTCAGAGGAAAACTCTTGACCTTAAATCGCTTACAATACATAAGCCTAAGGGTTCTGGGTCACCTGTAATCAGCCCAACATCTACAGGAAATATTACTGTGAGGCGTAAAAACAATAGGGGCAACAGACATTTTAGAGGTCGCCCTCGTCAAACACATACTACACTGACAAATTTTCCATCTCTCATTGATGTTCCCATCTCATCTCCTATCTCTCCCAGGGAACTTAGAGCTTGCATGCCCTCCAATAGGCTCAAATGAACTCAATCCTATCATTGAATATAAGGGGTTTGGGGGCCCATCCAAAATTCCTCGCTCTAAGAGATATTTTTATGTTTTCTAAATCCAGTATAATTCTCATCCAAGAAACAATGCACACTGCTTCCAAATCAGTAGAGTACTTTAGGAGGATGTTTCCCAAATGGTATATAGTGGCAACTGATGCCAATGGTAGATCTAGTGGACTTGTTGTTTTTTGGGACCCAAGATGGGCAAACCTAAAGGATTTTTCATGTACAGTGGGTATTCTTCTGACTGGGCACATCAAAGGTATCCCCGGAAGATTACATATTCTCAATGTGTATGCCCCCTATAAAGAGAGGGAAAGGTTTTTGGATATAGTGGAGGTATCAAGGATTCTATATGCTCCCTGTCTGATTTTGGCAGGGGATCTAAATTGTACCTTAGACATAGAAGAACTGTGGGGACAATTTAGGGTGGCAGATAAAATGGCATAGAAGTTAAGAGAAATCATCCTTACACACAACTTAATAGATGTCTGCCCTCCAAAAATAGCTCCCACTTGGGATAATGGAAGAAGTGGTAATAAATATATAACCAAAAGACTTGATAGATTTCTTGTTCAAGAAAACGTGATAGGAATGTTGAAAATAGCAACAAGAAATGTTAAAAATAGAATCTAAAATATTCTAATTTTAATTTGTCCTTGAATTAAAATTCGAATTTCGTCTCACCAGCTGCTTGAGAAATAATTCATTAAGTCATTATGGATTAATTAGTTGGAGAAATTCAAGTTAGAAGTCTTTGTGAAGTCATGCAACAGTTATCCCTTAAATTAAGGAGATTAACCCTTAATTAAGGAGATAAGATTGAGCTATATTTGAGTTCTAATTAGTTAGCTTTTTTTACTGAGTTAAGTCCAGTTAAATTAGTTCCAAACTGTTTGAGGAACTAATTGTGAGTTCAGTCAATTAATGCATGCATGCATCTAACTAGTGTACTCTAGATAACTGAAGATTCTCTCATCAGAAACTCATGCATGTCTATTCAAAGAAAGACCCAGTTGAGCTAAATTTCAAGGACAGGTTACTATTAGTTGCATGATTTTTCCTATAAAGAAAACTCATCCATGTGGAAGGAACAAGGTTCCTCGAGGATTGCACAGTTTTACAGGGTGTGAGATCAGTGTGAGTATCACCCAGAGTAACAAGAGTATCACCCAGGAGAAACTGCGTAAGGAAATAGGAGGCTTGGAGGGTAGAGGAGAAGGTTTGTGAGAAGCCTTGTTTTCCTGTGAGCATCTAGGAGGATTGTACTGAGAGCTGGCTAGCTGTGAGAGCTAAGGCTTTGTATAATCTCAATGTATTTCCACCTTGTATGATAATACAGATAATGGGGTTTTTAGCTGAGGCTTTCCCCTGAGTATTTTATGTGTTTCATGTGCATTGATTATTCTTCTTCTGGTTATTTGTGTTCAGCTCGATTCTTGCTCTATCTTTAAGCTTCTGCAAGTTTTATATTAGAAGTAGATTATAGTATTTTTCTTTGGTATATTGCATTATCGAGTTAATCTACAGTCAGATTTTCTACATAGATCTCAGAGGTAGATTTGTAGAGAATTTGCAGGAAATTCTACAAGGACAACTAGGGGATGTAAGATCTTCTATTATAGAAAACTTCGTATCAGACCATCGGCCAATCACTTTTTTGGGGCATAATTCTGAAACAAGATATGGATTTCCTTTCAAATTCAATCGAATTTGGCTAGAAGACTCAAATTTTGATTCCTTTATTCGAAAACTCTAGAACGAAAAAAGAAGTACAGAGGAGGGTTTTTCTAGCTCATAAAGTTTTATAAACAGGGTTCGATTCCTTAAAGGACAGGTTAAAAAATGGGAAAGGAGAAAGAAGGTGGAACTGAGAAGGGATTTGGCTATTATTGAGGAGGAACTAAAATCCCTACAAAACAAAATTATTACTCATATCCTTCCCCCTATAGTTAGGGAAAAAATTCATATTCTAGAACTAGAAAAAAAAGGAAAATCTTTCAAATTTGGGAAGCAACTTGGAGGTTGAAAAGCAGAGCAATATGGATCAAGGAAGGAGATAAAAATACCAAGTTTTTTCATCGTTTTGCAAATCACAGGAGAAAACAAAATTCAATTTGGCAAATAAAGGATGGTGAAGGGAACAGTCATAACAAGCAATCTGATATTTCTGACCTTGCAGTTTCATATTTTAAGGATGCATATAACATAGTGGAAATGGAGGATATGGATGCTCAGATGTGGGCTATTGAAGAATATCCTCAAATGTTTAATGTAGAGGACAATGAGGATTTGTTTAAGGAGGTTAAGGAGGAGGAACTGATCCAAGTAGTAAAATCAATGAAAGGAGATAAGAGTCTGGGTCCAGATGGATGGACAGTAGAATTTTTTTCTCATTTCATAGACATATTTCAGGAGGACCTGATACAAATGGTGGAGGAATCCAGGACAAAAGGCTTCATTCATCCTCATCTCAATTCCACATATATCTCCCTTATCCCAAAGAAATCTGAGATAGAAACCTTTGTGGACTATCGTCCAATATCACTGTGTAATATAACATATAAAATTATCTCTAAGATCATAGCCAACAGACTGAAGTCTACTCTATCTAAATTCATCTCCCCTAAGAAATATGGTTTTTTAAATAATAGAATTATCCATGATGCAGTGGCGGTTGCACAGGAATGTATGCACAGTATTAAGTCAAAAAATATGAATGCAGCAGTGATGAAGGTTGACCTAAAAAAAGCTTATGATTGCTTAGATTGGGGATACCTAAGAATGGTATTATTTAAAATTGGCATAACCCAAATATGACTGAATGGATCATGGGGTGTGTGTCTTCAGTTCGCTATGCAGTAATAATCAATGGATTCCCATCAAAAAAAATTGTTGCTGGTAGAGGACTGAAACAAGAATGTGCTTTATCCCCTCTTCATTTTATCTTGGTGATGGACAGAATACGTTTAAAAATTAAAAAAGTTGTGTCCATTGGAGAATTTGAAGCATTGAAAATTAGCAGTCGTGTTGCAGTTTCACATAGTTTTTTCGCAGATGATATTTTGTTGATGGGGATGATAAACAGGATTAAATGGTTTTGTCTTTCCCAAATCATAAAAAATTTTGGGACAACCACAGGACTATTTCAAAATAAATAGAAGTCCATTATTCTATATGGCTCTTGTAACCAGGACGATATCACATATATCAAGAACTGCTTTGGAGTTAGTGCAGAAATCATAGACAAGGGCATGAAGTATTTGGGGTATCGATTAAACCAGGAAGTTATAAAAATGCAGATTGGATGTGGCTAGTGGAAAGATTTTATATGAAGATTAAGGGTTGGGAACACAGATGTTTATCTGTGGGAGGACGTATCATTCTCACCCAGTCAGTTCTTACTCAGCTGGGGATTTACTAGGCACACTTATTTTGCATTCCTCAAATGATCATTAATCTTCTGAATAGAGTAATGGCAAGCTATATATGGTCTGGAGCAAATGGGAAATGCAAATATCATCTAGTGAAGTTGGAAAAGATCACCAGACCCAAAATTTTGGGAGGGTGGGGTGTTCTAAATTTGAAGTTTTTTGGATGGGCTCTTATTTTAAAGTCATTATGGAGAGGCATCAACAGTAAAGGCATATGGGTGAATTTGATTCGATCTAAATACATGATGAATAAGGAATTTTTCTTTTGGTTAATACAAGGAGTGATAGGGAAAAAAGGTGGATCACATATTTGGAACAGTCAAGAATATTCTATTTCAAAATATCTCATGGTTCTTTGGATCGGGAAACAGAATCATGCTGGGAAAAGATTGCATTATAGGAGCAGGTGAGAGGCCACCAGGGACAGTGGAACTGATTCAGCATCTGAACAGAAGAGGCATTTTTGTTCTCAGTCGGCTGATCAATGCTTGGAATGGCAGCATTCCAATTTGGCTAGACTCCTCCCAACTGAATATTGTTGATCAATATAAACAGCAGTGGCTACAGTTTGTCAAAACTCTAAAGGAGGCAGGGTTATGTTATGATAGAAAAGGGGATTGTATTGCATGGGCTGGAAAAAAGAAGATTACAGGAGAAGTAGATGTGGCGGACTGTTATCTCAAAATTTTCCAGAAGAAGGAAATTCAGAATATAGAAGACTGTTGGTTTTATAGCTTCTCGCAAATTAATATCCCAATAAAAATTGTAGTTTTTCTTTGGCTAATGTGGCGAAACAAGAATCTCACATGGTCAAACTTATAAAAGAAGAACCACCATGGTCCAAGGATATGCTATCTATGGAGGCAAAATTCAGAGGATAATGAACACCTTTTTCTACATTGTCACAAATCTGTTAACATCTGGAAACATTTCACCAGTAAGCTACAGATTCCCTTTATTCAGTTTACCTCAATAGAGGAATGCTTAAAATGGTGGAGCAATCAGAGTAAATGCAGGAGGCTGCTCACTTTGGTTGTTTTCTGGGAAATTTGGAAAAGAAGGAACCAACTAATTTTTTATTCATTTAGAGAAGGGGAAAACAAAAATTATGACCTCATAGAGCAGTGGGTTGTAGCAGAACAGAATGTAGATAGCAGGAAAAAAAGAAGAAGGAAAACTGTAGATAGCAGGAAAAAAAAAAGAAGGAAAACTTTCAGATCAACAATTACCCAGTGGGTTTTTTTGACGGGGCAGCTCAAGGAGGAAGATGTGGGAGCAGTTTTTACTTAAAGATGTCAGAAGAACAAGAATTCCATGTACACTGGTATGGGGGAGAAGGAACAAGCATGAAGGCAGAAGCTGTAGCTCTTTGGGGCTTATTATGGTTTATTAAGTTTTTGGATTTCCCTCGAGTACAAATTTTTGGGGACTCCAAATGTTTAATAGATCATGTAAATGGAAAGCACAATATCCAACAGGTCTCCCTACAAGGTTGGATGAGACGGATAAAAAACATATGGAACTCCCTTCAGAGCCCACCCATTCAGCACATCAACAAGACACATAACAAAATAGCGGATGATTTATCGAAGAAAGGAATTATAGCCGCAGAAGAAGATATGTACATCATGATCAAAATGGGAGAAGATGAGACAGAAGTAGAAAGGCTAAAGCTGTCGGGATAGGTCTCTGAAGACCGTATAAAAAAGGAAGAACTCCAACACAGATAAGTTCAAAATAGGCCTGTTTCTTTTTGTTTTTGTTTAAAATTTTGTATCAGATACTGTAAAGAAAACACATGTGGAGTGACTATTGTATGGCAATGATTTTCATAATATGTAAATGTCTCGAGACATTTCCAGAAGCTTATAGCATCTCTTGGAAATTTTGTGATAAATTTGCAATTATGATAGAGAGAACTTAGCTCCACTATTGTTGTATATTGTAATTTACAATTCAGTTGTATGGCTGTAGAAAATTTTTCTACCCCATGTAGTCATGTTGTGGAAACCACAGGGTTTATGAGGACTATTTGTCCTTCATAATTATGTATTGTTTTTAACATAATACAAAACAGACGATTTTTTCTTGCTGAAAATGTAAGGAAATCAATCTTTGAGATGGCTGATGGGCATGAATTGATGTGAAATCCATATATTCTTTGCTTGTAATTGTTTCTAGTGGACTATATTGTTGTGGCCATGTTTTTTAATAAAGGAGATATTCATATTTTTTACCAGTGTAATTGTTTTTAGTGGACTATATTGTTGTGGTCATGTATTAAAAAAATTGTTTATTATGTTTTTAGTTGTATTTATTTGGAATAGGGTTTGGAAAAAATTAATTTAATTATTAATAATTATTAAGTGGATGATAGGGATTTAAATTCATTAGTAGTCACAATACAAATGTTCAGATTTATTTGAAAATATTTATTTCATTTTTATCTTTTTAATTAAATTGATTAATTATAATAAAAAAATGCCATATGAAATGAGTTATTGTTTTTTGTTCAAATGGTATTGATAAGCCATGGTATTGGCACATGGTTTTGTAACAAAACTTATTTATAAATTAATAATCTCCATGATAAAATGGAGAGAGAATCTCTATAGTTAAGAATCTTATTTATTTTTTCTTAAATGTGTAAATATATCAATAGATGTTTGTTTAATTCATATACTATTTTTTTTATAGCCTATAATAATACTATTTTAAAATAAAGTTATAATTTAATTAATTTTTATGGTTTTTTTTAATCTTGGCAATGTGAGGTGTATTATGAAATAAGAGTTTCATTATTTACTGTGAATTCATAACTATTGTACTTTATCACCATTTACTTTATATGAGTATGCAAGTTTACATATTTTCAAACAAACATGTCAATTTATTAGTTACAAATAATTGTATAATAGATTTTATCTTTATTATTAACTATACAACTATGTAGTCCACAGGTTTTGGATAGATGGTGATCTTAAGGCGCTCCTAAATGTTAAGTCACCAGTTCAATTCCTTGCCCTATTCAGATGCTATTCTTGGACATGACCATGATGTAGCCTCATCATTGTCAAACTTACAAAAACACTAAATATTTCAATAATTTAAATGGTTGATTAATGTCAATAGGTCTAATCTCATTAAAATTAAATTGTATCATTTCACAATTAAGTGATTTTTATCAATCTTATTTTTTCATAAGAATGGTTTCATTCCACTTTAATCTTATTTTTTAATTTTATTTTCTACATCAAAACCATGTATTATTACTAAAATAATTGAAATAAAAAAAATAAAAGAAAAATTGATTAACTACCAAGATTGGGGTTAAAGTTTAATCTAATTACTTTATATGTGATGACTATGAAGCATATACCCTCTTTATTAAATCTCACTCATCCACTTATTTTTAATTTCAAAAAAACAACAAATTAAGAAATGTTGTTCCAATATAAATGGTAATTATTTGAAAATATATAGCCCATCGGGCTATAGCAGATAGTGTTTTGTTAAGGCACTCCATGGTGATCCAGCCATACTAAGGGTTGGTGTGCTGGGAGATCCCCCAGTGAGAGTATCCCTGAGTGAGAGTGATTTTGATGGCTTAAATGCCCCTGGATGGAACTACTCAAACCACTGGTTAGACATGTCAATCATTTCGAACTCACATTATAAAAGAAAAGAAAAAAATGAAAATATATTAATAATTATATTTATCTTTATATTAAAATTAACTTTACATAAAATTTAAATTTTAAATAAATAAATAAATATATAGACACAAACTGGTAAAATATTCTATATAGTAAATGTAAAACAAAAATAAAAATTATATATAAATTCTTACTCTAGAAATCTTCATACTTTAATCATTTAAAAAAAAATATTTCACATGCATACTATAAATTTTAGGTTCTTCGAATTTTAATGTTCTTTCTCCTTCTCCTTCTCCTTCTCCTTCTCCTTCTCTTTGTATACAACATTTTAAGACTAAATCATTCATATTCACTTGATAGGCTCTTCAACTAAATCGGAAATACTATGATAAACTTTTATATTTAGGATGATATTTTATTTAGTAATATTCTGAAAAAAAAACAAAAAAAAAAAATAATAATATATATATATATATATTATATTATATATTATATATAATTATATATATAATAATTTTTTACATCTTAAATGTGAATTTAATGTCATTTAATTACTTGTTTAAAAATAAATGAAATATTTATTATAGTTAAATTTTATTTAAATAATTAATTTTTATATAATTGAAAATATATATATCAAATTATTATTTTTATATTTTTATAATGTATATTTTATTTAAATTTCTAATTAATTAAATGTTCTACAGTAATTTAGTCTTTATTTAAATTAATTGGGATTATTTTGAGTAGTTGGATATAATGGTTCTTATCTCCCCTACCCAAGTTCATTTATTTTGTTTTTATTACAAATTTAGTTATGAACATAAGCATATATTTTTATGAATATTAACATATATAGAGTTTGAGTGGGCCTTGTTATCACTCCAGGAAACTCTCCTACGTTGTAGCTCGGAGATGCCTGGTAACATATAGATCTTCAATATTGTTCTCTGAACTATTGGAATGGGTTAAGGTTTGGATCAAGTCAGATGACTATTTCAACTCTGTTTTCACTCCAGACATGCATGAACACCCTCAGCTTGATAAGGCTTTAGACCACTAATGCTCAATAGTTTATAGATTGAATGGATAGATGGAGAATATTGACTATACTAGTAGATGCATACATAAAAATAAATGAATGGCTAGCTACAGAAAGTAAATGAAGCTTGCAAATCTAATTTATCAATGCAGAGATAAGATGACAGTTATTTGGAATTAGACACAGACGAAAACATGAATAACCTATTCAAGTGCAAGCTTAGAATAGAGGAGAAGATGGCAATTGAACATGTAACAGCAAAAGAAGCTTGTATTACTGGAATGAATATGAGACGTTGAGAGGAACAGAGTATCCACAGTCTCTAAAAGTTGAACCCTTGTTTCTTCTAACTTCCAGCCCTTTATAGGCTTTTACAATGCTCTCGGGCTATCTAGGGCTTGAGATGTCTTAATCTATCCCCTCTGGCTTCTAACTACTTGATGCCATAAATAGACAAGCATGAGCATAGGGGCTTTGTTTCTAACAAACACAGTAACCAAATTTTGGTCATTTCACTGCATTGTCAGGTAGTTGGAATGTGCTATGATGTTCCACAATCATTTCTGTTAATTCGGCTGCATCGTGTTGTTGTTTTTCCCCTTTCGGCCATTGATTCCATTATTTTAGTTCAACTATCCGACTGTCACAAACACTGACAAAGCCAACAACTTTCCTCCCTGGGTGACTGATGGGAAGCAGGGTACGGGAGCATATGGGTCGTTGGACGAGATGGATCGACGGTCAGGATGGTGGTCAGGTGGCAGAGGGTGAACTACGGTGATGGTGAACGAGAGTCATTGGATTGAGAGAAATGGACGGAGGAGATCAAACACAGGAGGCCTGAAGTCGTGGCGGGAGCGGAATAAGTCTAAGCCATTAGATCTTAGATGAACAGTTCGGACAGCTATCAAGCAGAGGAGGTGCTCGAAAGATAACGCCGGGGAGCAGTTTCATTTGAGCGGAAATTGTTTCTATCAGGCGGTCATCGGGTGGTAAGCGGTAAAGGTTAGAGCCCGCCCGATGCCATTCATTGCACGCCATGTAGCAACAGAGGAGAGAGAGGAAACTGCCTTTATCGGTGGGTATCCCTCTCACTTGTTGCCCATGCGATATGCACGACAACCGTTAAATCTCGTGGGGGTGATCTAACGGTGAAGATTGATCGAGCAAATCTCGTCGATCGGGTGAAGTGTGGGTCATCATATCAGTGGGAAGATTGATGGCAAGGGGACACGGAGGTACGGGATGACCTCGAGAAACAAAGGGCATGTATGAGTGAAAAGGTAAGGTATTCAGGATAAAAATGGGTTAATTTATGTAGGGCCAAGGCGAAAGTGGGTTTTTTTAGGATGTGAGGGTTGGGTTAGGATATGAGCGAACGAGAATGGGAGTGGAAGAGTGAGGAAAGTGGGGTGATGGACCATGTGGGGACCTTTCCATGACAGTAAAATGGAAAATTTCCTTCCTTTAACCTTCAAAATAGCAGCGCTACACCTCAGGGCTAACACTAGCTCCTTCTGGGGATGAAAGCCTCCCTGTGAGGTTTCAAGAACTGCAGACCACTGCCTTTCCAGTAACAACCAAAACAAACTTATCTCCTAGTGTTCCATTTGGCATGGAGTTTATTTCCATAAAAACAAAAATTGAAAAAACCTATTACAATATTAAGGCCTTAAAGCCCCATATGAAGTAAAGTTTCAAAAACCGCCCATTGACTGGGCCATCAAAAACATCTTCCCCCTCTAAATTTTGCATAATGAAAGTATTGTTCATCTGAACTTGAGCAATAACAAACAGTCCAGTCCATAAGGCATCAAATTTACCATGGTTGGCCTTCTTTTCCTTCAAAGCATCCCATTTGAGAACCTAGTCACCAACCTAAAAGTTGTCCACCTTTGCTTTTCTATCAAAGGTTTCTTTGATCTTCTTCTGATGAATTCTTGATTTCTCAACTAGTTGTTATCTGGTCTGTTGTAATTCAACCAAGTTACTCATTCTCCTCTCCATGTCATTCTCTTCATCCTGCTCTTCTTGCAAGAATTTGGCCACAGGGAGAACCAGCTGGATAGGAAAAACAGCATCAGTGCCATAAACCAGCTTGAATGGATAATTTCCTATGGACTTCTTGTTGGTAACCCCATTAGCCCATAGTGCAAACTTCAACTTGGAATCCCAGCTCTTTTTGTTGTCCTCCAATATTTTTTGATTATCCTTACAAGACTCTTGTTAGATGATTCTTCCAGGGCATTGCCTTGAGGATAATATGAGGTAGAATGCACCAACTAAATGTCCATGGATTCACACATGTCTACCAATTCTTTTGCCCTGAAAGCTGCTGCATTATCAGTGACTAGTTTGGTTGGGCAACCAAATCTAGTGAAAATATTCTCATTCAAGAATTTCATGACAACTTGATGATTAGCATTCTTTGTGGGTATAGCCTCAATCCACTTGGTGAAATAATCAGTGGTTACCAAGATCCATTTATGCTGGCCACTAGAATGTGGATTAATCTCACCTATGAAGTCCAAGCCCCACTACTGGAAGGGACCATTAGTGTGTACTGGCTTAGTGGGCAGAGATTTTAGTTGTTGTCTTCCTGCAAACCTCTGGCATTCGTCACAAGACCTCACAAAAGAAAACATATCAGAGAAGAAAGTAGGACAATAATATCCAGCTCTCAAGATCTTGTGGGATGTGGTTTTCCAATAATGATTCCCCCACAGATGCTAGAATGGAGTCGGTGCATGACTTCCACAAATTGTCCTTTTTCTAAACATGTCAAGAGGATCCCTGATGGGTCTCTCCAATAAAGCAGGTTTTTAGTAATGCAGAATTTGGTTGATCTAATCTTAATGGCCTGTGCTTGACATGAGCTATGCCCTAGAGGGACTTCTAGCTTCTGCAAAAAATGAACTATATTGGAGTACCATTCACAGGTGGCTATATTTTCAGCCAAAGACTAATTCTGCTCTTGCTCTTATGTTGCTTCCTCTGTCTGCTCACCGCCTAAATTTGAACCCATGCAATTTATGTCTAGCAAACTGCAATTTTCCTCAACCATGAACTTAGCCAAGCCCTGGCCTTTGACCAACTTGGTGGGCTTCACCTTTATGTTGAACTCTATGAATTTTGCAATCCATTTAGCTCTCTTTCCATCAATATCTAACTGAGTCAGGACATCTTTTACTGATGCTAAAGGTACATACGCAACCACTTTGGAATGTAGAATATAAATTCTAAATGCCTTCAAAGATTTTATGAGAGCATAAGCTTGTTTCTCAATAAGGTCATACCTTAATTCAGCGTCCCTCAAAGTTTTTCTAAAAAAGGCCACAGGTTGCTCTACACCTTCATCATTTTTCTGCAATAGAATTGTTGCAAGTGTATCATAAGAGGAAAAAGAGAATATATAAAACTCCTTGGTGTAATCTGGACTGATTAGAGTGGTAGCTTCCATGATAGCTTGTTTGATGGCTTCAAAAGAGCTTCTTGCAGCATCTATCCATTTTATTCATGATCCTTTCTTCAACATGGAGGTGATGTGCTTCACTGGCTCTGCAAAGTTTGGAATGAACCTCCTTACAAAGTTAATCTTACACAGGAAAGATTGAATATCCCTTTTTAACCTTGGGATGGACAATGTCTGAATTTCTTGAACCCTTGTTGGATCGATCTTCACACCTTCAGCAGAAACAATATGTCCCAAAAGTTTGCCTTATTTTAGAAAACTATGACTTCTTCGGGTTCACAGAAATTCCAAACCGTCTACACTTTAGAAACACATTCATCAAATGTTACAAATGGTCCTTTTGACTGCTGGAAAAGACTATTATGTCATCAACGTAAATAAGGAAAAACTTGTCCTTCTCTCCCAAAAAGGCTATGTCCATGGCCCTCTGAAAAGTAGCCCCAGCATTCATCAGTCCGAAAGGCATCTTGGAGTACATGAAAGTGCCCCAAGGAGTAGTGAAGGCGGTCTTTTCCTGATCTTCTGGATGTACAACAATCTGATTGTAACCTAAAAATCCATCTAATAAAGACATGTTTCTAGCCCCTGAAACTTTTTGAAGCAAGTGTTCCATCTTAGGCAGGGGGTAGTTGTCTTTTCTAGAGCATTTGTTCAGATTCCTGAAGTCAACACAAAGCCTGATTTCTCCATTCTTCTTCCTTACTACCACAAGGTTAGCTATCCACTTTGAATACCTTAGGGGAACTATGATCTTGGCATCCAACAACTTCTTGATTTCCTTTTCAGTCAAAGGCAGTAAGAGAGGGCTAATAGGTATTAACTTCTTCTTAAAGAGGATGGTGTTCTTCACCAATGGAATCTTATGCTGAATGATGTTTGTGTCATAGGTCTTAAGATCATTTTACTCCCAAGAAAAAATATCAACAAATTACTTCATCAGGGTGCAATACTCAGAATGCGGTACTAGAACTCTGGCAGCAGACAAGTGGGTGGATAGATATATGTACTTTGGATGATCTGGGCTCCCTATATTATGTCTATGAAATGAAGACTCATTTTCTTTTTTGGCAGGCTTATAAGGTACATCATTATGATCAAACAGCTTCTCTAGGGGCACCAATCCTTTGGGTATATGGTTACTAGGTAGCTGAACAATGTTATCCTGACCAATTTCGTCCTTTAGCTTGGACTGGTTGCATTCTTCAATGGTTTCGTTTTCTTGGTCAATGTTCATTTCAGAGAATTCATCAACGACTTGTAAAAACCTATTAATTTCATTGTCATCTTCAAAAACTTTCCAATATTTGACATTGTCAAGCAGAGATGGTCTATATTTCACCTGAACTTCATAAGTCAATTTAGGAGGCAAAGGAGGAATAAACGTGCTAGCAGACACAGCAAGGGAATCAGCAAGATGGTTCTTCATTCTATGGATGTAAGAAATGCTAAAACTATTAAAAGAACCCGTGAGCTTCCATACCTCATCTTTGTATGCTTTCAGCCTTGGATGTTTTGCTTGGAAAGTTTTATTCACCTGCTGAATGATAAAGTCTGCATCTCCAAACACCTTCAGACCTTTGATGCCCATTTCTTTAGCAGCGTTTAAGCCCAATATCAAAGCTTTGTACTCTGTTATGTTATTTGTGACCTAAAAAGCTAATTTGAAAGAAAAATGAATGCATTCTTATGTGGGGGATACAAGGACTAAACCTGCCCCTGCAGCTTCCTTAGAGCAAGCTCCATCAAAGAACATGTCCCAAATCTGTGGGCCTTCTTCCTCTGTGATCTAGCAAACCGGTTTCCTAAGCTGCATGGAGGCCAACTGGGATATAAGCCATCTGAGCTTCTTTGTATAATCTCCTACTCTCACCTCCAAAAACTGGGACAGTAGCATAGGACAAATCATTTTGCAATGTTCCACCTAATCTCTTGATCCAACCTCTAGAAAAAAAATGCCAAACTTGGGGGGCACATCTCCTACCACAATATCCATCATCATGCTCTTCATAGGCAGCTGAGACAAATTGATGGCTAGGTCTTTGATTAATCCCAAACATTTCACTTTTCTAGAGTCAAAAGAAAACAGGTCATGATAAGGTGTGGTAATGTCAAGACCCAACTCATCCATGACAGCCTTGGGCATTAGATTATGGTTGGCTCCTATGTCCAAAAGGCAGTTATGAAGGATCTTGTCATGAATAGTCAAAGAGACATAGAATGATGGGGAGTTGTAATCATAATTTTCAATCATTGGGCTGAGAACAACAGCTGGTTTGTCATCTTGCAGATTTACATAGTCAATGGAGGCTTGGATGGAATTAGGCTCAAGGACCCCGAGGATAGATCTCTTGAAGGACTCATTCTTCACTAGTTCAATTAGAGGTATAGGTATTCTTAGCTTTTGAATTTCTGATTGAAAATTGAAAGGAGAAGGAGACTTGTCAAGGCTTCTTACCTCGTGATTTGGAGCTTTGAGGATGATGGGATCAACTACCGGTCGTTTCTACTTATTAGCTTGCTATGTTGCAGGGACAACAGATTTCTGAATAGGATTTTCCTTGACATTATTCATCTTCAACCTCAGATCATATCTGTGTCGATCATCAGTTTGCAGAACAGCTTACCATCCCACTCTTGGTGATTTGGTCATTGAATAATGACTTTTCATAGGCAACTAAAGTCAAAAAGGAGGCACTACCTTTGTCTTCCATACAATGGATCTCATCATCTTCTTCAAACTGCTCTTCTTCCATGACTACATTCTTGAAAGGGGTCTTTACCCTTTGGTCTTCATTGGCATCTTTTCTTCTTTCTAGAATCTGCAACTGCTCATTAGCTCTTCTATATGGATTTGGGTTTCTAGGAGCAAAGGTATTAGGAACTCTTCCTTTCCTAGAGTGTTGGTCAACCTTTAATTTGGATATTTCAGAGGCTAATGAATCTATCATCTTGGTCATTTTATCTATCTTGGGATCTGAAGATGATGAAGATTTTCCCCTTTGTCTCCTTCTATCAACACTCCCCTTGAGCTTCTCTGCAGTCATGATGTTTGATTCTACTTCCAAGGTTGCATCCTGCATATCAGCCAAGGTAGCACATCGCCTCTCCCTCAACAGTAGATAGAAGTCAGATTCAAATGCACTAGCATAGGTGAGTTTAGCAGAGGTAGTGGTGGGTTTTACTTCAGCTGGTATCTTTCCATACATGCGGTTAAACCTCTTATTAAAATTAGACAAAAACTCACCATTTTCCCTCTTTAGGTTGCCAAACTCAGTGTGGTAGTAGAGTAGATCCTTCTTATCCCCCCAATGCTTTAGGAATGCATCATCTAAAGCCGCAATGTCTGCTATAGACCTTGGGATTAGTTCTCTGAACCATTTTCTAGCTTCTCCATCTAGGCTTTGGACAAAGACTCTCATCCACACATCATCTTCACTAATGTCTAGGTTATCAGCATAGCTATAGAATGATTCAAGGTGTTCCTCAGTTGTAACACCTTCAATCCCAGTGAACTTAGGCATATACTTCTGATATTCTCCAGTAGGCATGGCATTCAAAGGAGTGGGTAGTACTAAAGGTCCATACCTAGCCACTATGATTCTTTCCATTTTGGTAGGTGCTTGTGGTCCTGCCATAGTTGTGGTGGCTACAAGGGTATTGGAAGTCTGAATGATAGAGGGTTGAGGAGTGACTGATAGGATTAACGGAGTAGGATGGATAGGAGGAGAGGTTTCCTTTGGGCTTACAACAAAAAAAGAACCTAAAGAATAAGGAGCTCTATGACTCTCTGAGATTTTTTCTTCACTGCTAGTATTAGATGCTATACTCTCAACATGTATTTGTTCTATTACAGGATTTTCTTGAAGAGATATAGAATATTGTTTAGAACTACCTGAACTTGATGTTCATTTCTACGACGCCTTTCTTTCTTTGATGATTCTTTGAGGGTCAGGTACTAGGTCAGCGTGTGGCTTCTGAGGATTTCTCCGAGTATGCCTCCCAAACTGAGCCAGAACTATTGAGTGGAGTCGACAAGAGGTACGTCCTCTAGTAGAGTCACCAGATAGATGATTACAACCCAAATAGTGTCCAGACTTTGTCTATCATCAAAGCTAGATCTATGTCGTCCCTCAGGGAAGCTGAGCTTCAATCTCCTCTCCCCAGCAATGGCGCCAATTATGTTATCACTCCAGGAAAATCTCCTAGGTTGTAGCTCAGAGATGCTTGGTAACATATAAATCTTCAATATTGTTCTCTGAAATATTGGAATGGATTAAGGTTTGGATCAAGTTAGATGACTGTTTCAACTTTGTTTTCACTCCAGACATGCATGAACACCCTCATCTTCACAAGGATTTAGACCACCAATGCTCAATAGTTTATAGATTGAATGGATAGATGGAGAATATTGACTATACCAGTAGATGCATACATAAACATATATGAATAGCTAGCTACAGAAAGTAAATGAATCTTGCAAATCTAATTTATCAACGCAGAGATAATATGACAGTTATCTGGCATTAGACACAGAAGAAAACATGAATAAACTATTCAAGTGCAAGCTTAGAACAGAGGAGAAGATGGTGATTGAACATGTAATAGCAAAAGAAGCTTGTATTACTGGAATGAAGATGAGACACTGAGAGGAACAGAGTATCCACAATCTCCAAAAGTTGAACCCTTGTTTCTTCTAACTTTCAGCCCTTTATTTACTATAGGCTTTTACAATGCTCTCAGGCTCTCTAGGGCTCGAGATGTCTTAATATATCCCCTCTAGCTTATAACTAGTTGATGCCATAATCAGAAAAACATGAGCACAGGGGCCCTGTTTCTAACAAACACAGTAACCAAATTCTGGTCATTTCGTCACGCTGTCAGGTGGCTCGCACGTGCTGTGATGTTCCACAATCATTTCTGTTAATTTGGCCGCATCATGCTGCTGTTTTTCCCCTTTCAGCCATGGATTCCATTATTTTAGTTCAACTATCTAACTGTCACAAGCACTGATAGAGCCAACAAATTTCCTCCCAGGGTGACTGATGGGAAGTGGGGTACGGGGGCATATGGGTTGTTGGATGGGATGGATCGATGGTTAGGATGGTGGTCAAGCACCGGAGGGTGAACTATGGTGATGGTGAATGAGGGCCATTGGATCGAGAGAAATGGATGGAGGAGATCGAACGCAGGAGGCCTGAAGTCATGGTAGGAGCGGAACAAGTTCGAGCTATCAGATCTCAGATGAACAGATCAGATGACTATCGAGCGAAGGAGGTGCTTCAAAGATAATGCCCAAGAGAGGTTTCATTTGAGCAGAAATGGTTTCTATCGGGCAGTCATCGGGTGGTAAGTAGTAAAGGTCGGAGTCCGCCCGATGCCATTCATCGCACACCACGTAGTAGCAGAGGAGAGAGAGGAAACTGCCTATATCGGGCGAGTATCCCTCTCACTTATTGCTTGCACGATATGCACGATAGCCATTAGATCTAGTAGGGGTGATCTAACAGTGAAGATTGATTGAGCAGGTCTCGTCAGTTGGGTGAAGTGCGGGCCATCGAATCGGTGAGAAGATCAATGATGGGGGGACACGAAGGTATGGGATAACCTCAAGAAACGTGCAAAGGGCGCGTATGAGCGAAAAGGTGAGGTTTTCGGCATAAAAATGGGTTAATTTACGTAGGGCCAAGGCGAAAGTGGGTTTTGTTAGCATGTGAGGGTTGGGTTAGGATATGAGCAAACAAGAATGGGAGTGGAAGAGTGAGGAAAGTGGGGTGATTGACCATGTGGGGACCTTTCCATGACAGCAAAATGGACAATTTCCTTCCTTTAGCCTTCAAAATAGCAGCACTGCACCTCAAGGCTAACATGCCTAATGGTTTTAAGAGCATGCTTTCCTCTTAACAAGTCACAGGTTCAAAACCAGAGGGGGCTAGAGTATGTAAGCCTTCATAGACTTACCAATCAAATCATTGCACGGAGGTGGGTCCCTTGTCCCACAAACAAGGGGGTCTCATACACCAATTTGGTGTTTGGCTTGACCATGACCTTAAAAATGGATAATAATAATAATAATAATATTTAATCAATATAACATTAGAATAATATTATTCCCCAATGGGGGTGTGTTTCAAGGAGAAGGGTGCCCTGGCGGGCTGGACCCGTCACCTCGCAGAGGTGAGATCATTAAATGGAAGGGGTGGTGCGGCCACCCCGTGCATGTAGATGCATGCGACTGTACAACCTCTCATCAAGCATGATGGGTATTGTTCGATGGAGGAGACGGGGGTGGCAGGACCACCTATGAAGCATCCCTACAAGGAAAAAGCTTGATGCCCTCAGAAATGAGGTATCTCCTTCTTTTTAGGCATCCTTTGGGTTAGCAAGAGGTGATTGGTTAAGCTTAATATGGAAATATAGCTACTTGGTATCCTTGGGAGCGATTCTGGAGGGAAAGGATGTCAAAGTGAAGTTGTATGTTAGTTGCATTAAGAAAAATTGGCTATTGGTTCTCTGCAGCTCTGTGTTAAGGAGTTTTATTGGGAATTTGAACATATACATGTGACAACTCATTGTGGCTCAATTGCTTTCATTGTTATTGGTAAGTAAAGACTCTCGTCAGTCACCTGCTCTCTTTAGATGGAGGCCACTACATCTCGGAAAAATATAAAGCCTTCTTGTATTTATAATTTCATTGCAGGTATTTTATTTGGCTACAAGTAATTGATTCTAGTGTTTACTTCTAGTATTGGCAATGGGTGTTGGTTTCTTGCATGGGCTTGGGCATTGTTTTGTCTTTGTAGTTGTAGAATTGTGACTCTATACTTGTATTATGGCAGTTTTTCTTCCATTCTTGTCAGGCCTTGCATGTACGGTTGTAGTTCCAATTTTTTGTTGCTATATTTTCCCTCTCTGGAGTTGGGTAGAACTTCCTTTGGGTTTAGTCCTCCTGGCCTAGCTATCTTTTGTAATTTTCCATTACCTCTGCACTCAATTCTCTTCTCTTGGCCATCTCTCTGCTGAAGATAGAAGGTGATACTAGTTTGACTGTATGTAGTGTCAATGTATGAGAAGCAAGCGTGGGAGGGATTTTTCGGCCCTCGTGGTTGAAATCGAGCCCAACAGTAGGCCTAGGAGGCTATTGATACCTTCTCTTTGGTCATCCCATTGGAAACCCGTAATGAAATTCAACACTTAGAAACCCTAATAGATAGAGATAGGCAGGCCTTCTCAAATTCATAGATAATGAATGAAATTAGACAGTGTGTTCCTAACCCCAGTCATACCAGGGGAAGGAAAAAAGAAGTATTTCAAGCCTTATTCCTATACTAGAAAATCAAAACCTTGTTGGACAGGGTACTTAATGAGAACTAGGTTGAAATAATGTATTTGCAAAACTGGAGGATTTGAAATGTGTTCAGAGAAACAAACGGGTTTTTATTAAGAGAATGGATGCTCGCCTAGCTCATATTGAGCGTTATATTCGGTGAATTACTATTATGTTAGCTCCTCCAAGATCTAGTGCAAAGGATATATCACCTTTACTTCTTTTGATTCCTAGTTGTTGAAATGTTGTTGCCATTTTTTTATCTTTTTATTATGCAGTAGATACTTTAATTATGTTATAGTTGTTAATATTCTTGGATTTTTAGAAAATTTATTCTATAGGTAGGTGATAAAAAATATTTAGTTTCTTGTTGGGGAGATTGAGATGACTTGTCAAAAAACATACTTAAGATGGTTGGATGATTGGTGTACTGGGAAACATGATTTTGTGAGGCAATACATGACTAGCTTACCAAAAAAATATATTAGAAAAATATTATATATAATTGTTGTATTATTATAATATAGTTTTTTTATAACAAAAACGAGAATATTTTCTATTAAAATATGTGCTCTAATGCAACAATTACTTGAGAAGTAGTAACAATAATTCATCTAGTAGCAAGTACTCAAGAGAGGAGCTTTCTGGAATTATAAAAAAACTATATTATAAGTTGATTGTTATTAAAGAGATACATGCATAAAATTTGCAAAACTAATAGAGAAGAAAAACACATTTAAAAAGGGAATACATCAGAGAATTGATGGGGGATCATCTTCAGGAAGCTCGTTGAGATCAGGTAGTAGTCTTCCCACATGCCAATTGGAAGCACTATTGTAGGTAGTTTGATTATTATTGGGTGGTGCACCTTTAAACCTTTTATCTATCGTTGGAGAGAGTTAATTTCATCCTATTATCAAGCTAATTTTCCTTTCAAGGCTTGTATTTATTAAAGGAGGTTGATGGATGTTGTCATTTGTTGATGCAACTTTAAGTTAATTTCCATTGTTTACAATTGAAGAGATTCAATTTGCTGGGAATAATTGCTACAATCCAAGTTACCCATAGTTTAAGGAGTTTTATCTCTTTTTCCCACATGCTCAGATTAATGGCAGGGAAGACCTCTTTTCCTTCTTGCATGATACACATGAGGCACTAGAGAATAGTAGGAGGGCTATGGGAAAAAGGGGCTAGGGAAAAATTTCCTGGAGGAGGACAAAAGTGACCTTGTAGTGGACAACATGGTCCAAAAAAATAGCAAACAACCACAATTCACTAAAGGAGACAAATCCCACCCAAATAAAACCATATATAGAGACACCCAAGCCTGAGAAGCAGTGAGACATAATAAATTCACTAACGAAAGGGTGAAGATAATAGGGACACCAAATTACAAAGCTAACTCCAAAAATAAAAGAGGCTCCACCGAATTCAAAGACGTAAAGGACAATCCATAAGAGGAGAGTTTTAGATAAACAGATAAAGCAAACTAGATTCGAGGAGATCGAGCATAAAAAGATAAATTGAGAGATGAAAATGCCAACAAAGATTAATTGGCATGGGCACAGCAAAATGAACTTGAAACCCAAACGAGTCCAAAGGATTTCACTCAAAAATTGATGAAGCAGTAGACAAAAAAGTTATGCCCACTACCACAGAGAAGTTGGAGATGTTTACCATGCTCAGGAAAATTTACTTAGAGCACCTCCAAAGGCAACAAAACTCGAAATGG
Organism: Pinus tabuliformis; assembly: GCA_031772625.1. NCBI lineage: Eukaryota > Viridiplantae > Streptophyta > Pinopsida > Pinales > Pinaceae > Pinus > Pinus tabuliformis. Next base: position 1,087,259,226 of record CM062805.1, on the reverse strand, counting down.
CGAGGAATTAGTAGGTAGAGAGAAAGAGATTGATCTACGATCGTAAATTCAACATGCCTAGAGTTAATCCCACATGTGTTTCTACTCCATACTTGATTAACCTTCATAATTATTGTAGCTATTGTAACTTTAATAGTAGGAGTTTGAGGTCTGAGAAGATATCAAAATGTTGTTGTTTCCTTTTACTCAAGGCATGTGAATACATTGAGATTAAATGAGTTGCGTGAAGCACTATGTCAATGGGAGCCATGATACCTTATTGCATGCTCCCCTATTTTTTACCCATTTTCATAAAGTTTAGAATGAGACTAAGGGAAAACGATTTGGCCTTATAACCTTAGAAATTAAGGCATGTACTTAGAGGAGGGGGTCATGGGATACTTTTCCATCCATGACTACCATTTACTTCTATTTGTCCAACTTTAAGGAGACAAGCTAGGTTGGCTTGTTTGTCAGTTTCTGAATTTTGGTGCCTGAGGATGTGGAAGAAGGATTTAAGAGGGAAGAATTCAAGTGCTCTAGAGATTCTTTGGAGTAGGAGTTTGAGATGGTTTTCTTTAGGCCAAGTGCCTTTGTATAAATGCTGAATTGTTAGAAGAGAGTCCCCCAAGATTGTTATTTTTCATACATTCATTTTTTTACTAAGATTAGACCTAGCAGAAGGGCATACATCTTTGTTTGATTATTGTTCCTTTGTCCTGGTCCTAGAAATAAATTACAACTAATTTTCCATTAGGGTTGTGTATAGCGCCTCCCCCTCCTGTTATCCATGTATTATATTATAATACAGTTAATACTAATTATTTAACTATAAAATATAATATATATAATTATTAATAATATGTGTGTGTGTGTGCTTCTTGAATAGTTACATTATAATCAATATATAAAATTATATAGTTATAAATAATATAATATTATTTGTCTATAATATTATTATTGTTAATATATAAATATTTTAACATTGGTTAATTAAGATTATATATTAAAGATATGCATATTAATAGTTAATATATAGGTACTAATATATTATGATTTATTATAAATATATATTATCAATTTACGTTGATTAGGTCTAATTAAAGTATTGTTGTGATAGATCAAATGATTTTATGTTCTTTTGGATTTAAAAATTGGTTAAACAACAAAAATCAATAGAAATTGAACTCTATTTTCTTTAAAAATTAGCAGTCGCACAAGAAACACTTCAAATTTATATATATAATCTAAAAGAATTAATCAATTCAGAATTTAAAATTAAAATTTTAATTAATACGAAGTTAACAATAAATCGATTATTATTATTATTATTATTATATATGAGATTATTACAACTTATTCAAAGTTGCATGATTCACAACAAAACAATAACCCTTATAGCTCCCCATCCACTAAATTACGACTTATCAAACTTGAATATCTTATATATGTGTGTGTGTGTGAGAGAGAGAGAGAGAGAGAGGTTCAAGTTTGATAAATTGTAATTTAGTGGATGGGGAGCTCTAAGGGTCATGGTTTTGTTGTGAATCATGTAGCTTTGAATCTCCAAGGTAGCCTACATGCTACTTCTATGACCTATATCATCTTCACATCCTAGTCATGGATGGGTTTTCATTTTATGTATGGAAGAGGCAATTCAAATATGGTCCCTACCACCATCCACAACTTCCCCAACCTTTGTGATCTCACCTATGTCACCTTTTCTAACATCCCCTCTCACTCTAGTACGAATGCCAACAACACCACCTTCTAACACAATTGGTTCCCTTTTGTTCATGCCATCCACTAAATTATGGCTTATCAAACTTGAATCTCTTATATATATATATATAAGAGATTCAAGTTTGATAAGCCGTAATTTAGTGGATGGGGAGCTCTAAGTGTTATGGTTTTGTTGTGAATCATGTAGCTTTGAATCTCCAAGGTAGCCTACGCGCTACTTCAATGACCTATCTCATATTCACATCCTAGTCATGGATGGGTTTTCATTTTAAGTATGGAAGAGGCAATTCAAATATGGTCCCTACCACTATCCACAACTTCCCCAACCTCTGTGATCTCACCCATGCCACCTTTTCTAACATCCCCTTGCACTCTAGTATGAATTCTGACAACACCACCTTCTGACACAATTGGTTCCCTTTCATTCATGCCTTTGACAGATGGGATTCCTCCTTTGTTTCTTCCCTTTGAGAAGGTGGTACTTTCCTAATTACCATAGGGCCATAACTCGTCAAGCCATGAAATTATTCAAGTGCCCTCAGATCTACAATGTTTCCAATTTCTATGTCAAACCACCTACTTATTTCTAACTCGCATCTCTCCCATAACAGTTTTCTTAACAGTTCCTTAGCCATCAGAATTTTGACTAGATGCAGGTTATCTCCTACTATGTTGTATATCCACTAATTAGCAATCAAGAACCCTATTAAAAATTGACAAAAATTGTATCGAAAGAAAGGTAGAAGAACCTAGCCTTATACCAGGAAAAGATATTCAACTAAATGGCATTTCAAGGATGGAATAATTGGTTGTAGTGGGGAGGTTTTCTAATTGTAGAATGAAAATGGAATTTAGGCATTCGTGGAATGGCTCTCACTTCAAAACCTTGCTCGATTACTTGTCCAGATGTTTGATTTTAGCTAAAGGCTAGATGGGGTGGATTCTGGAGACTCAAAAGAATGTACAGAACCTACTATAGCAACACTAGCAATGGGGCTCCTAGGCATTGCTTTTGAAAATATGGATAGTGGACTCAAGATGTCTGCTTAGAGAAGCTAATAGTTGTTTCAATTTGGGTATGTTTACCTAGTCTCCCCCTTATCTTTCGGTCAGAAGAGGTCTTTAGGGAAATTGGACAAGTCCTTCATTTTTTCTATTAGGAAAATCTCTCTTATCTATAAACTAGATATATGGTAAGAATACTAGTGGGTTTAAACCTCAACTCCAACTTACCATATATTATTTCTATTGAGGCTAGGGAAATATCTTACAGGTAGGCCCTTGACTACGAGGGTATTATGTTAAAATGTGCAAGGTGTCACACATATGGGAACCTGAGTAACCTAATTAATGATTGTATGATGGGGAAGCAAAATAAGAAATGGGTAAAAATGATTCAACTAGTCACTGCAATGGAGGATGCTCAGGCACACAAGACTGTAAAGAATATGCCATCAGCTATAGAACTTTATCAGCTAGCTCCTCCAACTATTTTTGAATAAAAGAAGCCTCCCATCATAATCAAAGAAGAAAAACCCTCCAAAGTTATGTCGTGCATCCCTCTTCTTATGTTTCCTTTACATTTTTTATCTCTCTACAATTGTTTCTCCTCACTTTCCCATGGACACCTCCTTGACACAAATTTTCTTACACCCTTTTGGAACTTTCTTTCTAAGCTTTTCCCATTGCTCTATGGGGGGTTTTCTCCCCTTCAATTAGCTCCTTATATTATCTATCTTCCATGAATTCCCTCCAAGACACTCATTTTCTTTATCTTCCTCCTCCTCCACTCCCCCACTCCCCTTAAAATTTATGCTCAAAACCTCCTCCATTTGAACCCTTAGACCCTGTATTTCTTGGGGAAGGTGGAGGGTTAGGCCACTATAAGGAGGAATTGTACCAAGCACATATTAGAGTTAGAAAATCATCCCTTTTTAATATGGAAAAAAAAGCATATATATAAGTTCATTAGGGGAAGTAAATGTTTATTATTGGGTTTCTTAGAATGGTTGATCTCTCTAATCCTTCTAAATGAGAATTCGTTCCCTCAATTGTAGGGGACTGGTTAGCACCATGAAGCAATTAGACATAAATATATTATTATATCTTTAATCCCCTCATATTATTCTCCTTAAGGAAACCATGCTTAAATGGGAAGAGGTAGTGCTCCTTGTGAAGCCCCTCTTTTCAAATGCGACCTTCCATTACAAAAATGCAATTGGGAAATCAGGAGGTCTAGTTATTTGGATGATTTGGCCCTCTCATGATCCTTTACTTATTTTGTCTTCTTAGTTCTTGCAATCGTCCTTCAGCTCTAGGATTTGTATCTCTCTTTTATATGTTTGAACATACATGGACCTTATTCATATTGCAAATCATCCTGGTCGCATCTACTTTTTCATTCTTGTTTCTCCATGGGATTTTTCTTATTGGGGGGATATTTAAATTTTACATTGGGAGAATCAAAAATATGGGGGCTTCATCCCTCCCCAACCCCTTAATTAAATTATTTATAGAAAATTTGGACTCATTGGCTTTGATTGATCTATTACTCAAAAAATTGATGCCTACCTGGTCAAATAACCACTTTGGAGAAGCAAAAACTTGCAAAAAGGTTAGATTGTTTTCTAATATTTGATCATTTTTTGGACCAAAACATGAGATTCAAGAAATTGGTCTCCACAATTGAGGACACTGATCATTCCTCTATCCTTTTGGACTTGGATTTGTCACCTGCAAAACTATGGGGGGCTTTCAAAATTAACCCACACTAGCTCGAAAACTCAACTCTTTTAGATGAAATTAAAGAGGTATGGAACCATATAACCCTAGATATGGAGAATAAATTCCTTTACAATTTCAAATAAATATTTAAAAAGAAAAGGAAATTATTTCTTTGTGGGCTAGGTGGAAAAGAGATAAGAACAATCAATCTTTGATGGAGGTTGAGAAACAATTACAAGACCTTCTATAAAATACTAATCCCTCTTTTATAATTGATCAAATCAAGGGCCACATCAAGATTCTTGAAGGAAAGAGGAGGAATTTAATCTTAGACAAATAGAAAGAATGGAGATTAAAGATAAAGAAACTCTAGCTATAGGCTAGAGAAGACAATACAAAATATTCTCTTCTAATAGCAAATCATAGAAAGGAATAAAACGAGATATGGGAAAATGAAATTTCAGATGGATACAAAGTCCACTCCTTCAAGCAAATTACAGTGGAGGGATGCAAACATTTGAAGGGAAACTTTAGAGAGGAGCCAAGAGCCGCTATTAACAAAATTTTCAGGATTCCAAATCTATTTCCTAGGTTCATCGATGAATAAGGAAATCAAGCCCTAATAGTTTAAGTCATGAAGGAGGAATTGGGAAAGGTATTACATAGTTTACAAAAAAAGGCCAAGCCTTGAAGGACTTCTAATTAAATCATACCTCTAATTATGTGACTTCATTGGAGAGGACTTGCTTGGATTTATTGATTTCCAGAGACAAAATGGAAAATTATTGGGCCTCTTCAACTTAACCTTTCTTGCCCTCATCCCAAAATCTAACAATCGAACGTCCTTTGATCATATTTGTTTGATCTCTCTCTGCAATAGCATATAAACATCATATCAAGAATTATTGCAAGTTGATTAATAATATATATGTTTTACCATATCTCTTTGGAACAATTTGATTTCATTGAAGGAACAAATATACATGAAGCTATAGGGCCTTTCCCAATAAGGCCTTCATTCCATCCACATGAAAAAGAAAAAATCCATCATCTACAAATGATTTATTAAAATCCTTTCACCGAGTAAATTGGTTATTCATTAGGATTCTTCTCCTTTGCCTCAAGTTCATGTTTGGTAATTTTAATGATATAAATTACTTACACGAATTGTCAACCAAGCCTAGTAAACTGATGAAATGTGTGTGCATTGTATGTGTTAGGAGTCTTTGTCACTCATTCAATTCCGAAGTTAATTTGAGTTATTGAAATGCACAAGTTTTCTATAGCTATGCAACTTTTACAAAATGAAATCAATTCTGCTTTACTTGCTTGAATAATGATCACACTCACACTTGCTTTAAAATAAAATCACTCTTGCTCTTAAAATCACACTTGTACTTGAATCAAATCTCTCTCTGCAATAAAATCATACTTATAAATGAATTTGTTCTAACTTAAAGAAGGATTAGTTTTGTAATTGAAAATCACTACAATGTAAATATTATACTTCTAATGCTATGTTAGATTATACTCTATCCATGTGCATCTGAAATCTCTCTTCACCTGAACAATAAAATGATTAGCAAACAATCTCAAACTTGTATCTAAGAATCAAAACTCAATTACTCAAATGAATTGACAAAAATCTACAGGAAATATAAACTGAAATACAAACTATTAATGAACGAAGACCTTACTATCTCGAGGGGGCCCTCCTACGAGAAGCAGGTAGCACTATCAAGATTTCACAAGTTAATTATCCATGCATTGAGATTGCACAATAGAATGGAATCGAAACAGAGTTTTTATATATCAAAACAAAGTGCTTTACAAATAAAATTTTAGTCCCTTTTAGCTATGCCGAGAAGCATATTTATAAAACCCTTACGCAATAAAAATTTTCAAAGTTTTACGCCTATGCTAATTTACATTGGCTATAATTAACTTAAGAGATAAGATATCATAATCTTTCTCATGATTTTCTATCAACGCAGCAAATCATGAGGCGGAAAATCTACATCTCACTCACTTGATTCGCCTTCCACGATGGTTGACTTATCCTTTGACCAAATTGATAGACTACCTTCTTCAATGATCCAGCTTATGCAAATAGGAATAAATCATTGTCCCAACTAATTGTCAACTACCCATGTGCCATGTTTCTCGGTTGAGGCTCCGCAACCTATTGAACCTTGGACTTAGTTGCAAAATCGTTGTAATTGGATAGCTCAAGTAGATATTAAGTTAAATAATAAAGACAAATGACATTTATGAAATATAAGATGATTATGTACCTACTATGATTTCAACCTTGTAAATTGATACCCAAATTGTAGTTATGAAGGTCAAAAAGGAAGGATTGGAGTGAAAAAGGATTGTCAAAAAGAAGTAATTCTTGGGTTCAACATTCCCCCCCATGGAAGAAATTGCATGTCCTCATGAAAATTTTCAAAATTTGTGAGTCATTCTTGTTACTGAACCTCCTCATATATATGAGCAAGGAAATCCAAGTTACTCCTCCTTGATTTCTTAGTAGTGATTGTCATTCCCGGCTTCTTCATTAGAATTCTATGTTGCAGACCCATAATCTTCCTCTTAAGAAATTTGTTATGAGCTATCAATTTCTTTTTTTTCTTATACCAGAAACCAAGGTGTTGTAGGATGTTGTCATTATGAGTTCTGTGTATTTCATTCTATTCTTTTACTACTTCATTCTCCTGCTTTAGATGTCTATTCAGTGTTTCTAATTCACAAATTTCTTGTTTGAGGATTTCTTCAACTCGATGTTCTCCTAAGTTGTTAGAATGGACTGCTTCACTTTATCCTTGGTTTGAGGATGATGCATTGATTTTACATGTGGCTTTTCTTTCCAAAGACTCTATATAGTCATAAATTCCATGTTGCACAGAATCAATCTTTGGAGTTCTTCTAACTGGACTAGTAGTTGTGGGTGATGATGGCACTGTAGGTGATGGTATTGGTGATGATGGAATTCTAGGTTCCATTGCTTCTTTCTCTAAATCAAAAATAAAAATGGGGACTGTCGATGTTGTTCATGTAACTTTTTATTGATCCTTGCACTTCTTCTTATGAAAGATGATGGTTTGGATGAAAATTTAGTAATAAGGGCTACTTCTTAACCTTTCCTTGCTCTGTTTTCTCTTGCTTTGTTTTCTCTTTGGATGAAATTCCTTCCTTAGTTCTAGTTACCTTTCTCTTAAGATTTGTCTTTTTAAGATTTACTGACATATTTATGAGAGGAGTCTCATCTTTTGAATTTTTCTCTTGTTTTGGAGGTGAATTATGTTTTATGGGAAGCTTCCTTCTACTTCTCTTGTAAAACCACTGGGCTCTTCTATTTCTACTTCCTTGAAATGATTTCTAACTAAGAAATCATACCAATTGTCTCATATGTTTCGAATATGTGCTTTAATCAAGATTTTTACTAGACCATGATGATATAGAGCACTATCAATATATTGAATTTTTCTTTGAATGCTACTAGCCATTTTTCTTAAGCTTTGAAGTAGAAAATATGCTAGGTTAATTTCGTTTCCATCTATAAGATTCATCATTAATCTTGCATGATAAAAGAACATATTACAAAATATTCGTTCACAAGTTATAAACTTTTGAATAATTAGCAGCAGGTTTCTCCACTTATTCTTTAAATTCATGGCTAGTATTCCCTCTTTAAACTCAGAAACATTCATACCTAGATTCTTGAGAAAAACCCTCCATTCCCTTTCTTCAATTCTTCTATTCTTAAACTAATTTTCTCCAATTCTTGGCAATCATGTTGCTTCTGCTATGAATGATTATGTCAACACCAGCTTCACATCCCCAATTTCTACTTCAATGTCATCATATGACCTAGCAAAAGATTTTGTTACCTCCTTCTAATGGCCATTGAATTTCTCCACAAATTCTAGCCACCAACCTTTCTGCAACATTTGTTTGACTTGTGGATATCCCTCCAAAAACCTAATTACATTCGGCTCTGACCTTACAATGACCCCCATGGAAGAGGAATTCTAACCCACAATCACTCTTTTGACAGGTTTAAGGAATGGGAAGGAATTTGAGTATGAAACGAGTTAGGAAAACAGACTTTAGGTGAGAGCGGTCTCAATGTTAAAACAGGGTTTAGTGAAATGGAAGTGTTTGACATGCAGAGGAATAAATAATGGAGAGGCGAGCATTATTTTTGAATTATATCATGGTTAAACCCCAACTTGGTTCACAATAAATTAACATTTTCATTAAACCAAAGTTGTGTGAAAACAATTAAGGGTAATCATTATTCAATATGGCAGTAGAAATGGTTACTCGTAATTTTATTTCATAATTCAAATGTTTTACCTTTATTATATAACTCAATATTTACATACCTTTGCTCCTTTATCTTACTTCTTTTGATTTTTCTTTTGTAGGTTGTCTAGTTACTTCAGCTGCAATCTTCATTGGATTTTTATTTTATCATCATTTCCATTTGCTTTGGTCACAATATGCCAATTCGATTGCAGAATTATGTTAGAGATATAGATTGTTGAAAATTTTGTAGTTGCATTATTTCAGAGGATAAAAGGAAGAATAAAAATAAAATGGGATTATAATATGGAAAATAAAATATAAGCTGCCAAAAACTCTTGGTTTTCAACTTGGATTTTCTGTAAAAACATGCTAACAATGTTGGTTTTCATGTTTATATTTTTTTTTCTTTTCTTAAGAAAGTAAAAGACTAAGTTGGAGGGGAAGAAGATTATTCCTTGACCAAATTCAAATCAATATTGTCTTGCATATTTCTTATGAATTCCTCCCTTGTTAATAGTTTATGATATATTTGTAATCTATGACCATTTACAAAGAAGGTCACCTCCTCTTAATCAATAGTTCTAATTCTGACTGCTCCATTATCAAAGATAGTTTCAATCTCATAAGGACCAAGCCAATGAGTTTGAAATTTTCCTTGAAAATCTTTAAATTTTGAATAAAAAAGAAATGCCCAATCACAAGGCTGAAATTTTCTTTCTTTGATAAACTTATCATGCCACCTAGATCTTTGTTGTTGGACTATATTGGTTCTTTGAATAGCATCTCGTCACATCTCATCAAGTTCATTGAATTTCTCCATTCTTTGTCTTTGATTTTCTAATAAATCAAGGCCCAATTTGGTTGTTGTTTTAAAAGTATTTATCTAGAACTCAATAGGAAAAAGGACTTGTTTTCCATAAACAAGTTCATAAGGAGTATGTCCAGTTGTATTTCTCCATGTGGTATGATATACCCACAAAGCTTCTGGAAACTTTTCGGCCCAATCCCTTCTATGAAAATGCACAGTTTTGGTGATAATTGCTTTGACTACTTTGTTGGTATATTCAACTTGTCTGTTGGCTTGTGGATGATATGGAGTTGACCTTCTATGTTTGATTTTGTATTCCTCCATTATCTTCTATACCAGCTTGGATGTAAATTGAGTGCATTGATCTGTCACAATTTCCCTTAGAACACCAAAACGAGTGAAAATATCCTCAAAAAGAAATGAAACTACAACATTTTCAGTAGCAGAAGAAAGTGCTTTAGCTTCTACCCATTTTGTGACATAATTTGTACAAAAAAGGATATACCTTTTTTGTCTTGATGGCGGATTGATTGGACCAACAAAATCTAGAACCCATTTTTCAAAAGGTTTGATAAGTACGTGAGGCTATAAAGGCATTTCATCTGAAGGAATAGGTTTTCCCATTCTCTGAAAACTATCACATCTCTTAACATATTCCTTAGCATCCTTAAAAAGAGAAGGATTTTATAAGAAGCCCTTTTATTAGCGAAATGTCCTCCACATGGTTCATCATGACAAGCCTTCAATATTTTTGGTACTTCATATTCTCTAACACATCTTAGAATTATTAGGTTAGGTCATGTCTTGTACAATTCTTCATTTATCCATGAATAGGTTGCACTAATTTGAATAACCTTATATTTCTCTCGAGGAGACAAGTATGATTGTAACTTCCCTGTAGCCAAATAATTAGCAATATCTGCAAACCAAGGAGATTTAATATATTGCAAAAAGATACTCATCAGGAAAAGTATCCTCTACATGAACATCATTATTATCATTTCGGATTCTAGATAGAAAGTCAACAATTGTGTTTAGTTTTCCAGGTCTATCCAAAATACTAATATTTAATTCTTGTAAATAACAATAGTCATATTGTAATTTTACCATTAGTAATTGGTTTATTCATTAGATATCTAATTTCATAATGATCTGTGTGTATGAAGGTTTCATAACCAGTGATGTAATGTCTGAATTTATTGATGGCATGTACAATGGCTAAAAACTCCTTTTCTGTTACAGTGTAATTTAACTCCGTAGGAGTCAAATTTTTATTGGTGTAGTAAATGGCATAAGGAGTTAAATCATTTTTTTCTAATACGTCTCCTAAAGTTGTATCTGAGGCATCAGTTTAAATGTGGAAAGGTAGTTTCCAATTTAGTCCTCTTAAAATGAGTGCTTCAGAGATCTTTTCTTTCAGTGTTTCAAAAGATTTTTGGCAATCAGAATTCCAGATGAGTTCACAATATTTTGTGAGCAATTTGAAAAGTGGAGAGGCTATTTTTGTAAAGTTTTCTATGAATCTTCAATAATAACCAATAAAACCAAGAAAACTTCTAACATCTCTTTGACAGGTTGGAACTGATAATTTAGAAATAACTTCCACTTTAGATGTATCCACTCTAATTCCATTTCATGAAATATAGTGTCCTAAAACAATTCCCTCAGTAAACATCATAAAACATTTTTCATGAATTAATGAGATATTTGCTTCTTTACATCTAATCATAACTTTTTCCAAATTTTTAAGAGCTTATTCAAAAGAATTTCCATAGACAATAAAATCATCCATCTAAACTTCTACACAAGCATGAATTAGATCAGAGAAAATGCCTAAAACTACCTTTTTGAATGTTGCGGGTGCAATACATAACCCAAAAGGAAGCATTCGATAAGCTTAGGTTCCCCATGGATAGGTAAAAGTGGTTTTATCTTGATCTTCTGGAGCTACATGGATGTGGTTATATCCACTAAAATCATCCAAGAATGAAAAATATTTTTTTCCTACAAATGTATCTAAAACTTGATCTATAAAAGGAAGTGGAAAAGGATCTTTTAAAGTAGCTTTATCCAATTTCCTATAATCAATGCATATTGTCCATTTTACATTCTTTTTTAGAACAATTACCAATGGTGAAACCCACTGGTTATTTGATATTGGATAAATGAAATTCACATTTAACAATTTTTGTAATTCCTCTTTAACAATTTCCCTTAAACTTGGGTTCATTCTTCTTTGGGGTTGCCAGATTGGTTTGGCATTTTCTTCAATATAGATAAGGTGTATATAAGTGTTATGATCAATTCCTTTCATATCAATGTATTCCCATGCATAAGTAGAGGAATTTTCTTGTAAAATCTTTATCAATTCTTCCTTTTGAGATTCTTCCAAATTATCATTAATATTTAAAGTTTTCCCTAGAAAAAATTCTATTAAAGAATTGCCAAATATTTCCATAGAATGTAAAGACATTTGACGAGACGATAGATATTCAATATTAAATTGTCCTTGAAAACTTGACTAAGTTCGCAATATGAAGAATATTCATTACTTTCCATTAGATTTAAAATCTGATCTTCTTCATCTATTTGTGAAGTAGCAAATATTTGTCATATATCAATATCATCATCTATTATTCTTCACTTT